>CANTUR010000801.1:0-691629 GCA_947683625.1 Mallotus nudiflorus | reverse complement strand
AGTTTGGGTCGTAATAAAGTTGGTATCAGAGGCTAGATTATTAGTGTTGTGGACCTAGGTTTTCAAAGTTATGTTTTCTTTAAAACTATTGCAGTAAAATAGGCGATTATGTCTTCGATAAATTTTCTTTGATTTAGTTTTTAGCGTAATTATTAGGTTGTTTGTTTTATTTGAACTTTGTTGGTTTTTGTCTTTTCAGAATGAGGAGGCGAGCGCATATCGCTCCACCAATTATTGAGGCCGAGGATGATGAGTCCTTTTAGTATAAGGTTTTACCTTTTAAGCCACCAACGAGGCACAAAGGTAGAGGTAGACCTCGAGGAGCGAAGGTCATCGTAAATAGAGAGATCTACAGGATGAGGAACCTGTAGAGCCAGAGTACGAGGAAGCTGAGGTACCTCCAACCACACTGCAGATGTAGCCTGTCTATCAGTAGGGTATGTATGACCCTGAGGCAATGTTGTTATACACCAGAGTTAGTCGTATAGCTTTTGATAGGACTTCAAACCTGTTAGATTTTTTGTATACCATTGAGACTCAGACTCGAACTGCTCACACAAAGTATCAGTGGATCATAATCATTGAGCTATTGTCATGACCCAAACTATGAGTCATGACCGGAGCTAGGGAATGGGAATTCTTTCGAATTCAGAACCCATAGCAAGCCTTAGAAAATAAAATCATGCAATAATTGAATAAAAATACGATAAAATTAAAATTTTTTGAATCAATATATAATATAAATACTTCACATCCTTCTCAATGAATATATCTTCATATAGTAATCAAATACAAATTTTTCAAAGTATCTAATATCAAAACAATATAATACTCTTCTGATTCAATGACACAACTACTGTAATTTTTAGAATACAAATCAGAGTTCAGAATATACATTATATAAAATAGCCGGGATTGAAGAATATCGATGAGGAACTCTACGACTAAGGTCTGACGATAAAGGATCTCCTGAAAAAAAAATAAGGGGGGTCATACCTCACTGAGTGAATTATTATATTATATATACATGCAATCTAAACCATAACAATCAGGCATTCTTATATATATATATATACATACATTTAACACGAATGCCAAACTCTGCTTATATAAATATATAAAATGCAGAAAACGTTTGTTTTAATTCATGAAGGATCTATAGAACCCTAATAATAGCAACCCCAATCAACCCCATCATAACTCTAGCCATACAAGCTCACTTGATTCTAAATAGAACACTTATTCCAAACTGGACAGTAGACTGGCCCTGAGACACTAAGTCGACTGAGCTCTAGCAGTCTGGCTGTCAGTGTGATTGGCCCTGAGACCCCTAGTCAACCGAGCTTCAGTAATCACACTATTTATCACCTCACATCTCTATCAACCCAATAGATCATTCATTCCACTATGGACAATAGACTGGCCCCGAGACACTAAGTTAACCGAGCTCCAGCAGTCTGACTGTCAGTGTGATTGGCCCCGAGACCCCTAGTCAACCTAGCTACAACATCACACTATCTAACATACCATTAATCTTAGTCAAATCCATCAAATCAATTATAATCACCATAATTATTTCTCACTCAACCCTTATATATCGCACCGGTACGTACACAATCCTAGTGCTACCCACTAGAAAGCACGTTCTATTGATATCCTTCATTTAAATAAATCATTCATTCGAAAAATAATTAATGTAGAACAATATTCATAATAGTAAAATCAACGATATATATATATATATATATATATATATATATATATATACCAAAAATATACCCAGTATATTTCGGGTATATATATATATATGTCAAATAAACTAAAGATAAATCATTAATATAGTTAAAAATAATTTAAATGTATAACAATAATATAACATGCATTTTCTTAAAAATATACCTAAATATAAAAAAGATATGCCCTAAGTACACAAATCATTTAATAAAACATTTATGTATAAATGTTCATTTAAATATGTGTTTAGGTTTAACATATATTCACATTCTACCAAAATAACCTAATTTTCTAGCATGCATAAATCACAATTAAACCCTAAGTATACCACTAATGTTTTAGGTTTCAATTAATAATAAAACATACATTTATTTGGGGAAATATATCAAAAATATACCAAAAATAAACTTAAAAATAATTTAAGTGTAGGTTTATAATTTAGCATGCAATTATTTAAGAATAAACCTAAAATCTACTGAAACTATACCTAAAGTATACTAATCATTTAATAAAATAATTATGTCTAAATGTACATTTTAAACATGTATATATATTAAAATGTATTAAACATAAACCTAAATGTTTAATGTGCATATACCAAAATATCATCAATAATTATTTAACATGCATATATATATACAAAAGTACAACCCTAGATATACCAAAAATATTATAACTTAAATCACTTTAAGGACATAAAATGAAAATAAAAACCCTAAGTGATGCATCCTATATGCATTGTATATATATACACTATAATAACTCATATGTTAGCGCTCCACGAGACAAACTCGGCGGGCTTGATCCGTTAGGCCTTGGTCTTGGTGCAACTAAATAAACAAATGACAACATAAAATCAGAATAAATTTAACAGAAATTCTAAAGACTCGATCTAGAATTTTAGACACAGAATTAGAATAGGGATTTAACTGAACATCACGTTTTACGAGAATTCTATCAAAAATCCGCCAGAACCTCCCCTGTAAAACTGACATCTCTCTACTCAAAGAGTATAGCCGGTCCTGCAAAGAAAACACACTTTGGAATAACACCAAATTTACAACCACAATCCCTCGGTCGGACTCCAAACTACAATTCACCGACCAAGGTTCACAATTCACAGAATAATTATAAAATATCAAAAATGCCCTTTTATAATAAAAATACATTTTATAATTTCAAATTACATAACTAACCCTAAAACTTATTAAAAACCGATAAAAACTCATTTATTAAGAAAAATCGTATAATATACATATAATTTGAAAATAATTAACGAAAAATAGTTTTAATTAGTTAAAAATAATAAATAATTTATAGAAATCATTTTTATACCCTAAATAACTATTAAAACTGATTTAATTACATTTTTAGCCAATTTAGTGTAAAATTACAAAAATACCCCTATATATATATATATATATATATATATATATATACTAAAATAAATCCAAAAATTCACCAAAAATAACATAATTACTCAAAATTAATTTTCTCAACATATAATTCAATAATATCAATAAATATACTCAATTTCCCAATTTATTTCAATTAAACACATAATTAACCCTATTTTTCAAAATTACATAAACTTAATAAATTCCAAATAAATATATAAAAATTCACAAAAATTACAAATAAATTTATATAATTCATTTTAACACCTATAATTACCATAAAACACAATTTCATAATTTAATTAATTAATTTTCAAAAATTAGAAAATAATAATAAAATAATAAAAAATACCCAAAAATCAAAATAAATTCCAAAAATTCTAAAAAATTTACAGCATGTATATTGAGCTTCTAGGATCAAATTTTGTGAAGAGATTTTTTCATGAATCAATCAAATTGAAGCTCAAAGAAATGCAAAACCCTAAATGGCTGAAATGAAGAAATTGAAGCCTAGGAAAATCTAGACCATTTTAAGTGAAAAAAAGCTTAGAATCACACTCACCAGAGCTCAAGAAGAAGATAGAGATTGGTGGCATTGAATTTGGTGGCCGGAATCACGTCGATCGAAGCTTGATCGATATTCGGCTTCTTTGAGATAAATTGGTCAAAACTCGCCGGAAAAGGGAGCTTCAGGCATCGGGAATGGCTGGCAAGGGAGGAGGAAGGCTGAGGGGCATAGTGAAGACAAGAAATAGAGGTCAAATTGGCCAAAAATGGTGAAAAACGGATCGGGAGGAAAAATGAAGGAGACAATGACATTTTGATAAATAATGCAAACTTCTGATTTTTGATAAATAATAATGTATATATGTATATATATATATGTCCACCTTATATTATAATATTATATATATTCCCACACACAAATAATACTCACCACACAAATATTTTAATATATTTAATAATTTATACACTTAAAATTAATTAATTAATATTAAAACTAAGTAATAAAAATTAAGGTAATTAATTTAAATAAATACACATATATACATTTTATTTAACACTTAAAAATTATGTATGAGTTCATGCAAATTCATAAAACTAGTCAAAATAATTAATATTAAATTATTTACGTATCAATTTCCCCAAAAATATAATTTTCGGGAAAATTTTACATAAGGTACTTAAAATAATATAAAATTATTAAAATTATCTTTAAAAAAATAATAAACTCATAAAATATCATAAATATATAAAAACATTATTAACACTGCATATCCCGATGCAGTATAAAAATATTTAAAAACTCGGGATATTACGGCTATCTATTGAGGGACTAGCCCTGGATTAGTTCGTCCAGGTGATTTAGCCACACATGATGATGATGACATGGGCACAGTTTTGAGAGAGATTTATAAGACGTTTATGTCCAGAGCCATTATAGATGAGTTGCAGACTTCGTTTGACTATCATCACCAGAAGTGACAGATCTATTGAGGACTACAATAGAAAGTTCCTCAAACTTAGTAGATATGCAGAGGACCTAATGTGAGACCAGTATTTTGCTGTTATGACTTATGTTACTAGACTAGGTTATACTTTTGCTGGGATGCCTAATACAAGCCTTACTCTTAAGTTGGTGATAAAGTTAGCCAAGGAGATAGAGCTCAGATTGGTCAAACAAGGAGTCATGCCTGATTATTATCAGCTAGGAGGTGTTTAGTTAGGAGGATATCAGAGTACACCATTCCAGACATTTTAGATTGGCTCTGGCAGTCAATAGAAAGGATCTTATTAACAGAGCCAGAGACCTCAACAGAGAGTCCATATGAGTAGTAGACATGGTCGTGGTGGATAGAGTAGATCGATCAAATTTGGTTCTGGTGCTTCTAATAGTAGCAGTGGTCAAAGTTTAGGATATGGTAGCATAGGAACAACAACCAATGCTTATCGGATGTGTGGGAGAGTCCATCAAGGATCATGCTACATGATTCATGGAGCTTGTTTTTTATGCAGACAAATGGGACATTTTGCTAGAGCATGTCCATATTCTGGTTATCAGCAGTCATTTCCACAGTAGTCAATTGTTAGTTTAGCTCTAGCTCCTTTTTAGTTACCTCCAACTCAGTATCTAAGTATGACTCAAATTATTGCCTAATAGGGGCATGGTAGAGGTAGTAGAGGGGGGTACCAGGGGTTTTGGTCATGCTTTCACCAGCCAGGAGGGAGGTCAAGGTCAGGCCAGAGTTTTCACCCTCACCCAGCAGGATGCTTAGGCATCTAATGCCATTATTACAGGTACACTTCCAATATGTTACTTGGATGCTAGGGTTTTGATTGATCCAAGTGCCACATATTCTTTCGTGTCCCCTATTTTTGCTTCAAAGTCATATTGGCAAGCTTTGAGGATGGCTTTTCCTTTGTCTATCACCACTCTTCTAAGCGATTCGTTAGACGCCGATGTTGTTCTTTCTGGTTGTCCGTTGTTAGTCAGAGGCAGAGAACTACCAGCAGAATTGGTGTTGTTGGATGTGATGAAGTTCAATATGATCCTATGTACAAATTGGTTGTCTCAGCACTATGCACCTCAGAATCTCATCTCTGTTATCATGGCTAGGAAGATGCTCAGGAAGGGTCGTTGTCAGAGATACTTGGCACTTTTCAAAGATACTTCAGTGGAGAAGTTATCTCTCATAGATGTTCCAGTTGCCTGTGAGTTTCTTAATGTTTTTCTTAAGAATTTGCCAGGTTGACCACCTCATAAAGAGATCGAATTCTATATAGATGTGGTCCCAAGCACCACTCCTATTTTGATGTTGCCTTATAGAATGGCTCCTGCAGAGTTAAAGGAGCAGTTGCAGAATTTGCTAGACAAGGATTTTATTAGACCTAGTGTTTCTCCTTAGGGTGCACCAGTCCTGTTTGTAAAGAAGAAGGATGGTACACTGAGACTGTACATTTATTACAGAGAACTGAATAAGGTGATAGTGAAGAATAAGTATCCTTTTTCGAGGATAGATGATCTGTTTGATTAACTTCAGGGTGCACAATTCTTTTCTAAGATTAACTTGAGGTTGGGTTACCATCAGTTATGGAACAATAAGGCCAATATTCCTAAAATAGCATTCCGCACTCAATATGGCCATTATGAGTTTCTAGTGATGTCATTCGGATTAACTAATGCACCAGCTGCTTTTATGGATCTGATGAATAAGGTATTTAGATCGTTTATGGATCAGTTTGTAGTAGTCTTCATTAATGATACACTGGTGTATTCTAAGAGTATGAAAGAGCATGTATATCACTTGAGGACAATATTGCAAACACTAAGAGAACATCAGCTTTATGCTAAATTCTCAAAGTATGATTTCTAGTTGAAGAGTGTTGCATTCCTTGGATACTTAGTGTTTAAAGATGGTATCCAAATTAATCCATAGAAGATTAAGGTAGTGTTTGAGTGGCTCAAACTAATGACAGTCCCCAAGATTCAGAGTTTTCTAGGTTTAGTTAGGTATTATAGGAGATTCATGCAAGATTTTTCTAGAATTGTAGCTCCTACAACTCGCCTAACTCAAAAGAATGTGAAGTTTTTATGGTCAGATGCTTATGAGAATAGTTTTCAGTTACTAAAGGAGAAGTTGACCACAACTCTAATTTTGGCTTTGCCTAATAGAGTAAATAAGTTCACTTTATAGTGTGATGCCTTCAGAGTCGGCCTAAGTTGTGTATTGATGTAGAATTGTAGGGTGATAGCTTATGCTTCGAGGCAGTTAAAGAAGCATGAACAAAATTATCCTCCTCATGACCTACAGATGGCTGTAGTGATCTTTAGATTTAGAGACATTATCTGTACAGGGTGACTTGTGAGATTTTCACTGATCATAAGATCCTAAAGTACATTATTCAATAGAGAGATCTGAATTTGAGGTAGAGGAGATGGTTAGAACTTCTAAAGGACTATGACTATAAGATTCTTTATCATCCAGGCAAGGCTAATATGGTAGCAAATGCCTTAAGTATGAAGTCCTAGGGTAGTCTTGCTCACATTAGTGTGGAGAGGAGACCTTTGATCTAAGAGTTGCATAAGTTGGTGGATCAAGGTTTGATGATGAAGATTAGTAGATTAGGTGGAGTACAAGCTCAGTTCAGAGTTTGATCAGTGTTGAGAGATAAGATTAAGGTAGCTCAAGGCCGAGATCTTAATATAGTAGAGCTTATAAAGAATGTTCGTGTAAGAAAGTTCACTAATTTTACACTTGATGATGAATGTGTTTTATGGATCAGTGGTAGATTATGCATTCCTGATGTGGATAATTTAAGAGAGGAGATCCTTAAGGAAGCACATTATACAGCCTATAGCGTACATCCAAGTGTCACTAAGATGTACCACATTATTAAAGACTTGTATTGGTAGGATGGATTGAAAAAGGATGTAGCTGATTATGTTTCTAAGTGCTTGACATGTCAACAAGTGAAAACTAAACATCAAAAGGCTTTTAGGAAGCTTCAACCTTTTCCTTTTCCTGAGTGGAAATGGGAGAGAGTTATTATGGATTTTATGGTTGGGTTACCTCATTTTAAGGATGGATACAATTCCATCCGGGTGATTGTGGACAGGTTAACTAAGTCTGCTCATTTTTTTCCTATTAGAGCCACTTATTTTATAACTAAGTTGGCAAAGCTGTATGTTAAACATATTGTGTTCCTACATGGAGTACCTGTGTCCATTATATCTGATAGAGTTTCTATGTTTACCTCTCAATTTTGGCACAAGTTACAAGAAGCAATGGGTACTAGGCTTGATTGCAGTACTACTTTTCACCCTTAAATAGATGGTCAGTCTGAGAGGACGATCCAGACACTTGAACATATGTTAAGGATGTGTGTATTGGATCTTGGAGATAGTTAGGATGATCATTTACTGCTTGTAGAGTTTGCATATAATAACAACTACCATAGCAGTATTGGAATGTCACCGTATAAGGCTTTGTATAAAAGGAAGTGTGGATCCCCTCTAAGTTAGGATGAGATTGGAGAGAGAGCATTGACTGGATTTGAGATGGTTCAGGATGCTATTGAGAAAGTTATTGTGATCAGAAGGATATTAAAGATTGCAACTAGTAGACAGAAGAGCTATGTAGATCCGAGGCATAGAAATATAGAGTTTCAGGTTAGAGATTATGTGTTTTTGAAGGTGTTTCCAATGAAGGTGTGATGAGATTTGGTAAGAAGGGAGAATTAGCACCGAGATATATTGGATCATTCGAGATTCTGAAGAGAGTGGGTATAGTTGTATATCAGTTGGCTTTGCCTTTGAAAATGTCTCAGGTACATCTAGTATTCCATATCTCGATGCTGAGGAAGTATATTTCGGACCCTTCACACATGTTGCAGCCTAAGAGTGTGGAAGTGAATGAAGACTTGACGTACGAGGAGGAGCTAGTTGCAATAGTAGACTATCAAGTTTGTCAGTTGCGTTCGAAGTAGATTCCGATGGTCAAGGTGTTATGGCAAAGCAACAATGTGGCGGAGCTCATGTGGGAGACTGAAGTTGAAATGCGGGTTGCCTATCCTTACCTCTTTCCTCGATGAATTTTTGTTGTCTATAGTTTTATTGGAAAATTTGAGGATGAATTTTTGTAAGGGTGGAAAATTGTAATGACCTGATATTTTAAATTATTAAAAGTTATTTTGAGATATGCAGTATTAAGAATATTTTAAATTTTATTTATATATTATTATTATTTATGAATAATATTTGTTATTTTACATTAAATATTTTATTATGTAAAATAAATTATTTGGAAGTTTTATTATTTAAAAATATTAAAGTTACTATCATTACTATTATCATTATCATTATTATTATTATTGTTATTATTTTGATTACTATTAGAGTGCATGTATATCACGCATGTGTGTTAGTATTATCATGTATGCATGTGTTAGTGTGTGGTATGTATATATATGTACATCTATATGTTAAAGTTAGTATTATATATATATATATATATATATATATATATATATATATATATATATATATATATATATATATGAAAAGGGTCAAGACAGAAGCTTAAAAAACGGGTTGCCTTTATTTCCTTCTTCTTTCTTTCTTTTTTTTCCCATTTCCCGTTTTTCTTCTTCCCTTTGTTTCTGTCAAGTTGCAAAACGCCACCCTCACCTCGTCGGACCACCACAACCACCACCACTAATCACCATCCTCTTCCCTCTTCTTCCCCTTACTCTTTATCATTTGTCAGAGCGTCAGAAGTCGCTGGAATCGCTGATAATTGAGCAACAGCAGAGAGAGCTCTATGATCGCCGACATTGATTCCGGTCACCATAGCTCATGATTCCAGTCTCTTTGGACTCCTTGAGCTATAAGGACTTCATTTCCAAGCTTGGTTCAAGCTTAAACATCCTCATTTGTGAGTTTTTTTGATATTTAAGTTTATGTCAATTTAGACTTTATTTTTTTAAAGCTTGATTTCTTGAGTTTTAGGTTAATTCTCTTTAGAAATGTTGTTTAGGGTAGCTTAAGCTTTACGCATGTGATTTTTATGGAATTTTTTGAATTATTTGATATTTTTGGGTTTAAATTTCTGACGAGTCACTGTTTCGGTGACTCTAACCAGAAAATTCTTTTATTTTTAATAAATTTTTTAATTTATTTAGAATATAGTTTGTGAAGGAATTATATTGAAATTCTATCCTGATTATTTACTATGAATTTTTGAAAGTTTATGTAAAAAAATAATTTTTGGAAAAATTAATATAAATTGGTGAATTTTGTGTTTTAATTGATATTATTGTTAATTAATATGTTTTAAGTAATTTTGGAATAATAATTAGTATTAAAATGATTTTTAGTAATTTTTAGTAAATATTTAGTGTTATGTGAATTTTTGATTAATGAGTAAATTATGTATTTTTATTGGAATTGTAGTTAATTAATATGTTTTAAGTGATTTTGGAATAATAAATAGTATTAAAATAATTTTTACGAATTATTTACTATTTTTAACTAATTAATACTAATTTTTAAAAATATATTCAAATAATAATTTTATATACTATTTTTGTGATTAAATAAGTTTTTAACCATTTTTATTATATATATATATATATAACCTTAATTAATTGTGAATTTTACTATTTTATGTTAGATAATTGAAAAGTCGGATTTTTATTAATATTATATAATTTATTTGAGATTTTATTTAATTAATGTGAAAATAATTATATTTGATGTTTAAATATATTATATTGTGATTATTTATTGATATTTATGGATTTAATGATTTTTATTATATTTATTATTTAATATTTAGTATTAACTTTATTGTGAATTGTGAACCTCGATTGGGAATTTGTGCAGTTTGGGGTCCCAACCTGAGGTGTTGAGCTATTGTGTATATAGAAGTGTATTTTCTACAGGATCGACTCTACTTTACAGTAGAGAGATGTCCGTTTTACAGAGGAGACTCTACCAAATTTTTAGTAGAATTCTTGTAAAACGTGACATCGGATCGATCTTGAGTTTTTGGTTTTTGATTGAGTTTTGATTCTTAGATCGAGTCTTCCTTTAGAATTATTAGAAGTATGAGTTAGATTTTATTATTATTTATTTTTCTAGCTACGTCGAGACCGAGGCTTATCGGACCGGGCCCATCGAGTCTGTCTCGAGGAGTGCAAACTTATGAGTTATTATTTCATATATGTATTGCATATAGGGTGCATGATTATGAGCATTCATGTTTTAAATTTGTATTTAAACATGAATTATTTCATTAAATGATTTAGTATATTTTTGGTATACTTTTAGTATATTTTGGTATATTTACTATATATGTGACATATATGTTTAGTATGTTTTAGTATATAGTTTGTATATATGTGACATAGATATGCTAGTATGTTTTGGTATATATTAAGTATATTTGACATATATTCAACACATTTATTTGGTATATTTTTGGTTTATTTTGTTATATATGTAGCATATATTTGAAATATTTTTAGTATATATTCAGTACATTCTTCTATATTGTATTCCATTTTATTTTAATTGTGCATTTTATTATTTGTCATAAATATACAATTTTATTGAAGGATATCGATAGAACATGCTACTTAATGGATTGTACTAAAACTGTGTTCGTGCTAGTGCATTAGATTTAGAATTTGTCATTATGAAATCACTTGAGGTGACATTTGATTTATTGATTATTGAGAATTGACGTGATTAATAGTGTGATTGCGAGGAATTCGGTTGACCTAGTGTCTTGGGGCCAATCACAGTAACAGTGAGTCTACGGGAGCTCGATTGACTTAATGTCTCGAGGCTGATCTACTGTCCAAAATGGAATAAGAGAATTAATTTGGAATTAAGTAAGCCTTGTGTGGCTCGTGAGATATTTTGATTGAGGTTGCCAATATTAAGGGTTCTATTTGATCTTTCATTTAAATAAATATTTTTCTGCATTTATTATGTATAAAAGCGAATTTTAGCATCTGTGTGAAATGTGTGTATATATGTATTATTATACTGATTCTTGACTGTATATGACTTAGGTTGCATGTATATATATTATAATAATTCATTTAGTGAGGTCTTACTCCTCTCAATATTTTTTTCAGGAGATTCTTCTTCAAACCTCAGTAGTAGACCTCTTTATCGGTCTTCTTTAGTCCCGGATATATTATGTAATTTTATGTAATATTCCGAGATTTTAAATAATTTTAAACTGCATCGGGATATGCAGTGTTAATAATTTTAATATATATATTTGATTATTTAATTAGTTTGTTATTTATTAAAGTTATTTTTAATTATTTTAAGTTTCTTACGTAAAATTTTCTCGAGAATTTTATTTTTGGAAAAATTAAAACCTAAATACATAATTATTAATTATATTGATCGGTTTTATGTATTTGCATGAGTCCATGCACGATTTTAATTATCATATTAAAATATATACATATACATGCATATATATACACATATTTAATATTTAAGGGTTTATATTAATTAAGTAAATATTAAATATTATACATTTTTATTTAATTAGTATGTATTATATATATATGTGTGTGTGTGTGTGTGTGTGTATAAAATATTGGATGAAATTTTAACATGTGGTGTAGATTATTTTGAATGTAATAATAATATATTATAATAATATAAGTTAAAGTTATATATATATATATATATATATATATATATATATATATATATATATATATTACATCACTACCACTCATCTTCTCCAAAACGCTCGACGCCCCTCATCCGCCATTCTCGCTGTTGCCAAGCTCAACCCTCACCGTCGGTGTGCCTTTCAGACATCCACCACCCTCCCAAGCTTCCTCCGCCACCTTCTTCCTCCATTTCCGACGAGTTTTGGCCGTGAAAAGCCGAGGAAGTTGAAATTATACCCAATGCCAATCAAGCCTTTTCCGACCACCATCTTGGATGCCACTGGTCTCTATCTTCTCCTTGAGCTCCGGTGAGTTCATTTCCAAGCTTAGTTTCGTGTGATTTGATCTAGATTTTCCTTGGTTCTCAATTTTTATTTTCGGCCTTTATGAGTTCTTGATTTTTTTGAACTTTGATTCTAGTGATTCAAGCTAACTTCCTGAATAAAGATTGATCCTAGTAGATTAATCTACATCTTGTAATTTTTGTGGAATTTTTGGAAATTATTTTTATTTTTGTGAATTTTTTATTATTTTATTAATATTTTCTAATTTTCGTAAATTAATTAAATTGTCACAATCCAAAACAGGGGCCATGACTGGCGCTAGGGAACGGGAATTCTTTCAAATTCGGAACCCGTAACAAGCCTTAAAATAAAATAAAATTTACAATAATAATAACATAAATAATAAATTATGCATCGGAAATAATATCATAAATAATTAAATAATAATCCACCACGGGATTTAAATCAACAACTTATCTCATATATATAAATAAACTTTTAATACAAATCCAGTTCAAATATTTGAAGTACATAACTCACACAAAAATAATACATATCCCTTTAACAATTTTACAACTACTGCAGTGTCTAGATTATAAAATAAAACTCAGGTAAGCAGTTTACATAGTGAAGCCAGGGCGGAAGAAATCCGACGTATGGGTCTGCTATTGAGGTCTGAAGACGATGACTCTCCTAAAAAAAAGTCAATGGAGGGGAGTTAGACCTCACCGAGTGAATTGCTATAATATATATACATGCATACTAAATGACAATGCACACAGTCAAAAGTATATATAATACGTATGTATACAAACAAATACACACAGATGCAATAAAATCATTTTATATATTTTTTATTGAAAATCACTATTTATGAAGGATCAAATAGAACCCTAGAAAATCGCAACCTCAAAACAATGTTAAACAACACTCTAGCCATATAGGCTCACTTATTCCAATATATTCACTTGTTCCATTTGGACAGTAGACTGGCCCCGAGACACTAAGTCAACTGAGCTCCAGCAGTCTGACTGTCAGTGTGATTGGTCCCGAGACACTTGATCAACCGAGCTCCAACAATCACACTCCCAAATCATATCTCATACATCAATTGATCATATCCAATCAATCCAATCATAATCCATAAATGGTTAGTAATATAGCCTAAATTCTATTGGTGTACTGGTACGTACTCGGTCCTAGTGCTGCCCACTAGGTAGCACGTTCTATTGATATCCTTCATTTTAAATGTAAAACATTCATTCATAAATAAATGATGCATGAATTCGAAATAAATAACAATATAAATCATATATATACTAGAAATATACCAAAAATAAATCAGGTATATTTCGAGTATATATATACGTCAAATAAATCCAATATAATTGTAAAATAAACTAAATATATATTTAAAAAAATTTTAAATATAAATGTTTAATAAAGCATGCATATAATTTAAAATATATCAAAAATAAACAAAAAATAAACAAAACATAAACTTAAGTACTAATTAAATCATTTATGCATATTTAATCAAAATAAAACAAACATTTCTAAATCATGCACCCTAAAGCATATATATATAAAATAACAACTCACTATTTATTGCGCTCCTCGAGATGGATCCGACGGGCCTGGTCCACTAGGCTTCGGTCTCGACGCAACTAAACAAACAAATGACCACAGAATATCAGAATAAATCTAATAGAAGTTCTAAAGACTCGATCTAGAATACTAGACATAGAATTAAAATCAGAATTTGACCGGACATCACGTTTTACAAGAATTCTATCGAAAATCCGGCAGAACCTCCCCTGTAAAACGGATATCTCTCTACTCAAAGAGTAGAGCCGATCCTGTAAAGAAATACACTTCAAGAATACACAAAATTCACAATCACAATCTATCGGTCGGACTCCAACTACAATTCAACGACCAAGGTCCAAAATTCACAGAATATTTACAAAATACCAAAAATGCCCTTATGTGTGTATATATATATATATATATATATATATGTATATTCACTAAAATTAATCAAAAATTCATCAAAAATTCACCAAACATAATATAATTACTCAAAATTAATTTTCTCAACATATAATTCAATAATATCAATAAATATACTCAATTTACCAATATATTTCAATTAAACACATAATTAACCCTATTTTTCAAAATTACATAAACTTAATAAATTCCAAATAAATATATAAAAATTCACAAAAATTACAAATAAATTTCTATAATTCATTTTAACACCTATAATTACCATAAAACACAATTTCATAATTTAATTAATTAATTTTCAAAAATTAAAAAATAATAATAAAATAATAAAAAAAACCCAAAAATCAAAATAAATTCCAAAAATTCTAAAAAAAATATAGCATGTATATTGGGCTTTCAGGATAAAATTTTGTGAAGGGAGTTTTCATGAATCAATCAAATTAAAGCTCAAAAAAATTCGAAACCCTAAATGGCTGAAATGAAGAAATTGAAACCTACGAAAATCTAGACCATTTTAAGTGAAACAAATCTTGGAATCACACTCAATGGAGCTTAAGGAGAAGATATAGGCCAGTGGCGTTGAATTTGGTGGCCGAAATTACGTCAATCGCAGCTTGATCGATTTTCGGCTTCTTTGAGAAAAATCGTTAAAACTCACCGGAAAAGGGAGCTTCAGGCTTTGGGAATGGATGGAAAGGGAGGAGGAAGTCTGAGGGGCACAGTGACGGTAAGAAACAGAGGTCACAGTGATCGGAAATGGTGGAAAACTGATCAGGAGGGAAGAAGATAAAGATAGTGGCAAAATTGTAAATAAAGTAAACTTCTGATTTTTGATAAATAATAATGTATATATGTATATATATATATATCCATACTTATATTATAATATTATATATATTCCCACACACAAATAATACTCACCACACAAATAATTTAATATATATAATAATTTATACACTTAAAATTAATTAATTAATATTAAAACTAAATAATAAAAATTAAGGTAATTAATTAAATCTTAATTAATTTAAATAAATACACATATATACATTTTATTTTAGCACTTAAAAATTATGTATGAGTTCATGCAAATTCGTAAAATTAGTCAAAATAATTAATATTAAATTATTTACGTGTCAATTTCCCCGAAAATACAATTCCCGGGAAAATTTTACGTAAAGTACTTAAAATAATGTAAAAAAATTAAAATTAACTTTAAACAAAGAACAAACTCATAAAATATCATAAATATATACACAAATTATTAACACTCCATATCCCAATGCAATATAAAAATATTTAAAAACTCGGGATATTACATAAATAAATTATGAAATTGTGATTTATGGTGTTTTTAAGTGTTAAAATGAATTTTAGAAATTTATTTGTAATTTTTATGATTTTTGTATAATTATTATGCATTTATTTAGTTTAGGTTATTTTTAGAAAATTAGGTTAATTAAGCATTTTTTTAAAATTAATGGGTTAATTGAGTATAATTATTGATTTTATTGAATTATATGTTGAGAAATTATTTTTTGAGTAATTATATTATTTTTAGTGAATTTTTGAATAATTATAGTGTATTATGTGAAATTATATATAACTAGGGGTATTTTGGTAATTTGGTACTAAATTGGTTAAAAAGTAAATTAAATTGGTTTTAAAAGTTATTTGAGGTATAAAAATGATTTTTACAAATTATTTAGTATTTTTAACTAATTAAAACTATTTTTCATAAATTATTTTCAAATTATATATAATATATTATTTTTGTAAATAAATGAGTTTTTATTGATTTTTAATACGTTTTAGGGTTAATTGTGTAATTTGGAGTTATGAAATGTATTTCGGTTAATGTTTATGAATTTATTAAGAATTATGGATTCTTGATAATATTTTATTAAAATTAGGGTTTTTATGTATTTGTCGGTAAAATAATTATTTTTAGCGTTTAAATCTCTGATTTGCTATATTTTGGTATAATAAGGGTATTTTTGACATTTTAAATATGTTTTGTGTTTATCTCGTGAATTGTGAACCTCGGTCGGTAGAATTGTAGTTTGGGAGTTCGATCGAGGGGTTGTGAGACTGTGTATTTTCGAAGTATGTTTTCTTGCAGGACCGGCTCTATTTTTTGAGTAGAGAGATGTCCGTTTTACAGAGAGGTTCTACAGAATTTTTGGTAGAATTCTCTTAAAATGTGATATCCGGTTGAATCCCTATTCCTAATATGTGCCTAGTGTTTTAGATTGAATCTCTAGAATTACGTTATATTTATTCTAATTTCGTGTTGTCGTTTATTTGTTTAGTTGTGCCAAGACCGAGGCTTAGTGAACCAGACCTGTCGGACCCGTCTCGTGGAGTGCATAACTATGAGTTATTATTTTATATATATGTGTATTAGGAAGCATGTTTTTAGAAGTGTATGTTCTAATTTTATAAAATATGCATAAATGGTTTAATAATTGCTTAGGTTTATTTTAGGTATATTTTGGTATATTTATGGTATATTTTAAATTAAATGCGTGTTTTATTATCGATTTATGCCTAAAATGTTTTTAAATATATATAAGGTTTATTTTTGGTTTATTTATTAATTGAATTGAATTTGTTTAACATATATATATACTCGAAATATACTTGGTTTATTTTTGGTATATTTCTAGTATATATATGGTTTATATTGTTATTTTACTTAATGTTATGCATCATTTATTTTATGAATGTATGTTTTATATATAAATGAAGGATATCAATAGAACGTGCTACCTAATGGGTAGCACTAGGACCGAGTACGTACCGGTATGACGATAAAATTTTGGTTAAATTACTAACCTATTTGTGGATATTGATCGGATTGATTTATTTGATGTGTGATGTAATTTGAGAGTGTGATTGCTGGAGCTCGGTTGACCAAGTGTCTCGGGGCCAATCACACTGACAGTCAGACTGCTGAAGCTCGGTTGACTTAGTGACTCGAGGCCAGTTTACTGTCCAAATGGAACAAGTGAATTTATTTGAAATAAGTGAGCCTGTATGACTAAAGTGTTGTTTAACACTGTTTTGAGGTTGCGATCATTTAGGATTCTATTTGATCCTTCATAAACAGATATTTTTCAGTGATATATATATATATATATATATATATATATATATATATATATATATATATATATATATATATATATATATATATATATATATATATATATATATATATATATATATATATATGTATAAAATGATTTTGCTGCACCCGTGTGTATTTGCCTGTATATATATTTATTATATATATTATTGAATGTGTGCATTTGTCATTTAGTTATGCATGTATATATATTATAACAATTTACTCAGTAAAGTCTGACTCCCCTCTGTTGATTATTTTTTAGAAGAGTCTTCGTCTTTAGACCTCAGTAGCAGACCTTTACGCCAGATTTCTTCCGCCCCAACTTTACTATGTAAACTGCTTACTTAATTTTATTTTTGTATTCTAGACACTGCAGTAGTTGTTTTAGTGAGCAGTATGTATTATATATGTCTGAGATTTATATTTTAAAGACTTGAACTGAGAATTGTATTTAAAAGATTTTATATATATGAGATGTGTTTGTATTATTAAATCTGTTGGTGGATTATTGTTTTACTTATGAGATTTTAATTTTCGCTGCAAGATATTTTAGTTATGTTATTATTATTGCATGCTTTTATTTTATTTTAAAGTCTTGCTATGGATTCCGGATTCGAAAGAATTCCCATTCCCTAGTGCCGGTCATGGCCCCCTATTTTGGGTCGTTACATTTTATTATCTGAACTTTTATTGTATTCTAGAAAATTACAGTAGTAATGTTATTATATAAGTAGTGTGTTGTTTAGGATTTTGAGATTTCTGTATCAGAATACTGTATAAATATTTTTATTATAATATGACGTTAAATATTTATTTTTATATCAATTTAAATTTTAATTATGGTGTATTTTTATTTATTTATTGCATGTATTTTTATTTTTTTAGGCTTGCTACAGGTTTCGGATTCAAAAAAATTCTTGTTTCCTAACGCCGGTCATGACTCTTGATTTAGATCGTAACAATATGATATGCATGTTATGCAAATAAATGTAATATATTATGTGAGCGTTACAAAAATGTAAAAGAAGAAATAGGTAGTGAAGAGTTCAAGTATATTTTAAGGTAAATTTTACTTTTTTTAATTAAATTTATTTTTTGGACTTAACTAAATAAAGTTTTTAGTTTTATAAATGTCATGTCTTGTATAAATTTAAAATGAAAAGTTGCTTTAAATTGTTTAAATTGAAGGGGAGCAAATTAATAAAATACTATACATATATATATATATATATATATATATATATATATATATATATATATATATATAAAAGAAAAGTTTCAAATTCTATCGCCCCTAGGTGCCTTAGTAATTCTGGTCATAAAAATTAAAAATTCTATTTAATTGACATAATTATAAGTATAAATGACTATATAATTTTTTTTTTAAAAAATAAAAATTAGTGTGAATTACAATCATTTCATTAGGATATTTAATTTTTAGTGGTAATTTAAAAAAGTCATTTGCAGTAGAATAATTTTTTTTTTTTAAAGATAATTGAAATAAAATATAGGGAGTACTAATTTTCATTAATTTAAGCCAAAACTTTATGGTTACAAAAATAAATGCAAAGAGATTTTACAAGTGGAAAATGTCCGATTTTTTAACACCGATAAGTCTTTAAATTATTATTTAACATATCAATTTTCATTTATTTAAATCAAAACTTTATGGTTACTGAAATAAATGCAGAGAGATTTACATATTAAAAAAAAAAACAAGTTTGTAATTTTGAGTTTAATTTACAGTTTACATTACTTGTATGGACACTCACTAAATCATGACCCAAGCATTTACATATATTTTGCATAAACACCACTGGGCCGGTGGCCACTGGTCAGTGGTCTTTCGCCGCCGTTGAGCAATTTCTGCTACCTCCGGTCACAAATTCCACCATTGAATCTTTTTTTATTCGAAACGCAAGTGCGCTAGTGGCATTAGGGACTAAAACCAGTTATTATTATTATTATTGTTATTTTTGTAATTGGGGAAGTGAAGAAGGAACAATTCAACAAACAAGAGAACCGAAGCAGAGAAACCAAAAGGAAAAGAAAGTAGGCAGCCATGGCATCTTTGACGGAGAATTTTTGCAATTCTCATACGGAATCAGCTTTGGTAAGTTCCGTTTTGTTAGGATTTATTTGTTTTAACAATATAATGTCTAAACATGAATCCTCAATGAGATGGGTTTCAAAAGATCACAACCTGTTGTCTCATGTTACAATTTTTGCAAAGTTAGTGTCTTTATGACCAACGGACTAGGACTGGTTTCTTCGGTGAAACAATAGATGCTGACATTACAACAACTTGCAATATAGTTAGTCTGTCTGGAACAGTGATGAATCATTTGTTTGATGCAATTAGTGAGAGCCAATATCTTTAGTAAGCTCACTTATTGAACTCGATCCTTCCTCCCCTACTCCTAATGAGCTAGTAGTGCTACAAGATGTTGTAAAAACGAAAGGTGGTTGTTTTGGAGCTGGAAGAGGTGCTTCATTACTCAACATCAAAACAACTTCTAACATAGTTGGTCTCTCCTCAGCTTTTTCCTGAACACATAAGAGCCCAATTTGAATGATTCTCAAGGCTTCGTGCGAAGCATATGACCCTTCTAGTGATGAATCCACTATTTCCAATGCTCTGTCTTCTGTCCATAAATCCCAAACCTGTATAATTCTCAGCATTAGCGTAGGAAGATTAGAATTTTGATAAATAATATAACTAGGAGCAATGAGTTCCAAAAAGTGTCCTTCACTTACATGCCCAATCAGGCTCAGGCAAGTATTCATTTGATGAAATCCATTGTTTTTCTTGCCGGTTATAATCTCCAAAGTTATGACCCCAAAACTAAACACATCGGATTTCGTTGAAAATTTACCAAACACTGCATACTCTGGTGACATATATCCACTGCAAAGGAGAATTATTGAAGTATGTTTAACATGTTATTTTTCAATTTATTCATCTCTAATCGTAGTGCTAAGAAATTGCATCATCATGCACTTACTAGGTTCCAACCACTCTATTTGTCTTGTCATGAATCTGGTCAGTTCTCATTATTCTAGCCATGCCAAAATCTGAAATTTTTGGGTTCATCTCTGCATCCAATAGAATGTTGCTAGCTTTTAGATCTCTATGGATAATTTTCAGCCTCGAATCTTGGTGAAGATATAGAATCCCTCGAGCAACTCCATTTATAATAATGAATCGTTTCCTCCAATCTAGGAATGGACTTTCTTTATCTGATACAAAATTTTAGATAATTTATATTTGAATTAGTGTTGGATAGTGTAATATGTGCAACTTGAATCTTTTACTGGCATCATGAAACATTTGTGATTTGAGAACTAACTCTATGCATAGAATGCAGTCGTGGAAAGGCTCACCAAAAAGAAACAAATCCAGGCTTCTATTTGGTAGATATTCGTAAATTAACATTTGCTCTCCTCGCTCAATGCAGCATCCTAGAAGCTTCACAAGATTCCTATGTTGAAGCTTTGCAATCAGCATGACTTCATTTTTAAATTCTTCTACCCCTTGAACAGAATCTTTAGATAGTTGTTTTACTGCAACATTTTGTCCATTAGACAACTCACCCTGAAATTATTTGCAGGAGTCAATGTTCTGTGAACAATCAAGCCAAATAAATGATTGACAGAGGCAATCTCATATAAATTCAAACAATAAAAAGTCAATTAGGATTCAGATTAGCGTAGAGACTCCACCCAATAAACGGTGCCAAAACCCCCCTGTCCAAGTTTGTTAGCTGGAGAGAAATTGTTGGTGGCAGCAACTATGCTGCTGAGATCATAAAATGTTATGTCTGCAGGGCGAGTATCGCCCGTAAGCTCACTTGCTGCCAAAATATTTTTGTAGTAAATGGAACCGCTGATAGGATCAAACACCTTTTCTTGCCATTTGTTCTTCATCCCTGTCTTTGAACAAATTGAAAACAAACGTGTAATGTATTTCCTTCATTGATATGTTTTATAGCTGCATAAAGATAGCTTCTCAGTCTCACAATTTTCTTTTTATTTTTTCAATCACTACTATTAGTAGTATCATTAATTGCCTTAATTCAAGTGGAGTACATGAAATTTGAATTTCATCACTGGTTAGCTAACTGAATGTACTTATTTTAGTAAATATACATGAAAAAAAAAATTCTAATGTTTAAGTGTGTTTTGTTACCTTTCTTTCTCCTCCTCAACCACAAACAGGCAAAGAAGAAAATGGCAAACCATGCCAAGCCAACAGAAAGTAATAGTATGTTCTGCGCCTTCCCAAGAAAAGAGTTTGAAGTTCTTGCATTCTCAGCTATGCCAGGGCCAAAAAAAGTAAAGGAAAAAAGAAAAGAAAAGAGTTTGAGACTTTAAGTCTAGAGCTTAGGTGAGACAATCTTAATAACAGAATCAGAAGAAGAATTTATGCAGGTGTGGCTATGCTGCTACAGGGAAATTGCATTTAGTTTCGCGCGTGATCTGTGCTTCTTGATAAATTAGTATCATATTTCAAATTTAATTAGGGCCAGCCAGGATTTTCACATACCTAGTTCAACTGCATCAACACGAACATACAAATTCCAGTTGGTGTCCATATGACCTACCGCGTCTATTAATTTCCCATACCATGCCAAACATCCAGGTTCTTGCTTATTGTTTTCTACAGTTGTATAGGCAGAGCAGGAACAATTTCTTAGGCATTCTTGTTCGCACTCCTTATGGCTCATATTCGTGCCAGCCCAAGCTGCATTTGATGTGTCAGGTAACTTGACATTCTTATATTTTACAAACCCTTCTCCATGCCTGCAAACTGAGGTGGACGCTGGTCGCTTCCTGACACATCCTTGTGATGCATCTCTTAGATACCAATCGCGTGAAAACTTGGGTTCATACCCAGCTAAACAAGAACATTCAAATTTATTTGGAATGCCAGGACTGCAGATACTATAAGCACCGCAATGAGCATAGAAGTCACAAGGGTATTTAGGAATGGAAAAGAACTCCTTCCATCGGCCGTCACTCTGATGCCATGTTAACCACTTGAAGAATCCTAAATGATCCACCATTACTCTTACGATTACAGAAGCATCATTAATGTGGTAGATCGTGTACATCTCGTCTTGATTGATCACAAAAGTGTAGTTATATACGTTGGAGAATTTCCTTGTTGGCCACACGTAATCTTGCCAGCGAGGTTCTGAGCCCTTGTGTATAATGACATGCGGCAAGCCTTTGGAGTTGAGCTTAAATGAGTAGTTGCCAGTTCCTGGGTCATCTGCTGATTTCCATGATGTATAATACCACTCCAGACCAAACTTCTTGCTCTGCCCAAGTCTCATTCCTGGCATCTGGGTATCAGTGGGATAATCAAAGCTCTGCCACACGATTCTTTGGCTTGTTTCTTCGAGCAAAACCAAATTTCCTGTCTCCAGGAGCTGAGCCACACAACTATCCGATGCCTTCCCTGTTACATTTGTAGACCATAACGTAACCTGCCGGTCAGGATCAGTGTAGAGAACAAGATTTCCATATTGATTGATTGATAAAACTGCAGATAAGCCAGTAATAGGATCATTCCTGTTTGCGACCCATATAACCGATTTTTCTGAAATTCCATGGAACCAAATTCCAAGGTATCTTTTGACGGAACTGCCAGGGCTAAAAAACCCAAATGCAAACTTATCACCTTTGGAGACCAGTAGGTCTCCTTCTTTGAAGGACTGCTTTGTGGTAATGACATCAGACGAATTACAGAAAGTGAATGGGAGGAATAGAAGCCAATAATGCAGAAACCTTCTCTTAGCTACCGCCATGAAGATGCTAGTATACTTCTGTCATGTTCTTTCCTTACAAACAACATTTTTTTACTATTGCGTGTGAAATGATTCTAAGAATTGTCAAACACGAGCAGAAGAAACAAATCCAGTCAATTCACGCCAGCTTAAATTCTTTGGTTGCAAGGATATTGTTCCATTGGTCACGCCACCATAAATTCTTAGATTATGATTTGATGGAACTGGGAGGAATCACGGTATTTTAGACTCCCACTATAATATCTACTAAGTTGACTTGTTTAATTAATAAATAAGTTCTTGCCTAATGATAATTAATTTCAGATTTTAATGCATGGTAAATTTTTTTTTTAGGTTGTTCACGAGTAGTTTAGATATCAAAAGGTGGGAACATTCGAATGTAGAGAGTAGAATTCCTTCTTCTATATCTCTATGCTTTTCCCATTTTGATGGAGAATTAAACCACTTAAGTTTTATTGATTTGAAAAGAATTTTTTTAGATCTTAAGACAAAAATGATGCAATTACGAAATATTTTTTCGATATTTAGAGATAATAAAGTGATATTGTAGACATCCGATTCGATCGGTTCGTGTTAGGGGCGTTCGGTTTGACCGGTCCATTGTCAAACCCAATGATGAAAATGTGAAACTTGGACATGAGAATCAAGCCTGAATCTCTAAATGGAAAGTGGATTTGAAAATCCAAAACCTGAAAAACCCAAAACCGAGCCAAACTATCAAAATTTGGCCTAAGGCCGCTGGCCCACCGCAGGCCCGGGCCAAAGGGGCATTGCCTCAGTGTAATGAGGCGATCGCCTCATTGATGAGGTGCCTCCTCTATAGCAGCCCACTTGCAGCTGCATTTAATGCAGCTGCAATCATGACTACTAAGTGGTGCAGGCCCCACTTTCCAAACCTGCTTCTTGTGTGAGAAAAAGACTTTTGGGGAAGGAAAAAAGGCTATGAGAGCTCATGATGGGTTAGGAGGCTTAGAGGATGGGAAAGCTAAGGAATAAAAGAAAAAAAAAGGGAGAGAAGAAAAAGGGGAGGATTTTTTTTAGAAAAAAAAAGAGAGAGAGGAAGCTTTGAAGAAAAAACAGAGAGAAAAAAAAAAAAAGAGAAACATCCTGAAAGGAAGAGGAAGGTTAAAGCAAAGAGGTCCACTTTCTCCATAAGAGAAGAAGGAAGAAACTTGTGTCAAAGGTAGATACCACATCTTAGCAAGGATCTCAATCAAAACAGCTCTGAGGGCCTCTCATTTTGGTATAAAATTTGCACTTAAGCTTGACATGTTCATCATTTTGTGTGTTCTTGCTTATGTGTAACTGAGCCATTAGTACATTTTAGATTTATCTCTAGTGTGTCATGCTTGATATCTCATTTTATTGATGGATCTTTAAATACTTTTGCATGTAGTCGTAGTATGATGAGTGTAGAGTGTGTATATGCATGTTTTGGTTACTTAAAGTAGAAGTTTGTACGTCTTGGGAGTCAGAGCCGGCCTGGTGATTGGGCGACGCCTTTTCACAGAGGCGTTGCCTCATCTCAATGAGGCGATCACCTCTTCAATGAGGTGATCGCCCTGTTGACAAACCTGTAGGGAGTATATCTTTTGTGTGTGTGTTATCTTTTTTGCCTTAAAATTGTAAGAGCCCCTGTTAATGAGGCGTCGCCTCATCAGTGAGGCGATTGCCTCATCTTAATGAGGCGATTGCCTCATTAATGAGGCGACCGCCTCATTGATAGGGTTAACCCGCTTCCTGCTTCATTTTTTTTGTTGTTTGCTATGACGTCTGCTTTAATATGTCCGCTTTTAACCTTAAATATGTCTGCATGATTGCATGATGGTGATTATCTTGATTATTTGATGGTTTCTTTAGTCCATAATGTGAAAATCCCTTTTTTATATATATAGAGTCTCCTTGTAAGTATCGTTACATGTGACTTCATTTTTTTGTGAAAGGAAGGGCTAACTGTATGTTATTTGCAGGAATTACTTGATGATTTCTGTCATCGAGTAATCACTTTTGCTAGTTATCCCTTGTATATTGCCGCTTTTATATTATTTCATTGATTTATTTTCTGTATATTATTTCGTTTATTTAGCTAAAAAGCATTGTAATCCTTAATCCCTTTCCCATTCGGTTTTGAATGTATGGTTGTAAATTATTATTTATTTTATTTATTTTGTTTTTGAATGTTGGGACTTAAAGGCGTGAAATTGAACTAATGTGCAAACTCGGACTTAATTATAAAATCTGGCAATTATCCGAAGGCAATTTCATTATGTGTGGTAAATGAGGAAATAATTAAATAATTAAATGGTAATAAAACACAAAACATAAACGGAGGCCAACCACAAAGTTGGGTGAGCATTCAAACGCTCATACCTAGTTTTCGAACTCGATCTCTGATGACGGCTTTTGGGAACCTCCGTGGGATCCAGTTGCTGTACAGTGTGTCCCGACTTTTATCCTGGTGGTGACTCTATCTCTGAATAGGCTTATGACCTATATTGTATTTCCTAGTGGGCCTCGAGCTCGCACAGTTCTGTGGTCGCTAAACACTTGGGCGCGCTCTAAACCCCATCGCCTATAGTGGCAACTCCGTTGGGGATAGGCTTATGACCTATATCGTATTTCCTAATGGGCCTTGAGCCCATACAGTGCCGTGGTCGCCAAACACTTGGGAGCACGCTAAACCCCACTGCCTACAGTGGCGACTCCACTAGGGATAGAGAAACTGATTTTAGTGTTTTGCGTTTTATCATGTTTAATTATTTTCTTATTTCTTCCTGCATTCATGCATTCACTACACATTTTGCACACAATGAGCAGTTCAGTCCCTAATAAACCCGACAATAGTCAGTACTTTGCTACCTATGTTTCATTCAAACCTAGTGGTGGAATATTTGATTATTGTCACTGACGACATGTACTAATCCGCGTTGTTTGACCCTTGAGTGGGGAGACGTATATGGATGTATATCGTTGTGGGAGCTGAAGCCTTTTTACCCAAGACTCAAGCCCATGTAATAACTTAGCAACTATCCTTAGAAATTTTCCCATATGCATGTGTATTATGCCATATAATGGATCCTTAAAATAAATCTCGAGCCCATTAATAAGCGGTCCAAAATAAAATGGGCCCTCGTGTCCAACCAAAAAGCCCATTATAAATAAGCTAGTCAATAGAGGCCTCTCATGCCTACTCATAACCCATTTCAAATGAGCCTTGACAAGCAAGTTTGTGGTGCTATGGATTTTAGCTCATAGAAAGTGGACTCGGGCTTTATTTAAAGGAACCATTACTTATCTGAATCATTTTGAGAGTTTTCTTGCATACGTCAATTTTATTATCCCCCGCTGATAATTAAAACCCAAGCCAAAAATCCTAGGACAAGATACTCATCATTGAATGTGTGTATGGGAGAAATAAGGGCAGAAGTTTGCACGTTTAAGTTCCGTGTTTTGATCTTGTATATCTTTTTGTGTGCGACCTTTTTGTTTCTAAATAAAACGAACTTGCATATCATGCATACATGTCATGCATCATTCTAACCAACTATTCTGCAGCGCTATAGATCCTTCAAGCTTAGTAGGGGGGTCCGAGCTAGTTCAGGTCGTTTGGTCAGATATTCAGAATTAGGAATGGCAGGAGGGTTCGATCCAGAAGCATTTGGGGCACGGTGGAAAGAAGAAGTAATAATAGAAACCGGGGCTATGATGAGAGAAATGATGAGGGAGATTACTAAGCTTATCAGAGAAAGTCAGCCAATATAGCCACCTAATGCACCGCCAATCGATCCGGTCGATCTTGATGAGGAAATACCGATTAGAGGAAGGGAAGAAGACGATGTGACGGTATTGGCCAATCCGGTGAATCAAAGAAATGTCATCCCAGCCGAGGATGTGGGTCAGACCGAGTGGGCTAAGAATATGACCAAAGTGATGAACTAGATGCAGCTGATGATGAAGGAGAAGGGTATGGTCGCCCCCCCAGATTACGATCTAAATTTAGAAAAGGGTGATGAACCGCTGCCTCGTAAGTTTAAATTCCTAAACATAAAGAAGTATACTGGTGCCGAGGATCCCCATTTGCATTTGAAGCAATATGTAACATACATGAAGGCTACTGAGCTAACTGAGAGCCAAATTGTTAAGCAGTTCCCTATTTCATTGGAAGGAACGCTGATTCATTGGTATTACACCTTGGAACCGCATGTTCAGTCGAATTGAAAAGAATTGTGCGCTGATTTTGTCAAGCAATATGGTCTCAATGTTCAACTAAAGGTGTCCCTGAGAGATCTGCAGAATACCAAACAGAACTTTAATGAGCTTTTTGTTAATTACCTGACTTGTTGGAGGGGAAAATTATCCTTGATGAGGCATAGGCCAGCTAAGTTCGACCAGTTGGTCCTGGCAATAGAAGGGTGTGTTCCCGCATTGTCTAGGAAATGGAGGGATCTAGGGATCAAGAATTTTGAAGAATTATACAGATTTAGGGTCTAGAAAGAATTAGATTTGGCTCAAGAGAAGAAATTCTTCGAAAGAGGCTCTGGGGGCAAAGAGGGGGCCAGCTCGAGTGGTAACGTTCAGATTCATGCTATTCTACCACTTAGCAGTAATGTACAAGTCAGTGCAGTTACACTGCCCCAGAGATTTTCTAATTTGGGATGTCCTATGTCCAAAGTCCTCGATAAGCTCATTGAGAAGAACCTGCTACGACCTTTGCCTTCACAATAACCCTTACATGGAGCCAACCTAAAGCTTTTCTGTAAATTTCATCAGACCATTAGACATGACACAGACAGCTGCGCCCGGTTAAAGCATGAAATCCAAGATTTGATGGACTCAGGCAAAATTACCGACCCAGAAAATAGAAAACCAAACACTCAAACCAACCCATTACCCAATTACCAAAATGTACCACATCCTAACTCATCCATTCTGATGGTTAACTCTGGCCTAACAGAAGAACAAGTCTTAAACTCCTTAATTGATGTCTCTCCAATTCCCAACAGGCCATGCTTGAAAACTTAAGAACAAGCAAACAACCAACGAAGTTACAGGTACAAGTCTTGGACATATGGAGTTCTGATGATGAAAGCAGAGAATAAGATGACCTATAGGACAACGAGGGGTATGAGCCAAATCAGTCTGTGGGAAAGGTAGAAGGAAAGAAAAAAGAAACCGAGGTTACCAAGACTGGGCCCGAAAAGGTAGAATGTGCAGAGAAGGGAAATGAGGTAGAACAAAGTAAAGAGACCATTGCCAGTGTTTGGGAGTTACTCATGCATTCTAGGGATCACAGGGAAGCTTTGCTCCTAGCACTAGATTAGAGAAAGATTTCTACTAATTCCACTCCAAAATAGATGGTCCAGTCATTAACAGAAACTCCTCAAGGAATGATAACATTTTCCAATGATGATCTGCCTTTAGAAAGGAGGGATCACCACAAAGCTCTATTTATCAAAGACGAAGTAAAAGGGAAGATGGCCTGCTGTATGATGGTTGACAATGGTTCTACCATTAATGTGTGTCCATTGAAGATTCTATCAAAAATTGACGGTAGCCGACCTAAAGCCTTTTGAGGTGGTTATCAAGGCTTATGATGACACCAAGAGATATGTGGAGGGAACTTTCAGGGCATTAGTCAGAACAGGGCCTATAGAAGTTTGGGTTGACCTGTATGTGATTGATATCCGGTGACATTTGCCATTTTATTAGGGAGGCCATGGTTTCACCCCCTGGGTGGCGTTCCATCCATTGTTCATCAAAAGGTTAAGTTTCCACATGAAGGAAGGGCTGTCACCATCTCAGCTGAAACTGAAGTCGCCATAGTCGCACTAAAGTTGATCCCTAAGGAGATTTCCCTTAGCCCTAGTTTTGAAGTCTGTGTGATCTATGAAGATGAGATGGATGAAAGGGTTTTGAGAATGATGCGCAATATGAAATTTTTGCCCAGCATGGGATTAGAGAAAAATTAGAGTGGACCTTTAGGGTTTATGGGAAACAAAGTACCTGTTTTGAAGCATGGGTTAGGGTTCAAAAAGGTTGACGAAGCTGGGAAAGAGATGGGTATGTTGAACTGGTTTGAAGAAAAGGAGGAGGAAACCAGGGCTAGAAAGAAGACTCTGTGGGAAATCTTTGTAAAGGAAGGCACTGGGCATTCATATAGCAGGACTCCATAACCTCTCCTGGTGGCTGGGGAAGTTATCCCAGGATTCAAGATTTTTGCTGAATTTGTGAACAAAACCGGGGAAGCTGCTATAGAAAAGGCCCTTACTGAGGAGTTGGTACTGGTTGAAGAGGAGTCTAAAGAGGATGAAGCTACTTTGGAGCAGAAGGGCATTGATGATCAGAACAAAGACCTAGACTTTGAGACCTACATCCTCAATTCCATCATAGATACCTTTTATAATGACTGTGATATTTCTCTTGCTTCTCTGTTTGAGACTGACGACCTTTTCTTTTCAAAAGTGAATGTAATAAAATCTGAATTTGCTTATTTATGTGATGTGTTCCCTAATGGTTATTCTGTTTGTGATGATCATATCATGCATATGACATTAATTCCACGCAAACCGAATCATTTAATTTAGGCACAGACGATAATCCTAAAAATATATTGTTTGCTTCTGGTTTAACTCATGGTGAGAGAGGAAAAATGGAAGAAATCTTAAAAAAGAGATAGAAAGTATTTGCTTGGGGTTATAATGACATGCCCATAATCGACAAGGAGATCTTAGAACACAGAATCCCCACATACCCTCACATAGCTTCAATAAAGCAGAAGCAAAGGAGGCTAAGGCCAGAATGGGCTCTCTTGGTTAAGGAAGAAGTTGAAAAGTAGCTGAAGGCAAAGTTTTTAGAAGTGGTAGAGGACACTCAGTGGTTAGCAAATATAGTTCCAATTCCTAAGAAGATGGAAGGGTCAGAGTGTGTATGGACTACCGAGATTTGAATAAAGCCTGCCCTAAGGATGACTTTCCCCTACCGCATATCGATACATTGATTGATAGTGCAGCTTCCAATGCAATGTACTCTTTTATGGATGGATTTTCAGGATACAATCAGATCATGATGGCAATAATGGATAGATTGAAGACATCATTTATCATCGAATTTGGCGTATACTGTTACCAAGTGATGCCCTTTGGGTTGAAGAATGCAGGGGCCACTTATCAGAGGATGGCGATTGCCTTATTGCATGACATGATCCATAAAGAGGTCGAAGTGTATGTGGATGATATGATGGTGAAATCTGTAACCAAGGAAGGGCATTTTGAAGCACTAGACAAGTTTCTTGCTAGAGCAGAAAAGTATAATCTCAGACTGAACCCGAAGAAGTGTGTTTTTAGGGTCACATCTGGGAAACTGTTGGGACACATTGCCAGCCAGAAAGGAATAGAGATGGATCCAGATAAGATCAGAACAATCAGGGATATGCTTGCAATAAAGAATGAAAAAGAGGTCTGAGGGTTTCTGGGGCGTTTACAGTATATCAATAGATTCATAGCCAAACTAACAGCCATCTGCAACCCTATCTTTAAGCTTCTGAAGAAAGACCAACCTGTTGTGTGGAATGAGAGGTGTCAACAGGCTTTTGAAACTGTCAAGGATTATCTGATGAATTCCCCTATTTTACAACCGCTGAGACCAGGTAAAGTTTTAATCCTGTATCTGGCAATTGAAAAAGATGCAATAGGGGCGATGCTAGCACAGGAAGGTGAAGGGAAGACAGAGCATGTTGTATATTACCTGAGTAAAAAGCTTCTACCCTACGAAGCTACTTATAGTTTAGTAGAGAAAACTTGTCTAGCAGTGATTTGAGCAACGAGGAAGCTCTGACACTACTTCTAGTCTTACAAAGTGCAAGCAGTTTCCAAACATGATCCCCTCAGGTACCTCCAACAGACCCCGTCTCTTATGAAAAAATTGGCTAGGTGGCTCATTTTGCTCCTAGAATTTGATATAGAGTATGTGGCCAAAAAGACAGTAAAAGGAAGAGTAGTAGTAGATTTCTTGGCACAAAGCCCGGTGGGGGATCCCCAAGAGTGGAAGCTGGAATTCCCCGACGAGCATTTAGGGGCGATAAAGATACAAGACTGGGAAATGTACTTGGATGGAGCTGGGTCGGGATAGGAGTAATTTTGGTTACGCCAGAAGGAGAAATGATCCTGATGGCAAAAAGGCTTGAATTTGAAGCAACCAATAACCAAGCAGAATATGAAGCCTGCATCTTTGGCTTAGAAGCATTGCGTAGCGCAGGGGCAAAAAATGTCATTGTCTATGGGGATTCCATGCTAGTTATAAAACAAGCCACCAAAGAATGAGAGATAAAAGAAGATAGATTACGGTTGTATTGGGAATACTTGACCACTATCCTGTGCTCCTTCACACAGTGTAAATTCATCCATTTGCCAAGGGAAGGAAACCAAGTAGTTGATGCCCTAGCCACACTGGCCTTTATGTGGGAAAGTGGGAAACAACCAGAGGCCAGACCTTTAATTCTCTCAAAGTCTCGAGCCCCCTGTTACGAAGAGGTGAGAGTGATGCCAGTTGATGCCACTAAGAAACCTTGGTTCTATGGTTTACAAAGGTATTTAGAAACTGGGCAATTTCTGGATGATGCTGATAAGAAAGAAAGGATATCCTTGCAAATGTTGTCTCGATAGTTCATAAGCCACAATGGGATGTTATACAAAAGAATGCCAGTCGGGGTACACCTCAGGTGCGTCGACAAGGATGAAGGTCGGAAGCTTATGAAAGCAATTCATGAAGGGGTATATGGACCACACATGAATGGGACTGTCTTGGCAAAGAAAATAGCCCATCAGGGGTACTTCTGGCTCACCATGGAAGCATATTGTGTTGGATTTGTGAAGAAATGTCACAATTGCCAAACAAATGGTGATGTTAGCCACCTACAGTCTATGGAGCTTCAAGGAATGACTTCTCCTTGGCCATTTATTGTATGGGGAATTGACATCATAGGGGAGGTAAGGGCAAAAGCAACTAATGGCCATCGGTACATCATTGTGGCCATCGACTACTTCTCTAAGTGGGTTGAGGCTGAATCTTATGCTACTATGGGGGTGAGGCAGATGTCGAGGTTCATCGAAAAGAACATAATCTATAGATATGGTTTGCCACACCACGTAGTTACAGAAAATGGTGTTCAGTTTCGAGCAGGGATGGCCACACTACTAAAGGACTATAAGATTGAGCACCATAGATCATCTCCATATAGGCCACAGGCAAATGGGGTGGTGGAAGCAGCAAATAAGAATGCAAAAAAGATCTTGGCCAAGATGTTGGAAAATTACCGAGATTGGGCTGAATACTTACAGTTCACATTGTGGGGGGTATTGAACTATTGCTAGGACTTCGACAGGAGCCACTCCGTACTCTTTAGTTTACGGGTGTGAGGCCGTTTTGCCCGTAGAGGTTGAGATAAAGTCATTGAGAGTCCTTCTGGAGTCTAAACTCCCCGAGTATCAGTGGATCAAAAGTCAGTTGGTTCAGTTGACATTGCTGGATGAAAAGAGGATGAAGGCTATGTATCATTCTCAGCTATACCAGAAAAGAATAGCTCGTGCCTACAATAAGAAGATCAAGCCAGGCAAGATTCAAGAGGGGGATCTGGTGTTGAAACTTATAAGATTAGTCATGATTGATCCTCGCGGAAAGTTTAAGCCCAATTGGGAGGGACCGTATCTAGTAAAGAAGTTATTTTCGAAAGGCGCCGCCATTTTTTCTGACATAGAGGGAAACGAGTTCAAAGAACCCATCAACCTAGGCAAGCTCAAGACGTACTTTCTTTGAAAAGTCTTACTAGGGAGAAAACCTCAAAAAGAGGCTGTCTAAGCAAAAGTTAGATACTAAAAAGAAAAAAAAAGTCCTACTGGACTGAAAACCTCGAAAGAGGTGGTTCAGGAAAAAGTTAAGGACATATAAAAAGGGAAGAGAGGTGTAAAATGATTAGTCGAAAAACTTGCAAGGGCAAGCCGACTAATAACATGAGATCTACCAGAAGTGAAATGTATATACGTTTTTATGTTTAAATGAAATGAAATGGATTGCTTTAATTATCGTTAAACATTGCATAAAGTATCCATTACAGGCCATTTAACTAGTGCAAAAAGGAAATTACTTCTAACAAAAAGGGAAATGACGACTTCATTTTATAAGCTAATTTTGTTTTCTCTTCTTTTGTTGCCTACCCTATGAACTTAACATTTGTAATTCTTTTATCCTTTTATATTTAATAAATTCGTCTCTTTCTATTTGTTGCAAACAAACCCATGCTTTGTAATGATCATCAGTGGTCTGATCACCGTCGTAGCTTAAATTTCTTTCGATGGCTCTTCGAGACTAAGTTGCCACTAGGTGATCCAAAAAATTATGAGAAAGTGGCCCTGGTTCAAACTCATGAATAGGCTCCATAATCAGTTGTTTATGACTGTATTACCGACAGAGGTGGGCTGGATTGTAGAAAGTGGCAAAATGGAGACAGGCAGTTGGGACACAATATGTATAAGACCAAAGGGTCACATGCTGCAACCCCTACCAGGTGAAAATCCAGCGGATTAGTGTATTAGGGAATGTTGATAGCCAGCCATGAATGTCTGCAGGGATGGGATGTAGTTTCCTTGTTCGATAATGCTTGGCTTGGTAATGCCTAATGTCTTGGGGAGGTTCGATCAAGCCCAGCTTTTCATAAAACCACATATGCGGGATTGCAAGTGTTTAGGTACAGGCAGTATTGGTAGTTGGAAGTAGAGGAGGGGCAGCGGGAAACTTACCTCCAACAGGAAGCGGCTTTCTGAGAATCATCGCGTCCTTGTGAAGTTGTCCAATCCAATGACGGTTTCTGCTAAGATGAGAGGGAAGGGGTTGAGCCCTGACTCCACTTGATCGAGGATGGGGAGGATCTTCGTATCGCAGTGCCTTGAGGGGGAAACCGGCAGAAATTGAGCATACAAATAGAGGGCCAACATGCGGGGCTAGCAAGTTTCCCCTTTGTCCACATTCATGATGACTTCGAGGAGGGACTCTAATTTGATTTCTGAGCCAGAGACACAGTGGAAGGAAGACCAGGGTGGAAGATTGAACATACGCGCCATTTGTTGCTGAATGGAGCGAGAATCCAGGTTTGCAAGAGCAGGAATCGCAAGTTGGCAAGCAGAATCTATATGATGGCCGAGAATTGCCTCAAATTCCTCTGGTAGGGGATATATTTCTATTATGTTGAGCCAAAAAACGTGTTTATGGGGATCCTAAAATTGAACATGGCATGGAGAAAAGGGAAATTGATTCTCCTAGTGTGGAGTGATTTGAAGACCGCGAGATGAAACGGCTCTAGCCCAGCCCAAGATTTGTTGTCCAGACCTTTAAAGCTCGACCGTAGGGGCCTCAGACTTTATTTCGTCATGTTTATGGCTTTTCAGAGGCGGCTAGAGAGAGAAACATGAGGTTAGGGATGGAGGGAACTCGAGAATTAGGTCAAACTCAGGAATGGGGGTTTTTATAAGGGCAGGACTTCTTGTTGATGAGACGATCGCCTCATCAGCAATATAAGCCATTTGTGCTTCTTCAAATGACACAGTCTAAACAGGTGGGACAGTTCCGTATATAAACATTGAAAGCAACTCATATATAAAGACATGAGAAAAGCAAAACAAATGAATTTAATTGAGGAAAATGTTGAGTTCTGCAAACATTATGTTCATAAAGTCTAAAACCAAAATTTTGCGACTATACAAATTTTAACCCTAAAACATTAAGCATCTGATCCTGTACCCTCACGGTCATCTCCTCTTGCACCGCTGCCACTCCTGTCTTCGTCCTCGTCGTCCTCATCAATCTGAAACATGTCAATCTGACACTCGAGAGTGGCGATCCTTGCCCTAATAGCCTCATCCCGATCCTATTCAGACAAATCGTAGGTTAGTAAACCATGCAAGTATGCATACATGTAGAAAATAAAGAGGTTCTTACCCTCTACTACTGGGTGACCTCTAGCATGTAGTCTCTCTGGGCCTCTATCTTGTGATACATATATAGGCCCTGCTCCAGCGGAATCTACATTATTGAAATAAATGTTGGAGCTAACATTTGGTTTGAGAATTATAGAGAAAGCAGGTCAGAAAAGAACATATGTGAGTAGCACCACCAAGGGTGCATGCAGGGGTCAAGTCCCCATCCAAGGTCAAGAACTGACGCGATAACTCCCCAGGAGGAACCCAACATCGGACTAGGGGTCGGGGATGTGGATAAAGCTGCCTGGGACAAACTCAGAATCGGGGGCAGTAGTCGGCCTGGCTTCCTCACCAGCCACAGAAGTCTCCTCCCTGCCCGGATCCAGTCGATGCCTCAAGGGCTCTCTCTCCCGCACTCGGGACCTAACTGGGGCCACGGGCCTAGCAGGCGCAGCCTGAAGATGAAAATAGGAGGAGCACGTTAAGAATGTAGTGAATTTGCAAGAAAAGGGGAATCGACAAGGATTTACCTGAGAGGTAGAAGCGGCTTGGAAGGGGATCGTCAGTAGAAGGTGAGTACGGATGAACTCCGCATACCGGATCTTCACACGAACTTTGTGATCCACAGTCGGTGAGCCTGCAATGGCTTGAATGATATTGTCACCCTCCAGCTCATGGACCCAAAGCATACTTTCAGGAGGAGACCGGGGACCCACCTAGCTCTAACACCTGCCCTCCAATTTAGGACCCGCTCTCCCAAGTACCAAGCTCGATACCCAGGGCCACAGAAGAGTACCCTCTTCCGAGATAAGGGCCTGGAGCGAGTCATCTCAATGGTCCAAGTGTCCTTGGACCCCCACAAGTCGTTTCGAATTTGAAAAAAAAGGAGATGTCAATATGTAAGTAAATTGAATGTGAATAATTTACTAATAAGAAGGTTTGTGCTTTGTAGTTACCACATCTTGTGTCAGAGAGTTCAAGTGCTGTCTATGGATATGAACTCGTGCAAGGTGCCTCTTCACGACATAGCTAGCGCCCCACCTATCGAGGGTCGGGAAATGGTCTCACACTCGGGTAACGCCCACAAGCAACTCTAGCTTTAGAGCCCAGACCTGAAAAATAAAACAGGAGAAGTTGAGAAGACTGATGTAAGTAATGGGGGTCAAAACAAGATAAAAGAAAAAGGGGATCAAGACGTACTAGAACAGCATGCCAAAAGCCGCAAAACCTCCTACCCCCTCAGACCACCTTGTCCATGCTCTGGTACAAGTATGCCAGGGCGTAGCTACCCTAATCGAATGTGCTAATCTAGTCAAGATCCCGAAGGGCCAGTAGGAACATCAGATCGATGGAGCTGGCAGTGTCAACGAAGAAGGTGGTACTGAGCAGGTAGAGCAAAAAAGCCCTCACCACCTGATCAATCTCAAGGGGAGAGATAATTATTGCAGCCCGATCCCGGGTGTAGAAGCTCATGATCGAGTCCAATTTAAGGGTATGAGTCCCCTTCATATCAGGGGTTATCCCCAAATGTCGCTCAATAAATGCGGCCTTATTCGGAGATAGATGATGTAGACTTCCATCAAAGGGAATAGGATCCTCGACATAGGCAATCCCCATGATGGCAGCAAATGATATTGAGTGTAGAGTAAGCTCACCGAATGGGAGGTGGAAGGTGTGGCTCATATCAAACCATCTCTCCATCAGGGCATGCAGTGGTTGGTAATCCGTGCACCCCTGCTCAGATGGAAGTGAGATTACGAAGTCCTCAAACCCTGTCTCCTGAATCCAGTGCCTCTGCTCGTCAGTCAAGTCACTGAAGAAGACCCGGGGCTCCATGAAAATTCTCGGCACCCTTGAACATCTGAGCATCATGATGCAAACAATAGATAGGAAAGTGAAAATTTATGCATGTTATGGTTTCAGAAAAGGAATTCATAATGAATGGATTTTTAGATAGTGCGGTTTGCCCTATTGATGAAGCGATCACCTCATCGTAGAGGCGATCACCTCATCATAGAGGTGATCGCATCATTGGAGAGGCGATCGGCTCTGTGAAAGGGCGATAGGTTATCACCTCTTCGTAGAAGCTGATTATCTCATCGATGAGGCGATCGCCTCATTAATGAGACGATCGCTTCTGTAAGGCAGGACGGGCACAGTTCCCGATTCCTGACAATCAAAATATGGATTTATCATTTGCTTAATAAATTAATGTCCTGAGTAGATAATTATGTTTGATTAATCACTGACCCAACATTATTTTACAGGAAATTATAGGGTACTAACCTCTCCGAATCCAAATGAGCAAATGTGGGACCCTAGGTCTACCAAAAGAGGAATTGAGTCTCCGTGGATCAATGCCAAGCTCTTAGAAGCACTAACAAGAGGCGGGATGCGATCCCACCCAGGTACAGGGGGTGTTCTCTCATTCTCCATTGACTGTAAAAGGGGGGAAGATGCAAGGAGTATAGGGAGTGTAAGGAGAAAAGAAGAGAGGAAAAGAAAAGGTGATAAAAAAAATATATAAAAGGGAGAAAGGAAGGAAGAAGTTATTTTTATAGCAAGCAAAGAGGTAGGGTTTTCCTCATATAGGGTTTTCCCAAAAAAAAATGATATGATGAAATGAAATGATGGGTGGAAATTAGTGCCGCATACTAGGGAGGCAGAATTCCGAGTACGAATTTTTGAGATGAAGTTTCTAGAGAAAAGGGCCAGGGAAAAACCCACATCGCAAAGGAAGGGCTGTTCGGGTTTGAATCCCCAAAGCTCAAAGGACAGGGTTATTCGGGTTTGAATCCCTGAAGCTTAAAGAAAGGGCTATTTGGGTTTGAATCCCCGAAGCTCAAAGAAAGGGTTGTTCGGGTTTGAATCCTCGAAGCTCAAAGGAAGGGCTATTTGGGTTTGAATCCCCGAAGCTCAAAGGATCGAGATGACTATTCGGGTAGTATCCTTGAAGTTGGAAGCGAAGGACAACTGGGCCATGAAAATCTGAAAGTTTATATCCTCAGAGGAGTGATAATCAGACCAGGAAAATCTGAAAACCACGTCCTCAGTAAAGATCGGGCTAGGAAAACCCGAGAATTAAGTTTTAGTGTTATGAAGACTGGGCTAGGAAAACCTGAGAATCGAATTCTAATGTTGTAAGGGTCGGGCTAGGAAAACCCGAGGTTAACAATTTTCAAATATCTCTATCAAGTATTAATGAGTGACTGATCGGGCTAGGAAAACCTGAGGATCACGGTCACGTTTCAAAATTAAAGGATTCATCTCTCGGGTGAAGCCTGAGAGTCAGGTATGTTGTTCATCTTATTGTTTGGTCGCTGTTATGCATGTGATTTTTTAAAAAATGGTCATTGCATGCATTTGTTTTTTTTTCAAAAAATCAGGGGGCAAATTGTAGACACCCGATTTGGTCAGCCCATGTTAGGGCACGAATTAGGGGCACTTGGTTTGACCGGCCCGTTGTCAAGCCCAATGATGAGAATGTGAAACTTGGACATGAGAATGAAGTCTGAATCTCTAAGTGGAAAGTGGACTTGAAAATCCAAAGCCAAAATCGAGCCCAACTATCAATTTGGTCCAAGCTCGCCTGGCCCACCATAGGCCCGGCCCAAAGGGGCATTGCCTCAGTGTAATGAGGCGATCGCCTCATCGATGAGGCACTGCCTCTATGGCAGCCCACTTGCAACTGCATTTAATGCAACTACAATCATGATGACCAAGTGGTGCGGGCCCCACTTTCCAGACCTACTTCTTGCTTGAGAAAAAGACTTTTGGGGAAGGAAAAAAGGCTAGGAGAGCTCATGATGGGCTAGGAGGCTTAGGGGCATTGGAAAGCTAAGGAATAAAAGAAAAAAAGAGAGAGAAGAAAAAGGGGAGGATTTTTTTGAGAAAAAAAGAGAGAGAGGAAGCTCTGAAGAAAAAATAGAGAGAAAAAAAAAAAAGAAACATCCTAGAAGGAAGAGGAAGGTTGAAGCAAAGAGGTCCACTTTCTCCATAAGAGAAGAAGGAAGAAACTTGTATCAAAGGTAGATACCACATCCTAGCAAGGATCTCAATCAAAACAGCTTTGAGGGCCTCTCATTTTGGTATAAAATCTGCACTTAAGCTTGACATGTTCATCATTTTGTGTGTTCTTGCTTATGTGTAATTGAGCCATTAGTACATTTTAGGTTTATCTCTAGTGTGTCATGCTTGATATCTCATTTTATTGATGATCTTTAAATACTTTGGCATGTAGTCGTAGCATGATGAGTGTAGAGTGTGTATATGCATGTTTTGGTTACCTAGAGTAGAAGTCTGTACGTCTTGGGAGTCAGAGTCGGCCTGGTGATCATAGAGGCGTCGCCTCATCTCAATGAGGCGATCGCCCCGTTGACAGGCCTTTAGGGAGTCTATCTTTTGTGTGTGTATTACCTTTTTTTCCTCGAAATTGTTAGAGCCCCTGTTAATGAGGCGTCGCCTCATCAGTGAGTCTATACTTATATTTATTAATTTTCATAAAAATATTTTATATTTATAAATTTTAATTATTAAGAATAATACAATTGAAAGTAATAAAATTATACAAAAACATCTTTCTAGAACTTTATTTCAAAAAATATATGAAAAATCTAGTAAAGTTGCATACACTAAAAAAAAAGGTACAAAATTAAAATTTTCATTTAAACTTGATTCTTAACAATTTTAAATTTTTAGAACTCTAAATTATTGGGATGAAAAACATATTTTATGCATACAATTAAGAAATAAATTCATAATTTATTTTTATTTCAATTGTACTCTTACAAATTAAAAAATTAATTTATTTTATTTTATAAGTAAAAATTTATATTTTGCACAACAGTTAAATTACAAATGACAATAACTTTATAGAGTTCTATTTATTTGTTTGTTGAGATTTGTCACGATCCAAACCAGAGGTCATGATCGGTGTTAAGAAACGTGAATTTTTTTGAATCCAGAACCCGTAGCAAGCCTTAAAAGAATAAAAGTATACAATAAATAAATAAAATACACCAAAATAAAATTCTTAATCAATATATAAAAGAAATACTTCTATCATAACATAAATAAAAATATTTCATACAATATTCAGAGAAAGATCTCTAATATTAAAAACCATTCTACAGATATAAACAACAACAACTACTACAGTTTTCTAGAGTATAAAAGAAATCAAGTAAGCAATTTACATAAACTAGCCGAGACCCAAAAAATCCAGCACATGAGCTTACTACTAAGGTCTGAGGAAGAAGAATCTCTTGTAAAAATAACAACTGAGGGGAGTCATACCTCACTGAGTGAATTATTATATTATATATACATACACCTTCTAATGTCATATGCAATCAATCATCAGTATAATATATATATATATATATATATATATATATATATATATATATATACACATTTCATATAGATGCTGAAATCACTTTATATAATAAATATTGGAAAACATTTGTTTTATGAAGGATCAAATAAAACCCTATTTAAATCGCAACCTCAATTAATAATACCTCTCTAGCCATGCAGGCTCACTTAATTCCAAATTAATTCACTTATTCCATTTTGGACAGTAGACTGGCCCCGAGACACTAAGTCAACCGAGCTCCAGCAATCTGACTGTTAGTGTGATTGGCCCCGAATCACTAAGTAAACCGAGCTCTAGCAACCACACTATTCAATCATATTAATCTCAATCAAATCAATCAATCAAATATCACCTCAAGTGATTCACAACTCAATCCCTAAATATATCGCATCGATACGTACACAGTCATATTGGTGCTCACTAGGTAGTACGTTCTATCGATATCCTTCAAATCAAGTTAAACATACATATGAGAAAATAAATAATGCATAATAATATTCATAATAACAAAATAAACCATATATACCAGAAATATACCTAAAATATACCAAGTATATATATGCTATATAAATTCAAAATCAACCATAAAAATATACCAATTAAAAACCAATAATATACTAAAAACATTCTAAGTATATATCGAAAATATAATATGCATTTATTTTAAAATATATAAAAAATATACTGAAAATATATCTTACATATACTAAACATTCAATAAAACAATTCATGTATAAATACATAATAAAAACATGAATATTTAAAATCATGCATCCTATATGCATTGCATAGATAGTGTAATAACTCACAATACTACGCTTTACGAGACTGACTTGGTCCACTAGGCTTCGGTCTCGGTGTAACTAGATGTCACGACCCAAAACAGGGGCCATGACCGGCGCTAGGGAACGGGAATTCTTTCAAATCCGGAACCCGTAGCAAGCCTAAAAATAAAATAAACATGCAATAATAATAATAACAATATATAATGCAGCGGAAATAAAAAATCATAAATATCATAAATAATAATCCATCAACTTCATTTAAATCAAAACCTCTTCATTCATATATATATAAATTCTTTTAATACAAATCCAGTTCAAATATAATACAATATCTCACGTAAATAAAATACATAAAATCCCACAATTAATTTACAACTACTGCAGTGTCTAGATTATAAAAATAAGACTCAAGTAAGCAGTTTACACAAAGAAGCCGGGGCGGAAGAAATCCGGCGTACAGGCCTGCTACTGAGGTCTGAAGATGTTGACTCTCTTGAAAAATAGTCAACGGAGGGGAGTCAGACCTCACTGAGTGAATTACTATAATATATATACATACACACTAAATGAAAATGCATACAATCAACAGTATATATATACTATGTATATATACAGGCAAATGCACACAGATGTAATAAAATCATTAAAAATCACAGTTTATGAAGGATCACATAGAACCATAGAATATCGCAACCTCGAAAACAGTGTTAGACAACACTCTAGCCATACAAGCTCACTTAATCCAAATATGTCCACTTAATCCATTTAGACAGTAGACTGGCCCCGAGACACTAAGTCAACTGAGCTCCAGTAGTCTGACTGCCAGTGTGATTGGCCCCGAGACACTTGGTCAACCGAGCTCCAGCAATCACACCTCCAAACCATATCTCACACATCAAATTATCAATTTCAATCAATATCCACAAATAGTTAGTAGTATAGCCTAAATACTATAGGCGTACCGGTACGTACTCGGTCTTAGTGCTGCCCACTAGGTAGCACGTTCTATCGATATCCTTCATTAATAAATATAAAACATCCATTCACAAATACATGATGCATGAATTTAAATAAAATAACAATATAAACCATATATATACCGGAAATATACCAAAAGTAAACCAGGTATATTTCGAGTATATATATGTCAAATGAATCCAATCAATTTATAAATAAGCTAGAAATATATTTAAAAACATTTTAAATATAATTTATTAACAAACATGCATATAATTTAATATATACTAAAAATATATTTAAATACAAATCACATTATTTATGCATTTTAATCAAAATAAAACGTAAATTTCTAAATCATGCATCCTAAGCATATATATATAAAATAGTAACTCACCCTAGTGCGTTCCACGAGATGGGTCCGACAGGCCTGGTCCACTAGCCCTCGGTCTCGGCGCAACTAAACAAACAATAAATAACCGACATTAGAATAAACCTAACCGAAAATCCTAAAATTCGATCTAGAGTATTAAACACAGAATTGAGATTAGGGTTCGACCGGACATCACGTTTTACGAGAATTCTACCGAAAAATCGATAAAACCTCCCCTGTAAAACGGACATCTCTCTACTCAAAGAGTAGAGCCGACCCTGCAAAGAAACACACTTCGAAAAATAGGCACAACAACTCATCCACAATCCCTCGGTCGGACTCCAAACTACAATCTACCGATCGGGGTCCACAAACACAGAACAATTTCGGAAATACCAAAAATACCCTTAAATCACAGAAATATATTTTATACGTAGAAATTACATAATTAACCTTAAAACACTGTAAAAACCGATAAAAACTCATTTTATTAGAAAAACCGTATATTATATATATAATTGAAAATAATTCACGAAAAATAGTTTTAATTAGTTAAAAATACCCAATAATTCATAGAAATCATTTTTATACCTTAAATAACTATTAAAACCAATTAAATTACATTTTTAGCCAATTTAGGGTAAAATTACCAAAATGCCCTTATATATATAAATATACTAAAATTACTTCAAAAATTCACCAAAAATTATACAATTATCCAAAATTAATTTTCTCAACATATTTATTAATAATATCAATAATTAAACTCAGTTAACCAATTAATTTCAATTAAAAACACAATTAACCCTAATTTTCCAAATTTACATAAACTTAAATAATTCAAAATAAATACATAGAAATTCATAAAAATTTCAAATAAATTCCTAGAATTCATTTCAACACCTAATTTAACCATAAAACACAATTTCATAATTTAATTAATGAATTTCCGAAAATTAGAAAATAATATTAAAATATTCAAAAATACCCAAAAATCCAAAAAATCTCCAAAAATTCCACAAAAATTCATAAATGTAGATTAAGCTACTAGGATCAACATTTTTGAAGGGATTTTTCATGAATCAAACAATTAGAAGCTCAAAAAAATCAAAAACCCTAATATGGCCGAAATGGAAAATTCGAAACCTAAACAAATCAAGACCATTTAAGCTCAAACCAAAGCTAGAATCACACTCAACGGAGATCAAGGAGAAGAAAGGGACTGGCGGTGTTGAAAATGATGGCCGGAAAGTTGGTGAACGGCGAGGAGAGGAATTTTGGCCAAAATGGAAGAAAAGAGGCTGCCGGTGCCGGGGAAGGAGGCTGGGGGCGATGGAGTGGCTGGCTGGGGAAGGTGGAGTTGCTGGTGGCACACTGACGGCCGGGAATCGAGAGTTGCAGCGGTGAGGGGAAGGTGGTCGCGCGGGAAGAAGAAGAAGAAGAATAAGAAGAAGAAGAAAAAGAAAAAGAAAAAGAAAAAGAAAAAGAAAAAAAAGAAAAATAATAAAAAAATAATTTTAATAAAATATTTGAAAAAAATCACATCCACACACTTAATATTTAATATTTTAAAATTTAATATTAATTAAAAATAACTAAATAATAATAAAACAATTAATTAATTAATAAAATATTAGGGTAAAATACTAAACCCTAATTAAATAAATAGGTACACATATACACGGTGTTTAGTATTTTAAAAATACGTATGAGTTCATGCAAGTCCGTAAATATATTTAAAATAATTAATAATAAATTATTTACGTGAAAATTTTTCCGAAAATAAAAGTCTCGGGAAGATTTTACGTAAAGCATTGTGAATAAAACACAATAATTAAAATAGATTTTAAATACATATCAACTCGTAAAAATATCGTAATATATATACAAAAATTATTAAGATTGCATATCCCAGTACAGTGTTAAATATTTAAATAAAAACACGGGATATTACACTAGAAAATAAAATAATAATAGCAATTAGAATAAATCTAACTTATACTTCTAAAGAGATTCGATCTAGGAATACGAAACTCAGACAAAACACGAGAACTCATAATTTTAGAATCGACCTGATGTCACATTTTATGAGAATTTTACTGAAAATTCGGCAGAACCTCCTCTGTAAAACAAACATTTCTCTACTAAAAAATAGAGTCAATCCTGCAAGAAAAACATACTTTTAGTACAAATGCACAACACCTCAGGTTGGGACCCTAAATTGCATAATTTCCCAACCAAAATTCACAAATTCACTAAAAACACATTTAAAATAATAAATATATTAAAAATCAATAAATTCCATAAATATCCTCAAAATATCAAAATATAATATATTTAAACATTAAATCACCAAATACCATTATTTTCACAATAATTAACTAAAAATCTCAAATAATAATATAATATTATTAAAAATCCAATTTTTCAATAATTACACAGAAAATAGTAAAAATTCATTTTAATATACTCAAATAGCTTAGATAGCCTAAATATATAATAAAAATAATTAAAAACCCATTTAATCACCAAAATAGTAAATAATATATTATTTAAAGATAATTTTTCAAAAATTAGTAATAATTAATTAAAAATAGTAAATAATTTATAAAAATCATTTTAATACCTTGAATAATTCTAAAACCACTTAAAACATATTATTTAACTATAATTTTCACAAAATTATTCAATTAACTCAATAAATCAAAATATACATAATATAATTAATATTCCTAAAAATTATATAAATTCTCCAAAAATTATTTTAAATATTCTAAAATTATTATCTCTCATTATAAACACAAATTCAAATAATTAATTAACATAATTATCAATAATTCAATATTTAATATTAAAATAATAAAAAATTAACCAAAATTCAAATTAATTCAAAAAAATACACAAAAAATATATCTGTGAAGATTGAGCTACAAAAAATAATATTTCTTATACAACTTTTCATGAATCGACCTAAATTAAGTTAAAAAAAAAATCAAAAACCCAAAAATGTATAAACTAAAAATTGGAGATATCTAAAAATCTAGAAGTTTTGAGTTCAAACGGAGCTTAGAAATGGACTCAGCAGATGAAAAGCTATTGAAAGAGATCGGTCCGGCGTGATGGAGTGGTTAGAATCTTAACTAGCGACATGAGCTTCAATTTTCGGCTTCCGGCGTTGCAGGCGTTCTGGGTGGTGGCAGGCAGTGCTGGTAATGGCGGGTGGTTGCTGGAGGGAAGGGGAAGCGGCAATGGTGCTCGGTGGTGGCTGGGCGACTCCGGACGGTGGCTACTAGTGGTTGCTGAAAGTTACAGGAAGAAGAAGAAGAAAAAAGGAGTTGGTTTGACTCGACATTTTTTACTTTTGTACCCTTTTTCAAAAAAAATATGAAATTACCAATTTACCCTCCCTTTAAGTTATAATAATAATAATAATAATAATAATAATAATAATAATAATAATAATAAATACAATAATATTAACAAAAATAATATTAATAATAATAGTAGTAATAATAAAAATCTCACGTAAAATAAATTATTTTTACGTAAATAATTCTTAGAATAATATACATAATTAATATTAGTAATTAATGGTAACAATACACAATCAAAATTTAAAATTATTAATACTGCATATCCCAAAATAATATTATTTAATTTAAAATTCAGGGTTATTACAAGATTATAATCCAATGACTTTTTTTAATTTACAATACATTCAAGGAAAAACATTAATTTAATCATTGAAAAAACAATATTGCTCAAATATGTTGTCTGTTTATTTCTTTATTTTAATTTTACCATCATATAACATTTGGATGATTTTTGCTGATTTGAAAACTAAGTAACTACACCTATTAATTTTTTTACTCTATACTATATATAAAAGTATGAGTAGAGAAAAAATATTTTTAGTTGAAAAAGTACATGTATCTTTTATATATTAACAAAATAATTTTAATTTAAATTAGTAAAGATGACTTTAGTTATATTTTAAAAATTAAACTTTTAAGTTCTATGTTTAAAGTGAGATATATAAATTTCAACAATAAAATAAAATAATTTTTACTATGTCATCATCAAATTTAATTAAAGTACAAAAATAATTAAATAATTATAAGATTAACATATAATAGTTTATAAAGGTTTTATTTATAATGTACTACATATTATATATAACTGGTTTATGTTTTTATTGTTAATATATATATATGAAAATAATTCAAGAATATTTTGTAAAAAATTTATATTTATACTATCTATTTTTTTTGGTGAATATATCTATACTATCTACACAAATATGAATAAGGGAATTTTTTTTTTCAAAAAATATGCATTTTTATATATTGATTAAAATAATCTTAATTTCTTTCTTAAAAATTTTGAAATTAACCAATATAATTTTAGTTTGTATTCAAAACTTTTTACTATATTTATCATCAAATTTAAATGAAATACATTAATTATTAAATAAATATAAGGTCCATATATATGAATTTTTTATGAAATTTTTACTTATAATGTACTTATGTATGGATTATAACTAATAGGTATAATTTATTATAATTACGTATTATATGGGTTATCAGCTAATGAAGCTTAAAAGAAAGTTAATTTTTTGGACAAAAAATATATTTTTATTTCTGTATTATATATAAATTTATACTATAGATGTAAAAAATTTTCATAAAAATATTTATATTATGCAAGTTTAGATAATTTATACTATATAAAAGTAAGACTAGAGAAAAAATAAATGTTTATACACATAAAAGGACATGTATCTTTTATACATTAATAAAATAATCTCAATTTAAATTGGCAAATATAAATTTAGTTTTTATTTTAAAATTTAAAATTTTAACTTCTATATTTAAAAGTTAGATATATAGATTTGAAAAAAAAAACAATGTTTTACTTTTCTTTTTACTACTATTATTTAGTTATAAAACAAAAAATTAGATGATATGTATTAGGCATTTTAATTTTAAATTGAACACATTAATAGTAAACAAAATTTTATATATTTTACCTTTAGCTTGCTTTTTTTTTTTTTTTTTTACTATTGCTAAACAATAAATTTATTCTTTTAGTTAACTAAAAAATTTAGATATGTATATGTGTAATTAATATATTGCTATGATCTTACCATTTGAAATTTTGAACTAAAAAATCCACTCCAAATATTAAATTTGAAAAAATTAAGCTATATTTATATTTTGTATTTCAATTTATAGATATAAACAATTCATAAATAATTAAGAAAAAATTTGTTCTTCTATATTTCATATTTATTTTATTATTTTTATTTTAAATTTATTTATATTATAGCTAATAATGAATATATATTTTGTAATAATATACTAAATAAAATTTTTCACTGATTAGTTATGTTTGTTATTTATTTATTTAATCATTTTATATTTATTATTATTTTTTAGATATATTCCTTTTTAACTTTTAATGTTTCATAGTATTTGATAACTCATATTAGTATCCTATTATAATGAGGATATATTCCCTCAAATAGGAGAATTACTTGAATAAGAAGAAAACTTAATAAAGAAGTCTATTTCAATTAGGAAGATTACTCAATAAAGAAAGTCTCATTCTCTCCTAAATAAGGCAATCCTATGAGACTAAGGAATTATATTCCTAAGAGGTTTGAGTAGTATCTTCTCCTATAAATACATTTCGTGACATCTCATGTCATTCATGTTCTCATTATACAACATCACCAAGACATCATTCCATCACCTCATCATCACAAGCAATCATCCTTTACTCATTTATTCTTTATTCTTTACTCTGTTATGCCTATTTTTTTTCCTTATACTGTTATTGACTTAAGCTTCAGAGTGTTTATGGGGAAAACCCCACCTCTTTACTCGTTCTCCTCGTCGATGCAGGTTCCACAAGAAAAAATATCAATTTGGAGTTATCAAGTGGCACCATATGTAGGAATAAACTGAATTCAATTCCGGATTATTATTGCTTACTGGAACTTAGCTTCAAAATTCTATTAATCCGTTAAACCAATATTCAGGACGAGACAAACTTACTTATTTTATAAGTATCTTATTCAATTTGTCACGTTTACAACATGCATGTCATCAACGTAGCAAAAGCTTAAAGATTCGCCCATCTACCTTCATTGGCGAGCATAAAGATCTCAACATAACCATTAGTGACAACATGTCTATCGATTAAGAACAACTCAGAAGATGGACGTTTTCTCAATGGTCAAACTCGAATAATCGTTTCATATCACCACAGCTTCATCAGAAGGGGGGGATAAAAAGAACAAAAAAAAGGGCATCCAAGTCCAAGCATCAAAGGAGTCCAGGCATCCAAGTCCAAGCATCAAAGGAGTCTGGGCATCCAAGTCTGAGCATCAAGGATTCTGAGCATCCAAAGTCTGAGCATTAAGGATTCTGGGCATCCAAGTTTGAGCATCAAGGATTTTGGGCATCCAAGTCCAAGCATCAAAAGTCCAAGTATCCAAGTCCAAGCATCAAGGAGTCTGGGCATTCAAGTCCAAGCATCAGGGAGTCCGGGCATCCAAATCCGAGCATCAAGCATTATGGGCATCTAAGTCTAAGCATCAAAAGTCCGGGCATCCAAGTTTGAGCATCAAGGAGTCTGGACATCCAAGTCCGAGCATCAGGGAGTCTGGGCATCCAAATCTAAGCATCCAGGATTTCGGGCATCCAAGTCCGAGCATCAAGGATTATGGGCATCCAAGTTTGAGCATCAAGGATTCTGGGCATCCAAGTCCGAGCATCAAGGATTCCGGGCATCCAAGTCCAAGCATCAAGAGTCTGAGCATTCAAGTCCGGGTATAAAGGATTCCGGGCATCCTAGTCCAAGCATCAAGCATTCCAGGCATCCAAGTCTGAGCATCAAGGATTCCGAGCATCCAAGTCTGAGCATCAAGGAGTCTGGGGATCCAAGTCTTGGACATCAGGGAGTTCAGGCATCCAAATCTAAGCATCAAGGATTTCAGGCATCCAAGTCCAAGCATCAAGAGTCTGGGCATCCAAGTTTGAGCATCCAAGTCCAAGCATCAAAGAGTCCAAGCATTCGAGTCTGAACATCTGGAGTTTAAACCACATACAAGTGCCAAGGAGTATAATATAGTCGAAACTCAGAAAACAACATAGACGTTCTTAGATAGTCAAATTACATAAATACCATAGATTAATGAGAGAGCTTCAAATACTCCACAACAACTAGACAATTTCGACGAACATAAATATTTGTTACTTCATGAGGCGGAACAAGAGCACTACAACTAAGATAAGTTTGTTTCCTAATTATTTATTTTCATATCAATTTTTCTTAAATTATTATCACATGGATGGATTATTAATTGAGATGGATCAAGGGATCCCAAGATTCTTGTTCTTTTATTGTTAATTGTTACAATAAAACAATACAAATGTAGATGTTACCATGAGCACCTCAACGTTAATACTCATGAGTATCAATAAAAAAATCATCATGGCCTTTAGGAACTTGATCCAACTGATAATCTCAGAGCTGTATATTCAGACAGTATATTTTCATGAAGCTGGATATACACAAAATGCCAATAAATTGGTCATACAATAACTTAGGTAGCATCTTCATAGACAAAGTCATTCAAGCAACAATTGAAGTAAACAATGAACGTAAATATTCATAAATTTGAAGGAAGGACAAGAGTACATCACGAGATAAGCTTCGCTTGATATTATTTAATTTATTTATTTCTGCAGCTTATTTATTCTTATATGAATATTTATAACTCATCACATAAGCATGCTTACACATCTACACATAGATGCTCGTCCATATATGCATGATTATTATTCATGAAAAATATATATAAATTATATTTGATATATTTATTACATAAGGACTGACCATCAAATGAGATCGATTATACGATCCCAAAACCATTGTTCTTTTATCTATCATTATAGATGAAGGTGCTACCTTAAAGCCCCCATTAGTCTAAACAATGGGACATCCAATCATCTCACTCGGCATCAACATACAGAAATTGTTAAAAGACATTAGACACATTTCTAAGAAACATTAATGCGAATAAGCACTCACTCATGCTTAGACAATAAATGGTGGTTCCTGTTCAAAGCCAGATCAAATAACATTTAGGCAAATCCTACTTTGTAGAAGATCCTTGTTCATGAAAATTTCAGAGAATATCTAATAAGGGAAATTCAAGAATGAGTAAAGTATATCTACCACACATCTTTGTAAATCAAAAGGCAATGCCAAGACATCATAAGCAGCATCACATACTATCCTTTAGAAGTGGTGCAACATTAACCCTTCACCTAAATTACAAATGCTCATCTCATAATTCAAATTAGGCAAACCCAAATTTGGCTCTTTAAAACCCACCTTCCATTATTTCAAAAACCCTCACTAAATTACTATCCCATATTGTGGAGCTCAGATCGAAAGGGCTCAGACTCACTATTAGGATCACAAACATCCTTCCTTTTGTAAAAATACTACCAATAATAGATGCTCAAAAAATCAAACATCTGTAGCAATAATGTTCAGACTCAACATTAATTATTATTCTGACTGGGCAGCTGCCATCAATAGTCATTGAAGTTCATAAATCGAGCAATATCATACAGCACTTGGGCCGCACTTCTAATGCACCAAGACTATATGGCACTTGGGCCACACTTCTAATGCACCAAGATTAAGTCCAGTGACTGAAGCTGACATCCTTAGGTCGCTTCTATAGTATTAAGGTTCGACACTTGGGCCGCGCTTCTAATGCACCAAGATTAAGTCTAGTGACTGAAGCTGGCACCCTCAGGTCGCTTCCATAGTATTAAAGTTCCGAGCATGTAAGCCTCATGTCCTTACATCGAGTATCTAAGCCTCGAGCATCTAAGTCTAGTGATTGAAGTTGGCACCCTCAAGTCGCTTCTATAGTACTGAGGTTCAGCACTTGGGCTGTGTTTTTAATGCACCGAGCATAAAAAATCCAGTGATGACTGGTTCCATCATTTTATTTCCATATTGACGGGTTAATCTTTTACCCTGAAGCATTTTTGTTGCAGGATTTGTGCACTCAAGTCCAGTTGGCACTTCAAACAATGTTCTTATATGATGATTTTAAGACTCGGTACCGAGCTTTATCTTTTCTAGTGACTGAGGCTGGCCACCTCAGCTCGCCTTTCCATATCAAATACAATAGCATTTTCTATCATTTACAGACCCGGATACGTCAGACATAAATATTCGAACAAACTTTTAGGGGGGACTCTTGATAACTCATATTAGTATCCTATTATAATAAGGGATATATTCCCCTAAATAGGAGGATTACTTGAATAAGAAGAAAGCTTAATAAAGAAGTCTATTTCAATTAGGAAGACTACTCTACAAAGGAAGTCTCATTCTCTCATAAATAAGTCAATCTTATAAGACTAAGGAATCATATTCCTAAGAGGTTTTAGTAGTATCTTCTCCTATAAATACATCTCATGTTGTTCATGTTCTCATCATACAACATCACCAAGACATCATTCTATCACCTCATCATCATAAGCAATCATCCTTTACTCCTTTTTTCTTTATTCTCTACTCTATTATGCCGATTTTCTTTATTATATTTTTTTCCTCATACTATTACTGATTTAAGTTTCAGAGTGTTTATGGGGGAAATCTCGTTCCTTTACCCGTTCTCCTCGTCGTTGCAGGTTCCACAAGCAAAAATATCAATTCAAAATTATCAGTATTTATGTTAAAACTATATTTATTTAATAATATCATAATATTTATTTATTAATATCAAAATCTTATATATTTAATAATAATATTGATCCCTCTTCTACTCCATCTGTAATATGTTATGCTATAAGTACGGCTTTGGCTAGTCCATGATATAATCTGTATAGCTATGAAATATAGTTTTAATGTAGCTCTGGAAAATTGGTATCAGAGCCTTGTTTTTGCATAAGGTGGAATTGTTATAATTCATATGAAGACTAAAAGAGAATAAATTCTTAAACATGATAGAACCAGAAAGCTCTTCTGTTCCCTCTTCTACTCCATCTGTAATATGTGATGCTATAAGTATGTGACAACTAAGTCTGTTGCTGTTACCCTATCACCCCCCATCAACCAAACCACCCAGAAAAAGACCGATTACTTGTATGAATTTACTTACCTTCCTGAAGACCAAAAGATTGAAGAATCAAAGTTTCCCCTGTTGAACCCTTATGATGCCTTTTCAAAATCCAAAATAAACTGGAAACAATCTTTTAAAGCTCTTGTAAACCGACCCACTTCTTCTATAAAAGAATATGTTCAAGCCTCCAGCTTTAATCAACACTATATACCAGCCTCTTAGACAGAACAATTCGTGACCTTAGACATTCCTCCAGAATTTCTAAGAACTTGGCTTAACCAGGGATACACTCACATCAACTTTGGAGCTATAAGGTTAGGACTTTCCTACCATGGCAGAGCAGGGCAACCTGTTTTCTCTAGGATCGCTCTTTTGGATTCTAGATATAAACAATATCAACATGCTATAATTGGGACTGTAGAGACATCCTTAAATGCTGGCTCAGTATTCTTTACATTTTTCCCAAATTATAATCTTGCCCTTTCTGATCCCCATGCCTTGACAGCTTTAAAAGTCCAACTTTAGATCCATGGTGCTGAACAAATCTCCACAGCCAAAGTAGCCACCCTTCACTACCAAATTGTCTACCGTCTCCAAAACCATGCTATCAACCTGTCACTACCCTGTGTCCAAAATGATGCTTTGTTCATAGAAGCAGACTCTCATAATACTCCCACGTGTATTCACACACCTAAACAACTTTCTAGGAATGATTTGTTAAAATTATTCCCAGAAAAATGGATCACCAATTATGAGAAGTTGCATGAGACAGTAGAGCCAATTCAAGGTACATACCCTGTGCATATCAAAAGATCTAATGGATCAGTTGATACGATCTTTAGGAGAAAACAAGAGACTCCTACAGTTTTTAATACACAGTTCATGATCAATCCCTGGGATCCAGAAGATAACATTCCTGTAGCTTCTTTTGATAATTTTGGAAGACCAGTCTATGCTTTTAAGCATGATGGTCACTGTTATTTTGATTATTGTGATTGTGATGATTGTTATGCTGCATCCTACTTTGATGATGATGAGAAGAAAAAGAAAAAGAAGAAATCTCCAGGAAAATATAGTGAAAAGGAATTTAGAAGAAGATATGAAGATGGAGATTCAAGGATCTGCACTCTGGGACAACCTTTAGGAAAGTATGGTTATCTTGTATCATATTCTCCTCCTGCTTGGTACAAACCACCAGCTACTCAAAATATTCCTCCTGAACCTTGCAAGCCTCAAATACCTCCTTCCTAGCTGAAACCTAAGTCAGCTCCTATCCCATGTTACAAAAAATCTTTAAAATGGGTAAGAAAAGAAAGCTCAGCCGAGATTCAAAAGCCAAAGTCTTTAGCCCAAATCTGTATGTTCCAACCCATAAACTTTCCTCCTTTAACCAAAGAAACAAAAAACCAAATTACCATGCAACCTTTTATCCTGGAATCAAACATTGTTGATGCAGATGGCAGACCTAGACAAACAACTCTGGCTGAAGCAGTAGTCAACTGGCAGACACATAATGCTTGTGCTCAAAATCAGAAACTAAAGCTTATTGAAGAAAAGATTGATGGAGTTGCTGAACATATGAATTTGGCAGAAAAAAAGTTCCAGGCCTTTGAAAAATGAATGACAGTAGTTCATGTAGAATTACAAAGGCAGATAGAGATGAAGCACCAGGAACTTATGCGAATCATCAGCAACAAAGGCACATTGAATAGCATTCAAATGAAAGAAACAAAAATTTTAAACTTGAAAGCCCAGGTTGACCAACTTGAAAAAGATCTTAAAAGAAAGAAAGAAGAGGTGTCCTCACAAACCTCTTCAAAATCTTTCTCTCCAGATCCTTTGGGTCTTTGGTACAACACTTATTCAATTCCCAATTCACCATACACAACCTCTTCCACCTAACTTTTATTTCTTGCACCAACAACTTCCTTTAATATTCCTCCAAATTTTCAAGGATTTAAATCCTAATTAAAAACCCCCTCTCAAACACAGTCCTCTGATGAAACAACAATAAAAAAAGGAAAAACAGTTCATTTCTCTTAAACTGAGAAACCTAAAACAACACCCTCTGAATCATTACCCAAAAATACCTCATCACCAAAAGAGTCAAAACACCCTCTAATGATGGTGAATCCCATCTCTTCCTTTTTGGAAAAATGTGCTGAAAATGTCATGCCCAGCTTTTCAATTGAATCTGTTTCAAAGGAAAGTTCATCTTCTGAATCTTCAGAAAGTGACTCTAATTCAGATTATGAAATACCCTACCAATTGATGGCTGATGATGCTACATCTTCTAGAGGACCTCAAGTTGAAGAAGTTAATGATCCAGAAGAAGAATTTGAACAATCCAGAACACCACAGCCAAATCCATAGATAAATTTCCAAAAAAATACTATAAATTAATTTACCCTGGATGATGTTCCTCCTTCACAATATAGGAACAGATTTCTGGAATTTAGAGTATGGATAGCTGGACAAATGCTTATTCCTGGAGCAGAAATCAGGGTTGTTATTGAAACATTTCTTGCAAAAATGGTGGGAAAGCTAGCAAATTAGTATGCTTCTCCGAATGCTTATGCTAGAACCCAGTTGATGGATGCCACTTCACTAAAAGATTTTCTAGGACTCTTGCATTATGAGTTCTTAGGAAAATGGGATGATGATCTTGAAGTTGCACGAAAGGAGTATTACCAGATGAAATGTTGTTCACTACAAAGAAAAGATCTAGAAAGACATTTCCAAAATATGTCTACTAGATTTTACCTGTTAGGAGGCACTGCTAATCCTGATTTAAAACAAGCCTTTTTGGCTTCTATTCCCGAGATCCTTGCCTCTTGAATGTTTTCAATCCTTCAACAATTAAATTACAAAGTTGGAGATGTGCCAATGGGACATTTGTATCAAATCATGATTCAGGCTCATACCCAGTTATGTGATTAAAGGAAGATGATTAAACTGTATCTGGGCAGTAGGAAGAATCCTTTGGGAAAACTTTCATATGATAGGTCTGATTTGCAGATCAAATGCAAAGATGCTGATGTTTGTGTTTGCCCATCAAAGAAGAAGAAACACTTCTTCAAATTAAAGAAGAAAGGGAAAAGATCCAAGTTTAAGAAGTGGAAGTATTACAAGAAGAAAAAGTTCCGTGGCAAGAATAAAACTAACAGATGCTACATTTATGGGAAAAAGGGTCATTTTGTAAAAAATTGCCCTTCAAAAACAAAAAAGAGTGAGTAAATGATTCAACAAATTCAGCAGATCACTAAAGTAGACCTGAATGATGCTGATCTTGAGTCTCTCTTTTCAGAAGAAGAAGAAGCTTCACTAGAATGTGTTTTTACTGTAGGCCAAGAGACAGACTCAAAAATTTCCAACTCTGAAATAGAGTCCTGGAATGACCAGTTCTTAATTGATGGTGATAATAGAGACATGATAGCCCTAACTCATGAAAAATATCCAATACCTTTGTTCCTTATTCAAATTTACCCAACCAGTTATTCCAAACCCATAAAACTTGTAGCCTTGATCGACACTGGAGCCAAAACTACCATTCTCAACCCAAAAGCCTTGCCTAAAGAATGTTGGAAACATCATTGTAAGTATTTCTCTATAGCTAATGGAGAATTACTTGAAACTGGCCTTAAAACCAGACACCTAATAAAGATCCAATTCTTTCCAAATTATTACACCTGGACACATGTTCTTGGATCTTCTTTACTTGGAAAAGATATTGTCATTGGCTTTGATGTCTATTGGAAGATGAAAGACTTGAGAATTCTTCCCAATGGACTCAAGTTCAAGAAATACTTTCAACCATTCACCAATATTTCATCTATCCTTTTTGTTGGCCAAACCGTTTCTCAACCAAACCTTTAAACTATTCATGAGTTCTTATTAAAGGAATGCAGTGCTCAGTCTCATACAGAATTTCTTCAGAAATGCTCATCACCATTGTGGAAAAATGAGAAGTTCTTCATCTCCTTACCTTTCAAACAAAATGAAGATGTCAATCCAACAAAGGCAGCTCATCCAGGAATGACTCCCTCTGATCTTAAATTGGCCATTGAAGAATGCAACCAATTGGAAGACCAAGGTCTAGTTGTTCCCACAAAATCAGAATGGGCATGCCAAGCTTTTTATGTAAACAAAAGATGAGAACAAGTTCTTGATTGGTGATCGACTATTAGCCTTTGAAAAATTTCCTCATTATTTGCATTCTTGGCGGGAGCTAAAATCTTTTTAAAATTTGATTTGAAGGCAGGATTTTGGCAACTTGGAATCAAAGAGGAAGACAGATACAAAATGGGCTTTTGTATTCCAAACAGACACTATCAATGGAATGTGTTGCCTTTTGGACTCAAAGTAGCCCCATCACTGTTCCAATGGGCTATGATCAAAATCTTTGAGCCCATCCTCTCCAGTGCTCTTGTTTATATTGATGATATTCTTCTATTTTTTGCAGATATAAAAGCCCATGAGAAACTGCTCCAACAGTTTGCTAATCTTGTATGACATTATGGTGTTATGCTTTCACCCACCAAAATGTTCATTGGCCAAACAGAAATAGATTTTCTTAGAATGAGATTCAAAGAAGGGAAGTATCTTCCAGGTCCTCATGTTGCAATAGAACTAGATAAATTTCCAAAAGAAAATCTTTCTGTCAAACAAATTAGACAAGTTCTTGGCATTATCAATTATCTTAGGGATTTTATTCCTCACTTGACAAAGAAGACAGCCCCTCTCAGAGCCCTTCTAAGAAAGAATCCTCCACCATGGTCCTCAGAACAAACAGAAGCTCTTGAACAACTCAGAATTTGAATAAAAAATCTTCCTGATCTCTAGATTCCCTCCACAGGAAAAAGAATCCTTCAAACAAATGCAAGCGATCAATTTTGGGGAGCTATTCTTTTAGAAGAGGATGACAATAAGAAAAGACGGATTTGTGCTCATGCTAGTGGAAAGTTCACAGATGGAGAGTGCCATTATCACTCAACCTTCAAAGAGGTCTTAGCAGTTAAATATGGCATAAAAAAGTTTGAATTCCATCTAATTGGTCATCATTTCAAAGTTGTGATGGACTGCTCATCATTTCCAAAAATGCTTGAATTCAAAAGAAAGAATCTGCCCCATCCTCAACTTCTCAGAATGAAAGAATGGTTCAGTAAGTATGACTTTGAAGTAGAACACATCAAAGGAGAGGATAACCTGTTACCAGATCTTTTAAGTAGACCACCTGTCTCTTATGAAAAACCCTTTCAGCTAAAAGTTCTTCCTATGCTATACATGTACCAAACTATTAATGCCAACTTTCTTGAAAAAGGTATCCCTCCATCCTTACCATCACACATTTCCATGACCACCTTTAATTAAAAAGCAAGAACTCAAATTTTTGAACTTCAATCAGGACTAATCAGGACTAGTCAGATTTCTTTCATAAATTAGGCTTTCATCCTATCTATCCTTTCACCTGTATTTTCAGCTTCCTAAACCAAAGTCCTGGAAATCAATTTTATTGGCCTCCTGAATTGTTAATCCTGTTTTGGTATCTTTGTCATCTATATTGGATCTCATTTGATCTTCAACCATTAAAGCTTGCAAGGTATATTAGCCTGCTTGAGAAGAATGAAGGTCTGAATCCACATTTGTCAACATTTCTCAAATGGTTCCAGAATTTATCTAGATGGAAATCCTATCTGACAAATGAAGCTTATACTCAACAGGTGGCACCTCCTCTCGAATGTCATAGTATCATCACCCTCAAAAGAACTTTCTTCAAAGCTAAAGGTGCTTTTACTGATGTTCCATGTTTTAATATCTATGAGACTTATGACACTCAATGATGCACTATATTACCATAGATACCACAGATCCTTCACCATGAAGAGAGTTTCAAAGAAACATGTTCGAGAAAAATGGTATTATTCCGAAGGAGATATGGCCAAAGATATCTGATGATGCCCCATGGGAAGTATTTCCTTCTGATTATGAGAAACAGCTATTAGCAGACAAAGAATATTGGGAAAAGACACAAAGGACTACATCAATCCCATCTCACATGCAAATTGATGATCCTTATGAAGCCAGCTCATCTGCAGAATAGATATGGTTAAACTCTTTCAAATCAAATAATTCAGAGGACCCACGTATGCCAATGGCAGGACACTCACAGGATCCTGATGAAGACTTTTACCATAGTGAAGACAGTGCTGAAGATAAGAATTTATCTCCAAGTCACGAGCCAATTTGTCACAAATGGTTGTAATTTAAAGTTGTTACTTTTATCAGTGGATGTCTATCCACATTTGTCTATTTATCTATGGTTGTTTGTTTGCTTTTAGGCCTCTTTGTATCTCAGCTCCTTCTCTATATAAGGAGCTTTCTGTCTCAGTTGGAAGGCATAACCCCTCTTGTAAAAATTTTCAGAAGCTAAATAAACAATGGCCTTTTAAAAGTGTTTCTTCTTCTCTAGTAGTTAGATTATGAATTATAATTATTCCACCTATCTAAATTAAGGAGTATGCTCTGTACTCGCCTCTATGAAGGATCTGGTACATCAGAAACTTAATTAAGAAGATGATCCAGTAACCAGCTTTATTAAGATTATAATATATAGTTGTATAGATTATAAAAAGGGGACAGGCTGTCTGGACGGAAATTGGTTGTGTGATGCTATAAGTACGGCTTTGGCTAGTCCATGATATAATCTGTATAGCTATGAAATATAGTTTTAATGGAACTCTGAAAAATTGGTATCAGAGCCTTATTTTTGCATAAGGTGGAATTGTTATAATTTATATGAAGACTAAAAGAGTCTCAAGTTAGAGTTGATATGAATAGTAGCAAATAAGTATTCTACCAACTATTAATTGCCATTTAAATAATATAATTAAACAATATTTTGTAATTGTTCATAACTAAATAACTATTGACTTTACCTGAATAGTTATGCCAAACACCCCTAATTATCGTAAGAATAAAGGGTTTAAAAGGTGGCAGAGGTGCTTCACAACTTAACATCAATACAACTTGGATTAAATATATCTATGGCATCCAAACTTTTACTTTTATATAGTTTGGAAGCTAAATTTTAATTTTTCTCTAATTACTAAATTTCTATTTGAATTTCATCAGCAAATCACTTGGAGTTTTGATGAGGTGGCAAATGGAAAAAGAATATTCTATAAAGATTCGCCATGCTATGTTTCACCTCACTTAAATTACTATAGGACTGAATGCACATGTATGTAATTACAAAATTTTGATTTTATTTCAATTCGAATACTCAATTTTAATTTATATTTTTTTAATTTTAAATGTTCTATTTAAATATCTATAATAAGTTTTACCTTAATTTACTTAACAATCTATAATATATAAATAATAATATCGCATGTATATTTAATTTTAATTTAAATAGAATATTTGAGATTAAAAATAGAAATAAAATGTTAATTTCTAGTTTTTAAACTTTATTTTTTATAAAGTAAAACATACGCACATATGTATAAATTTCTTAACTTTATTTTTTTATATAAACACAAAATTTAAGAAATTTATCCATTTTGACAGATTTTATTATTAATGTTAGAGTTTTATTTTATTAATAATTTAAATTTAAAAGTAATAATTTTAAAAATAGTTTCCTAAATTTTATTAATTTGAGAAAATTATTTTTTTTGAAAATTATATATATATATATATATATATATATATATATATATATATATATATATTCTTATCTTAACTATTTGAGATGTAAAGTATATTAAATTATATGTATATTAATGTATTATAAGTTAAATATTTATATGATTAGAATAAATTAATTATTTATATGATTAGAATAAAGTAATTATTTATATAATTAGAATTAATCAAGTTATAATTTTAATTTGAATAATGTTTGATATTAAAAAGATAAAAATTAAAATTGAGTATTTAAATTGAAATAAATTTGGTGGTCATATATTTATTAATTTTATATATAAAATAAGATGGAAGACGATGTGATGAATATTTTGAAATATATTTTTATTGATTGTTGTATCATTAAAGCTCCATCATGTGACTGACCAATCAAATTTAAATAGAAATTTGGCAACATAAAAGAAACGAATCAAAATTGAGTATCAATCAAAAGTGTAATAAAGTAACAAATTTGAGTACCATCAATACATTTAAAATTTAACCTCAACAACTTCTAACATTGTTGGTTGGTATGTCCACATGAATGCTTCTCAACGCTTCATGTGGAGGATACGATCCTTCAAGTAACGAATCAACCATCTCTAATACCCTATCTTCTCTCCATAAATCCCAAATCTCTGTAATTTTGAAGTAAATTTTAGGACTACTTTAATAATCACAATTTAGCAAAACATTATACTGAACTGCAATAAAGGGAGAGTCTAAGGTGCAATTTACATGGATGGACACTCACTAAAACATGACCCAAGCATTTACATATATTTGACAGAGAATTTTTGAAATTCTCAGACGGAATCAGCTTTGGTAAGTTCTGTCTAAACATGAATCCTCAATGACATAGGTTTCAAAAGATCACAACTTCTTTGCCTCATGTTACAATTTTTCGCAAAGTTGGTGTCTTTTTGACCAACGGACTCCAACTGGTTTCTTCGGTGAAATAATAGATGCTTCACTACTTAACATTACAACAACTTGCAATATAGTTATTCTGTCTGGAACAGTGATGAATCATTTAGCTCCACATACCTTTGCAGCTACAAATGCTTACAACTAGAGTTTGCATGCAATTAGTGAGAGCCGGTATCTTCAGTAGGCTTCAGTTATTGTAACCTCATTTATCGAACTCGATCCTTCCTCCTCTACTCCTAATGAGCTAGTAGTGCTACAAGATGATGTAAAAACGAAAGGTGGTTGTTTTGGAGCTGGAAGAGGTGCTTCACCACTCAACATCAAAACAACTTCTAACATAGTTGGTCTCTCCTCAGCTTTTTCCTGAACACATAAGAGCCCAATTTGAATGACTCTCAAGGCTTCGTGCGAAGCATATGACCCTTCTAGTGATGAATCCATTATTTCCAATGCTCTGTCTTCTGTCCATAAATCCCAAACTTGTATGATTCTCAGCATTAGCGTAGGAAGATTAGAATTTTGATAAATAATATAACTTGGAGCAATGAGTTCCAAAAAGTGTCCTTCACTTAAATGCCCAATCAGGTTCAGGGAAGTATTCATTTGATGAAATCCATTGTTTGCGGCTTATAATCTCCAAAGTTATGACCCCAAAACTAAACACATCGGATTTTGTTGAAAATTTACCAAACACTGCTTACTCTTGTGACATATATCCACTGCAAAGGAGAATTACTGAAGTATGTTTAACATTGTATTTTTCAATTTATCCATCTCTAATTGTATCGATAAGAAATTACATCATCATGATCTTACAAGGTTCCAACCACTCTGTTTGTCTTGTCATGAATCTGGTCAGTTCTCATTATTATAGCCATGCCAAAATCTCAAATTTTTGGATTCATCTCTGCATCCAGTAGAATGCTGCTACTTTTTAAATCTCTATGGATTATTGTCAGCCTCGAATCTTGGTGAAGTTATAGAACCCATCGAGCGACTCCATTTATAATAATGAATCGTTTTCTCCAATCTAGGAAAGGACCTTCTTTATCTGATACGAATTTTTAAATAATTTGCATTTGAATTAGTGTTGGATAGTGTGATATATGCAACTTGAATCTTTTACTTGCATCATGAAACATTTGTGATTTGAGAACCAACTCGATGCATGGAATGCATTATGAAAAGTCTCACCAAAAAGAAGTAAATCCAGGCTTCTGTTTGGTAGATATTCGTAAATTAACATTTGCTCTCCTCGCTCAATGCAGCATCCTAATAGTTTCACAAGATTCCTATATTGAAGCTTTGCAATCAGCATGACTTCATTTTAAAATCTTCTATCCCGTGCACCGATGTTTTAAATTCTTTTACTGCAACATTTTGTCCACTAGACAACTCACCCTGAAATTATTTGCAAGAGTCAAAATTCTGCGAACAATCAAGCCAGATAAATGATAGACAGAGGCAATCTCATATAAATGCAAACAAAGAAAAGCCAATTAGGATTCAGATTAGTGTAGAAACTCCACCCTATAAACGGAGCCAAAACTACCCTGTCCAAGTTTGTTGGCTGGAGAGAAATTGTTAGTGGCAGCAAGTTTGCTGCTGAGATCATAAAATGTTATGTCTGCAGAGCGAGTATCGCCCATAAGCTCCCTTGCTGCCAAAATATTTTTGTAGTAAATTGAACCGCTGATAGGATCAAACACCTTTTCTCGCCATTTGTTCTTCATCCCTGTCTTTAAACAAATTGAAAACTAATTTGTAATGTAATTCCTTCATTGATATGTTTTATAACTGCATAAAGATAGCTTCTCTGTCTCACAGCTTTCTTATTATTTTTTAATTGAATTTAGGTTCTTGCGTGATCTGTGCTTCTTGATAAATTAGTATCATATTTCAAATTTAATCAGGGCCAGCCAGGATTTTCACATACCTAGTTCAACTGCATCAACACGAACATGCAAATTCAAGTTGTTATCCGTATGACCTACCATGTCTATTAATTTCCCATACCATGCCAAACATCCAGTTTATTGCTTATTGTTTTCTACAGTTGTGTAGTAGAGCAGGAACAATTTCTTAGGCATTCTTGTTCGCACTCCATGTGGCTCATATTTATGCCCACCCAAGCTGCATTTGATGTGTCAGGAAACTTGACATTCTCGTATTTTACAAACCCTTCTCCATGCCTGCAAACTGAGGTGGAGTCTGGTCGCTTCTTGACACATCCTTGTGATGCATCTCTTAGATACCAATCGCGTGGAGACTTTTGTTCATTCCCAGCTAAACAAGAATATTCATATGTATGTGGATTGCCAGGACTGCACATACTATAAGCACCGCAATGAGCGTAGAAGTCACAAGGGTATTTAGGAATGGAAAAGAACTCCTTCCAGCGGCCATCACTCCAATGCCATGTTAACCACTTGTAGAATCCTAAATGATCCACCATTGTTCTTACGATAACAGAAGGATCATTAATGTGGTACATCTCGTCTTGATTGATCACATAAGTGTAGTTATATACCTTGGAGAATCTTCTTACCGGCCACAGGTATGCTCGCCATCGAGGTATTGAGCCCTTGTATAGAATAAAGTGCGGCGAGCCGGTGGAGTTGAGCTTAAATGAGTAGTCGCCAGTTCCTGGGTCATCTCCATGATATTGAATACCATTCCAGACCAACCTTCTTGCTCTGCCCAAGTCTCGTTCCTGGATTGATGGTATCAGTGGGAAAATCAAAGCTCTCCCACACGATTCTTTGACTTATTGCTTCTAGCAAACCAAGTTTCCTGTGTCCAAGAGCTGAGCCACACAATTGTCTGATACCTTCTTTGTTACATTTGTAGACCATAACCTAACCTTGTGGTTGGGATCAGTGTATAGAACAAGATTTCCATATTGATTAATTGATGATAACCCATATTAGTATTCTATTATAATAAGGGATATATTTTCCCAAAGAGTAGGATTACTTGAAGAAGAAGAAAGCTCAATAAAGAAGTTTATTTCAATTAGGAAGACTACTCCACAAAGGAAGTCTCATTCTCTCCTAAATAAGACAATTTTACAAGACTAAGGAATCATATTCCTAAAAGGTTTGAGCAATACCTTTTCTTATAAATACATCTGACATCTCATGTCATTCATGCTTTCATCATACAACATCATCAAGACATCATTCCATTATTCCATCAGTATATCATCCAAACAATCATCCTTTGCTCCTTTATTCTCTATTCTCTATTTTATTATGCCTATCTTTATTATATTTTCTCTCATACCGTTTCTAACTTAAGCTTCAGAGTGTTTATGGGAGAAACCCCGCCCCTTTACCCGTTCTTCTCGTCCATGCAGGTTCCATAAGCAAAATATCAATTCGGAGTTATCAAGTGGCGCCGTCTGTGGGGACTCCTTGGAAAAAGCCACTCATTTACCTGTTAAGCTAGAGACATCCTCACTATGACCTCTAGCCCACCACCAGCCTTAACTCCTGAAGCCGGCACCAACCCTTCCGCACTTATCCCTTCGAATGACCTCTCAAACCCTCTCCCAATAATAGTGCTTCCAGCCACTTTCCACATACCGGAGCCTCATCCGAACATATACCTCTACTCCCTGACAATACCCCAAGATACCCGTCCTTGGGCACAGACCTCCCGCATTACGCTTCACTACAACACCATCGCTCAATACCTTCCATACCCTTTCCAAGTTTAATAGAGACACTAACAATAACCACACCAAATCTAAACACTGTAAACCAAACACTTAGCCTTGATCAAACTAGTAAGGAAGTCATGATAAAAAAATATTCAGGCGCAGATAGCTTTGATGTAACAACAACTAAATGCTCTAATACAAGGTGGGTGTTTTGAGCCAGCTCAAAACGATGATAACATAACACCTTGGTAGGCCCCGGGGACGAGCATGGACTCTTGATACTGTCTAATATGTTCCCACCTAGTTAAGGGCTCCTTACCTTCTAAATGAGGACACTTGGATTAGGAAGAAGGCAGGATCCGTCCGGAATAGGGACTACCCCAAAGAAGAATCCTAATAAAAGAAGGAGAACTCTCCGACCAAGATTATAATTCACTATCTTACAAGGACTCCAGCTCCTCCCAGGTTTGAGCTTTACTATATATAGAACCCCATACCCCTTACAAAAGGGCATCTCATTCTCACATATTCTAGCTATCTTGTATTCTTCCTACTTTTGTTCTCTAACTTAGGCATCAAAGTGTTAGTGGGGACTCTCCCCACCTCTCACCTTGCCTTCTATTCGTGGATTGCAGGATACTAAGTCTAAGAGTTCTGGAAACCAATTATCAAATGGCGCCGTCTGTGGGAATAAATCGAATTCAATTCTGAATTATTATTGCTTACAGGAACTTAGCTTCAAAACTTTATTATTCCATAAAACCAATATTCAGGACGAGATAGGCTTACTTTTTTTATAAGTATCTTATTCAATTTATCATCGTTACAACATGCATGTCATCAACACAATAGAGGCTTAAAGATTTATCCATCTGCCCTCATTGACGAGCATGAAGATCTCAACACAACCATTAGTAATAACATGTCTATCGATTAAGAACAGCTCAGGAGATGATTAACTACCTTCGTAAAGCTCCAAACATAGGCTCTGAACATCGAGCATTCCAAGGAGTTAAATATGTCCACTGGTCATCATGCTTTGAGCACCTAATATGGAATACCCATCAAGCATTGAGTTTTGAATGATGAGCATCTACCATCAGGCTCCGAGCATCGAGCGCCCTTTGAATGTGGAGAACTGAGCGCCGAGTATCAAGAATCAACTTTACAAGCACTTGGACTCTAAGTAAATGCTCAGCAGCCTCACTTTCAATTTGAGATAAATATCCTAACACAGCAGGACACAAACACTACTATTTACAAGTCTAGTTAACTCTAGCACCCCCAAGATTTATGGTTAGCTATAGTCTTGAAGGCATATGATTTTGGCACCCACTGATTGATTTTCATGGCCCAATCATGTCATCTATGGAGAATTTTGAATGGCTAGTGCGACCATCCTTTTCAACCATGCACAAGCTATAATGCAAGGAAGATACGAAAATTAGATATTTGACAAAACCTGTAGCTCAAGATGTATAAAAAAAAAGTTATTAAAGATAAAATGAGGCCTTGAACAAGAAGTGTTATTGGGTCAGAAACTAAGTTATGATTATAGAATACTCATCGAAGCATCGAGCTTCGAACATCAAGTATTCATCGAAGCTTTAGCCTATAGGATCCCTCAAAACACTTAATTCAAGGGAGCAAGCTGTCTTCGAGAGCTGATGTGAAGAACTAGTGGGTGATAAGAATCGGAAAACTATGTATAAAAGAGGACACCAAAGGCAAGCCACTCTGAGCACCAAAGTCTTGGATATTCGAACATCCACTAAGCTCTGAGCATCGACCCCATCACCAGTCATAGAAACAGTAAGGCATAAACTAAGCTTTGAAGCACCGTGCTTATGAGCATTAAGCTTTAAAGCACCAAGATTTCAAGTATTAAAATGTGGAGACTATCAGACACTTGGAATAAGCACTCAGGTTCTTGGTTATGCTCAAATATCATATCTATCATTTATGGTCAAGATTTATTTTGATGTTCAAGATACAAGTACCTACTGAGCTCCTAGTATCCATTGAGTGCTGGGCTTCTTAACACTGAAGATTAGCATTAATCATCATTTGATGAACACTATATAAAGCCTTACAAAGTTGAGATTAGATGTTGATGTCCATTCACCGAGCATCCGAACAACACAAGTACTGTCCACTAAAGCCTTGGAAATTTGAGCATCTACTACTAAGCATTGATTTCATATATACTTAAACTTTGAGTAGCAAGTAAGGATGGGAGAGTCCAGGCATCCAAGTCAAAGCATCCAAGATTCTAGACATCTAACTCCAAGCATCAAAGATTCCGGGCATCCAAGTCTGAGCATCAAGGAGTTCAGACATCCAAGTCTGAGCATCAAAGAGTCCAAGCATTCAAGTCAGAACATCCAGAGTTTAAACCACGGTATTAAAAATTATCAAATCTCGAGCATCTGAGTCTCTGTTATTACAACCATGGATATCCAAGCAAGCCTTAAGCATTGAATCTAGAAAGATTTGCATCCAAAACTCAACGATATTCAACATTAATACAAGGTGCCAAGGAGCATAACATACTTAAAACTCAGATAGTGACATAGACATTCTTGGATAATCAAATTACATCAACACCATAGATCATGGAGAGACCTTTAAATACATTGACAACCATTGAGCGACAACAAACATAAATATTCGTCTATTCAGAAAGGAGACGAGCACTACAACAAGATATTAATTTCAAAGCAGTATATTTTCATGCAATTGGATACATACAAACTTAGGCAGCATCTTCAAAGACAAGGTCATTCGAGCAACAATTGAAGCAAACAATGAATATCAATATTCATGAATTCAAAGGTGGGACAAGAGTATATCAGGAGATAAGTTTCTCTTGATATTATTTATTTATCTTATTTATTCTTATATGAAAAATTATAGCTCATCATACAAGCATGCTTACACATCTACATATAGATGCTCATCCATATATACATGATTATTATTCATGCAAAATATACATCAATTGCATTTGATATAATCATTACACAAGGACTGACCATCAAATGAGATTGATTATACGATCCCAAAACTATTATTCTTTTGTCTATTACTACAAATAAGGAAATGTATTTATCGAAGATGCTATTTTAAGCACTTATTCGTCTAAATAATCGGACACTCTGATCATCTCACTCAGCATCAACATGCAGAGATTAACAAAAGACATTAGACACATTGCCAAACAACACTAAAATGAACAAGCATTCACTCATGTTCAGACAACAAATGGTGGTTCTTGTTCAAAGCCAGATCAAATAACATTTAAGCAAATCCTACTTTGTAGAAGATCCTTGTTGGTGAAAATTTTAGAGAATATCCAACAAAGAAAATTCAAGAATGAAGTCAAGTGTATCCGCCACAGAGTCGGATAAATCAAAAGATTGGAGGGGTTCAGACTCACTATCAGGATCATAAGCATCCTTCCTTTTGCAAAAAATATTACCAATAATAAATGCTTAAAAAATCAAATATATGTAACAATAATGTCCGGACTCAACATCAATCATTATTCTGACAAGGAAGTTGCCACTGATTAAGTTATGAAAGTTCATAAATCAAGCAACATCATACGACACTTGGGCCGCGCTTCTCATGTAGCAAGATTAAGTCTAGTGACTGAAGCTGGCACCCTCAGGTCAGTTTTGTAGTATTGAGGTTCTGAGCATGTAAGCCTCATGTCTTTACATTGAGCATCTAAGCCTCGAGCATTTAAGTCCAGTGACTGAAGCTGGCACCCTCAGGTCGCTTCTATAGTACTGAGGTTCCAAGCATGTAAGCCTCGCATCCTTGCACTGAGAATCTAAGCCTCGAGCATTTAAGTCTAGTGATGGAAGCTGGCACCCTCAGGTCGCTTCTGTAGTACTGAGGTTCCGAGCTCATAAGCCTCGCGTCCGTGCACTGAGCATCAAAACCCTAGTGATGACTGGTTCCATTAGGTCATTTCCACTCTGACGGGTTAATCTTTTACCCCAAACCATTTATACTACAGGCTTTGTGCATTCAAGTCCAGTTGGCACTTTAAACAATGTTCTTATACGATAATTTCAAGACTCGGTACCAAGCTTTATCTTTTCTTGTGATTGAGGTTGGCCACCTCAGCTCACCCTTCTATATCAGATGCAATTACTCAAGCAGTCTCTCTCTCTGTAGGTAGATATAATGACATTTTCCATCATCTTATAGACCCAGATACATCGGACATAAATATCCGAACATACTTTTAGGGGGGACTCTTGATAACCCATATTAGTATCCTATTATAATAAGGGATATATTTCCCTAAAGAGGATTACTTGAATAAGAAGAAAGTTTAATAAGAAAGTCTATTCCAATTAGGAAGACTACTCTACAAAGGAAGTCTCCTTTTCTCCTAAATAAGGCAATGCTACAAGACTAAGGAATCATATTCCTAAAAAGTTTGAGCAATACATTCTCCTATAAATACATCTCCTGACATTTCATGTCATTTATGCTCTCACCATTCAACATCACCAAGACAACATTCCATCAGCATATCATCCAAGCAATCATCCTTTTCTCCTTTATTCTCTATTCTCTATTTTATTATGCCTATCTTTATTATATTTCCTCTTATACCATTACTGACTTAAGCTTTGGAGTGTTTATGGGGGAAACCCCGTCCCTTTACCCGTTCTCCTCATTTGTGCATGTTCCACAAGTAAAATATCAATTTGGAGTTATCAATTGATAAAACTGCAAATGAGCCAGTTATTGGATCATTACTGTTTGCGACCCATGTAATTTATCTTTCTAAAATTCCATGGAACCAAATTCCAAGGTATCTTTTGCCAGAACTGCCAGGGCTAAAAAGCTTAAATGCAAACTTATCACCTTTGGAGACTAATTGGTCTCGTTCTTTGAAGGATTGGTTTATGGTAATGACATTACAGAAGGTGAATTGGAGGAATAGAAGCCAATAATGCAGAAACCTTCTTTTAGCAGTAGCCATGAAGACATTATTAACCTTGTGTCATGTTTTAGACAATATCAGTGACTTCATTGTTTAAGACAAATAATAGAAGTTTGTTTTCTTTTTGTATATTGAATGGCTGTAAGAACAGTCAAACAAGCAAGATATACATTTCAACTAAGGAAAATGTTGGGATGTCCCAAGTTGCCACATCTAACAATAAATAGGGAAAATTTACTTGTGCCCCTCCTAAACGTGGATAGGTCCCTTGTATTGAAGGGTGAAAAAGGAAAATAAAATTTTTTATAGGGATTAAATAGGTTATTTTCTAAGAATTAAAATAATTATTTACCACATTTACAATTTTATTGTTTATATTGCAATTTACGACATGTATTATTATCACTTCAACTAATTGTAATCAGCATAATTTTATATTTTCATATTTGATTATTTGACAGAACTGGTTGGATTCCTGATTTATTACTCTTCAGTCAATTAACAAAAAAAATTCATGCCTAGTATTATTTTTTTTTCCCAGATTCTAATTCAAGGTGATCCAATTAGAAAATTTATGGCCAAAAAAAAAAAAATTTAGAAAATTAATATTTTAAATATTTTAAAGTTATTAATTGAAGTTTAGAGGTAATAAAGTGATATTCGTATTATAACATCTATAAGCCATTAGTGATTAATCCAAAGTTTTCTTTAAATTAGACTTAGTGGCTCTATAAATATGGATCCTATTGTCATATTAATTTCTTTTTTATATTACAAAAATGTAACATTTTTTATTTGTGGTAAATTTATCTCAATTTTTTTAATTTCAACATCAATATTTTAATTTTTGAAATATATTGTATTTTACTATTGAGTATATAAAAGCTAGTAATTAATTATAATATTTGAATTATTTATTATTTAAATATAATTTTTTTTAGAAGTATATCATTCATTTAGTACTAAAATATATCAACCTAATTAATAAATTTATTTCATAAAATTTAATATATTTAAAGAAATTAAGATATTAATGATAAAATTAAAAATTGGGGACAAATTTGCCACAAATAATAAAGGTTTGGTTTTTTTTATACAAATAAAAAGTTGATGTGACAATATGATGTAGATATTATGGGTTTATTGTACTAATGGTATTTTAACTTTTACTTACTTTTCATTTTGGTTCTAAATTTTTAATTTTATTTTCTTTTCTGTTACTGAAGTTTTGTTTTTATTACAGGTTAAAGTACTATGAATATATCCGATCAAATTTAACATATATGATAACCAGAATAAATATATTTGTCACGTAAGCATCCCATTAAATGACTTAATCATCTTGTGGACCTTAAAATTCCATATTTTTATCCTTTTATTAGGATTTTCATGTACACTAAATTTTATTTTTAAGGGCCCACAATATGATTAGGTTATTTAATGAGATGTTAAAATGGTGAATATACTGAGAGTATATCTATTTTGACTGTTATGTATGCTAAATTTGATCAGATATATTCGAGTTACTTTAATCTGAAAAAAAAATTTCAACAATTAAAAAGAAAAAAATTAAAAATCTGATATCAAAATAAAATTTATGATAAAATTAAGATACCATTAGTTCAACAAACCCAAATATTACATTAACACTATAATTTGTACCAAAATTAATGGTATCACGTATTTACAGGCTAAATGTACAAGTGGAAAAGGTCTTTTTCTCTTTTAACACCAATTATTATTTAAAATATTAATTTTCATTTATTTGAGTCAAAACTTTATGGTTATAGAAATAAATGCAGAGAGATTTACATATTCAAATAAAACAAGTTCGTAATTTTGAAATACACTGAACGATCTAAAAAATCTTAAGGTGATTACTTGTAGTTGAAGTTGCATGCAATTTTTTCTATCGAATGGCTCATAACCACTGCCTACATTCTATGTAATTGTGTACCACAAATTTGAACTGATAAATTGACATGTGATCCCCTAGAAACTCAATGAATTTATTAAAAGTTGATATCAATAACGTTACACCCTATTCCTAGTGAACTAGTATTGCTGCTAAATGTTGTAAAAATGAATGGTGGTTATTTAGGAGGTGGGAGAGGTGCTTCACTCCTTAACATTAGAACAACTTCAATATAGTTGTTGACTTTTTATTGAACACATAAGAGCCCTATATGAATGCTTTTCAATGCTTCATGCGAAGGATATGATCCTTTAAGTGGTGAATCAACTGACTCCATACTCTGTCTTCTCTCCATAAACCACAAACCTATATGATTTAAAGTGTTAAAAATAATTAATTCCACATTGGTTTTATAAATTAGATTAAGTGAGCTTATATACTAACTAGACACTTCCACTTATTGAGTTTTTAAGTTGGACAAAGGTTTAATTGGTTTTTTTTTTCTATCTTTTAACATTGTATTAATGCTATCGCTGATGTTCAAAACACATTCTTCCAATACTAGTCGGACCTACTAGCATGGGTTAAGTGGCTGTGTTAAAAATAATTAATCCTACATACTTCCACTTAATAACTTGACTTTTTAAGTTGAATAAAAGTCTAATTGGTATATTTTCAGTCTATTTTCTAACACGTAGCTTTAACATTGGAAGATTAGAGATTCAATAGATACTATAGCTTGGTGTGATGGGTTCTAAAAAGTGCCCTCACTTATGTGGCCTATATATCAAGCTCAATGAAGTATTCGTTCGATGAAATCCATTGTTCTTCTTTTTAAATATCTACATCCAATAGAATGTTGCTACTTTTAAAATGTATATGGATAATTCTTAGCCTTGAATCTTGATGAAGATATAGAATCCCTCGCGTAGTGAAGCATTTTCTTCAATGGCACAATATATACATGGACCCTTGTACTTATCACTTTTTGTCAGTTTAACACCTTAACTTATAGTTTTGCCATTTTGACACCTGAACTTGGCTAAAATGTAATTTCAAAACCTCAATAAGCACATGTGGCATAGAATAGTGAATCAGCATGTGCCACATTATGAGGGTTTAATTGATAAAAAATTACAAATAAAGATACCAAACTGACAAAAAGTAACAAGTACAAGGGGGTGGTAGATGCATTATGTCATTATATTAGTGCAAACTATTGCATTTTATCCAAGTTCATGTGTTAAAATGGAAAAACTATAAGTTAAAGTGTCAAATTGATAAAAAGTGACAAGTATAGGGGTTTATATATGTATTATGCCTTTCTCTAATTTAAGAATGTACTTTGTTTATTTGATGCATGATTTTAAATAATTTTCATTTGAATTAGTATTGGATAGAGTAATATACACAACTTAATCTTTTACTTGTATCATGGTGAAACATTTATGATTTGAAAACCAACTTGATGCATAGAACGAATGCATACAAAGACTCACAAAAGAGAAAAAAATCTAAGCTTTTGTTTTGTTGGAATCCCATATTGAAAAAGTGAAAAACAATAAAGGGCTTATAAGTGGTGTGGGTTAGATCTTAATAAAAGACAATTAGTTTTGTGTTACATGGGGTTCAAACGTATTTATAAGTTCACACAAGGCTCCTGAACTTGTTGACATGTTATTAGAGCCTATAATTGGCTTTTCTTTGCCATTTCATATATTTTGGCTTATTATCCTTTTTTTTAGCTTTCTCTTTTTGAGAAAAGTTATTATTCTTTCACTTGGCTCTCACGTATCTTAGTTTGGCACTCTATTTCCTTTTATCATTTAATCCAACAAATTCCAACCATGGAGAAATTTGAAATTTCATATCCTATTACTACTGTTCTCAGTGGTAAAAATTATGTTCTTTAGTCTCAAGAGATGTCAAGTATTCTTTGAGGTAGAAAATTATAGTATTATGTTAATAGCGATGAGACAAAACCAAAAAATATAAAATAAAGAGACATTAAAATATATTGAACGGTTTGAGGAATAGGATAGTAAGAATCATCAAATTCTTACTTGGTTTATAAACACATGCATTCCATACATCAAGCTTCAATTTAAGCATTATGACATTATAAAAGAGGCACTACAAGAAATTAAAGTTTTAACGATAAACTTATAGCGAGGGTTTGTAAATCCCATCATTAAAAGTAAGATACAAGCATAAGATTTTAATCCCCCCCATTAATTCTTGCTACTTTAATGACATTTTTTGGAAATCCTCACTATAGAGAGGTTGATCCTATCATTATTAATCCAAAAATAAAAGGGCCATTTTTTTCATCCATAAAATCTAGCAAATTTATTTTTATATTTTTCTAACCTGCTAGGTTTTCTTAGGCATATTACTGCCCTCTTCCTTTTTCTCTCTTTCCTAGACCCAAAATTAGTTTGCTCAGAAAATAATCCATCAAAATCGATATCTTCTTCTTCTCAGTTCCATTCAATTAAAAAAAGAAATGGAAAAATTCTCAATAATGATCTACAAAACCTGCTCCCTGCACCACTATCATTTGAAGTTTCACTCCTTTTAAAATTCTTCTTTGAAGCCCTCTCAATCACCCACGGTAAATTGGTCACTTTCAATCCCTCATCATTGACATTGAGTGTTACCACGAGAACAACGAATTGAAAAAGCTTTACTCCAACAAAGCTCATCCTAAAATTAAGTTCAATCCCACTAAAGAAGCATTAGAGTTGTCTGTGTAGGTTCACTCTCTCCCACTCTGCATTCTTTACATCTTCATCCCATTGCTTGTATCTATTAAGATTCATAAACCCTTCAAACTTGAACTCAAACCATCTTTTAATTAATTTTCTTTAAAGCACAAAATGGTCTTGGAATTTTACCTCATAAAATCGAAGTTTCTTGTTGGATCTTATAACTTGTAGTCATTGTGAAAATTTACGTTAATCACAATCATTATGTTCAGCAAATGCAACTTGTTGATAGGAGAATCAAGTGCTATCATCTTTCTAATTAAGTAAAATTTTCCTTTATTTTTAATTTGATAAAAATAGCAATTCCTTTTTTAAAAGTAAAATTCTCAAGTACTGTAAATCTACTAAGAATGCAATTAGGAAATTAAACTTGTCTTTAAAATTTTGCAGTTGTTTCTCACTTAAAATTAGTTAAGGAATTTTGTTTATTTATTTTGTATCATTAATCTTTTATTAATAATTTACATTGCATAGTTATTAGCTTTTTTTTTTTCATTTTTAATGATTAAATGCATTATCAATTTTTCTATGAAAGAGCATTTCACTTCCTTACTTTGCATGTCAACCTTGATATTAAAGGTATATGCCACGTTGCACTTACCTAGTAAGGCCAGTGTAGACTAGAAGAGGTGTGATTCTTTTTACTGAGTCAATGAAATGTGAAACTATTCCCTCACATTCCAGAATAATAATTTTTCATTTCTCCCCTCAGGTTTTATTAGGTAAAAACTCTCATACTTGCACTTTTAGAGCATTTGGAAAATTTGCAACTGGAATTACCAATACTGGAGCAGGTTTTGTATTAGTCATAGGGAAACTCCTCCTTAAGATTTGTAATAATCTTATTTTTTTAAATACATGGCTAATGCAATTTGTTTCCATGAAAATTTTCTTAAAGTCATGTTATATAGAGGAGTTGTTATATTTTGATTTGTGTATTATATGGTTATGTTATTATATCCCTTTTGTATTCCTTAAAATTGCAGGTGCCACAAACTTTAAGATTTGGAATGGATGATGAAGTGTCTGACTATTTATTATCAAAGGATTTAATTTTGTAAGTGAGTTAATTGGATATGATGCATTTTCTTGCTTTAATGGGCATGAAAGTGCCCTTAAAAGAAAATTTCCTTTTCTTGGATTAATTTATTTAGTGTCTCTTTTGCCAAATAAATATCTGTATTTAGTGCACAATGGAGTTTGTTGGCACAACTTTTGAAAGCTTAAATATTAATGAGCTATATATTCTGTTGTATGAATAAAGATTGGCTAGTTAAATTTTGTCTGCATCAAATAACATTGCATGAGCATATCATTTTATTAGTTGTTTTAGTTTTCCAAATGACATTATGTAACATGCTTGTTGAAGTTAGGGGGAAGAATGGAGTTATCCCTACAGATAATATTATATTTAAGTATCTTAAGGTACAATGTGTTGGATTTTTTATTGTTGTTTAGTTTTTTTCAATTTGCCAAGTGTGTTATTTTTATTTGAAATATAAAGTATTTTTTCAAGGATTTATTATGTTATTTCTTTATTCTGCATAGGATAAGACATCTCTTCCCTTTTGTGCTACTTTATAGTAATAAGAAAGCAAGGTAGACTTTCAGTTTTTATTCACATTTTGTCCTTTGGTTTTATCAGAACTAGCTCCTTTCTCTTACTTTGTTGCTCTGCTTACTTTCCCTATGTACTTCTCTTATATATCTAGGTTCAACTTCTTTTGTTAAATTGATATGGCTCTCAGTTGTTCTCTTTACTGGGGTTTAGTTTACTGGTTTTTGAAATAGGATGATTAATTAATATGCAGGTGTCAATCAAAAAATAAATTGAAGCAATTCAATGGCTACATGTACAATACTAACTTCTCCCACGTAGCTTCTTCTTAGGTAGAAGCATAACAAAGGCTAAACTAAAATTTTCTTAGACTTCAGCAATGGAAATGGTGGTCATGTTAATGATTTAGTGAGTGTAGTTGGTGTAGGCTTTGTTATCCTTTTTAAGCATATCTATCCTTCCTCTTACAATGATTGGAAGTCCATAAGAAGGTAACATGAAATCAACAAACTAGAAATTATATGATTGCATTCTTTTATATTGTTCATGTTTATTTAAAGTTCTATGTTAAACATTATACAGGTTCTTTTGGTTCATTTTACTTCATTGTTCCCATAATAAAGCAACTATTTTTTAATGAATCATGTTCTTATTGCTTATATATATATATATAGATGTAGGTGTTGATTCAAAATTTGTAGATTAAATCTCTAATGGAAATGCTTATTATCATGACTAAATAATTTCATCTACATTAAGGAATGGCTTGAAACATTTGAACAAAATATGATGTGCAAAATTAGAATAATCAAAATGTTATTCAACTGTAATACATACTTTGATTTAACTTATGCTTGTTATAGGAGTACAATTTGATATTTTTCTTTGAAAGATTTCTGATGTTCAATTTTAAGAATCATAATACATGTTTGTCTTTGCAATAAAATTAGGTGGCTAAAATAATGTTTAAGCAGTTGCCAATATTCATGTTCACAGAAATTATACCATCTTGGTTCATGTAAATTCAAATGACCTTCTGATTAGAACATGTCATTGGTTTGTAAAACCATTTATTTCTAAAAATATTTTTTGCTAATTAACTAGAAAAATTTATGCTTTGCATATAATGATGAACATGGGGATGAATGTGGTGGGCTTGTAAAATTTAACTCTGGCTCATTTGCCAACTACTCATTTAGTAATTTCTCATTTAAAGTATTTTCTTTACTCTTGGCATTTACTAACTAGCCCATGTTTTTATTTTTTATTGACACTATTTCAATTATTAGTTGTGGTCCATTCCTTGTTTTCTTCCTCTTAGTTTCTCCTACCCTTTTCTAGAGCCCATGTTTAGAAATAACTTTAAAATCTAATAAAAACTTAAAATTGGATTTCTTTTTTCTTTATCAATATAAGAGCATTAACAAAAGCATATGCTTTTATTTGTTGTTATGCTATCATGTGCTTTTATATTGTAGTTTTTTTTTTGAGTTATTATTATATCTCTTATTATTTTTGGGTGATTATTATCTTTTCATTATTAGTGTTCCTCTCTTATAACAATTTCTACTATTGTTGCTACTTTCCTAAATTTTGTTTTTGGGTTTAAGCTATTGTCTATCTTTTCTTATTGATGTTAAGTTTTTAGCACCAATTCTATTTTTGTTCTGTAGTTTTATTGCTCTACTGCTACTTTTTTTAACTGATTTACCTTTCATTGTTGTTGGTTGTGTTTAACCAGCCATCAATTAATATTGTTTTCTATATTTTTTCTTTTTTGATTACTAATGAATAGAACAAAAATAAACTAGAATAAGTGAAGTGTGGTGGGGTTCACCAGCCACCTATTTCTTAGCTACATTGAAGTATGCATTCTAAGGAAGGTGGATGACACAAAACTATTGAAGTGAGGAATGCTTAATTTTTTTTAAAAAAAATTTCCAACTTAATTGTTTGCGGAATTGGGTACATAAATTTGTCTATTTCAGTTGGAAAAATATTATGAGTACTCTTATTATTAGAATATTAAAGGAAGCATTATTTATTTTTATGTTCATTTCCTTATTTATTATTTTTATTTTTTAATATTATTTATATATATAATGATAACATTTAATAAAAAAAGAAGGAACACAAAAAGATTATATTGCATTAGTAGCAATATATTTTTTCAAGACATTTAACGACGGTAAAATATAATTTATAATGAGAGTAGATTAATTGTTGTTACAAGGCTTTCAATGACATGCAATGTTGTTTTGGTGAGAAGAATAACTATTGTCACTAATATTTAATAAGAGGAATATTGTTTCTCGCTAATTCAAATAACAAAAGGAAATTCACTTCATTAATAACTTTTAACGGGAGAAGCTCTAACGACGAGCCGCAATGGAAAAATTCCTGTCGTTAAAGATTTTTAACAACATAAGTTGAATTTATAGAGACAGCGTTTACCTTAGTTAAAACCCATATTTCTAGTAGTGAGGTATGTGAATAACTATTGCTATTCCACAAATATATAGGTCGATAAGTAATAAAGTAGTAAGTAAAGTATTATTCCCATGAGGATTGGTACTAGTACACCTATTAGTTTTAGCTTAATTTGTTTAGAGCTTTCAAATAAGATGGAAATAGAAATAATAAAAGAACTAGAATAGCAAACAAGTGATAAAAATAACAATCAAACTATTATGCACTAATTAGCTAAGAAGTAAATCAATATGGAAACCATGTTATTGTGAGATTGTTCACCACATTATTATCAAGTTATATAATAGATTTATGCAAATTCATTACATACGTCAAGCTTCCAACAATCATTTAGCACTATTTCTTAAGTAATGCTAAACTTTACAAACATGCATCAATTAAATCTCAAAGTTATGGCTTAACTCTCATCAACACCATAAAAATAAGAAAACATCAAACATGCAAGGGTTTAAGTAAAATTATGGAGGATTAGATTTAACCAAGCTTTATTAAGTTATTTATCAATCTAATATATATTTATAGGTCTCTTAAATCCATCATCTCTCAATGTATAGATCTAAATTAAAGTTGTATTTGGCCACAATAAAACATTCAATCATCTCAATAAATATAATGTTATGAATAAATAACAAACATAGTAAAGAAAATAAAAGGAACAAAAAAATTGGACACAGAGATTTAATGAGGTTTAGCAATGTGCCTACGTCCTCAGAGTGAGCAGTTGGAGTCTTTCTTATTAGAACTATCAACTAGGGTTATGATATACATGTTGTATTTATAATAAGATAGGTACAGTTTAAACTACTAAATTACCCTTATACTTGTAGGGGTGTTGTCCTTACACCCCTAAACTATCTAATCATAACCCCACAATTAAATTGAGAAACCCTTTAAAGGACAAATGTTGTCACTTCATTCCACTACGCTCTAATATCAATCCACTTACTACTACAGATAAGCCATACATAACAAGCTCTACCTTGGCAAATATTAAGACTCTTAGGAGATAAAAAATCCTAAAGTTCCTTTCATACTTGATGGGTTAGGGTAAACATGTTGCTTTAACAACTAGCAACATTTAACAAGTCCAAGAAATGCTTGAACTTATCACTAGTAACTGGCTTTATCAATATTCCAACTCCATTCTCCAAAGTGTGAATCTTCTGTACCAATATCTGACCAGACCTCATATTAATATGGTTTTTCCTAGCATGATTCACCTAATTCTTTGCCAAATAAATGGCACTCTGACTATCATAATGCAACTAAACTCAACCTTGATCAATATCTAGTTCCTTCACTAGCCCTGTAAGCCATAACGCTTCCTTAGCTGCTTCAGCCACTGCCATATACTCAATTTTAGTTGTGGATAATGCCATTATAGACTAAACTATGGATTTCTAATAAATAGTCCCTCATATAAGAGTAAATACATATCCTACTGTAGACCTCCTATCATCCATATCACTAGCATAATCTGAATCCATATACCTTATAACTAAAGGATTACCCTATTGACTACCAAACATGATGCCATGACTTGTTGTGCCCCTTAGATGCCTAAATATCCACTTAATTGCTTCCTAATGTTGCTTGCCTAATTTTTGACTTAAACTTGCTAACTTAACTAATAATATGAGCCAAATTAGGTCTAGTGCAAACTATTGCGTACATTAAGCAACTAACTGCACTGGCAAATGGTACCTTTGCTATGTCTTCAATTTCTCTATTTGACTTTAGGCACTAATCTAATGAAAGCCTAAAGTGATTTACTAATGGAGTACTCACTCGTTTAGCATTGGTCATCCTAAATTTTTCTAACACCTTCTTAATATAGCTTTATTGAGATAGCCACAATTTTCTAGAGCCTCTATCCCTATGTATCTCCATCCCAAGGATTTTCTTTACAACACCTACATCCTTCATATTAAATTCTTTCCTTAATAAAGCTTTTAACTTAAGCACATCATGCCAATTCTTAGCAGCAATAAGCATATCATCAAATACGGTAACAAAAAAATAAAAAACTATCATCAAGGCTCTTAATATAAACATTATAATCATACTCACAATGCTTGTAGGCAATCCAAATCATGTAAGAATCAAATCTCTTGTACCATTACCTTAAAGGCTACTTCAACCCATATAAGGATCTTTTCAATTTGCATAGTAGATGTTCTTACCCATGTTGGGTGAACCCTCCTAGCTACTCTATATAATTTTGCTCCTCTAGGTCATCGTGAAGAAAGCTGTCTTCACATCCATCTACTCTAAATTCATATTGTAGCTGGCTACCAATGCTAACATTTCCTTGATGGAAGTGTGTCTAACATAGGAGAGAAAATCTCATTATAGTCAATCCCCTTCTACTGTGAGTACCCTTTTACCACTAGCCAAGCCTTGAACTTTTCCTTTCTTTTTTTGATACTGCTGACTTTTTTTTATAGACCCATTTTCACCTTATAGCCTTTTTTCCCTTAAATAGTTAAATAAGCTCCCATGTATGATGTGCAAAGACTCCATCTCCTCTAACATAGCACCCATCCATCTATCTTTCTGCTCACTAAGTATAGCCTTCTAAAAATTTAATAGATCTCCACTGCTAACAAGGAGAGTAAAAGAAGCCAAATCTTCATACCCAAACCTACTTGGAGGTTGTTGGGTTTCATGATGCAAAACACAGTGGGAAATAAAACTTTTAACTGTAAAAAACCTTAAGCCTGAATCCATGTAATTCAAGTAGATCGATTGAATAGGGTTTCCAAAACTCACCAAGATGATCTTATGGTAAGATAGTTGAAAGGAAGATAGGAGGTTCACTCTGGTGACACGCTACCTCGAGCTTTTCATGTAGGTATTTTTGGATTGAGGTTCTACCAAAAAGTCACACCCTCTATAGTATCCACACGAATAAGGTGATCTAAAGTAGTGTTAGTGTGCTAGCACTTTTGTTGTCTCACAATATAATTTTTCTCTATGTGTTTTCTTTTCACAAAAGAAGTAGTAAAAGAAGGAGGAGAATAAGTGGCTTAGCTAACCCTAGAGAAAGAGATGTTTATATATACATCTTATTTAGGGTTTTGGTAAGATTAAACTTCCTTTTCTACTTTGATTCTAATTCCAAATTAGAATCCTTTCCTATTTATTTAGATAATTCTTACCTTAAATAAATTAGGAAATAAATAAATACTAATATGAATATATACATATATTTATTTATTTACTTATTTAATCTACCATAGAGATAATTATTGGGCTTATTAACCTAAGTCTTCTTTGGGCTTATTTTAAGTATGTGACTCCGTAGGTTCACATAATATTAGCAGAGGGCCTAAAATTTCCATTTGAGCCTACAAGTCATAATTGGTCTTTTGCAAGACATTATGACTACCCAAGTTGTGTGAAGGCCAATAATCTGAGATAACATAATACATAGTGTGTACTATAGTCCTTTTGTCACGCGATATCTTAATTGAATACAAGGCATGGAATATGTTATGCTTATATTGTTCAATCATATTATTTTTGATACCAAGTAGACTGATAATAATAACTCTTTATCTAAAATTGATAACACTTTATCAACTCATTCTAGCATTGCCATTCATTTTCTCAGTCTCACTCATTGAGTGGCCCACATATATCTTCTCATAATTAATAAGGGATAAATTCCATCTTAATCACTCACATCCCTTACACAAATTATTCTATAACCAATCATAACTTGTTTTATCAACCAGTTAAAGATGACGTAGGATGTGTCAAAATAAAAAACTCATTATGCAGAAAACCATAGTGATTTCAAGTCAAAAGACTCAAATAATACTACTGTGATGAGAATTACATATGAAAATTGTCCATATGGTATTCTCATATTATGTCAATCCAATACATCATTTCTATAAATATGTACCTTTGAGTATGACTTAATATCTCATATACATGATTAGTAAAACATAATCATCAGTTAACCTTATACTAGTCTATATTCATTGTAGCTTCCACAATAATGATCTAAAATTCAAGTATTTATACTAATTCTCATCTCAAGTATCATCTAAAATTTAGATTAGAATTCAAGTATCATCTAAAATTTTTACTATCAAGTCACATACTTGATGATCTTAGGTAGAATTAACTAATTAAGGATGATATTAGAATTTGTGACACATGTTAAGGATTTCAGACATATATTGTATGCATGAGACTCAAAAATGATATATCTATAAATATCCAATTTGAGTTCACATATCAATATATGTAACAAGATTTTTTTAAATAACATATAACACACACCACAAGGCTCACATCTTTAAGTAGTTCACATCTTTTCTTATATTATTAATATATAATACACTAGCCTTAATGCAAAATATGAAAATTTATCAAACATGCTCCATTTTAGAAAAACTGAGGACTACTGACCCACCTGACACAATGGTATTGTAATGGATGCAATTATTTCAAACTGACTACTATTCTTCTAATCCTAAAAAAATAATGCAGAGGAGTGAGCCTGCAACTCAATAAGGAATAACATAATATTCTATGAAAAATAACACATTCCAAACATGTAGTATAATTAATTATGCATCCATTAAATGTTAAACTATGAATTTATTATATGTACATGGCATAGTGTTTCCTTTTGGATAGCAATGAACTTTTGAATTACATGTAAAACCAAAACTTCTTTCATTTATTTATAGATTTCCATACGCACACAGCCTGCTATAATCTTGTACAATTTTTTGCTTTAGCCTTTTTACGACATAATAAGGGGATTCCATAATGCACACAACATTATCTTATTCACAAGTAGCATTGTGTTCTCATACTTATACAACTATATATAAATTTCAACATGACAAATTCATTAGTGAAAATTCACTAACATACTAAAAATATGCCCATATCTTAACATTGAACATTTAATTATGCAAATTTACCAATATACCAAAAATATACCCATATCTCAACATGGCAAATTCAAAATGAAAATTCAAAAATGTACCAAAAATTCCATGTTATGAGTATCAAAATCATATTCTCCATATTAATAACATCATAAGTCTAAAATTACTTTACAATTGATTTCACATCAATTGAACATATATAGAAAGAGAAACATTAAAAATAATCCACCATGGTTAAATTTTCAACAAAATTAAGCAATAAAAAGTATTGCCCAATTTGGCCATCAAGGTAGAAAAATCAATCTTCCTTTATTTCTATTAACTTTTTAAATAACATCTCCAAGTTTTTATAAGAGTAAAAAACATTCCATTTGGAGTTATACAACTCTAGATATGGCTTTAACAAGTATTATGTTCTCACCAAAATAGGACACTCGAATTTAGCAACCATCATTCACATGTACAATCTCATTCATATATACAATCTCATATTAAAACAATCAACCATCAACAAAAAAATAAAAAATTAGCATTTGTCAATTAAAATATACATATTCCCAATAACCAATAAGGTTACCAAATAAATTTATAATTATTTATTTTATATGTTATATTAACATAGCACATTAGGCTATTCTCCTATTGTAGACACTTGATTCGATCAGCTTGTGATAGGGGATGAATTAAGGATGCTCAGTTTGATCAACCCACTATTAAGCCCGATGATGAGAATGTGAAACTTGGACATGAGTACAAAACCATAATCCTTAATTGGAAATGGACTTGAGAGCTTAGTAGCCTAAATTGTCCAAAGTAACCCAGGCCCATTTGGCCCAACATGGGCTAGGCTAAAGAGGCGTCACCTTTGTGCCATGAGGTGATCGCCTCTCTGACAGCTACCACATAGGCGAATGCCTCATCGTAATGGCAAGCTGCTTATACCTACATTTAATGCAGCTATAGACATGGTGGCCAAGTGGTGTAGGCCCCATACCCTCCAAACCTGATTTTGCATGAGGAAGAGATTTTAAAGGGGAAGAAAAAGGCTAGGGAGGCTCATCATGATCTAAAGAACCTAGGGGCATGGGCAAGGTAGTGAATAAAAGAAAGAAAAAGAGAGAAAAAAAGAGAGAGGTCCATTGTGAGGAGATTGGCCATTATGAAAAAAAAAAAAGAAGAGAAGCTCTAAAAAGAGTAGAGGGACATTTTGGAAGAAGGAAGAAGGGGGAATCCAAGCTCAAGAAGTCCATTTTCCTTAAAGAGAGGAAGGAAGGAAACTTGTTTCCAAATAAAAACTCACATCCTAGTGAAGATCATAATCCAAGAAGCATCTCTGAGGGTCAATTATTTTAATAAAAGTTCACATTCAAGTAAAATATCTTCACCTTCTTGCCATTTTGACATTTATTTTGCATATGATTCAATATCTTGGTTTATTTTAGGTATACTATGGGTTTATTGCACTCATTACACCACTTAATAGGTTTGACCTATTAAGTTTGCATATAGTTGTAATTCAGTTACTTTATGGATATTTGTGTATATGTTTGCTAGCTTAAAATAGAAATTTAATCATTTTGAGTGTCCAGAGAGTCTGCTAATAAGGCGATGCCTCTTCCCCCTATCAATGAGGTGATCACCTCATCACAAAGGTGATTGCCACATTGATAGGCCTCCAAGCAATTTGACCCTCCCTCCTTTATGAAATCTTGCATGACTCTCATTTCATACGCTTTCTCTTGTCATTATGCATAATTACCACGTTATATGATGTAACATGTATGATCATATCTTAATCATCTGAGGATCTTTCTTAGTACATATTGTAAATCTCTTATGAATGTTATTTATAAATTATCATTGTAGATAATGTCATGTTTTGCTAGAGGAAACTAACCATATGTTTATTTTTAGGAAATACTTGATGATTTTCATCATTGAGTAGCTACCTTAATTAATTAACACTTTAGAGTATTTCGCTTGTGTAAATAGTTTATTATTAGTTTGCCTTTAGATTTTCTGTATATTATCCTTTTATTTTACCCCAAAGTATTATAATCCTTAATCACTTTCTCCTTTTTCTTTGAATGAATGGTTGTAAATATTGATTATTTTATTTTGCTTATAATAAACGATGAGACTAAGTGCATGAAAAAGGATTAATGTGCAAATTCGGATTTAATTCTAAAACTTGACAATTCTTCGAAAGTAATAATAATTTGCGTGTTAATAAGGAAATAATCAAATAATTGAAGGTAATAAAATGCAAAATACAAACAGAGGTTAACTGCAAGGTTAGGTGAGCATTCAAATTCTCATACCTAGTTTCTGAACTCGTTCTTTGAAAACAGCTTCTTGGAACCTCTGTGGAATCTATTTGCCATATAAGTGTGCCCTGGCTTTCATCTGGGTGGCGACTCCATCTATGATTAGGCCTAAGACCTATTTTGTATTTCTAAGTAGGCCTCGAGCCCACAGTGCCATGGTCGCCAAACACTTGGGCGCGCACTAAACTCCATCGCTTACAATGGCGAATTTATTGGGGATAGAGAAATTGATTCTAATATTTTATATTTTATCATTTTTAATTATTTTCTTATTTCTTTTGCATCTATTACATTCACTACACATTTTGCATACAATGAGCACTTCAATCCCAAATTAACCCGACAATAGTCAGTATTTCACTACCTATGTTTCAGTCAAACTTGGTGGTGAGATATTTAATTATTGTCACTCACGACACATACCAATCCACATTGCTTGAACCTTAAGTGGGGAGATGTATATGGACATACATCATTATGGGAGCCAAAGCTTAATACCTAAGACTCAAGGCCATGTAATGGCCTAGTAATTATCCTGAAGAATTTTCCCCACATGCATGTGTATTATGCCATATAATGGATCTTTAAAGTAAGTCTTGAGCCCATCGACAAGCAACCCAAGGTAAAATGGGCCTTTATGTCCAATCTAAGCCTGTTATAAAATAAGCTATGTTAAGATGGGCCTTTCACGCCTATTCATAACCCATCTCAAATGGGCCTTGACAAGTAAGTTTATAATGCTAGGGACCTTAGCCCTATTAAAGATGGGCTTAGGCTTTATTTTAAAGACCCGTTACTTATTTGAATCATTCTGAGAGTTATCTTGCATATGTCGATTTTATTATCCCTTGTTGACAATTAAAACCAGACCAAAGATCCTAGGACAAGATACTCGCGATTGAATACGTGTGTGAGAGAAATAAAGGCGGAAGTTTGCACGTTTAAGCTTCACATTTTGATTTTGTGTTGTATATTTGCATCTTCTATTTACTTTTCTCTCTTAAGTTTCCATAAATAATGAAATAGGCTTGCACATCGTGCATACATGCCATGCATTATTCTGACACATGATTTTTCAATAATATAGATCCTTCAAGCTCATCAGGGTGGGTCCGAGCTAATTCAGGTCATTTAGTCAGAAACTTAGAAGTAAAAATGGCAGGTAGTTTTGATCTAGAGGCTTTTAAGGCATAGTTGAAAGAGGAAGTGTTCACCAAGACCCGGTATATGATAAAAGAGATGATGGGAAAATAACCAAGCTTATTAGAGAGAATCAATTAGTACAACCACCCAATGTAACAATAATCAACTCGATAGATCTCGATGAGGAGGTCTCAATCAAAGAAAGAGAGGAAGATAATGTAACGGTACTGGCCAATCCATCAAGCCGAAGGAACATGAATCTAGTTGAAGACATGGGGTAGACCGAATGGGCTAAAAACATAACTAAGGCTATGAGTCAAATGTAGATGATGATGAAAAAGAATGGCATAGTTGTTCTTTTGGATTATACTAATTTAAATATGGAAAGGGAAGATGAACCACTACCCCAAAAATTCAAATTCCTTAACATGAAGAAGTATTCTAGCATTAAAGATCCTCACTTGCATCTAAAGAAATATGTAACTTATATGAAAGCCACTGAGTTGACTGAGACCTAAATTATTAAGCAATTCCCTGTGTCATTAGAAGGAGCACTGATTCACTAGTACTATGCTTTGGAACTGCACATTTAGTATGATTGGAAGGATCTATGAGCTGCTTTTGTAAAACAATATAGCCTTAATATTTAGTTGGAGTACCTTAAGGGATTTATAAAACACCAAGCAGAACTTTAATGAATCCTTTGCTTACTATCTAACTTGTTGGAGAGGGAAGTTGTCTCTGATGAGGCATAAACCTACTGAGTCGGATCAATTAGTCTTAGTAATAAAAGGATGCATTCCAATATTGTTTAAAAAACTGAGAGACTTGGGGATCAAGAATTTTGAGGAATTATACAGATTCAGGGTTTAAAAGGAGTAAGATCTAGCCCAGGAGAAAAAGTTCTTTGGAGGGAGGTCTAGGGGCAAAGAGGGAGCTAGTCCAAATAGCAATGTCCAAATCAATGCTATTCGACAGCCAAACAGTGTCCTACAAGTTAAGGATAATAGGCAACCTCAAAGATTCTTGAATTTGGGATGGCCTCTATCTAAAGTCCTTAACAAACTTATTAATAAAAATTTACTAAGATCTTTGCCTTTGCAATAACCCTTACCTAATGCTAACCCTAAACTTTTCTGCAAGTTTTATTAAACCATTAGACATGACACCGATAGTTGTGCCTGATTAAAGTATGAAATTTAAGACTTGATTAACTCAAGCAAGATCACTGACCTAGAAACCAGAAAACCAAACATACAAATCAACCCTTTGCCTAACTACCAAAACATGCCACCACCAAATACACCCATCCTGATGATCAATACTAGTCTAACAGAGGAGCAAGTACTAAACTCCTTTATGGATTCTATCTATAACCCTCCAAAATTTAAACCTGAAAACTCAAACCCAAGAAAATAGCTTATAGAACTGCATGTGCATGTCTTCGACATTTGGAGTTTCAATGATAAAAATAAGGGACAGATTGATCTGTGGCATAATGAGGGAAGAAGGTTAGGCTAAAGGAAAAGGGGAAGAATATGAGATCGCCAAGTCTAAACTGAAAAAGGCAAAAAATTAAAGGAAAAAGATATAAACAAGAAATGGTGAAGAGACTACTGCTAGTATTTGGGAGCTACTTATGCACTTCGAGGATCACAGAGAAGCACTAATTTTGGCTTTGGATCAAAAAAAGATCTCTACAGGTTGTAACCCTAAGCAAATGGTTAGTTCATTAACAAAGACTCCTCAAGGCATAATAACATTCTCTAATGATGATTTGCCTTTAAAGGGGAGTGATCACCATAAAGCTTTATTTATTAAAGCCAAGTTAAAGGGAAAGATGACTTATTGTGTGCTGGTCGACAACAATTTCACTATTAACGTGTGTCCATTAAAGATTTTGCCAAAATCAAGGTTAACTGTGGTCGACCTAAAGCCTTATAAAGTAGTCATTAAGGCCTACGACGATAGCAAGAGGTTTATAGAAGGAATGTTTCAAGCTCTGGTCAAGACAGGACTTATAGAAGCTTGGGTTGATCTATATATATTAGATATCCCTGTGACCTTTGCTATCTTATTAGGAAGGCCATGCTTTCATCCCTTGGATGGTATCCCATCAACTATTCACTAGAAAATCAAGTTTCCTTATGAAAGGAGAGTTGTCACTATCTCCACTGAGACTAAAACTATTGTAGCTGCATTAAATTCAACCCCTAAAGAGATCTCTATAAGCTCAAGTTTTGAAATTTGTGTGATTTACAAAGATGAGATGGATGAAAAAGTTCTGAACATAATGTGCAGCATGAAATTTATGTCGGGGTAAAGATCTAAATGGACCCTCAGAATTTGTGCAACACAAGGTACCTATTTTGAAGCACGGGTTAGGGTTCAAGGGGACTGATGATACTAAAGAAGAGGTGCATATATGGGAATAGTCTGAGAAAAAAAGGAGAAAGCTATGGCTGAGTGGAAAGCTTTATAGGAAACATTTGTAAGGGAAGTCACCGGGTACCCGTACAATGGAGCTCCAGAACATCTCCTAATGGCTGGAGAAGTTATTTCAGGGTTTAAGATCTTTGCTAAATTTATGAATAGAATGAAGGGGTTACTGCTGAGAATGTTCTTATGGAAGAGTTGGTGCTGGTTGAAGAAGAACCTAAAAGGAATAAAGCTACCCCGAAGCTGAAAGGCACTGATAATCAAAGTGAAGAGCTTGATTTTGAAGCCTATGTCCTCAACTCTATTACATATGTCTTTCATGATTATTATGATATTTATTTTACTTATTTTTTTGAAACTGATGATCTTTTCTTTTCAAAAGTGAATGCAATGAAGTCTAACTTTGCTTATTTGTATGATGTGTTTCCTAACGGTTATTCTGTTTATGATGATCATTTCATGCATATGTTTGACATTAATTCCATGTAAACTAAATCATTTAATTTAGGCACAAACGATAATCCTAAAAATATATTGCTTGCTTCTGATTTAACTCATAATGAGAGAGAAAAAATGAGAAATCTTAACAAAAAGATAGAAAGTATTTTCTTGGAGTTATAAGGACATGCCCAAGATCAACAAGAAGATCTCAAAACACTAGATTCCCATATACCCTCATATAGCACCAATAAAGAAAAAGCAAAGGAGGTTGAGACCAGAATGGGCTCTCCTAGTTAAAGAAGAAGTTGAGAAGTAGTTAAAGGCAAAGTTCTTAGAAGTAGTAGAAGACACCCAATGGTTAGCAAACATAGTCTCGATTTCTAAGAAAGATGGAAAGGTCATTATGTGTGTGGATTATCGAGATCTAAACAAGGTTTGCCCTAAAGATGATTTTCATTATTGCACATTGATATGCTAATTGATAGCGCAGCTTCCAACATAATGTACTCCTTCATGGATGGATTTTTAAGGTACAATCAATCATGACGGCGGTAATGGATAAGTTAAAGACATCCTTTACTATTGAATGGGGCGTATATTGTTATTAGGTGATGCCTTTTCGATTGAAGAATATACGAGCCACTTATCAGAGGATGGCAACTACTCTACTATATGATATGATCCATAAGGAGGTAGAAGTGTATGTGGATGACATGATGGTGAAATCTTTGACCAGAGAAGGGCATTTCGAAGTCTTAGATAAGTTCCTGGCAAGAACTAAAAAATACAACCTTAGACTAAATCCAAAGAAATGTGTTTTTAAGGTGAAATCTAGGAAACTGTTAGGGCACATTATTAGTCAAAAGGGAATAGAGGTGGATCCAGACCAAGTTAGAGCAATTAGAGAAATGCCTATACCAAAGAATGAAAAAGAAGTTCGAGGACTCATGGGGTGTTTGCAATATATCAGTAGGTTCATAGCTAAGTTGAAAACCATTTGCAATCCAATTTTTAAGCTTCTAGAGAAAGATTAACCCGTGATATGAGATGAAAAATTTCAATAAGCTTTTAAGGCTATTAAGAATTATCTGACGAGTCCTCTTGTCTTACAACTACCATGGTCGGGTAAACCTTTAATCCTATATCTTGTGATTGAGGAAGACACAGTAGGGGCAATGTTGGTGCAGGAAGGTGGAGGGAAGATAAAGCATGTCGTGTGCTACTTAAGTAAGAAGCTCTTGTAACATGAAACCAATTACAGCCTCATGGGGAAGACATGTCTAGCAGTGATTTGGGCAATGAAAAAGCTCCAACACTACTTCCAATCCTATAGAGTATAGGCAGTTTCCAAATATGATCCCCTCAGATGTCTCCAACATACTCCATCTCTTACAGGAAAGTTGGCTAGATGGCTAGTTATACTCACAACATTCAACATTGACTATATAATAAAAAAAATGGTAAAAGGGAGAGCGATAGCAGAATTTTTGGGCTGGAGCCAGTAGATGATGAACATGAATGGTAGTTGGCGTTTCTTAATAAGCATTTAGGGGCAATAGAGGTACAAGGTTGGGAAATGTACTTTGATGGAGCCGTCAATAACAAAGGAGCCAGAATAGGTGTGATCCTGGTAACGTTAGAAGGAGAAATAATCCCGATGGCAAAAAGACTCAAGTTTGAGGCAACTAATAATCAAGAGAAAATATGAGGCTTGCATTTTTTGTCTAAGGCACTACGTAATGCAGGAGTGGAGAATGCTCCTGTGTATAGGGATTCCATGTTAATCATAAAACAAGCTACTAAAGAGTGGGAGATAAAAAAAGATAGATTGTGTCCATATAGGAATATTTAGCTACTATCTCGTATTCATTTGCTCAGTGTAAGTTTGTTCACCTATCGAGAGAAAGAAATCAGGTAGCTGGTGCCTTAGCCATATTGGCCTCTATGTGGAAAATTGGGAAATAGGCAGATGTCAGGCCTTTAATTTTAATAAAATCTCAAAGTCCTTATTATAAGGAGAAGAGGGTAGTGTCAATTGATGATGCTGAGAAGCCTTGGTTTTATGATTTACAAAAATATTTAGAAACAAGGCAATTCTAGGAGGAGATTGATAAGAAAGAAAGGGTGTCCCTGCAAATGTTATCTCGATAGTTCATTAGCCACAACAGGATGTTGTACAAAAGAATGCCGACCAGGGTACACCTAAGATGTGTTGATAAGGATGAATCCTAAAAACTTATAGAAGTAATTCATGGAGGAGAATGCAAGCTGCACATGAATAGGATAGTATTGTCAAAAAAGATAGCTCGTCAGGGTTATTTTTGGCTTACTATGGAAATAGATTGCATTAAATTTGTGAATAAATGTTACAATTGCCAAACTTATGGTGACGTTAGCCACTTACCATCTATGGAGCTGCAAGAAATGACTTCTCCTTAGTCATTCATCGAGTGGGGAGAAATGAGACCAAAGGCATCTAATGGTCATCGATACATTATAGTGGCCATAAATTACTTCTCCAAGTGGATTGAAGCTGAATCCTATGCTACTGAGGGTTTAAAGCAAATGTTAAGATTCATAAAAAAGAACATAATCTACAGATATGAGCTTTTGCACCACATTATTATTGATAATGGGGTTCAGTTTTGGGTAGAGATGGCCACACTGCTAAAATACTCAAGATTGAGCATCACAGATCATCTCCATATAGGCCATAAGCAAATGGGGGTAGTGGAAGCCGCTAATAAAAATGTAAAGAAGGTCTTAGCCAAGATGATGGAAAATTATCAAGATTGGGCAGAGTACTTGCAATTTGCTTTGTGGAGATACCAAACCACTGCCAGGACATCAACAGCAGTCACTTCGTACTCCTTAGTATATGGATGTGAAACTGTGTTACCAATAGTGGTTGAGATAAGGTCGTTAAGGGTCCTGTTAGAATCCAAACTTCTTAAGTACCAATGGATGGAGAGTCGATTGGCACAATTAACAACATTGGATGAGAAGAGAATGAAAGCTATATATCACTCTTAGTGATATTAAAAGAGAATAGCTCGAGCCTACAATAAAGAGATCAAACCAAGAAAGATCAAAGAAGGGGATTTGGTACTAAAGCTTACATAGTCGATCATGACTGACCCACGAGGTAAATTCAAGCCAAATGGGAGGGACCGTATTTAGTAAAGAAGTTATTCTTAAAAGGTGCCGCTATTTTATCTAATATAGAAGGGAATGAGTTTAAAGAGCCTATCAAACTAGACAAACTTAAGAAATACTTTCTATAAAAGTCTTGCTAAGGAGAAAACCTCAAAAAAGGGATGTCTGGGCAAAAATTAAAGACCAAAATAAAAAGAAAAAATGAAAAAAGTTCTACTAGATTGAAAATCATAAGAAGAGATGACCCAGGCAAAAGTTAGGGATGTGCAAAAGGAGAGAGAGATGCTAAATGGTTAGTTAGAAAACTTACAAGGGCAAGCCAATTAACAATATGAGGTGTATCATAAGAAAAATGTATATACATATTGTGCTTAAGTTAAATGAAGTAGATTGCTTTAGTTACTATCAAGCATTGCATAAAGTGTCCACTACAAATTCTGTAACTAAAAGGAAAACTGCATCTAATGAAAAGGGAAACTACAACTCAATTACATGAACTAATTTTTCCTTCTTTTCTTTTGTTTATCACCTTGAGCACTCAATACTTATAACTCTTTTATTCTCTTGCCTCTAATGAACTCATCTCTCTATGTTTGTTGCAAGTAGACCCAGACTTTATAATAATCATTAGTAGTTTGATCTCCATGGTAGTCTAAGTTTCTCTCAATAGTTTTATGATGCCAAGTTGCCATTAAATGGTCCAGGAAGTTTTGAGAGAGGGGTCCTAGTTCGAACTCATGAACTAATTCCACGATCAGTTGCTTGCGACCATATTGACAGCAGAGGAGGGCCGAGTTATAAAAGGTGACAAGATGAAGACTAGCAATTAGAACACAATATGTGTAAGACTAGATAGTCACATGCTATAATCTCCATTAAGGGTATGTCCAACTGATTAGGGTATCAGAGAATGTTGATAGCCATCTGTGAAAATTTTCTGGTATGAGATGTAGCTTCCTAGTTCAGTAATGCTTGGCCCTATAATGCCCAACGTCTTAAGAAGGTTCAAGCAAGCTCAATTTCTTATAGAGCCACATCTATAAGGCATCAAATGATTAAGTGCAAGTGATAGAACAATGAAAGAGTCATGAATTTACATGGATGAGCCTACCTTTAACAAAAATGGACTCCCAAAAAATCATCTTATTTATGTGAAGTTATCTAGTTCGATGATCATTTCTACTAAAATAAAAGGGAAAGGGTTGAACCCTAATTCCACTTGATCAAGAATAGAAAGGATCTTTAAATCACAATTCTCGAAAGAAGAAATAAGTAAAAACTGAGCATACAAATAGAAAGCTATCATTTGAGGCCAGTAAGTTTCTTTTGTCCACACCTATAGCGATCTCAAAGAAGGATTTAGTATGAATTTTGAATTGAGAATACAGTGAGAAGAAGACCAGGGTGAGAGATTGAACATCCCGCCATTTGGTATTGAATGGAGTGAGGGTTTAGGTTCTCAAGATCAAGAATTGTAAGCTAACAAGTGGAGTCTGTACGACAACCGAGAATTGCTTTAAAATCCTCTGGTAGGGGGCATATCTCTATCATATTGAATTGAAAAATATATTTCTAAGGATCTTAAAATTGAGCCATAGCATGAAGGAAAGAGAAATTTATTCTCCTAATGTGTAATTATTTAAAGACTAAAAAGTAAAGTGGCTCCAACCTGGCCCAAGATCTATTACCAAAGCTTTTCAAGATCGGTATAGCAATTTGAGGCTTCGTTCAATCATGGTTCAAGTTTTCAGAGGTGTTTAGAGAGAGAAAGTAAGGGTTAGGGATGAGGGTGTCTCATGAATTGGGTTGAGCAAAGGAGTTAGGCTTTTAAAGGGAAGGAACCACCCTGACGATGACGCGATCACCTCATTATAGAGGCATCGCCTCAACGCCAGGAGGTGATCATCTCTCCACCAGAAAGCCATGAGGAAATTGCCTCTTTAGTAGATCAGCTAGTAAACTTTCATCATAATTGTGCAATCTCAATAATGTAAGTTAAGGAATGGCAGGACAAAAAAACATATACATGTAATCACTCGAACTAATTTGAATGTAAAGGAATGAATTTGATTGAAATAAAAGCTACATTCAATAAATAGTTCATCTAAAAACAAAAGAGCATATATGTCCATATCCAAATTAAATGAGTTAACAAAAAGAATAATGGTTCATGGGCCCTAGTCTATTAAGTGTCTAAATAGATGCCCTCAAGGTCGTCCCCTCCTCCAGCACCACCACTGCTCCCATCCTTATCGTTACTATCCTCATCAATCTAGAAAATATTGATCTGATGCTCGAGGGTAGCAATCCTTGCCCTACTGGCCTCATCATGATCCTATTCAAGAAAATCATAGGTTAGTCAATCATATGAGCATGCATACATGTAGGTATAGAAAGATTTTTTCCCTTCACTGCTGCATGATGTCCAATATGTAGTCCCTTTGAGCCTTTATAATACGAGACATATATAGTCCTTGCACTAAAGGAATTTGCATCATTGAGTGAGTGTTAGAACTAACAAACATGTTAAGAATAATAATGGTGAAAACAAGTTAGGAGTAAACTCACATGAGTGGCATCTCCATTAGTGCATGCAGGCATAAGATCCTCATTTAAAGTCAGGAATTGGCAGGATAACTCTCCAGGAGGAACCCAACATTAAGATAAGGGGTCAGGTACATAAGCGAAATTGCCAAGAATGAACTAAAAGCTGGAAGTGATAGGCGGCCTCACCTTCTCAGTAGCAGTTGAAGTCCCCTCTCTGCTCTGATCCAGATGGCACCTCAAAGGCTCTCTCTCCTACACCTAAGGTCTAGCATAAGGCATGAGCCTAGCAAATGCAGCCTAAAAATAAGGTAAGAGATCGTGTGGGAATATAGGTGACTCTAAAAAAGGAAAGTAATAAAGGTATACCTAAGAGGTGGAAGCAGCATGAAAGGGGACCGTCAGTAGAAGATTGGCTTGAACGAACTCCATATATCATCTTTTGACCTAGACATATAATCCACAACTGATGAACCAGGGATAGCCCAAGCAAGGTCATCATCCTCTAACTCATGTGTCCAAATCATGCTATCAGGAGGAGACTTGGGGACTCGCCTCACCTTAGCACCCCTATGCCAATTCATGACTTGCTCACCGAGGTACCAAGCCCGGTATCCCAGCCTATAAAGAAGCACTCTCCTCAGAACTAGAGGCTTGGATCAAGTCATCTCGATGTTCCAACTATCCTCAGGGCCCCATAAATCATTCCAGATCTACAAAAGACAAAAGCATCAATAGGTAAGTTTATACAAATTACTAATGAATGAAAATGTGTTTTTATAGGTACCACATCCTGAGTTAAGGAGTTCAGATGCTACCTATAAATGTGCACCTAGGTAAGATGCCTCTTTAGGACATGGTTGGCACCCCATCTGCTGATGGCAGGAAGATGATCCCCCACTCGCTGTATGCCTATAAGTAGCTCTAGCTCTAAGGCCCAAACCTATTAAGGAAGTTGGTTAGCTAGTGTTAATAAGTGAAAATTAAAATAAATAAAGAAGGAAGAGGGTCCTAACTTTCTAAAACAGCATGCTAAAAGCTACAAAACCTCTTGGCCTCCTAGACCACCTCATCCATGCTCTGATACAAGAATGCGAGAGCACAACTGCCCCAGTCAAAGGTAGATACCTAATCTAGATCCTGGAGGGGTAGCAGGAACATCAGGTCTATAGAGCTAGCGGTATTAGTAAAGAAAGTGGTGTCGAGCAAGTAAAGCAGAAAGGCACGTACCACCTGGTCAACGTCGTACAGAGTGACCATAGTTGCAGCTCCCTCCTAAGTGTAAAGGCTCCTAATTAAATTAAGCTTAAGGGTGTGAGTCCCCTTTATGTCTAGAATCATACCCAAAAGGTATTCGATGATGCAACCTTGTTTAGAGTCAGTTGATATAGGCTTGTATCTAGAGGAATAAGTGTTAGTATAGGTATGCCCTAGTGGCATTCTTGTAATTATTTAGACATTGTAAATAATCTTTGTGGTAATAAAATATTCTTTTAAATAAAAATATTATTTTTTTTAATTTTCCTTTAGTATTATGTTGAATAAATTTATTATCAAAGAGTTGATAATATGAGTTACAAATTTATTCAGTACATTTACTATAAATTGTTCATAGTCGATTAATTAATATTTGGATAATATTAATTAGACTATCACCTCTGTCTATTTTCCTTGATTAGTGTGAGAAACTAATACTGGGAGGTAGTGAATCTCATGCTACTTGATATGAATGATTAGAATAGACATGTGGATACTCATTGGATGGGTTAATCGAACAATGACATTCACATATATGATTGCAAGGATATTCATATATAATCAACAATCACAATCTAGATTATAATGGAGCATATAGTCCTTAGACTTGAGGTGACATAGTCATCCACATTTAGGTGGTTAGAGTTTGTTACGGCTTACATACTTGTGTTAATCATCACATGGGTATATAGCATGTGGTGGCTATAATTAGTTAAATGTAGGAATGAATGTTTAACCAAGATGGGATTCATTACCTAGTGTGAACCGGGATAGATCCTATGCTATCTAAGTTTATTCTTAATGAATAAATTCCTGGCCAGGATAAATACAACACAGTCTGAAAAAGAGTTTCAGTACTAGAAAGAGTTATAGTATTTGTTGTATTTTATCAACAATTAAAACTTAAGATGAGGTCATATAATAAAGCTATTAGAGTTTGATAATTCCTTGATTCTGGGCTTTATCGGGATCTTTAATGAAAGGAATTTAGTGCATGGTAATTATAATCAAGTTCATGTGAATCATAATATGTATTCATTTCTAATTGGGTAATAGTGATATCGATACTAGGGGTCACTCACAGCTTATGAGAACTAAATGTGAATAATTGGGACTTTCACATTTAGAATTGAAAAGAGTTTCAAATAATATTAAATGTTAATATTATATTTTCTCATTGCCATTTAGGCATGAACCTAATAAGTCACACCTAATAGAGTTTTATTTATTCACTATAGTATTAATCTAATTATTGATTAAAAGAGTTTAATCAATTAATCAAGATTAATCGAATTAGATTTATGTTTTGAACAATGATTCGAGTATATCATGAAATCTAATTCAAATAAGAGTATTATTTATTAATTAATATTTAATTAATATTGGATATTAATTAATATATATTAAATTAATAAATATATATATGTTGTTATTTATTTATTTATGGACTTATATTAATGGTCCAAATTGATTTGGACATAGGCCAAAAATTTATTTTAAACCAAAGATTAATTAAAGTCCAAATCTATGTATATGTATAATTTAATATGTAAAATAATACATTTGATGTATACTTTACATACAAATTTAGACATTAATATGTGTAGGTGGCAAGCTCAATTATTGAATTAAGCAAGGTGGCATATTAATTAAGTGGATATTTCTAAAGTATGCCTAAGGTGTCATTTTAATCATTTGGATGGTTAAGTGTATACCTAAGGTGGCACACTTAATAATCACTTAATTAATTAATGCATATTTTTCCTTAGTGGAAAATTAAAATGCATATATCATTTCATATATCTAAGGGAAGTCAAGTGACTTGGTAAGATAGTAAGAAGCAAAATACTGCTTAAGTGAGTTTTTGCTTAAAGAGTTAAGAAAATCACCAAGTGATTTTGGTTATGATGAGATTATAAACCAAAAATAAACACAACATATACTAAACATATACTCTACACTTGTGCTCTTAATTAAATTAGTACAAGTTATTAAGTTTAATTAACACAAGTAAGTGATAGATAAGGCTTTGGTGTTTTAAACTAGAGGCCTTACATTTGGAGGGCTAAGCATTTAATTCAAGGAATTGAACAAAAGGAAGGCTAAGTTCTATAATAAGTAAGTTTACAAACTTATAATTATTTGTTTGTATATTGCCTAATTTATTTAGTTGTGTATTTCAATGTAATTTGGATCATGGCCAAATGAAATTCTTCATTTTATGAAGGGTTATGATGAATAAATTTTTAAAATTTACTCTATTTAGACTTGTACTTACTACACAGGTATTTATGTCTAAATACCACAATTGATTTCTAATAATAGGGTCCCCAACATAAGCTATCCCAGTGATGGTGGCAAAAGACACAAGATCTAGGGTGAGCTCCCTAAGCAGGAGGTGGAAGGTGTGGGTCATGTCGAACCACCTCTCCATCAACACATGAAGTGACTGACAGTCCATCCAGCCTTGCTTAGCAGGAAGCGAGAGAATGAAGTCCTCAAAACTCATTTTGTCCTTCTAATCTTTAGTTAGCTTTCTATAAAAGGCCTGAGCCCCAAAGAAGTTTCGGGCACCCTTGAACGTCTGTGCATTGTGCTGTAAAAACAAATTAAGGAAGTCAAATTAATGCATTTTGTTATTTTCTTTTTCAGAAGAACTCAAAATAGGTGAACATCTGTTATGATTCACCCTATTAATGAGGCATTTCACCTCATCAATGAGGCGATTGCCTCATCACAGAGGTGATTGCCTCATTACGAAGGTGATTGCCTCATTGTCAGAGGCAACACCCTCTATTGTTGGCTGCAGGGCAATCACCTCTTTTAAAGAAGCAATTGCCTCATTGATGAGATGATCACCCCATTAACAAGGCGATTGCCTCTGCACAACACAGATAGTGATGATTTTTTAATTTTTTGATATCAAGAACATAAATGCATGTTTAATTAGCCTAATTCTGATTCAAAATAATAAATAAACATGAATGACCATTGACCCAATGTGATTTATAGGGAAAATAAAGAGAAATTGAGCACTAGCCTCCCCAAACACCGATGAACAAATATGGGTCTCAAGATTTGCCAAAAGAGGAATTAAACCTCCTCGTGTCGATCCGAGGCTCTATGAGGCACTAACAAAAGGTGAGACATAATCCCATTTGGGTGTAAGGGTGGTTCTCTCATTGTCCATTATTTGAAAAGGAAGCGTAGGAAGGTTAGAGAAGAAGAGAAGAAGGAAAAAAGAAAGGAGAAAGGAAAAAGAAGAATAAAGAGGAAAATTTTACTTTTATAGTGAATGGTGGGGTAGGGTTTAAAAAAATCATCATTTGTGTGTATTTAGAAATTGAGGTATGGAAGTAAAAGTCATCTAGGTGATTGTTTTCAATTATGATCGGGCTAGGAACACCCGATATTCTTATTTTTAGTTAAAAGTTGTATTAGGTTAGAAAAACTTGAAAAGTTATGCTGTGGCAAGAAAGGGCTTTTCAGGTTTGAATCCCCAAAGCTCTTGATTAAGGAATGGTTATTCAAGCTTGAATCCCTAAAGCTTATGATCAAGAAAGGGCTGTTTGGGTTTGAATCCCTAAAGTTCAAAGACCAAGGTTACTATTCGGGTAGTATCCCCAAAGTCAACAGTGAAGGACAACTGGGCTAGGAAAACCTAAAAGTCTGTATCCCCGGAGGAGTGATAATCAGACTAGGAAAATCCATAAATCATATCCCCAATGGAATAGAGCTAGGAAAACTCGAGAACTGAGGTCAAGGTTAAAATGATAATTGGGCTAGGAAAACCCAAGAATTGTGTTTCAGGTGATTGATGATTGGGCCAGAAAAATCTAGTAGTCTACATCCTTAGTGGAATAGAAATTGGGCCAGGAAAACCCAAGGTTAACCGTCTTCAAATAATTTATCAAATATTAATAAGTAGTTGATAGGGCCAAGAAAGCTTGAGGATCACAGTCATACTTCAGAATTGAAGGATTCATCTCTCGAGTGAAACTCGAAAGTCAAGTATGTTGCTCATCTCATTATTTATTATTGTACATGTGATTTTTCAAAAAATTATCATTGCATGCATGTGGTTTTTTAAAAAATTAGGGGGTAAACTGTAGACACCCAATTTGGTTGGCTTACAATAATGGACAAATTAGGGATGCTCACTTTGATTGGCCCACTATCAAGCCCGATGATGAGAATATGAAACTTGGACAAGAGTATAAATCCAGAATCCTTGATTAGAAATGGACTTGAGAGTCTAGAAGCCCAAAATTTAGCCCAAATTGTCTAAAGCAGCCCAAGCCTATTTGGCCTAACACGGGCCAGGCCAGAGAGGCATTGCCTCTATGCCATGAGGAAATCGTCTCTCTGATAGCCACTAAAGAAGTGATCGCCTCATCATAGTGGCACCACCTCTGTGGCAGGCCACTTGCACCTACATTGAATGCAATTGTAGACATGGTGGCCAAGTGATGTAGGCCCCATACCCCCATACTTGATTTTGCATGAGGAAGAGATTTTTAGGGGAAAAAAATGCTAGGGAGGCTCATCATGATATAAGGAACCTATGGACATGGGTAAGGTAGTGAATAAAAGGAAGAAAAAGAGAGAAAAAAAAGAGAGAGGTCCATTGTGAAAAAAAAGGAAGAAGAGAAGCTTTGAAAAGACTAAAGGGACATTTTAGAAGAAGGAAGAGGGGGGAATCCAAGCTTACCAAGTCCATTTTCCTTAAAGAGAGGAAGGAAGGAAACTTGTTTCCAAATAAAAAATCACATCCCAGTGAAGATCATAATCTAAGAAGCATCTTTAAGGGTCAATTATTTTAACAAAAGTTCACATTCAAGTAAAATATCTTCAGCTTCTTACCATTATGATGTTTTTTTTCATATGATTCAGTTTCTTAGTTTATTTTAGGTATACTCTGGGTTTATTGCACTCATTACACCACTTGATAGGTTTGACCTATTAAGTTTACATGTAGTTGTAAGTCGGATACTTTATGGGTATTTATGTATATGTTTGCTTGCTTAGAATAGAAGTTTAATAATTTTGAGTGTCTAAAGAGTTTGTTGATCAAGCGATGCCTCTTTATAGAGGTGTCATCCCCTATCAATGAGGTGATCACCTCATTACAAAGGCAATCACCACATTGACAGGCCTCTAGGCAATTTGACCCTCCCTCCTTTATGAAATCTTGCATGATTCTCATTTCATATGTTTTTTCTTGTCATTATGCACAATTACCACGTTATATGATGTAACATGTATAATGATATCTTGATCATCTGAGGATCGTTCTTAGTAAGTATTGCAAAATCTTTTATGAACGTTATTTATAAATTATCATTATAGATAATGTCATGTTTTGTAAAAGGAAACTAACCGTATGTTTATTGTAGGAAATACTTGATGATTTTCATCATTGAGTAGCTACCTTAATTAGTTAACTCTTTAGAGTATTTTACTTATGTAAATAGTTTATTATTAGTTTACGTTTGGTATATGTATGGTTTATTTTCTGTATATTATCCCTTTATTTTGCCTTAAAGCGTTGTAATCCTTAATCTCTTTCCCTTTTTTTATTTGAATGAATGGTTGTAAATATTGATTATTTTATTTTGCTTATGATAAACTATGAGACTAAGTGCATGAAAAAGGATTAATATGCAAATTTAGATTTAATTTTAAAACTTGACAATTCTTTGAAGGCAATAATAATTCATTTGTTAATAAGGAAATAATCAAATAATTGAAGGTAATAAAATGCAAAACACAAACAGAGGCCAACCACAAGGTTGGGTGAGCATTCAAATGCTTATACCCAATTTTTGAACCTGTTCTCTGACGATGGTTTCTGAGAACCTCTGTGGAATCCAATTGCCGTATAAGTGTGTCCCAACTTTCATTCGAGTGGTGAATCCATCTCTGATTAGGCCTAAGACCTATTTTTTATTTCCAAGTGAGCCTCGAGCCCACATAGTGCCGTGGTTGGTAAACACTTGGGCACGCGCTACACCCCGCTGCCTATACCTACCTTTATTGCTTCCTTCCCTTTGCTTGCATTAACATATGTGACAACCTTATTTCCACATGGTTTAGCTAAAATAAATAATAATTCACTTGTTTTTAAACATCCAAAAATAATGGAATCTCATCTAGCATAATAATATCACTAAACTACCTAAACATATGAAGTTGCCAACTATAATAGATTTAATAAGGTGAATTTAAAAATTCACCTATAATTACATACAATGAATCTCAAGATAAAAATTTTCAAATCTCTATCCCTATATGTCTAGAGTAATTTAAAATTAATTTTACTTTAATTGGAGATGTATAAAGGAAGAACCCTAAGAAATAATCTACTATACTCATATAAGTGATGGAAACTGAGCAATAAAATATTTCCTGTTATTACACTAACATAGAGTTTGAATCAGATCAAGATAAAAAAGAGGGATATTTTTAGACAACTCATCAAATTTTCCATATTATCAAAGAACACTCAATTTGAAGCTTCCTAGCTCAATATATGATTAAAACAATAATAATAAAAAATAGTTCCTAAGAACCCAAATTCTATATCTTTTAAACATTAACTCAATTTAACAAAAATATTAAATTAATGAGCATAAGTCTAACTTGGTCTTATTTTAAGTGAAATGTGGGCCTAGGTCTATTTATTTTAAAAGAAATGTAATTAAGTGGGCTGAGCTAAGTCTAGACAAGTTTTTATTAACTAAGTGGGCCTAAAATCTAATTAACCTAATGGGCCTAAATTCACTTTAATTATTTAAAAACCTAAATTATTTTTTAAGCCTATTTATTAAGTGGGTTAGACCTAAATGTGGGCTGAGGGCCCATAAGGATAAAAACATAAAAAAAATAAGCCCAAAACAAATAAAACACAAAAAATGGATCAAATAAACATTATAGTGATTTTCTAAAAAAATCCTAAATTAATTACATGCAAACCCTAATTTAAGCTACTGCCACCATTGATTTTAATTATTTTTGTACCCAATTGAACCTAATTACTAATCAATTTTAAAGTATAGAAAATTAAAATTTTCATTATTCCCAGTATTGGGGCTATTACAAACTACGTACAGAAATTAAATTTAAATGATTATACACCCAGAAATTAAAATAACTACACAGAACACCAAAAATGGAAAAATAAAGACAAAACCCTAAATTCTACTAGAAAATAACACAGGTTCATCGATGACATTCCATGGATCTTCTGCTCAATTTAAATATTGGCAGTATCCTGCTCAATCCACATGCATATATCAAAATAAAAAAACAAGTAATCAGATTAGTAGTGAAATTAAACAATAAAAAAATAAAAAAATAAAAGAAAAATCACAAAAGGAAAAAAATAAAAAGAATAAAAATGAAATAGAAAATAACACTGATGATTTAAATGCTGTGAAAATGCCCTTTTTGGCCCCTCATATTAGAATTTTCACCGTTGAAATTGACTCAGTATTGATTTGATTTTGGATTGGGACTAAAAAAACGTTGGATCATCTTCATTAAATGAACTATAAAAATTAGGGTTTTTTGAAAGACCAGGGTGTGTGCGAGGTATTCTTCACGTCTAAATTTTAGGGTTTCTGCATTTTTGTTTATGTGTAAAAACTCTTGTTTGTGTGTTAGCCTCTCAAAGAAAGAAAAATCCTCTCCCAAAATTTTCCACACATGCATGCAGACTCTGCTTTTAAATGCAGAGTCTGCACGTACTGACTTCCTCCAAAGGAGGAACAAACTGATGATCAAATAGAGTTTGTTTTTTTTTTTTATTTCAAAAATCTTCTACGTTTAAAAAAAACCTTCTCAGATAATCATAAAGATAAAATTTGAAATTTCAACCAATCAAAACACTGAAAAATTGATAAAAAAAAAATAAGAAAAAATAGGTGAAAAATAAAAAAAGGACTTATTGCACATCGGCACTGTGCAATGCCAACCGGCATTGTACAATGCCGATCGGAATTTTAAATGCCAATCCTAAAAAATTATTATTATTTTTTTAACTTTTAATTACCAAAAGACCCCTAAAAAATTGACTTATTTGCAATCAAATCCTAAAAAATGTTGCAGTTTAGTCTTTAAAATCTAGAAAATCGACAACCAAGTTCAATTTTTGAATGAATTTCATCATTAGGGCTTATGTTGCAATTATGCACAATTGCATCCCGAAATTGGGTGCTTACAATTGCCCCCCTTTGTCATTGTTTGCTTGACAAATTGCAGTAAAGCAATAGAAGCACACAATTTCAAAAGAAAGAAATTAGGACACTTGATTGTATCCTAATTGATAGAATGATGCTTAAATTATTGAGCACGTAGTATTTGATAAGTCTCACTATATTTCCTGCTAAATGTCTAGTGGACTTTGTGCAAATGAGTTTCATTATATTCCTTGTGGGATGTTTAGCGATGATAAATTGAAAACTTGCTATAGTTCCTGTGGAATGTCTAGTAATGATGAATTTCGTTATATTCCCGGTGGGATGTCTAACGATGCATACTATATTCCCTGTGGGACGTCTAGTGTGGTTGAATTGAATTTTGTTATATTCCCTGTGGGATATCTAACGATGCTCACTATATTCCCTGTGGGACGTTTAGTGTAGATAAATTGAGTTTCATTATATTCCCTATGGGACGTCTAACGATGCACATTATATTCCCTGTGGGACGTCTAACGATGCACACTATATTCCCTGTGGGATGTCTAGTGTAGATAAATTGAGTTTTATTATATTCCCTGTGGGACGTCTAACGATGCACACTATATTCCCTGTGGGACATTTAGTGTAGATAAATTGAGTTTTGTTATATTCCCTATGGGACGTCTAATGATGCACACTATATTACCTGTGGGACATCTAATGATGCACCCTATATTCCTTATGGGACGCCTAGTGTAGTTGAATTGAGAACTTGCTATAATTCCTGCGGAACGTCTAGCAATGATGAATTTTGTTAAATTCCCTGTGGGATGTCTAATGATGCACACTACATTTCCTATGGGATGTCTAGTGTAGTTGAATTGAAAACTTGCTATAGTTCCTGTGGAAAGTCTAGCACTGAGGAATTTTGTTATATTTCTTGTGGGATGTCAGATGATGTTCACTATATTCCCTATGGGACGTCTAGTGAAGTTAAATTAAAAACTTGCTATAGTTCCTGTGTAACATCTAGCACTGATGAATTTCATTATATTCATTATGGGACGTCTAACAATGCACACTATATTCCCTATGGGATGTCTGCTGTAGTTGAATTTGAAAATTTATGTCATAACTGCTATGCAGTACATAACATAATGAAGGTTATGACTACTGTACAACATATAACATAATCATTTGAAATTCCTATCATAGCTACTATGTAGGATATGAATCCTTTGATTGAAATGATGCATGTAAAATGCAAAAAATGAATTCTATAATCTTGTTCTGTATTCTGTACTTGATAGAAAATTCAGAATCACAGATTGATTATGCAGTCTTAATAATTCAATGAATTGTTAATTTAATGAATGTCATGATTTAATTAGGAATGTATTCTTAATTTGAATGCAATAATGGACCAAATTGGAATGAAAGAACTTGAATTCATATGCACACAAAAGTAATGGACTAAAGTGGAATACACTACACTCGATCATGTAGTGTTGATTGATCTATACAATTATGCCACAATCCATAATTGCTCGCGATTAGCTGCAACCCTTTCATTGCTCACTGATGATACTGTAGTCCATAACTGCTCACTGATGATGCTGCAATCTATAATTGCTTGTAAATTGGCTACAATGCTTTCATTGCTCGCCTTTGATATTATTATAGTCCATAACTATTTGTTGATTTTTATCTTTGGTTGTTTGAGTTGAATGCTTTGAATTCTTTGTGTTGACTAATTTTAATTCCACTGTGCACTTCCTTTTAGTTTTATAATTCCAATAGACACATTGAAGTTAGTTTTAATCATGATGAATGTATAAAAGTACACTATAATGTTGAAAATTTAGCATGTACTTAACGAATCTCACTATTTTTTTATTTTCATCACTGTCACTTATTTGCCATTTGCAAAGGTGAGAGGCATCGTTAACCATCTTATGCTGAGAGTGTATCTTTTACCAAGTGAAGAGCTTACTTCCACACCTAATTTTAGGGAGAATTTACTAAATAAAACTTGTGGAAATTAAGAATAAAAATATTGAATCCGGAGTATCAAAACAGTCATTGAATTATTTTTATGCATTTCTTCCTTATCCAAGTATTCCCCTGCCTTTCTCATATTACTCAGTGTGGATACCGTTGGAAAGGTCCTTTGGATACTCATACTCTTATAGAGCATTGGAGTAAATAGAGCAATTTTTTTTAACATGGGTCCTCTTTTAGTATTCCCCCACCTTTCTTTATTACTTAGCGTGGATACCGCCAGAAGTTCACATTGATACTCTTGCTCATATCTGGGCATTGGAGTACATTATGCTTGACCTTATTTTGATTCTCCTCTTAGTGTTCCCCTGCCTTTCTCATATTACTCAGTGTGGATACCATTGAGGGATTTGTACTCATACTCATTTTTGAGCATTGGAGTAGATTATATGCACATTCATTATTCAAAAGACTAAAATGAAACTTTGAAATTCAATCAATTTATACTGCAAGACCATAGATTTTTTCTTTGCATATTCTTCCCCTTATTTAGGTGTAAAGTAAGCATTATATTGATTAGAGTTTTAGAAACTCTCAACAAGACATCTGAATTCTGAGAGGGTAATAAAATAAAGCCACTAAAATCAAAGGTTATGAGATAAGTTTTCGCATATGACATCATAAAGTGGATGAATTTACTCTTAATTTTATAAATTTTCTTTCAATCTATACTTTACTACAGAATAAAAAAAAGATAGAGTTATACTACTTCCCTTTAGTATTTGTCAGGCTGTTTGTCATATAGAGTGAGATTTTGACGAGTGATTAGCATTTACTATCCTAGTCATTCTTATTGATGTATTGATTCCTTTCTTTTTCTTCATTCTCTTTTATTTTCCCTACACAAAATACCATAAGTTAGTATGGTTTATTTGTAAGTGAAGAAATTTTGTCAAAATGCAATGTTATTCTTTTGCATTCTTCCCTTTTTGATTGTGGTGATGATGTCTCTAGTCACAGGGTCATAATATTCTACCATCGAAGTTATGGCTTTATTTTGTTGATGCTATGATAGAGGGTCTCATTCCTTTTTCCAATGTTTCCTGCAAAAGAAAAGATTTAGGAGTTAGAGGTTTTTTATTTCATAATCAAAGAATTTTTCAGAGTGCATTCGTCTTAAGTTTTGAGTGCATTCTTCCTTTTTAGGGCCAAGCGTATGTATTGCTGACATGTTGGACCTTCTTGTTACCATATTCCATACCCTACAATGGTCTAACTTTTATGGAGAGATATTCCAAATGATGCTCCCAATGAGACTATAGAGATGGATACTGAGTTTGAGGAGCTTGAAAGTCTTATCCAACCTCTTGAGGTCACCAGGATGATGCTTCTTGGTAATGTTACTCCTTTTACCTTCAGATGCTTTACTTGTGAATACTCTAACTACTTTCTTACACTTTTACAACACTAATCTTGAATGTTAGTAGCAAAGTGTTTGGACAATCTTGACTAGGCTCAAAGACTTTATTATGCAAAGAAAGTATTTCACAACAAATGTATGTAAGTGTATGCATGTTATGCATAACATGCATGATCCTAATAGGTCTTCTATTTGGAGCAAAGCTATGTTCATAGCTTGGAGTGTGAGAACGAGGTACCTCATCAACAGCTTGTAGGTTCAAGCATTTGATGCTTCATTGTTAGTACTTCTGATGTTTGAGCTTCTGATATAGCCTATCAGACAAATAACTAGGCGAGCGAGTGGGATCTATGGATTTACACTAGAGCTCATGATTGACCAATGCACTATTAAAATTTTTCTATTTGTTACTGCTTCTGCTATATGATAACTTTTTTATCTGTATGCTTGTAGTATACTCCTTTCTGCCTTGAGATCATTTTCACTAACTTTGAAGTTCTACTATTGTATTTACCGTTTTGCCCCTAACTTGTCCCGGAGTTACATTTTGCCCCCAACTTCATTTTAAATTCATCCTAGCAATTACTTTCTTCATGTGCACAAGAGACTCAGTTTGGTCATTTATTATTATTGGCCCTTTATCTTACTAACCCTATTAGCTGCAATCTCATGTATTAAAGATACATAGGAGTGGGCGAACTGATTTAAGCGAATTCTGGATGATGAAATCAATTGGACTTGCACTTCAAAGAATTCTTGAGCATAATATGAGACTTGATGCTGACAATTACAATGAGCGAGTTACTGAGCGACCAGGATTCTCAAGGTATAAGGGGACACTAGGCTTATAAGGAAAATTACAAAAGAAGTGGCAAAAAGAAACATAACTAAAATAGTGGTCTCATAGTTCTGGTTTAGCTTTCATCATGTATTGTTTTTCCATTCAGATACTTATGCAGTATGATAAAGACCAACATGCGATGTTTGAACAAAAATTTAAAATTTAATTTTAATCATTCATTAGGGCAAAAATGAGAACATTCATTACATCATATGATATATCTCTTGTTATCTGTCAGTCATGAATTTTCCTCTCTAATTTTTACCTTACTATTCTTTCTTTCTCTTCTTTTTTCTCTCTTTATTCTTTGTTTTTTTCTTTTTTCTTCTTTTTTATTTTTTTCGCATTTCCTATCTTCAAAAGTTACATCATGTGATATATGTATGTTCTTTGAATTTGCATTTGTGCCCATGCCGAATGAATTTAATTGAATTAAATTTATGTCAAATGAGCAAATGTAATTAATATCATATTGCACAATACCATTAGGATGCACATTATATAAGCAAGCATAATCCGAATTTATATCATCGATCACTAGAAACTAAAATTTTATTCAATGAGACAATGAGAAATTTTATTTCCTATTCTTGATGCTAGCGATGCTGAGTCTCATAATTTTTGTCCTTGAGGTGGTGGGCATAACAACTCTTTAACAGTAGCACTACCCATCCTCTCAACTGCCAGCTTCATCACTTCCTCTTTGTTGTCCTTCACCAGATTCTCCACAATCTGCTCCTTGAAGATCTTAAACCTAGGGACATCTGCTCCAGCAATACTGACTGATTCCTTGGCTCTTGGATAGTATTTTCCTTCCCCTGGCTTGATGAAGTTCTAACTCCAAGGACCAAATTTTGCATAAAGCTCCCTTTTTTTTTTGCATTGAATCTCTTCCTTGCCCTTCTACCTTTTGGCTTTGCTTCTCCTGTAAAACCCAATCCTATTGTGTCATCTTGATTTTTGAATCCTGGGAATTCTCTTTGTTCATTCTTCCCTAGTCCCTATCTAAGCTGGTAATTCATGTTCTCCATTATTTTTGCTACTCTCGGATCCATTTCAGTCCCATCAAATATCCCAGTAATCTGGAAACCAGAGGGTGCACACACTTGTTTTTATTTATCCAATATGGATGCCACAGTAGCATTAGTCCCAACTTCTATGGTCACAGCTTCTCCTTCATAAGGGAATTTTATCTTTTGATGCACAGTTGAGGGTACTCCTCCTAGGATATGAAACTACGGCCTTTCCAACAACAGGGCATAGGTGACAGGAATGTCCAACATAGTAAATTCAACAGTCGACTCTACGAGCCCTGTTTTGACCAAAGCTTGAAATGTTCCCTCCACATTCTTGGTACTATCATCATAAGCTCTGAATATGAGGTTTGAAGCTGTCAAGTCATCTACTTTCAGACCCAAATTGGATAGGATCTTTAGCGGGCATACATTTATAGTTGAACCATCATCCACCATTACAAAGTTGGTTCTCTTCCCTTTTACTTCAGCTGGGGCCTTGTTATGGTTTCTTCCCTCTAAAGGCAAGTCATCATTTGAGAATGTTACTAGCCCATGTTTCTTTTCTATCACCTTTTCTACCATAGCCTCAGGTGTAGCTGCCATTTCAATATTCATGTTCGATAGAGTTTTGACAAGAGCTTTTCTATGGTTGCCTGAATGCATCAGTAATTCCCAAATGCTGACATTTGCTTTAGCCTTCTTCAGTTGTTCCAAAATTATATGCTCTTTCTGTTCTTCCTCTACTTCTACATCTTCTGTTTCTTCTCTTTCTATTACTCTTTCTATTTTCTTTTCTGCTGCTTTATAATTCTTCCCACTGCTAGTGACATGATTCACTTTAGGATCATCACTCCAGACATCGAAACTGCTTGGGCTTTCTTCATCAGAGTCATACCAAATGTTAATAACTCTAATGATTCAGTCTCTTTTCCCATCCTTCCACGCTTCTATTATACATATTGCCTTCCCTTTTAGATCTCCCATATTGAGCTTGCCTAAGTGTTGATTCAACAAATCTTCAACTCCTTCTTGAGATTGTTCAGGAGCTAAAGGGTCATTCTCAAATTCATCACCCTACCCTGTAGGCATAATTGATTCAATGGGGATGTCGGTAGAAGTGGGCTTATAATAGAATACTTTATAATCGAACTTGCCTGAAGGTTGTCCCAACAGATCTTTGACTTCTCTTCGTGGCTGCTCAGGAATTTCTAGCTCTTCTTTTACTAGCTTATCATCAAACTCATCTCCCCAACCTGAGTGCTTAATTGATTCAATAGGGATATCAGCAGAGGATGGTTTCCAATAGAATACTCTGTAATCAAACTTGCTTGAGGGATGACCTAGTAAATCTTCCACTCCTCTCAGTGGCTATCCGAAAGGTTCTCCATTAGGTATAAGGTTGAGGTCCTCAAAGGAGCTTAGCACTTCTTCTTTGCTAACCCCTGAGTTCATCATCATGGTGGCTAGTGGTGAAATATTTCGATAGTCTGGGAAAGGGTTATTTCTGGTGTTTGGGTTAGAGTTAGATTTTTCAGGGTTGGTGATTTTTTTAGAGTCTATTAGGTTTTGGATCTCATGTTTTAGGTGGATACAATTGTCTATGGGATGGCTAGTAGCTTGGTGGAATTTACAGTAATTGTTAAGGTCAAAACCAGGGATATTTGGGTTTGGCTTAGAAAAGGTTAAGGGTCTGAGTATGCTTTTTTGGATTAGCTTCTCTAGGACTTTAGAGAGTGGTTGGTTGAAGTTGGAGAACCTTCGGGGTTGCTGAACTGCACGCACCTCTATAGCTTGGCTAGTACTTCCTTGTTGTACGCCCCCAGTTGGGTAGTTCGGGTTCCCGTGCCTCTAGCAGTTTTTTTTTTCTCACTCTCAATTTCCTCAGCTTGTAACCCATCATCAAATAAATCCACAAAGGTTTTGGAATTCATCATCTGTAGCCTCTCAACCAAATTAGGTGACACATTACGAACTATCATTCTAACTTGATCCTTTTCAGCAAGCTTGTTTTTCATTATCCCTGTTTTATTCATGAAACGAGTTAAGAAATCAGAAAAAGAATCATTTGATTTCTATTTAGTTAAATCTAGATCCCTGATGGATACCTCCAACCTGGTATTGTAATCATATTATTTCAAGAATGCAGTACATAGTTCCTTCAAGTTAGCCATAGCAGACTTTTCTAACCCATGGTACTAGTTCACAACCATTCCTTCCAAAGACAGCATAAATAACCTAGTGACTACCGCTAAAGGTGCTTTTGTAGTGCTCATAGTTGTAGTGTATTGACTCAAGTGAATTCTAGGATCTCCTCTCCCATCAAACTTCTGTAGTTGAGGCATTTTGAATTTTTTAAGCAGCTTATCTCCCTCCATTTACAGCATGTCATCAAAGTCAAAAGAATATCCCATTCCTTGTCCTCTAATCAGCTCCTCCATCTTGGACATTTTCTAAGTCAATGCTTGTATCTGTTTGGACTCAAGGTCTTGAACCAATTCAAGTGATTCTCTCTTCGCCTTTTCTACCATGTAGTTTTCAACGTCTTCCAGTCTCATATTAGTAGTTGGCACATTTTTAGTAGTAGGTTTCCCCCCAACATTATTAGCAATAGGTGGAGGAGCTACAGTAATAGGTGGAGCTCCTACAGCAAATGGCTATTCAATAGTAGTAGCAGGTGGCTGTTCAATAACAACAATAGGTGGTTATTCAACAATAGGTTGCATAAGTCCGGCCAAAGCCTTTCTTAGTTCATTTTGCATCATAGCTCTCATGTCATCCATCAAAGCTCCCTTAATGTCCTCCAAGGTCCACATCTTTAGTTATTGTTCCATTTCAGTATGTTTAGTCTGAGTTAGTTCAGCTTTGAGGTATAGTGGATTGATTGGACTCTTCTCTATTTCTTGAAGGATCTCTTGAGCTATTGACTTAGGGCTTAAATCTGTTTTGATTAATCTGCCACGTTTGTGCCCCCAAACATGAGAAGACCTAGATGAATTTATGATGGTTGCAAAACAAGGTGTTAGTGTAATGCATGGACTGTATGTATGCATGATGCATGTGTTTATACAACAAGTAGCAAGCAAGCACTTAGCAAGTAGCAAGTATCAAGAAGCAATCAACATGCCATCATGCAGGTAAACCTTCCAACCTTATTCTCCCACACACATGTTCAATGGCGAGTCTTTTTCCTTAGGATTTTTAGTCTTGGCCTTTATATCAACAAGGGATATTAAGAGCCGACGCGCATGCCAAATCTCTCTTTAAAACAAAATCATAGAAACATCATTTTTAAGTATAAATGTCTAGCCTAATCCTTATTAGCCTGAATGAGCTTCAAATGTATAGGCCTGGGCTTTTATAAATAGAAATACCTCATGGCAATTCAAACAAACAAGTACTTTAGGTAAAACATCCTAAGGGAAGTAACTAGACCATTATATGTGGTTAGGGTTCGGTGAAAAGTTAAGGTTCCCTTAGCAAGATGCTCTCCATTATGGACTTTGAGTTACAGGACAAGGTCAGAGGGGCCCAGCATCCTTTACCAACTCGAGAGAAGACCCCCTTTAGGGACTTAGGTTATAGACTCTGGTCAGATGAGCCCGATAATCTCTTTTGAACCGAGTTAAGGCTAAGAGTGATGGTTAGCCAATCTACAACTCCATAAAGCTAGTGGAATCATGGAATCATAAACCAATGCCATCAGTTTAGTAGGGATATGCAGAATGAATGCAAGAATGAAATAATAATCAATAAAACAATTCTAAAGAACACAAGTAGAATCAGTATCTCTTATCCCTAGTGGAGTCACCATTGTAGACGGCGAGGTTTAGTGTGTGTCCAAGATTTTAGTAATTGCAACACTGTTTAGGTTCAGGGCCTTAGAGAACACACTAACCACTATCACAAAGACATGGCATGGAGATGAGGAGTCACCACCCATGGTAATAATTGGGACAAATTGAAAAGGTGGCACTCGATTCCCTAAAAGAAAGCTAGCACCATAACCAGGAGATTCTAGATACGGAATACTAACTTCTCTTAGTCTTGCGTTCATTTAGAATAATTTTATAAATGATTATTTCATCCTCTAATTACATGTAATTTTATTAAACCCTAATTAACATCCATCTAACCCAAAAGGCAACAAGTCAATAAAATTACAAGTAAAAAATGCATCACAAGGCAATGTCCCTATGTCTAAACTATGTTAATTTTATTTTATAAGTTAGCTAAGTCTACATATTATTTACAAATGAGAAATGGACTGTAGGTGGGCCTATATTTTTATTAATTAGTGAGTCTAGATCTATTTATTTTAATTTGTCTAAGGAATGGGCCTAAATCTAGGAAAATCAAATTAATGAACCTAAGTCTAACTTGGTCTTATTTTTAGTGAAATGTGGGCCTAGGTCTATTTATTTTAAAAGAAATGCAATTAAGTGGGCTGAGCTAAGTCTAGACAAGTTTTAATTAACTAAGTGGGCCTAAAATCTAATTAACCTAATGGGCCTAAATTGATTTTAATTATTTAAAAACCTAAATTATTTTTTAAGCCTATTTATTCAGTGGCTTAAACCTAAACGTGGGCTTGGGGCCCATAAGGATAAAAACATAAAAAAACAAGCCCAAAACAAATAAAACACAAAAAATGGATCAAATAAACATTACAATGATTTTCTAAAAAAACCCTAAATTAATTACATGCAAACCCTAATTTAAGCTACTGCCACAATTGATTTTAATTGTTTTTATACCCAATTGAACCTAATTACTAATCAATTTTAAAGTACCAAAAATTAAAATTTTCATTATTTCCACTACTGGGGCTATTACAAACTACATACAAAAATTAAATTTAAATGATTGTACACCCAGAAATAAAAATAACTACATAGAACACCAAAAATGGAAAAATAAAGACAAAACCCTAAATTATACTGGAAAACAACACAGGTTCATTCATGGCATTCCATGGACCTTCTGCTCAATTTAAATATAGGCAGTATCCTCCCCAATCCACATGCACATATCAAAATAAAAAAACAGGTAATCAGATTAGTAGTGAAATTAAACAATAAAAAAGAATAACAAAATAAAAGAAAATTCATAAAAAGAAAAAAATAGAAAGAATAAAAAATGTAATAGAAAATAACACTGATGATTTATATGTTGTGCAAATACCCTTTTTGGCCCCTCAGATTAGGATTTTCACCGTTGAAATTGACTCAGTATTGATTTGATTTTGGACTGGGACTAAAAAAATGTTGGATCATCTTCGTTAAATGAACTATAAAAATTAGGGTTTTTTGAAAGATCAAGGTGTGTGCGAGGTATTCTTCATGTCTAAATTTTAGGGTTTCTACGTTTATTTTTTGTGTGTGTAAAAACTCTTGTTTGTGTGTTAGTCTCTCAAAGAAAGAAAAATCCTCTCCTAAAATCCTTTTTTCCTCCACGCATGTATGCAGACTCTGCTTTTAAATGTAGAGTCTACATGTACTAACTTCCTCCAAAGGAGGAACAGACTGATGATCAGATAGCGTTCATTTTTTTTATTTCAAAAATCTTTTGCGTTTAAAAAAAACCTTATTAGATAATCATAAAGATAGAATTTGAATTTTCAACCAATCAAAACACTGAAAAATTGATAAAAAATAAGAAAAAATAGGCAAAAAAAAAAAAAAAGGACTTATTGCGCGTCGGCACTGTGCAATGCCGATCGGCATTGTGTAATGCCGGTTGGCATTACACCAATGCTGATCGGCATCAATCCTAAAAAATTATTATTTTTTTAGAACTTTTAATTATCAAAAGACCCCTAAAAAATTGACTTATTTGTAATCAAATCCTAAAAAGTGTTGCAATTTAGTCCTTAAAGTCTAGAAAATTGATAACTAAGTTCAATTTTTGAATGAATTTCATCATAGGGGCTTACGTCGAAATTGTACACAATTGCATCTCGAAATTTGGTGCTTACAACTATCTTGTGAAAACTTGGTGACTACCCTTATATGGGAAATAGTCCATTAGCTTGGAGCATATTACTATAACATTTTTGGCTCTTAACTAATGTAAATATAATGCAAGTGAAGAATCTCAGGGTGAAGGGCTATATGTGAAGGGAAATCTAAAACATGGTAGAAGACAGGGTAGAGAGGGTTCTTTAAGAGGCAAGTTTAGGTTAAAATCTAGACTTAGAAAAGTAGTGCGGTGTTTTAAGTGCAAGGAGTATGGATGTCACAACCCGAACCCAAAAGGGCATGTGACCGGCACTAGGAAATAAAAATACATAAAGTACCCGAAACCCATAGTAAGCCTTAATGAAAATTTAATAAAATAAAGACGATAATGAAATGACATAATTTAAATAAATATAAACAACACAAATGAATTAAAATCCAACACAAACTTAGATAATATATATAATAATAATAATCTTTAGTACATGTACTTCATACATATGGTAATTCAAAATACATCATAATAATTAATCAATTCATTACTACTTTGATGTTCTAGATTTAAAATACATACATGATAATAGTATCTATCAGATAAACCTACATAAGATAGCCAGAGAAGAAGAAATCCAATGTAGAGTAGACTAACCGATAGGCAATTCTCGAGATCTTAAAAAAATATTGAGGGGAGTCAGACCTCACTGAGTAAGTTAATAAAGAAATGTACATACTACAAAATCCCCCTTTAAAATATCTTTATGAAAATAAGAAATTTATAATTTAAACTATTTAAATATTTTTATTGGAAACATGCTTTATCGAAATAAAGTATTTTAAAATCATAAAATACTTTATAAAATACAAATAAGCTTCTTAAATTATTTTATATATAAAAACTAGGTAGAACCCTAGACCACAAATCTAATAGCCTTTCGGCCCTCTTATAATCCAAAGATTGTCGGTTTCCAAGAGTAAAGCATCAACCGAGCTACCAGCCACAACCAATTCATTTAAACTAATATTTACTGGCGGTTCCAGAGAATAAAGTATCACCGAACCTTATAACCACTAACGCTCACTCTCAATTCTATCGATGCACACAGGGTCCTGATGAAACCCATCAGGTAGCCCGTTCTACAATAGTTTAATTTTAAAATGAATAAATAAACAAAGATAAACAAGAAAATTACAATAAAATAAAATTTACTAATAATGTGAAACTTAATATATATATATATATATATATATATATATATGCAGTTTTCAGGAAATTCTTCTTCTTCAAATCTCAGTAGTAGGCCTATATGTCCAACTTCTTCAGCCTCAGCTAGTTTATGTAAATTGCTTATCTAAATTTTATTGTATTCTAAAAAACTGCAGTAGTATTGTTTGTATCTATAGAATGTGGTTTTAATGTTAGAGATCTTTCTCTGAACATTGTATGCAAATATTTTATTTTATGATATGACAGTTAAGTTTTATTTTTATATCGACTTAAGTTTTTAATTTTTAGTGTATTTTATTTATGTATTGCATGCATTTTTATTTTTAAGGCTTACTACGGATTCCGAATTTGAAAGAATTCCCATTCCCTAGTGCCAGTCATAACTCCCGATTTGGGTCATGACAAAGTTGGTATCAGAGCCCTAAATTATTAGTGTTATGGGCCTAGGTTTATAGAGTTGTGTTTTCTTTGAAACTACTATAGTTTAATTAGGTTCGAGTATGTCTTCAATAAGTTTTCCTTGGTTTAGTATTCCACATAATTGCTAGATTGTCTATTTTGTCTGAATATCTTTGGTTTTATCTTTTCAAAATAAGGAGGCAAGCACATATCGCTCCACTGGTCATTGAGGCCGATGATGATGAATCCTTTCAGGATGAGGTTTTACCTTTTGAGCCGCTAGTGAGGCGCAAAGGTCGAGCTAGAGGTAGACCTCGAGGAACGGAAGGTTGTCATAGACAACGTGAGCTACAGGATGAGGAACCTATAGAGCCAGAGTGTGAGGAAGCTTCGATACCTTTAGTTGCACCACTAATTCAGCCTGCCTATTAGTAGGGTATGTCTGACCCTAAGATAGCATTGTTCTATGCCAGAGTTATTCAGATAGCTTTTGATGAAACATCAAATCCGTTAGACTTTCTTTATGTAATTGAGATAAGGACTTGAACTGCTCACACTGAGTATCAATGGATCATGATCATCGAGTTATCAGTAGAAGGACCAGCCTAGATTAGTTTATTCAAATGATTCAACTGTATATGATGATGATGACTTAGGCTCAATTCAGAGAGAGATTTATGAGGAAATTTTGTCTAGAGCCACTTTGGATGAGCTATAGACTCAGACTGACAAACATCACTGACAGATCTATTGAGGACTACACTAGAGAGTTTCTCCAAATTGGTAGATATGTAGAGGATATGATGCGAGACTAGTACTTTGCTATAATGACTTACGTCACTGGTTTGGGTTCTACATTTGATGGGATGCCTACTGCAGGCCTTACTATGGAGTTGGTGATAGAGTTGGCCAAGGAGATAGAGTTGAGAGAGGAAAAGAGCTATGCCTGATTATTATTAGTTGGCATTCAATCAAAAGGATTTCAAACTACTCTATATTTAACCTTTCAGATTGGTTCAAGTAGTCAGTAGAGAGGCTCAGTACAGTAGAGCCAAAGGTAGTAGCAGAGAGTGCAAAAGAGTAGTAGACATGGTCATGGAGGATAGCATAGAACGATCATATTTGGGTCAGGTGCTTCTAACAACAGTAGTGGTCGGAGTTCAAGATCAGTAGCCAGTGCCTGTCCAATGTGTGGTAGATTCCATCAGGGACCATGTTATATGGTGTCATTGATGTGTTTTAAATGTGGATAGATAGGACACTTTGCCAGATCATGTCCCTATTCTGGTTTTCAACCACAGCAGATTCTGCAGTTTTCATAGCAGTCGATTTTTAGTGCAGTTACCATTTACTTTTTAGTTGCCTCCAGCTCAGCACCCGAGTTTGACTCAGATTGTTGCTCAGCATGGACGTGGTAAAGGTACCAGAGGTTTTGGCCAGGCTTCTACCATTCAACAAGGAGGTTAAGGTTAGGCCAGAGTTTTCCACCTCACTTAGTAGGATGCTCAGGCATTTAATGCCGTTATGGCAGGTATTATTTTTATTTGTTTCTTGGATGCTTGGGTTTTGTTTGGTTCGGGTGCCACACATTTCTTTATATCCCTTATTTTTGCTTCAAAGTCGTGTTGGCAAACTTTGAGGATGGCTTTTCCTTTATCTGTTGCCACTCCTCTAAGCGATTCATTAGACACTAATGTTGTTCTTTTTGGTTGTCCAATTTTTTTCGGAGATAGAGAATTGCTAGCAGAATTAGCGTTATTAGATGTAATGGAGTTCGATGTGATTTTGGGTATGGATTGGTTGTCTTAGCACAATGTCGTTGTGGAATGTCAGAGTAAAGAGGTGATTTTCAAAATTTCAGATGAAGAAGAGTTTAAGTTTATGGGTGATAAGAGTTTTACACCTCAGAATCTTATCTCCACTATCACGACTAGGAAGATGCTGAGGAAGGGTTATCAGGGATATTTGGCATTAGTTAGGGATACTTCAGTGGAGAAGCTATCACTCACAAATGTTCCTACTGCTTGTAAGTTTTCTAATGTTTTTCTTGAGGAGTTGCTAGGTTTACCACCTCATAGAGAGATTGAGATATATATATAAATGGTTCCAGGCACTACTCCTATTTTGATATCACCCTACAGAATGGCTCCTGCAAAGTTAAAAGAGTTAAAGGACAAGTTGCAAGAATTGCTAAATAAAGGTTTTATTAGACCTAATGTTTCTCCTTAGGGTGCACCAGTACTGTTTGTGAGGAAGAAGGATAATACCCTGAGACTGTGCATAAATTACAGAGAGCTTAATAAGGATATAGTGAAGAACAAGTATCCTCTCTTGAGGATAGATGATTTGTTTGATAAGCTTCAGGGTGCACATTTCTTTTCTAAGATTGACTTAAGGTTGGGTTATCATCAGTTGCAGATCAGTGAATCTGATGTTCCTAAATTGGATTCCGCACTCGATATGGCCACTGTGAGTTTTTAGTGATGTCATTTGGGTTGGTTAATGCACTAACTGCTTTTATGGATCTGATAAATAGGGTATTCAGACCATTTATGGATCAGTTTATGGTAGTCTTCACTGATAATATCCTAGTGTATTTGAAGAGTATGGAGGAGCACGTATATCATTTGAGGACTGTATTGCAGAAACTGAGAGAACATAAGCTTTATGCTAAATTCTTAAAGTGTGATTTCTAACTAGAGAGTGTTGCATTCTTTGGGCACGTGGTGTCTAAAGATGGTATGTAGGTTGATCCACAGAAGATTGAGGCAGTATCTGAATGGCATATACCGACAACAATCATAGAGATTTGTAGTTTTCAAGGTTTAGTTAGGTATTATAGGAAATTTGTGTTGGATTTTTCTAAAATTGCAACTCTTATAACTTGCTTGACTCAGAAGAATGCGAAGTTTGAGTGGTCAAATGCTTATGAGAATAGTTTCTAGTTGCTAAAGGAGAAGTTAACCACAGCTCCAGTTTTGGCTTTGCCTAATAGAGTAGATAAGTTCACGGTCTATTGTGATGCCTCTAGAGTTGGCCTAGGTTGTGTGTTAATGTAGAATGGTAGGCTGATAGTTTATGCTTTGAGGCAGTTTAACAAGCATGAACAGACTTATCCTACTCACGACCTAGAGATGGCTGCAGTGATATTTGCTCTCAAGATTTGGAGACATTATCTATACAGGGTGACTTGTGAGATTTTCATAGATCATAAGAGCTTTAAGTATATTTTTTAGCAGAGAGATATGAATCTGAGGCAGAGGAGATGGTTATAACTCCTAAAGGACTATGACTGTGAGATTTTTTATCATCTAGGCAAGGCTAATGTGGTAGCAGATGCCTTGAGTAGAAATTCCTCAAGTAATCTTTCTCACATCTATGTGGAGAGGAGACCGTTAATCCAAGATTTCCATCAGTTAGTGGATCAAGGTCTAATGATGAAGATGAGTAGATCTGGTGGACTATTAGCTCAGTTTAGAGTTTGATCAGTGCTGAGAAATAGGATTAAGGTAGCTCAAGGCTGAGATCCTAATATAGCATAGCTTGTAGAGAATATTCATGTAGGGAAGTTCACTGATTTCACATTTAATGATGATGGTGTTTTATAGATCAGTGGTAAGTTGTGCATTCCTGATGTGGATAATTTGAGAGAAGAGATCCTTGAGGAAGCACATTCTACAGCCTACAATATACATTTAAGTGTCACTAAGATGTACCATAGTATTAGAGATTTATACTGGTAGGATGGATTAAAGAAGGATGTAGCTAATTTTGTTGCTAAGTGCTTGACGTGTCAGCAGGTGAAAATTGAACATCAGAAGCCTTTTGGGAAGCTTCAGCCACTTCTTATTCCTGAGTGGAAATGGGAGAGAATTACTATGAATTTTATGGTTGGGTTACCTCATTCTGGAGAGAATTACTATGAATTTTGTGGTTGGGTTACCTTGTTCTAAGTATGGATATAATTCCATTTGGGTGATTATGGATGGGTTAACCAAGTCTACTCATTTCTTGCCTGTGAAAGCCACTTATTTTGTAGCTAAGTTGGTGAAGTTGTATGTTAAGCATATAATGTGCCTTCATAGAGTGCCTGTGTCCATTGTATTTGATAGAATTTTAGTGTTTACCTCTCATTTTGTCAGAAGTTATAGGAAGCGATGGGTACCAGGCTTGATTTCAGTACTGCTTTTCACCCTCAGACAGATGGTCAATCTAAGAGGACAATCCAAACACTTGAAGATATGTTGAGGATGTGTGTACTGGATCTGGAAGGTAGCTGGGATGATCATTTGTCGCTTATGGAGTTTGCATATGATAACAACTACCATAGCAGTATTGGGATGACACCATATGAGGCTTTGTACAGAAGGAAGTGTAGATCCCCTCTAAATTGGGATAAGATTAGGGGAGAGCATTGATTGGACCTGAGATGGTTTAGGATGCCACTGAGAAATTTACGACAATCAGAAGGAGATTAAAGACTGCAGTAAGCAGACAAAAGAGCTATGCGGATCTGAGACGTAGAGATGTAGAATTCTAGGATGTGTTTCTGAAGGTGTCTCCAATGAAGGGTGTGATGAGATTCCGCAAGAAGGGGAAGCTAGCACCGAGATATATTGAATTGTTCAAGATTCTGGAGAGAGTGGGCATGGTTGCATATCGGTTGGCTTTGCCTTCAAGTTTGTCTCAAGTGCATTTAGTGTTCTATATCTTGATGCTGAAGAAGTATATTTTGGACCCTTTGCACGTGTTATAACCTAATAGTGTGGAAGTGAATAAAGACCTGACGTTCGAGGAGGAACCTGTTGCGATTGTAGACTATCAAGTTCGCCAGTTGCGTTCGAAGCAAATTCCGATGGTCAAGGTGTTGTGGCGAAGCAACAATATAAAGGATCATACTTGGGAGACAGGAGTAGAGATGCGAGTTTCTTATCCTTATCTCTTTCCTTGATGATTCTTGTTTCTATTCTTTTCTTTGAATTCGAGGATAAATTTTTATAAGGAGGGAAGATTGTAATGACCTTGTATTTTAAATAAAATAATATTATTTTGGGATATGGAGTATTAATAATTTTAAATTTTATTTTGTATATTATTATTGTTAATTACTAATATTATTTATGTATTTTATTTTAAGAGATTGGTTTATGTAAAATAATTTAATTTTACATGGGGTTAATAATAATATTATTATTATTGTTATTAGTATTATTATTATCATTGTTGTTGTTGTTGTAATCTATTGGAAGGGCATTTTAGTAAATTCATAATTAAATAAAAAATAAAAAAGTCAAATTTTTTCGGGTCAACACCTCCCTCTTTCTTTCTTTCTTTCTTTCTTTCCCGCTCTCTATCTCTTCTTCTTCTCATTGTTGCTGCCAGTGTCGCCGGATTGCCCAACTACAACCACCGACTTCCACCACTTCCCTCTTCCTACAGCTGCCATCTGTCGCCTTTAGCACACCTGAAAGCCGCCTGGAACCGCCGAAGTTGAAAGTGATCGAAAGTGAGATCCTTCAATGCCGGTGAGGATTCTGACCACCCTAGCTCATCAGATCAGTCTCTTTCTAATGTTTTTGATCCGGTGAGTCCATTTCCGAGCTCCATGTGAGCTCAAACCCTCTAGATTTTTAGATATCTTCAATTTTTAATTTATGTGTTTTAGGGTTTTTGATTTTTTTTTTAACTTGATTATGGTTGATTCATGAAAACTTACTTCACAAATGTGGTTTTTTGTAGCTCAAGCTTCCCAAATATATTTTTTATGTATTTTTTTGAATTAATTTGTATTTTGGTTAATTTTTGAATATTTTAATATTAAATATTGAATTTTTTATAATTATGTTAATTAATTATTTTTAATGTAAATTTAGTTAAATTGGTGTTAGTAATTTGAGTTACTAATTTTAGAATATTTAAAATAATTTTTGGTGAATTTATATTATTTTAGGGAATATTAATTATATTTTGTATTATTGAGTTAATTATGAAATTTTGTGAAAATTATAGTTAAATATTATGTTTTAGATGGTTTTAGAATTATTTAGGGTATTAAAATGATTTTTATAAATTATTTACTATTTTTAACTAATTAAAAATAATTTTTAAAAATTATATTTAAATAATATATTATTTACTATTTTGGTGATAAAATTGATTTTTAATTACTTTTAATATATATTTAGGCTATTTATGCTATTTGAGTAAATAAAAGTGAATTTTTACTATTTTATATTGAATTATGGTAAAATTGGATTTTTATTAATATTATATTATTATTTGAGATTTTTAGTCAATTATTGTGAAAATAATTGTATTTGGTGCTTTATTATTTAAATATATTATATTTTGGTATTTTAAGGATATTTATGCAATTTAATAATTTTTAATATATTTATTTTATTATTTGTATTTTTGGTGATTTGTAAACCTTGGTTAGGAAATTATGTAGCTCGGGGTCACAACCCGAGGTGTTGTGCAATCTATGTTAGAAGTATATTTTTCTTGCAGAATTGGCTCTACTTTTTAGTAGAGAGATTTTCGTTTTACAGAGGAGGTTCTGCCGAATTTTTTGTAGAATTCTCATAAAACGTGACATCGGATCGATTCTAAATTCTGTGTTTGGCTGAGTATTTGGATTCCTAGATCGAGTCTCTTTTAGAAGTATAAGTTAGGAATTTATTCTGATTTATTATTATCTATTTTCTAGTTGCGCCGAGACTAAGGCCTATTGGACCGAGCCCGTTGAGCTAGTCTTGAGGAGCGCAGAATTATGAGTTATTATTTTATATATACATTGCATATATGATGAATGTTATTAAGTATTCATGTTTTTAATATGAATTTATACATGCATTGTTTTATTAAATGTTTTTAGTATATGTTAGATATATTTTTAGTATATTTTTGGTATATTTTAACATATATGCTTATTATATTTTCAATATACACTTAATATATTTTTGGTATATTTATGGTTTATATTTGGTATATTTATGGTTGATTTTGGCTATTTGTAGCTTATATATATACTTGAAATATATTTAGTATATTTTCGGTATATTTCTAGTATATATGGTTTATTTTATTGATATGAATGTTATTTATGTTTAATTATGCATTATTTATTTCCCATATGTATATTTGATTTATTTGAAGGATATCAATAGAACGTGCTACCTAGTGGGCAACACTAGGACCGTGTATGTACCAGTGCGATAAATTTTAGGGTTGAATTATTAAATCATTTAAGGTGATTTTTATTTGATTGATTATCTGAGATTGATGTGATTGAGTACTGTGATTGCGGGAGCTCGGTTGATCTAGTGTCTTTGGGCCAATCACACTGATAGTGTCTTGGGGCCAGTCTATTGTCCAAAATGGAATAAGAAAATTTATTTGGAATTAAGTGAGCCTGTATGGCTAGAGGAATATTTTTGATTGAGGTTACATATTATTAGGGTTCTATTTGATCCTTCATTCAAATAAACATTTTTCAGCATTTATATATAAAAGTAATTTCAGCATCTGTATGAAATGCTTGTATATATTTATTATATATACTAATGTTTGATTGCATATGACATTAGGAGTTGCATGTATATATAATATAATAATTCATTCAGTGAGGTCTGACTCCCATCAGTTGTTTATTTTTCAAGAGATTCTTCTTCTTCAAACCTTAGTAGTAGGCCTATACGTCGAACTTCTTCAACCCCAGCTAGTGTATGAATTTTATTGTATTCCAGAAAACTGCAGTAGTATTGTTTGTATCTGTAGAATGTGATTTTAATGTCAGAGACCTTTTTTTTGAATATTGTATGAAAATATTTTATTTTATGATTTGACAGTTAAGTTTTATTTTTATATCGACTTAAGTTTTTAATTTTTGGTGTATTTTATTTATGTATTGCATGCGTTTTTATTTTTAAAGCTTACTACGGGTTCCGGATTCGAAAGAATTCATATTCCCTAACGTTGGTCATGACTCCCAGTTTGGGTCATGACATTATGAGAATTTTTATTAAGCCTAGAATCACAACCTTTTCGACTTTTTGTATATTTATACCAAACATTAAAATTTGATAAATCTAGCCCAATTTGACATATTATTTGTAATTTTAGCACTATTTAACATATTATTAAATAAAATATATACGTGGTATTTGAAGTGAATTAGCTAACATCTATTATTATAGTCTCACATTCATATGAAGACTTAAAATAAGTAAAAAAGAAGATGAAGATAGTCTTTACAAATTAAATAAATTTTCCGTTCCCATTTACATATATTTTTTTAAATTATTGAGATTGAAGTCTAACTAATTATTGTAATTAGTATTTAGATGATGTAGATGTGGAATTCATAAAAGTAAAGGTTAGCTACTTTACCTCAGATCTCTTATATTGATCAAATTACAATTATACTAAAATTGTAAATAATTTATCAAATTAGATTAAATTTATCAAGTTTTAAAGTTCGATATAAATTTACAAAAGTTTGAAAAGATTATAATTTTTGACATCAATATGCCTTTTTATTACATTGTTAATTTCAAATTTACTCATAAAAATATTGAAGTGATCTATTTTGTAATCTTTGATTTTTTTTTTTTTTTTGACACAATTCAATTTAATAAAATGTTGTATTGAACTCCAGTTATTGGGAAGCCTAAAATACCTGAGTGGAATTAACAGTTTACATGTGTAGACACTCACTAAAACATGACCCAAGCATTTACATATATTTTTCTGGTAATACATACACATATACATATATATATATATATATATATATATATATATATATATATATATATATATATATATATATATATATATCCCTTGACTAGTTTTATTACATTGCATTTAGCTATTAAGTTTTAATTTGACAGATTAATGACATGTATTTATCACTCTCCATTAAGTGATGAGTGAGAGTTTATGCTAAATGGTCAAAATTTAACTATGCTTACATATGCTCTCTAAGGAAGTTAAAATGGCAAGAATATACCCCAAATGCCAATCTCCCACGTGCCACCCAAATCATATCCACACTTTCCTTCTTTGATGACCACCTCAGTCATGAAGGTCGAGTCTCCTCTGCCTTACTCTCTTAATAAAATGGACATTTCTCATGACTTCCGGCGTCCTTGTCATGATCTTGACTCCAACTCTGTTATGTCTCCGGTCACCGGTGATCAGGAATGTGAATTGAATGTCAACTTTTTGTAGAAATGGCTTCAAGTTGCGGCGGTCGTAGTTGAAGATCTCTGTAACAAATATTTCTTTTTTTGTTTTAGTTTAATATTGTTAAATTGGAGATTAGATTTTGATAATGAAAGGTGGCAAGCTATCGATTATGCAAGATTGAATCACAGCACCATTTCTTTCTTCAATTTCATGAAACCTGAGAAAATTGTGTGAGAATTTGCTGAGAAATAGCAAGTTACATTTGGATGCTGCTGTTGTAATTTTTTTTTTTTGAACAAACTGCTGTCGTAATTTCATGTTCTGCACTTTCCTTCCTTTCCTATTCGATTTTGGCCTCAAAACTTAGGAAAAATGCTCTTTTTACTCTAACCCATTTCATAAAAATTGAATCTTTTGATCACCATCTAACAGTTGTATTGAGTTTGTGGAATCGTGTGCATATATAGGATACAAGGGCTGCTTTTGATCTTTTTGTTGGATTATAGATGCTACCTCTTCCCAAATTTTGAATTGTGTTGAAAAGTGTTTCTTTATGGAACTTGAAAAGAATGATTTTGAATTGAATTGGATATGCAGTTAATAGCTGAGGTGGCGGGGACATACTTCTTGATATTTGCTGGATGTACATTAGTGGCAGTGAATTTGAACTATGATAAGGTGGTGATGCTTCCAGGAATATCAATATTTTGGGGATTGACGGTGATGGTGCTGGTTTACTCTGCTGGTCATATCTCTGGTGCCCATTTCAACCTTGCCGTCACCCTTGCTTTTGCCACCTGCAAGAGATTTCCTTGGAAACAGGTGAAACAAATTAAACTAATTTGTTGAAAATTGGTAAACTACGTATTTTTAATCCATTAATTCATTCACCTTTTAAGCTCTAGATTTATCATCTTTTTTCAGCTCTTGGTTCTAATTTGCAGAGTGGGATTAATGTTCCAACTTCCTGGAATCTTGTTATAGCTCTACCGTTATTCTGCTCTTGATCTCTGCTGGATTGGCGTTTGCCATTGAGATAGAGGAACAACGACCTCACCTTGTTCGGAGTGAACTGGAATTGGATGAAGATCAGAAGAAGAATAGTGGAGGCAGTGTTGAGATAGCTGTAGAGTAGAAGTGGTATGGTGGTGGTGGTGGTGGTGGTGGTGAGTAAGAAAGTGAGTCGGAGTTAATGATATGATAATTGGGAAGGTGGGGGTGGTGGTGAAGAAGGCAGAAGGATGTTGCTTGGAAAGAGGGAGTGGAGTGACTGCGTTCAGAACGTGGGCAAGAGGTTGAAGAAGATAAAAAAAAAAAAAAAGTTAAAATAACATAAATATCCCTCGCTATTATCAAACTTTATTGTTATTATTATTATTTTTATCTGGAACGAGGCAGAAAAGCCTAAACATGATCCAAAGGCACAAGCCTGGAACACCCAATACCCTGTTTATCATAATCTAACCAAAGCCTTAAGCCAGGAGGAGGAATATCAAGTCTATGGCATCCTAAATTTAAACCCTTGGCAAAGTTCGCCAGGTAATCCGCAGCAAAGTTGGACTCTCTGTATACATGATAAATTTTGACATCCCAGTCAGGTTGAATCAACATTTGGATAGAATGAACGAGTTGGGTGTGGTTGAAACTTCTTGTATCCTCCTATTGCAGAAGCTGAATTACACATCTGCTATCAGTCTCAACTTCAACCTTTCTAAACCCAAGCTCCCATGCGAGAGACAGACCCTCAAAAACTGTATTTCTTAACATGACATATGTAAATAATGAGGGGCATTTTTATCATTAAAATATTCAGTACTTAATAACTAATATAAATAAAAATATAAATATAAATATGGAGGCTGGATACAATAAAATAAAATGACAGGTACTGAGTAAAAAAATCCGTTATAGTCAGCGGCTTAAAGATGGATTTTGCCAAAAAAGAAAAATAATAATAATAATAAACACCACTGAGCCGGTGGTCAATGGTCAGTGGTCTCTCACTGCTGCTGAGCAATTTCTGCTACCTCCGGTCACAAATTCCACCGATGGATCTATTTTTTATTTGAAATCCAAGTGCGAAAGTGGCATTAGGGACTAAACCCAGTTTTTTTCTTTGTAATTGGGGAAGTGAAGAAGGAACAATTCAATAAGCAAGAGAACCGAAGCAGAGAAACCAAAAGGAAAAGAAAGTGGGCAACCATGGCATCTTTGATGGAGAATTTTTGGAATTCTCAGACGGAATCAGCTGTGGTAAGTTCTGTTTTGTCCTAGTGTTTATTTATTTGTTTTAATGATATAATGTCTAAACATGAATCCTCAATGACATGGGTTTCAAAAGATCACAACTTGCTGGCTCATGTCTCATGTTACAATTTTTCGCAAAGTTGGTGTCTTTTTGACCAACGGACTAGAACTGGTTTTTTCGGTGAAATAATAGATGCTTCACTACTTAACATTACAACAACTTGTAATATAGTTAGTCTGTCTGGAACAGTGATGAATCATTTACCTCCACATACCTTTGCAGCTACAAATGCTTACAACTAGAATTTGCATGCAATCAGTGAGAACCTGTATCTTTAGTAAGCTTCAGTTATTGTAACCTCATTTATCAAACTTGATCCTTCCTCCCCTACTCCTAATGAGCTAGTAGTGCTACAAGATGATGTAAAAACGAAAGGTGGCTGTTTTGGAGCTGGAAGAGGTGCTTCACTACTCAACATCAAAACAACTTCTAACATAGTTGGTCTGTCCTCAGCTTTTTCCTGAACACATAAGAGCCCAATTTGAATGATTCTCAAGGCTTCGTGTGCAGAATATGATCCTTCTAGTGATGAATCCACTATTTCCAATGCTCTGTCTTCTCTCCATAAATCCCAAACCTGTATGATTCTTAGCATTAGCATAGGAAGATAAGAATTTTGATAAATAATATAGCTTGGAGCAATGAGTTCCAAAAAGTGTCCTTCACTTACGTGCCCAATCAGGCTCAGGGAAGTATTCATTTGATGAAATCCATTGTTCTTCTTGCCAGTTATCATCTCCAAAGTTATGACCCCAAAACTAAACACATCGGATTTTGTTGAAAATTTACCAAACACTGCATACTCTGGTGACATATATCCACTGCAAAGGAGAATTATTGAAGTATGTTTAACATGTTATTTTCCAATTTATTCATCTCTAATTGTAGCAATAAGAAATTGCATCATCATGTACTTACTAGGTTCCGACCACTCTATTTGTCTTGTCATGAATCTGATCAGCTCTCATTATTCTAGCCATACCAAAATCTGAAATTTTTGGGTTCATCTCTGCATCCAATAGAATGTTGCTACTTTTTAAATCTCTATGGATAATTGTCAGCCTCGAATCTTGGTGAAGATATAGAATCCCTCGAGCAACTCCATTTATAATAATGAATCGTTTTCTCCAATCTAGGAATGGACTTTCTTTATCTGATACAAAATTTTAAATAATTTACATTTGAATTTGTTTTGGATAGTGTAATATATGCAACTTGATCCTTTACTTGGATCATGAAACATTTGTGATTTGAGAACCAACCCGATGCATGGAATGCATTATGAAAAGACTCACCAAAAAGAAACAAATCCAGGCTTCTGTTTGTTTGATATTCGTAAATTAACATTTGCTCTTCTCGCTCAATGCAGCATCCTAGTAGTTTCACAAGATTCCTATGTTGAAGCTTTGCAATCAGCATGACTTCATTTTTAAATTCTTCTATCCCTTGCACAGATGTTTCAGATAGTCGTTTTACTGCAACATTTTGTCCACTAGACAATTCACCCTGAAATTATTTGCAAGAGTCAATATTCTGTGAACAAACAAGCCAAATAAATGTTAGACAGAGGCAATCTCATATAAACACAAACAAAGAAATGCTAATGAGGATTTAGATTAGTGTAGACTCCACCCTATAAACGGAGCCAAAACCACCCTGTCCAAGTTTGTTGGCTGGAGAGAAATTGTTGGTGGCAGCAACTATGCTGCTGAGATCATAAAATGTTATGTCTGCAGGGTGAGTATCTCCTGTAAGCTCGCTTGCTGCCAAAATATTTTTGAAGTAAATCGAACCGCTGATAGGATCAAACACTTTTTCTTGCCATTTGTTCTTCATCCCTGTCTTTGAAAAAATTGAAAACAAATGTGTAATGTAATTCCTTCATTGATATGTTTTCTGGCTGCATAAAGATAGCTTCTCAGACTCACAACATTCTTTTTATTTTTTTAATCACCACTATTAGTATCATTACATGAATTTTGAATTTCATCACTGGTTAGCTATATGAATGTACTTCGTATAGTAAGTATACATGAAAAATAAAAAAATTCAAATGTTTAAGCATGCTTTGTTACCTTTCTTTCTCCTCCTCAACCACAAACAGGCAAAGAAGAAAATGGCAAACCATGCCAAGCCAACAGATAGTAATAGAATGTTTCGCGCCTTCCCAAGAAAAGAGTTTGAGGTTCCCGCATTCTCAGCTGTGCCAGTGGTAAAACAAAAATAAAAAAAAATTGTAAACTTTGGTGAGACCTTGAATCTAGAGGTTAGGTGAGACAATCTTAATAACAGAATCAGAAGAAGGAATTTGTGCAGGTCTGGCTATGCTTTTAGAGGGAATTTGTGCTTCTTGATAAATTAGTATTATATTTCAAATTTAATTAGGACCAGCCAGGATTTTCACATACCTAGTTCAACTGCATCAACACGAACATACAAATTCAAGTTGCCATCCATATGGCCTACCGTGTCTATTAATTTCCCATACCATGCCAAACATCCAGTTTCTTGATTATTGTTTTCTACAGTAGTATAGGCCGAGCAGGAACAATTTCTTAGGCATTCTTGTTCGCACTCCATATGGCTCATAGTCGTGCCCACCCAAACTGCATTTGATGTGTCAGGTAACTTGACATTCTCGTATTTTACAAACCCATCTCCATGCCTGCAAACTGAGGTTGACTCTGGCCACTTCCTGACACATCCTTGTGATGCATCTCTTAGATACCATTCGCGTGGAGACTTGGGTGCATACACAGCTAAACAAGAACATTCAAATGTATTTGGATTGCTAGGACTGCACATACTATAAGCACCACACTGAGCATAGAAGTCACAAGGGTATTTAGGAATGGAAAAGAATTCCTTCCACCGGCTATCACTTGAATGCCATGTTAACCACTTGTAGAATCCTAAATGATCCACCGTGAATCTTACGATAACAGAAGCATCATTAATTTGGTGGAGCGTGTACATCTCGTCTTGATTGATCACACAAGTGTAGTTGTATAGGTCAGAGAATCTCCTTGCCGGCCACAGGTGTACTCGCCATCGAGGTTTTGAGCCCTTATAAAGAATGAATTGCGGGGAGCCTGTGGAGTCGAGCTTAAATGAGTAGTTTCCAGTTCCTGGGTCATCTGCTGATCTCCATGATGTATAATACCACTCCAGACCAACCTTCTTGCTCTGCCCAAGTCTCATTCCTTGCATCGTGGTATCAGTAGGATAATCAAAGCTCTGCCACACGATTCTTTGACTTGTTGTTTCTAGCAAAACCAAGTTTCCTGTGTCCAAGAGCTGAGCCACACAACTATTTGATATTTTCTCCGTTACATTTGTTGACCATAACATAACCTTCCGGTCAGGGTCAGTGTAGAGAACAAGATTGCTATTTTGATTGATTGATAAAACTGCAGATAAGCCAATGATGGGATCATTCCTGTTTGCGACCCATATAACTGTTTTTTCTGAAATTCCAAGGTATCTTTTGCTAGAACTGCCAGGGCTAAAAAACCCAAATGCAAACTTACCACCTTTGGAGACTAATTGGTCTCCTTCTTTGAAGGATTGGGTTGTGGTAATGACATCAGACGAATTACAGAAAGTGAATTGGACGAACAGAAGCCAATAATGCAGAAACCTTCTCTTAGCAGCAGCCATGAATTCACCTGGTCTGGATAATTAAAAGTTTGCTTTCTCCTCTGTTTTAATGAAATTTGGTTGGTCACAAAACAAAAAAAAGAATGACTGTAAGAATAGTCAAACGAGCAGGATATACATTTCGACTAATTCTAGTCAGCATAATTTTATATTTTCATATTTGATGATTTGACAAAACTGGATGGAATAATGATTTATTAGTCTTCAGTAAAAAAAAAAAAAATATTCATGCCTAGTATTATTATTTTTTCCCTAAATTCTAATTCAAGGTAATCCACTTAGAAAATTAAAATTTTAAATATTTTTAAGTTATAAATTGAAGCTTAGAGGTAATAAAGTGATATTCGTATTATAACACCAATAAAGCATTAGTGCTTAATCCAAAGTTTTCTTTAAATTGGACTAGGTGGGGCTATTAATGATGTGGATTCTATTGTCACATTAACTTTTTTTTTTTTTTAAGCATCCACATTGGTTTATATAGTCTAATTGAGATACTACATGATACTACATGATCACTTTATTATTTTTTTATTTATTATACTTTTATTTATTATGAATTATATTTTAAAAAAGTATAATAGTCTGAATCCATTATCAAATTATATATTTATTTTAATAATTTTTTTTAAAATTTTGAAGAATTTAGTTTTATGAAGAAGAAAAAATTTTCATATTTAGAGAATTAAAATTGTTGAAATTCTCATCCATGATGAGAAAATATAAAAAAAAAATTATAAATTATGTGAAATTATTGTAAAATATTGAAAAAAAGAAGAATAGTAGGAGATAAAAGGAGAATGATATTAAAGTGAAGAGTGATATTAAAGATGAAATATTTATAATCAAAATTTTTATTAAATAAAATTAAATTAAATTAAAAAATACCCATTTTTTTATACATGAATATTGCTCTTCAATTATTTCATATAGCTTTATTGAAAAAAAAAAAAAAATCTAGAAAACACAGGCCATTATGTGTGTAATGCTCACGATACACATCATTGACATTACACGCATTAAAAAAAAAAAAAAAAATCTACAAAACACCGGCCATTATGCGTGTAATGCTCATGATATGCATCATGAACATTATAGGCTCACAATATGATGCATTGAATGGGCAAGGTGCAATGGATAACATTGCACGGGCATTTAACCACCATCGTGGATGCCCTTTTATATATATAAAAAATCATAATGTTTCTCATTTGTGGAAAATTTATCACAAATTTTAAAATTTTACATCAATATTCTAATTTTTAAATATATTATTTTTTCCTATTGAGTATATAAAAGCTAGTAGTTAATTATAATATTTGAATTATTTATTACTTAAATATAAAAATTTTTAAAAATATATCATTCATTTAGTATTAAAATATATAAATCTAATTAATAAAATTATTTATTAAAATATAATATATTTAAAAAAATTAAGATATTAATGATAAAATTAAAATTTAGGACAAATTTACCATAAACCAGAAATGTTTAGTTTTTTATGCAAATAAAAAGTTGATGTGACAATAGGAAGTAAATGTTATGTTAGCTCCCGTATGTTCAATTTTGAACAAAGTTAATCAATGGTATATTGTTTTTGTGGGCTAAATTTACAAGTCGAAAAGGTTTGATTTTTTAACATCAATGAGTCTTTAAATTATCATTTGAAATATCAATTTTCATTTTTTTGAGTCAAAACTTAATGGCTATAGAAATAAATGCAGATAGAGAGATTTACATATTTAAATACAAGAAGTTCGTAATTTAGAAATGCACCTTAACTATCAATACTTTTTTTTTTTTTTTAATTGAAGTAATCACCTTAAGTCTTAAGTCTTAAGGTGATTACTTACAATTGAAGTTACTTGCAATTTTTTCTATGGATTGGATCATAACCACTACCTGCATTCCACCTAACTGTGCACTGCAAATATGGACTGATAAATTGACATTTGATCCCTTAGAAACGCAATGAATTTGTCAAAAGTTCGTATCAATGAAGTTGCATGGCTGGAAAGAAATTGTTGGTGGCAGCAACTATGCTGCTGAGATCATAAAATTTTATGTCTGCAGGGCGAGTATCGCCCCTAAGCTAGCTTGCTGCCAAAATATTTTTTTAGTAGATCGAACCGCTGATAGATCAAACACCTTTTTTTGCCATTTGTTCTTCATCCCTGTCTTTGAACAAATTGAAAACAAATGTGTAATGTAATTCCATCATTGATATGTTTTAAGCTGCATAAACATAGCTTCTCAGTCTCTCAACTTCGTTTTTATTTTTTAATCACATTACTATCATTGATTGCCTTGATTCAAGTGGAGGTCATGAATTTTGAATTTCATCACCAGTTAGCCATCTGAATGTACTTAGTGTAGTAAGTATACATGAAAAAAAAAAAATTCAAATGTTTAAGCATGCTTTGTTACCTTTCTTTCTCCTCCTCAGCCACAGACAGGCAAAGAAGAAAATGGCAAACCATGCCAAGCCAACAGACAGTAATAGTATGTTCTGCGCCTTCCCAAGAAAAGAGTTTGAAGTTCTTGTGCCGAGGTCGATAGTGAGCGATAGGGATGCTCGCTTCACGGGTCGCTTTTGGACGGAATTGTTCAAGCTACTAGGCACCGACCTCAAATTCTCTACAAGTTTGCACCCCCAAACAGATGGGCAAACTGAGAGAATCAATGCTCTCTTGGAGCTATACTTGAGGCACTACGTGAGTGCCAACCAACGAAATTGGGCTAAGTTGGAAAAAACATTGTAAACTTTGGCGAGACTTTGAGTCTAGAGGTTAGGCGAGACAATCTTAATAACAGAACAAGAAGAAGGAATTTATGCAGGTCTGGCTATTCTTTTACAAGGGAATTGCATTTAGTTTTGTGCGTGATCTGTGCTTCTTGATAAATTAGTATCATATTCCAAATTTAATTAGGGCCGGCCTGGATTTTCACACACCTAGTTCAACTGCATCAACACGAACATACAAATTCAAGTTGACATCCATATGACCATGCCAAACATCCAGTTTCTTGCTTACGGTCTTCTACAGTTGTATAGGCAGAGCAGGAACAATTTATTAGGCATTGTTTTTTGCACTCCTTATGGCTCATATTCGTGCTCACCCAAGCTGCATTTGATGTGTCAGGAAACTTGACATCATATTTTACAAACCCTTCTCCATGCCTGCAGACTGAGGTGGACTTTGGTCGCTTCCCGACACATCGTTATGATGCATCTCTTATATACCAATCGCGTTGAGACTTGGGTTCTCACCCGGCTAAACAAGAACATTCAAATGTATCTGGATTGCTAGGACTGCACATACTATAAGCACCACAGTGAGCATAGAAGTCACAAGGGTATTTAGGAATGGAATATAACTCCTTCCACTGGCCATCACTCCAATGCCATGTTAACCACTTGTAGAATCCTAAATGATCCACCATTACTCTTACGATAACAGATGCATCATTAATGTGGTAGAACCCATACATGTCGTCTTGAATGATCACATAAGTGTAGTTATACACATCGGAGAATCTCCTCACCGGCAACAGGTATGCTCGCCATCGAGTTTTTGAGCCCTTATATAGAATGAATTGCGACGAGCCTGTGGAGTTGAGCTTTAATGAGTAGTTGCCAGTTCCTGGGTCATTTGCTGATCTCCATGATGTATAATACCACTCCAGACCAACCTTCTTGCTCTGCCCAAGTCTCATTCCTGGCATCATAGTATCAGTAGGATAATCAAAGCTCTGCCACACGATTCTTTGACTTGTTGCTTCGAGCAAAACCAAGTTTCCTGTGTCCAAGAGCTGAGCCACACAACTATCTGATACCTTCCCCGTTACATTTGTAGACCATAACATAACCTTCCGGTCTGGATCAATGTATAGAACTAGTGTTATTGACTGTTGAAATAAAGTTTTGATGCAACATGCTGTTAGTCTAGTTTCTTAATATTTTGCTTTGATATTTTTGTATTTTGTAATGATTATAATCTTTGTAAAAGCTCCAGAATTTTGTAGGAGATATGGAGAGGTTAGGAACTTGTGGTGGAGCTTATAATTAGGAAACCAAACCTCCTTAAATTAAGGGGAGTTAGTAAGTTGTGGTATCAACTTTTTTTTTTGTATAAAAATGTATGCTAGCTAATGAAAAAAATGAGAACCTTTCCAGCTCTTTAATTTACGTCTTCCCTCTCTAAATTAAGTCCAAAAAACCAACAAGTGGTATCAGAGCTCCCTCTGATGTTAGTGGGACTCTGTGTGAGAGAGAGAAAACCAGCAAGGAAACCCAGTATAAAACCTTAAACACCCGAATTTCTTACTTGAATTTTGTAATGGCAACCAGTAGTAGTACATCAAGTATATCTCCTCCAATTTTCACAGGCGAAAATTATCATGCTTGGTTAGTTAAGATGCAAGCTTACTTTAAGGGTTTGCTGCTATGGGAAGCTGTGGAAACGGAGATAGAGATAAGCCTACCCGATAACGTGACTTTGAACCAGTTGAAGATATATGAAGAAAGAGTCTCAAGAAAATACAAGGCTCTCAGTACACTTCATGCTGCTATGGATGAGATAATTTTCACAAGAATCATGGCTTGTGAGACTGCCAAACAAGTTTGAGACAAGCTGAAAATAGAGTTCCAAGGCAACGAAAAAATAAAGTAGCTACAAATCTTTAATTTGAGAAAAGAATTTGAGCTCTTGAAGATGAAGGAGACTAATCATGTGAAAGAATATATTGATAAGGTAATGAAGGTTGTCAATCATATTAGGTTATTAAGAGAAGAATTACTAGAGAAGAGGATCGTGGAGAAAGTGATGGTGACTCTTCCCGAGAGATTTGAGTTAAAAATCTCATCTCTTGAAGACACATGGGATATGACATAACTTACCTTGATAGAGTTGGTGAGTGCTCTTCAAGTCATTGAGCAAAGAAGGGCATTTAGAGAGGAAGAAAAAGCTGCTGAAAAAGCTCTTTTTGTAACTCAAAAAAGCAACACTCAAGCTGAAAATAGTATAAGCAAGTTTTTTCAAGGGAAGAAATGCAAAGAAAGAAAGGATCAACAAGGAGCTAAAGGAAAGTTCAAAATAGGAAGATATCCTCCTTGTCCACATTGCAAGAAAATCAATCACTCTGGAAATTATTGCTGGTACAGGGCAGGTGTACAATGCAAGGCTTGTAAGCATTATGGACATGTTGAGAAAGTGTGCATAACAAATGGCAATCAACAACCTCCAGCTCAGCAAGCCCAAAGCATAGAAGGGGCTAAGACATAAGTAGAAAATGTCTTTGTTGCAACAACAACATAAGAGTGTAATGTTGCAGCTAAGAAATTTGATATGTGGCTTATAGATAGTGGCTGCTCTCATCATATGACTTCAAACTTACAAAGCTTCAAGAAAATTGATAGAAAATACTCTTCCAAAGTGAAGATTGGAGATGGCAGATGGCTATAAGTACTTGGCAAAGGTGCTGTTGTGATCCAAACTCCATTAGGTACTAAACAAATATCTGATGTGCTCTTTGTGCCTGAATTAAGTCATAATCTCTTGAGGGTAGGACAATTTCTTGATAAAGGTTATGCATTGTCTTTCAAAAATAAAAAGTATAAAATTTTTTATCCAACTGGTGAGAAGCTTTTCTCTACTAAAATGCATAATAGAGGTTTTTTTTTCTTGAGTGGAAACTCACCCAAGCTTAAGCTTACACCAGTTTGGAACAAGAATCTTGTCTTTGGCATAAGAGGTTTGGACACACAAATTATGCTTCCTTAAAGTTGCTTCAAAGCAGAGAAATGGTTCTAAATATGTCTGGTGCATGTCAACAATCTGGTGTGTGTGGCATATGTCAAATGGGAAAGCTCAATCAATTTCCATTCCCAATTAATCAAGCTTTTAGGGCCTCTAAAAAATTATAGCTGGTACACACTGATGTGTGTGGCCCTATGAGCAGTCCCTCTTATAATGGAAGCAGATATATTCTAATATTTATAAATGATTTCACCAGATTTTGTTGGATCTATTTTTTGAAGAAAAAGTCTGAAGTCTTCTCTGTGTTTTAAAGCTTTAAAGCTACTATTGAAAATCATAGTGCTCACACTATTAAAACTCTGGGATCCGACAATGGCACAGAGTATACATCTTTCCAATTTGAAGAATTTTTGCAGAAATTAGATATTCGTCATCAGCTCACTGTCACTTACACCCCTCAACAAATGGTATGAGTGAGATAAAAAAACATATCAATCCTTAATATGGCAAGATGTTTGATGCTAGAGAAAGGACTGCCAAAGCAATTTTGGACAGAGGCATCCAATACCGTTGTATATTTGCAAAATAGGTTGCCAAGTAAAGCTCTTGGAGACAAGACACATTATGAGGCCTGGTTCAATGTCAAACCATCTATGGCTCATCTTAAAGTTTTTGGCAGCATAAGTTATGCTTTAATACCTGAAGTCAAAAGGGACAAGTTATAGGATTTTTAATCCTACAACTCAACAGGTGTTTGTAAGTAAAAGTGTCAAGATTGATGAAGGTAGTAGCTGGAATTGGGAAAAGATGGTTGTGGACAATTTTAAACAGCCAATGAACTTGGAAGAAGTGCCTCAAGATCAAATTGCAGAAGGAGAGGACTCAGATGATGAAGATTATGTTGTTAGAGGCACTAAAATGCTAGAAGACATATACAATAAATGTAATTTAGCCTTGCTAGAACCTACAGATCCAAATGAAGCTCTGAATATTCCTGAGTGGAAGGCTGCCATGGAAAAGGAGCTCAAAATGATAGAGAAGAATGAAACTTGGGTGCTTATGGATAAACCCATTGACAAACAAGTCATTAGTGTGAAATGGATATTCAAATTGAAGCTCAACGTAGATGGAACCATCAACAAGCACAAGGCTAGGCTGGTTGTAAAAGGCTATACACAACAGATGGGTGTTAATTTTTTAGAAACTTTCACTCCTAAAGCAAGGTTTGATACTGTTAGAATTCTTCTTGCATTGACAACTCAATTAAACTGGGAAGTATTTCAACTTGATGTGAAATCAGCTTTCTTGAATGGAGTGCTTCAAGAAGAAATCTATATAGCACAACTAGATGGTTTCATTGATGAAAAAGCTCCTGAAAAGGTGTATTTGTTGAAGAAGGCATTGTACAGCCTCAAACAGGCACCAAGGGCTTGGTATGCAAGAATTAATGATTTTTTTATTGAATTTAGGATTCTCAAAGAGTTGTAATGAAGCAACATTATATGTGAAGCATGCTGATCAAGAAATTCTCATTGTATCTATCTATGTTGATGATATATTAGTGACTAGAAGCAACTCCAAAGCAATCAAGAAATTCAGGCTACAAATGATGGAGGTGTTTGAAATGAATGATTTGGGAAAAATGACTTATTTTTTAGGAATGTAGGTCCAACAATGGTAGTAAGGAATATTCATTTCACAAAAGAAATATGCAAGTGAATTGTTGAAGAAGTTTGGTCTCTCAAAATGCAAAGCTATGTGCACACCTGCAGATTATGGAGATAAGCTAAATAAGAAAGATAATTCAAGACTAATTAATGCATCTATGTACAGAAGCTTGATTGGAAGTTTGTGTTTTTATATGCAACAAGGCCTGATATTATATATATAACCAGCCTACTCTCAAGGTTCATGAATGCACCAACCACATTGCATTTTCAAACCATAAAAAGAGTCCTAAGATAAATACAAGGCACTCTTGATTTTGGCATTTTTTACAGGAGGAGCACTAAAATAAAGCTACTTAGCTTTACAAATAGTGATTGGGCTGGTTCAACAGATGATATGAAAAGTACTATGGGTTATTGCTTTACACTTGGTTTAGGCATTGTATGTTGGAGTTCAAGGAAGCAAAATTCAGTTGCTCAATCAACTGTAGAAGCAGAATATATAGCTACTTCTGCTGCAGTTAATCAAGCTCTTTGGATGAGGAAAATTTTGGAAGATTTGAATCTTAACCGAGACAAAGCAACTATAATTTTATGTGACAACAATAAGCTATTGCCATGGTCAAAAATCCTGTTTTTCATGGAAAAACCAAGCATATCAAGGTCAAGTACCATTCCATTAAAGAAGCTGAAAAGGACGGAGATGTTCAATTGCTTCATTATGGAACTAATGAACAAATGGCAGATATATTTACTAAGGCATTGTAGAAGGGAAGATTTGAAATGCTTAGAGACAAACTTGGAGTCACTAACAGCATTTGCCTCAAGGAGGAGTGTTGTTGACTGTTGAAACAAAGCTTTGATGCAACATGTTGTTAGTCTAGTTTCTTGATATTTTGCTTTGATATTTTTATATTTTGTAATGATTATAATATTTATAAAAGCTCCAGAATTTTGTACAAGATATGGAGAGGTTAGGAACTTGTGGTGGAGCTTATAATTAGGAAACCAAACTTCCTTAAATTAAGGGGAGTTAGTAAGTTGTTGTATCAACTTTTTTTTTTGTATAAAAATGTATGCTAGCTAATGAAAAAAATGAGAACCTTTTTAACTCTTTAATTTATGTCTTCCCTCTCTAAACTAAGTCCAAAAAACCAACAACTAGATTGCAATATTGATTGATTAATAAAACTGCAGATAAACCAGTGATTGGATCATTCCTATTTACGACCCATATAACCATTTTTTCTGAAATTCCATGGAACCAAATTCCAAGGTATCTTTTACAAGAATTGCTAGGTCTAAAAAATCCAAACGCAAACTTATAACCTTTGGAGACTAATTGGTCTCCTTCTTTGAAGGACTAGTTTGTGGCAATTACATCAGCAGAATTATAGAAAGTGAATGGGAGGAATAGATGCCAATAATGTAGAAACCTTCTCTGAGCTGCGGTCATGAAGATGTTAGTATTGCTTTTGTCATGTTCTTTCCTTACAAACAACATTTCCACACTTAAACTTCAATGGTCATTGCCAATCCAAGTCATAAGTTTTTTTATTATTGCGTATGAAATTATTCTGAGAACTGTCAAATGCGAGCAGAAGAAACAAATCCAGTCAATTCATGCCAGCTTAAATTCTTTGGTTGCAAGGATATTGTTCCGTTGGTCACGCTAACATAAATTCTTGATTATGATTTAATGGAATTGGGAGGAATCATGATATCCTAGTCCCCCATTATAATTTATGCTATTGATTTTTTTAATTAATAAATAAATTCTTCCCTAATGATAATTTTTTTGGCCTTTGATACGAGGTAAATTAATTTTTTTTTCAGGTCACTCACGAGTAGATAAATAAGTAACAAAAGTTATGGACATTCGAATATAGATAGTAGTGTTCATTTCTTTATCTCTCTTTGCTCTTCCTATTGTGGTGGAAAATTAAACCACTTAAACTTTATTGATTTTAAAAGAATTTGTTTTAGATCTTAATATAAAAGTGATGCAATTACGAAATATGTTGTCATAAATTGATGTTTAGACTTCAGAGATAATAAAGTGATATATTGCGACATCAATAAAATCATTAGTGACATTAATCCATTTGTTTAAAAATTATAAGTTATTGTTTAAATGATCAACTTCCTTTCTTATAATTGTTTATTCAAGACAAAAACTTGTGGTAAACTTTCTTAAGGTGATTAGTTAAAGTTAAAAATTCATATAACTAGAATTTACATGCAATATAAAAACATTTATCAAAGATTCCTATAAATGAAGTTACTATAGAATTAAATCCTTCCTCCCCTATGCCTAACAAATTAGTTTCGTTGCTATGCGTTTATTTAGTTAAATTGTTGTTAATAGCTTATTAATATTAAATAATTAATAAATTCATTTATAACTATTACTATTTGTAGACACCTGGTTTGATTAACCCATGATAGGAGGCGAACTATGGATGCTCGGTTAGGTTGGCCTATAATAGAGCCTAATGATGAGAAATGCGAAGCTCGAATGCAAGAGAGAAACCCAAAATCTTCTCGAAAATGAGCCCGAAAGCTTGAAACCAATAGATCTGAACTTAAAAGCCCTATAAAACAAGCCTAGGTTGCCCCAGCTTATTAGGCCTAATGCAGGGCAAGCTAAAGAGGTGATGCTTTTGTGAAGAGAAGATCACCTCTATGGCAGCAATGATGAGGCAATCACCTCATTATAGAGGCACAACCTATGCACATGGTCACTTGCCTCTATATTAAATGCAGAGATGACAATAGTGGTTAAGGGTGGGCCCACCTCGACTGGAACTCAGTCTCTAGTCTGAAAAGAAAATTTTTAGAAAGAGAAAAACACTAAAAATACAATAATGAAAAAGAGGGTAGTAGGGGAATAGGCTAGAGAGGTGATTAAAAGGAGAAAAAGAGAGAGAGAAAAGAGGTTAACAACCATTAGAAAAAGGGAGGAGAGTTTTTTTTTTTTAAAAAAGGCTCTGAAATAAAAGGAAGAAAAAATGTTCTTAAAAAGGGAGGAAAGGGAGTGAAGTTTAAGGGTGATTTTCTTGAGGAAGGAGGGAAGAAAAACATGCATTCAAGGGAAGTCCAACACCCATATTCATCTTTGAGGGCCAACTATATTGGAAAAGCACATCCTTCAATAATTATCTTGATCGTTTCTAAAGATTAAGCCATATAATTGTATAACCCCTTACTTGCTTACATAACCTCTAGCTTACTTGTTTATTAGTGTCACGACCCAAAACAGGGGCCATGACCGGTGTTAGGGAATGGGAATTCTTTCGAATCCGGAACCCGTAGCAAACCTTAAAAAAATAAAAAAAAAATAAATGCATGCAATATAATAAAATAAATAAAATATTTGTACAGCGGAAATTAAATATCGAATTTAAAAATAATAATTCCTCAACTCATTTAAATAACATAAAATCCATCTCATATATATAATAAAATCTTTCAGTTTAACATTCTGAAATTTAAATCTCATACATGCATAAATATGAATACAGCTCACGTCAGATCAAAGTACAACTACTACTGCAGTGTCTTGAATACAAACTAAACTCAAGTAAGCAGTTTACATAATAAGGCCGGAGCGGAAGAAATCCGGCGTACAGACCTGCTGCTGAGGTCTGAGGACGAAGACTCTCCTGAAAAATATCAACAGAGGGGAGTCAGACCTCACTTAACGAATTGTTATAATATATATACATGCATCTCTTATATAATAAATGAATTCAAACACATGCATATATATATATATATATACTCATACATGCATAAATATGAATACAGCTCACGTCAGATCAAAGTACAACTACTACTGCAGTGTCTTGAATACAAACTAAACTCAAGTAAGCAGTTTACATAATAAAGCCGGAGCGGAAGAAATCTGGCGTACAGGCCTGCTGCTGAGGTATGAGGATGAAGACTCTCCTGAAAAATATCAACAGAGGGGAGTCAGACCTCACTGAACGAATTGTTATAATATATAAACATGCATCTCTTATATAACAAATGAATTCAAACACATGCATATATATATATATATATATATATATATATGTGTGTGTGTGTGTGTGTGTGTGTGTGTGTGTGCAGACATGTACACACAGATGCTGAAAAATCACTTTATATATAGTACTGAAAAATATCAGTTTATGAAGGATCAAATAGAACCCTAAATGATCGCAATCTCAAATAATAATAGACAACACTCTATCCATACAGGCTCACTTAGTTCCAAATAAATTCACTTATTCCATTTGGACAATAGACTGGCCCCGAGACACTAAATCAACTGAGCTTCAGCAGTTTGACTGTTAGTGTGATTGGCCCCGAGACACTTGGTCAACCGAACTCCAGTAATCACACTTTCAAATCACATCTCACATCAATCAGATCAATCAACAAGTCATAATCCACCAAAAGGTTAGTAATTTAACCTAAATTCTATCGTCGTACTGATACGTACTCGGTCCTAGTGCTGCCCACTAGGTAGCACGTTCTATTGATATCTTTCATTAAAATAAACTTATACATTCGTAAAATAAATGATGCATGATATTAATTTAAATGGCAATATAAACCATATATATACTAGAAATATACCTAAAATAAACTAAGTATATGTCGAGTATGTATATGTCAGATAAATTCATTTCAATTATAAAATAAACCAAAAATAAACCATATATATACTTAAAAATAATTTAGGTATAAATCAAGAATAAAACATGCATTTATTTCAAAGTATACCAAAAATATACTAAAAATATACTAATCATTTACTAAAGCAGTTTATGCATAAATCATGCAATTAAAACATATATTTCTAAAACATGCAACCTAAATACATGTATACATAAAATAATAATTTACAATTATGCGCTCCACGAGACGGGTCCGATAGGCTTGGTCCACTAGGCCTCGGTTTCGGTGCAACTAACAAATAATTAAATAACACGAAATCAGAACAAATCTAACTTATAGAGACTTAATCTAGAATTCTAGACACAGACAGATACAGAATCAGACATGATGTCACATTTTACGAGATGTCCACTGAAAATTCGGCAGAACCTCTTTTGTAAAACAAACATCTCTCTATTTAAAAAGTAGAGCCGGTCCTACAAGAAAAATACATTTCAAATATAGAATCCTCAAAACCCCTCGATCGGACCTCAAACTACAATTTCCACCGACTGAGGTTCACAATACACAAAATATACACAAAATATATTAAAATTTCATAAATACCAAAAATACCCTTTTTTACCAAAATATAGCATATTTAACATTAAAACATCAAAAATAATTATTTTATCGGTAATTACTTAAAAAAAACTAATATTAATATAATATTATTAAAAACTGATATTTCGCAATAAATTCACAAATATTAATGAAAATTCATTTTATAAATCCAAATTACTTAATTAGCCCAAAAACATATTAAAAATTACTAAAAACCCATTTATATACAAAAATAGTATATTATATATAATTTGAAAATAATTTTTGAAAAATAGTTTTAATTAGTTAAAAATAGTAAATAATTTGCAAAGATCATTTTTATACCTCAAATAGTTATTAAAACCAATTTAACTTAATATTCAACTAATATTACTACCAAATTACCAAAATACCCCTAATATATAATAATTCACATAATATACAATAATTACTCAAAAATTCACTAAAAATTATATAATTACTCTAAAATTATTTTCTCGACATATAATTCAATAAAATCAATAATTATACTCAATTAACCAATTAATTTTAACAAAAATAATATATAACCTATATTTCTAAAATTCACATAAACTAAATAAAATTATATTAAGTACACAAAAATTATAAATTAAATTCTATAATTATTTTAAACCACCATAAACACTAAAAATCACAATTTCACAATTTATTTAATTAATTTACGAAAATTAGAAAATAATAATAAAATAATAAAAAATTCACAAAAATCAAAATAAATTCCACAAAAATTCCAGAGTGTAGATTGAGCTAGTAGAATCAACTTTTATAAAGGAATTAAGCTTGAATATCAAAAATCGAAGTTCAAAAAAATCAAGAAACAAAAGTGGCCGAAATTGAAATCAAACTTAAATCCTTACCAAATTGACTTTTCAAGCTACAAGGAGCTTGGAGTCGGCTTCTATGGAGTTCTAGGAGTTCAACGGTACCAGAACCATCGAATTTGGTGACCAGAAATGCCTTGAACGGAGGAGATAGGAGTTTCGATAATTCTGGCTTCCATAGCAACCATCGGTGCCGGAGAAGGTGGAGGAGGGTGGCGGAGCAGCTCCAGAAGACAACAGCACTTCTGAAGGCACTCTGATGGCCTATGATCGGCATTGCAGAGGTGAGGGGGTGAGGGGGTAGGGCATCGGGGGTGAGGGTGACGGAAGAAGATGAGTGTTTTGTTTTGTTTATATATATATATATATACACACACACACACACACACACACACACATATGCATAAAAACAATAGCCCTAAGTATACATGCATGTGTATATATATATATTATTAATACACAAAATAATAATGCATGAAACAATAAAATTTTATTTAAATGCTATTTTCCAAAATAATAGGTTTTGGAATAATTTTTACGTAGAAATTTTTAAATAAACATAAAATAACATTAATTATTAATAAAATAATAAAATATATATATTAAAAATTATTAAACTGCATATCCCGATACAATATAAAAATATTTAAAAACTCGGGTTATTACAATTAGCTTGTTGATTCATTCTCTTATGTCCATTGTTTGTGATGTGCCATGTCTTTAGCATGATTTACCGAGTTTTAGGTGTAATTGTGTATCTAGTTTTCTTACATTAGTTGATCTTTGCTTGAAATCGAAGTTTATTACTTTGGGAGTTGGCTGTGTCTGTTGGTAAGGTGATAAGCTTTGCAAAAAGGCGTCGCTTCTTTTCCATAAGGTGATCACCTCATGACAAAGGTGATAGCTACTCTGATAGAGTCCTACATGACCTTATCTCAGTTTTCTTCGTAAGGTGTGTATGATTACCATGAATGTACATGCCTTAGCATTCTTAAGTCTATTTTGCATGATTATCCTGCTATGTTGATCAATTAAGGATCAATATTCATTCCTTTCATTATTTTATTTTTTTTATTTAATTAAATTATTTTATGAGTTAATATGCCGGATTTTTACATAAGATCTTTAAACTAACATTTTGTCTATTATATGGGTTTATCGGTAATTTCTAATTATCAAGTGTTTGTTTCATTAATTAGTTCTTAAGAGGTTTTATTTAATCCAAGCAGTTCACTTTTGGTTTATTTTTTGTTTATTCTACCTATTCCTCGCACAAAGCATTGTAACCATTAATCCCGTCCCTCATTTGATTTGAATGTACGATTACAAATTATTAATTTTCATTTTATTTATGGTGAATATTGAGAAAAAATACATAAAAGAAAATTATATGCAAATTCAAGTTTAATTATAAAATGAGATAATTGTCCAAAGAAATTGCAATTTGCATGGTAATAAGGAAATCATTTAATAATTAAGGGTAATAAATTACAAAACACAAACAGAGACCAACCACAAGGTCGAGTGGGCATTCAAATGCATATACCTAGTTTCTGAACCCGTTCTCTAATGACGGCTTTGGGAGCCTCCATTTCCAATTGCTGTATAAGTGTGTCCCAGCTTTCATCCAGGTGGTGACTCCATCTCCGATTAGGCTTTAAAACCTATTTTGTATTTCCTAGCTAGCCTCAAGCCCACACAGTGTTGTGGTCGCCAAACACTTAAGCATGCGCTAAGCCCCATCGCCTACAGTGGCAACTCCACTAGGGATAAAGAAATTAATTTTAAATATTTTGTAATTTATCATTTTTAATTATTCTCTCATTTCTTTTGTATTTTTGCACACAATGAGCACTTAGTCCTAATTAACTCGATTATAATAATTATTTTGCTACTTATGTTTCAGTTAAACCTAGTGGTAAAATATCTGATTATTGTCACTCATGACATTAATTATCCACGCCGCATGGACCACCCTTGAGTGGGAAGACATATATGGATATGTATCATTATGGGAACTGAAGCCTACTACCTAAGTTTAAGCTCATGTAGTGATTTAGCAATTTTCCTTAGGAATTTTTACCCAAATGCATGTGTTTTGTGCCCTTTAATGGATCCTTAAACTAAATCCCAAGCCCGTTATGGATAGACTTTATCAAGATGCGCCTTTCATACCCATTTTGGCCTATTAAAAATGGATCTTGGTAAGGTAAGGCTTTAATGCCATTCTTGGCCCTTTGAAGATGGACTTTGGATGTATTTAGAGAATCCATTACTTGTTTGTTCATTTTTAAAATTATCTTGCATATGACAATTTTTTTATCCCCCACCGATAATTAAAACCCAGACTAAAAATCTTAGGATAAGGTACTCACCATTGAGCATGTATGTGGGAGAAATAAGGGTGGAAGTCATTATTTTTAAAGCTTTATATTTTATCTCTGTGTTATGTATTTATTAAGTATACTCGTTTATTTTCTTGCTTTCTTTAAATAATAAAATAAACCTGCATACACGTCATGTAAAATTCTAACATGTGGTTTTACAACAATATAGATCTCATCCGAGTGGGTCCGGTTCAGTTCTGGTCATTTGGTCAGAAATTCAGAAGGAAAAATGGCAAGCAGTTTTGATCTTGAGGCCTTTAAAACACAGTTAAAAGAAGAGGTATTTACTGAAACCCCATCTATGATGAGGGAGATGATGGGAGAAATAACTAAGTTAATTATAGAAAATTAGCCTACACAGCCAATTAATTCGATTGATTTTGATATTGAAATCCTGGTGAGAGAAAGGGAAGGAGACAATGTGATAGTATTGGTTGATCCACCAAACCAAAAGAATGTGAGCCCGGCTGAGAATGTGGAACAGTCTGATTGGGCCAAAAGCATAACCAAAACCATAACCCAAATGTAGATGATAATGAAGGAAAAAGGCATGTATACTAGTGAATCTGAATAAGGAAGATTATATTTTATCTCAAAAATTTAAATTCCCTGACATGAAAAAAATATTCTAGAACTGAGGACATCCATTTGCATGTAAAGCAATACATGACTTACATGAAAGCAATATAATTGACTAAAGCCTAGACAGTCAAGCAGTTCTCCATGTCATTGGATGGTGCACCAATCCATTAGTATTATGCTTTAGAACCATACGTCTAGTATGACTGGAAAGAACTATTCACTACATTTGTGAAGTAGTATGGCCTTAATGTTCAGTTGGAAGAATCTTTAAAGGATCTATAAAATACTAAGTAGAGGTTTAACGAGTCTTTCACTAATTATTTGACTCGAGGAAGCTATATTAAATGAGACACAAGCCTGCTAAGTCAAACTAATTGATACTGGCAATGGAAGGGTGTGTTCCGACATTATCTAAGAAATTGAGGGATTTGGGAACCCAAAAATTTAAAGAACTATATAGATTTGGGGTCCAGAAGGAGTCATATTTGGCCCAAGAATAAAGGTTCTTTGGGGGAAGATCTAAGGGTAAGGATGGAGTTAGCTCGAACAATAATATACAAACCAATACCTTTAGACCATCGGGCAATAGTTTGCTGATTAATGCTATTAGGAAACCCTGAAGATTCTTAAATTTGGGGTTGCCTCATTCTAAAGTCCTTAAGAAGCTAATTGAGAAGAACCTATTACGACCTTTACCTTCACAACAACCTTTGCCAGGTGGTAACCCAAAGCTTTTTTGCAAATTCCATCTAACCATCGAGCATGACACTAATAGTTATACCCGATTGAGACATGAGATCCAAGACTTAATTAATATGGGTAAGATCACTGACCCTGATACAACAAAGCCAAACACCCAAAATAACGCTTTACCCAATTATTGAAATGTACCACCACCCAATGCACCCATATTAATGATCAACACCAGTTTAACATAAAAGCAAGTCTTGAATTCTTTTATTGATACCACCCTAGCTCACTAAAACTTGAACTCGAACTAAAATAAACAATCCATAGAGTTTGTTATGCATGTCTTGGATATCTAGAGCTCTGATGATAAGGATGAGGGGCGAGTTGATGTATGGGATAATGAGGAAAGGAGATTAGGTTAGTTTCTGAGAAAGTTTAAGGAGAAAAGAGAAGAAAAAGCCAAAATTTTCAAAACTGAACAATAAAAGATAGAGAATTCAAAGAAAGGGGAAGAAGTGAAAAGAGATAGAGAACCCATCGCCAGTGTTTAGAAGCTACTTATGCATTCCAAAGACCACTGGGAAGCACTAGTTCTAGCTCTAGACCAAGAAAAGATCTCTATAAGTTGTACTCCCAAGCAAATGGTTAATTCATTAATAGAAACCCCCCAAGGCACCATAATATTTTCTAATGATGTTTACCTTTGGAAGGGAAGGATCACTACAAAGCGTTATTCATCAAGGCTAAGGTAAAATGAAAGATGACCTACTGTGTTATGGTAGATAATGGTTATGCCATTAACATATGTCCATTAAAGATTTTGTCAAATTTAAGGTTGACTGTGGTAGACTTAAAGCCTTCTGAGGTAATAATTAAGGACTATGATGATATGAAGAGGCCTGTTGAGGGGATGTTTAAAGCTTTGGTCAGGATAGGACCTATAAAGACTTAGGTCGACTTGCACATAATTAATATTCCTATAACCTTTGATATTTTGTTGGGAAGGCCATAGTTTCATCATTTGGATGGCGTGCCCTCAACTATCCATCAAAAAATTAAATTTTTACATAAAGGCAAGGTTGTCACCATCTCTATGGAAATTGAAACTATTGTGGCTACTATGAAGTTAGCTCCCAAAGAGATCCCTATAAGCCCAAGTTTTGAGGTTTGCGTAATTTATGAAGATGAGATTGATGAGAAGGTTTTAAACATAATGCACAACATGAAATTCATGCTTGATATAGGATTTGGAAAGAACCAAAGTGGACCCTCAAAATTTATGGAGCATAAGGTACCCATTCTGAAGCACGGGGTAGGATATGAGGGGATTGATGATTCTAAGGAAGAAATTAGCATTTGGGATTAGTTTGAAAAGAAAGAGGAAGAGGTTATGGTCGAGAGAAAGGCTTTATAGGAAACTTTTGTAAGGGAAGGCACTAAATATTCGTACAATGGGGCTCAAGAACCTCAGTTGATGGCTGGAGAAGTGATCCTAGGATTTGAAACCTTTTCTAAGTTTATGAACGAAATGAAGGAGGCTACTTCTATAGAAGTTCTTGTGGAAGTGCTAATACCAGCTAAGGAGGAGTCTAAGGAGAACATGGTTGTTGTAGAGATAAAAGATGTCGATGATTAGAATAAAAGCTAGATTTCGAAGCCTATGTCCTCAATTCCATCATGGATGTCTTTTATGATGATTTTGATGTTTCCCTTGCTACTTTATTTGAAACTGATGGTTTGTTCTTTTTGAAAATAAATGAAAAGAAGTCTGAGTTTGCTTATTTGTGTGATGTGTTTCCTAATGGTTATTCTATTTATGATGATCATTTCATGCATATGTTTGACATTAAATCAGGCACAAATAATAACCTTAAAAGTATATTGTTTGCTTCTGATTTAACTCATGATGAGAGAGAAAAAAATGAAAGAAGCGCTAATAAAAAAGATAGAAAGTATTTTCTTGGGGCTATGAGGATATGCCTGGGATCAATAGGGAGATCTCTGAACACAGAATCCCTATATATCCTCATATATCACCTATAAAGTAGAAGAAGAGGAGGTTGAGGCCGAAATGGGCTCTCTTAGTTAAAGAAGAAGTTGAGAAACAATTAAAGACAAAGTTAGCAAACATAGTCCTAGTTCCTAAGAAAGATGGAAAGGTCAAAATATGTGTCGACTATCAAGATTGAACAAGGCTTACCCAAAAGACAATTTCACATTGCCATACATAACAAATTGATCGATAGTGGGGCTTCCAATGTAATGCACTCTTTCATGAATGGGTTCTTAGGGTATAACCAGATTTTGATGGTAGTAACTGATAAGCTGAAGATGTCTTTTACCACTAAATGGGGCATCTATTACCGTTTTAGTGATGCCATTTGGATTAAAAAATGCAGGAGCTACTTATTAGAGGATGGTGACCACTCTGTTGCATGATATGATCCATAAAGAGATAGAAGTGTATGTAGATGATATGATGGTGAAGTCTGCAACTATAGAAGGGCACTTTGAGGCTCTAGACAAGTTCCTGGTAAGGGTAAAAAAATACAACCTCAAACTAAATCCAAAGTAGTGTGTTTTTAGGGTAACATCTGGTAAACTTCTGGGACACATTATTAGTTAGAAAGGAATAGAAGTGAACCCGAGTAAGGTTAAGGCAATTAGAGAAATGCTTGCACTCAAGAATGAAAAAAAAGTTAGAGGGTTCATAGGGGTGCTTGCAGTATATTAGTAGGTTCATAGCTAAGTTGACTACTATTTGTAAGCCAATCTTCAAGCTTTTAAAGAAAAATAACCCATGATATGGGATGATGAATGCCAATAAGCTTTTGAAACTATTAAGAACTATTTAATGAATCCTCTAGTCTTATAGCCACCAAATCTAGGTAATCCCTTAATCCTATATCTAGCGATTGAGAAGGATGCAATAAGGGTAATACTAGCTCAAGAAAATGTAGGGAAAGTTGAATATGCAGTGTATTACTTGAGTAAAAAACTTATGCAGTATGAAGCCAATTACAGTCTTGTAGAGAAAACATTTCTAGTTATGATTTGGGCGATAAAGAAGCTTTGACACTACTTCCAATCTTATAGAGTACAAGTAGTTTCTAAACATGATCCCCTCAAGTACCTTCAACAAAATCCCTCGCCCACGGGAAAGCTAGCCAGATGCTTAGTATTGCTCACTGAATTTGACATATATTATGTGGTGAACAAAGTAGTAAAAAGGAGGGCAGTAGTAGACTTTTTGGCTCAAAATCCAATAGTTAATGAATAGGAATAGGAATCAGAATTCCTAAATGAGCATTTAGGGGCAATAGAGGTCCAAGGATGGAGAATGTACTTTGATGGGGCCGTTAATAATAAAGGAGCTGGTGTTGGTATAATCTTGATCATGCCAGAAGGATAAATGATCCCGATAGTGAAGAGACTCTAATTTGAGTTAACAAACAATCAAGTAGAATATGAGGCATAATTTAGAATCACTGCATAACATGGGGGCAGGAGATGTTAATATGTATATGGATTCTTTGTTAGTTGTAAAACAGACTTTTAATGAGTGGGAAGTAAAGGAAGACAGGCTGTATCTATATTAGGATTATTAGGCTACTATTTCATCATCCTTTACTTAGTACAAATTTCTTCATCTACTACGAGAAGAGAGCCAGGTAGCTAATTTCCTAGCTACTCTAGCTTCTATGTGGGAAAACGGGAGACAAACTAAGGTAAAGCCACTAATTTTAGCAAAGTCTTGAAACCCTTACTATGAAGAAATAAAGGTAATGTTGGTGGATGTCGCTGAGAGGCCTTAGTTTTATGACTTGCAATGATAATTGGAAAAGGGATGGTTCCTTGAGAATGTTGACAAAAAAGAAAAGGATGTCCCTCCAAATGCTATCTCGGTAGTTTATCAGCTATAATGAGATACTGTACAAGAGAATACTGATTGGAGTTCACTTGAGATATGTTAATAAAAATGAATCCTAAAAACTGATAGAGGCAATCCATGAGGGAGTGTGTGGGCCACATATGAATGGAACGGTCTTTGCAAAGAAATAGCTCATCAAGGTTATTTTTGGATTACCATTGAAATATATTGCATCAAGTTTGTAAAGAGGTGCCATAACTGCCAAGCTTATAGGGATGTGAGCCATCTGTCGTCTATAGAGCTCTAAGGAATGACTTCTCATTGGCCATTTACAGTTTGGGGAATTGATATTATATGAGAGATAAGGCTAAGAGGATCGAACAATCATTGATACGTTGTCATGGCAATAGACTATTTCTCCAAATGGGGTTGAGTTAAGTCTTATACTATTGTCGGCTCGAAGCAAATGTTAAGGTTTATTGAGAGGAATATAATTTGCAAATATGGGTTGCTGCATCACATTATTACTAATAATGGTATTCAATTTTAATCAGAGATGGTTGCACTACTAAGAGACTACAAAATCGAGCATCACAGCTCATCTCTGTACACACCATAAGCAAATGGGGTAGTGGAAGTTGTAAACAAGAATGTAAAGAAGATCCTAGCTAAGATGATGGAGAATTATTGAGATTGGACGATTTACTTATAGTTTGCATTGTGGGGATATCAAACTACTACTAGAATATTAATAGGGTCACTCTGTATTCCTTGATATATGGATGTGAAGCTATCTTGCCGGTGGAGGTAAAGATTTAATCACTAAAGGTTCTTTTTAAATCCAAAATCCTAGAATATAGTGGATGGAAAGCTAATTAGCACAATTGACACTGTTGGATGAGAAGAGAATAAAAGCTATCTATCACTCTCAATTGTATCATAAGAGGATAGCCTAAGCTTATAATAAGAAAATTAAGCCATGAAAGATTAAAAAGGGAGATTTAGTGATGAAGCTTACAAAGTCGACCATGACTGATCTATGAGGAAAGTTCAAGCTAAATTGGGAAGGCCTGTATGTGGTGAAAAAGTTATTTTCTAAGGATGCTGCTATCCTATGGTAGAAGGGAATGAATTCTGAGAGCCCATCAACTTGGACAAGCTTAAGAAGTACTTTTTATAAAAGTCTTGCTAGGGAAAAAATCTCAAAAAGAGGTTGTCTAGGCAAAAGTTAGGTACAAAAATTATGAAAAAAATTAAAAGGTCCTACTAGATTGAAAACCTAGAAAGAGGTGGTTTAGGAAAAAGTTAAGGACATGTCAAAAGGAGAGAGAGAGATAAAAATAGTTAGTTAAAAAACTTGCAAAGGCAGACTAACTAATAACGTGGGATATGTCAGAAGCAAAATGTGTATTCATGTTCTACTTAAGTTAAATGGAATAGATTGCTTTAATTATTGTCAAACATTGCATTAAATTTCTATTACAAACTATTTAACTAAAAAGGAAAACTCTATCTAACCAAAAGTGAAATGATGACTTAATTCATGAACTAATTTTTTTTCTCTTCTTTTGTTGAGCACCTTGAGCACTTGATATTTGCAATTGCCTTGTTCTTTTATTTTTAATAAACTTATCTTTTTCTGTCTGTTGTAATTGAATCCACGCCTTGTAATGATCATCGATAGTTTGATCTCCATTGTAGTCTATGTTCCTTTCAATGATCCTATGAGGCCAAGTCGCCACTAAGTTATCTAGGAAGTTTTAGGAGAGGGGTCTTGGCTCAAACTTATGCACTAACTTCACTATTAGTTGCTTTTGTCCATATTGGCGATAGAGATGATCAAGGTTGTAGAAAGTAGTGAAATGGAGATTGGAAACCATAATGTAGTAAGTGTAAGACTAGATAGTATGTATTGTAACCTCCATCGTGGGCACGTCCAATGAATTAGAGTATTAGGGAATGTTGATAACCAGCTCTGAACATCTTCTGGTATGGGATGTAACTTTCTAGCTCGGTAATACTTGGCTCTATAGTGTGTTAAGTCTCAAGAAGGTTTAATTAATCTCAGTTTCTCATGGAACCATATCTGTAAGAAGTAACAAGTGAGTAAAAATGTCTATAAATCAAATAATAAAAGTAAAAAAAGAAGAAGATTACGTCCAATAAAAGTGGACTTCCAGGGAATCGCTTAGTCTCAATAAAGTTATCCAGTATGATGATGGTTTCTACTATAATGAGAAGGAAAGGGTTAAGTCCTACTTCCACTTGGTCCAAAATATGGAGGAGTTTTGAGTCATAATTTTAGGAAAAGGAGATGAGCAATAATTAAATATAAGAGTAGAGGGCAATCATCTAAGGCCAATGAGCTTCTCTCTTGTCTATGCCTATGATAGTTTCAAGGAAGGATTCCAATATGATTTTTTAGCTGAGAATGTAGTAAGATGAAGATTGGGGTGGAAGATTGAATAACCAAGGCATTTGATACTGGGCAGAATATGAGTATGGAATTCCAAGCATAGGAACTGCGAGTTGACAAGTGGAGTCTATTTGGCAACCTAAAAGGAATTTAAACTCTTGTGGTAAGGGGCATAGTTCAACTCTATTAAATCGAAAGATATGTTTCTAAGGATCCCAAAATTGGGCAATAACATGAAGGAAAGGGAAATTGACTCTCCTACCATGTAATGATCTGAAGACTGAGACATAGAATGACCCTAATTTAGCCCATAATCTATTACCTAAGCTTTTCAATATTGGTTGTAACAGTCTGAGGCTTCTTTTAGTTATAATTTAAGCTTTTAAAGATATCCAAAGAGAGAAAATGGAGGTTTAGGATGGAGATATTTGAAAATGGGGTTAAAAGTGGAAAATTAGGATTTTAAAGAGGATAAACTGACCTTGTACTAAGGTGATCGTCTCATAGAAAAGGTGTCGCCTTAGCACTAAGAGGCGATCGCCTCTTAAATAGAAGGTCATGAGGTGATCGCCTTTTCAACATAAGGCAAAGAGGTAATTACTTCTCCAATAGTAGACAGTCAAAAGCTTCTAATGAGATTATATGGTCTCAGCTTACAAATTAGAACTTAGTAGCTTAAAAGAGCATTCATGTAATCATTGGTGCTAAATGATATGTGAAAAATAAAATTAATTAAAATAAAAGTTAAAATCTGTAAATATCTGACCAAGAAGAGTTAAAAATTTGCAAGTATTAAAATTAAATAGTTAAATAGAAGCATCAATAAAAAAAAGAATAGTTCATTAGCCTTAATCTATCAAGCATCTGAGTTAGTGCCCTCGGGATCATCCCCTTCTCCAATGTCATCATCACCCTTGTTCTCATTTTCATCATCCTCGTTGATATGAAGGATTTTAATCTGGCACTCAAGGGTGGCAATTCTTACCTAGCTTGCCTTATCAAAATCCTATTTAGGAAGATCATAGGTGAATAAATCATATGAGCATGCATACATATAGATGTAGGAGAGCTTATTACACTCCACTTCTAGATGACGTCCAATAAGTAGTCCCTTTTAGCCTTAATCACTTAATACATATATAGGCCTTACTCCAAAGGAATTTGCATTATTAAAAGAATGTTAGAACTATCAAACATGTCTAGAATGATTTAGGAGGTAGGTTAAAAACAAACACACGTGAGTAGGAGTACATGCAAGCATGAGGTCCTTATCTAGAGTCAAGAACTGGTGAGATAACTCCTAAGGAGGGACCTAACAATGAGTCAAGGGATTAGGGGTGTGAATGAAGTTGCCAATGATAAACTGAGAGCTAGAGGTGGTAGGAGGTCTCATCTGCTCAGCTGCAGTTACGTTCTCTCTTTATTCAAATCTAGACAATGTCTTTAGGGCTCTCTCTCCTGCACTTGAGGTATGGTATAGGATGCAACTCTAGTCACTGCAATCTGAAAATAAAAGAAGACTGTGTTAGTACATGATAATCTTTAAAATGAGAGAGAATGTTAAAACATGTACCTAAGAGGTAGAAGCAGTAGAAATAGGAACTGTCAATGGGAGGTAAGTCCAAACAAATTATAAATATTAGCTCTTGATTCGAATGGTGTGGTCCATAGCTAGCTCTCAAGTGATAGCCTGATCAAGCTTAGTACCCTCTAGCTCGTGAGTCCACATTATGATGCTTAGAGGGGATCTAGGGGACGTGCCTTTCTCTAACGCAACTACTCCAGTTTAAGACCCCACCAAGGTACCAAACTCGATAGCCTGACCCACAAAGGAGGATCCTCCTCTAAGCTAATGGTTTGGAATGGGTTATCTCTATATTCCATCTATCCTTAAGACACCATAAGTCATTCTGGATCTATAATGGAAGCACCAATAGGTTAGTGAGTCAAATTTACATAATTACTAAAATGGGTGTGATTGTTATAGGTACTACATCCTACATCAAGGAGTTCAAGTATTATCGATGGATATATACGTGAGACAAATGTCTCTTATGAACATAGCTACTGCCCCACCTGCTAATAGCAGGGGAATCATTCCCTACTCACAGCATGCCAATAAGCAGCTCCAGCTCCAAGGCCTAGATTTGTAAAAGGATGAGGGATAGCAAGTGTTAGTAAGCATATATTAGAATAAATTAAGCAAAAGGGAAAGTAGAGCTTACCAAGATGGTGTGCCAAAAGCCACAGAACCTTTTGGTCTCGTGAACCACATAACCTTTTGGCCAAAGCACAGCTGCCCTAATCATATGTAGACACCTGATCCAAGTCCTACATAGGTAGTAAGAACATCAAGTCTATCAAACTGGCGGTGTCAGCAAAAAAGGTGGTGCTGAGGAGATAAATTAGAAAAGCTTGCACCACCTGGTCGACCTTACAAGGAGTGACCATTACTGTATCTTTGTCTCTGGTATAGAAGCTTCGGATTGAATCAAGCTTTAGGGTATGGGTCCCCTTCATATTTGAGATCATATCTAAAAGACACTCAATATAAGCGGCATTTTTAGAGTCAACTGGTGTAGACTTGCATTAAAGGGAATAGGATCTCTGACACATATGATCCCGGTGATATCAGTAAAAGAGACAAGATCCAGAGTAAGCTCCCCAAAGGGGATATGGAAAGTGTGCATCATGTCAAACCATCTCTCCATCAGCATATGGAGTGGTTAGTAGTCTGTCTGAACCTATTATGTGGGAAGCAAGAGTATGAAGTCCTTAAACCTAGTATCTTGAATTCGGTCATTTTGATCCTTAATCAGGTTGTTGTAGAAAACCTGAGCCCCGTGGAAGTGTTCAGTGCCTTTGAATGTCTGTGCATCATGCTACAAAAGGGATTAGGGAAGTTAAATGAATATAGTATAATTTTGTTACTTTTTGAAGTAATGAATGATTAAGTAATTGTAAATAGGCTAGTTTGCCATGCTATAGAGGCGCAATGCCTTATAGATAAGATAATCGCCTCAGTGTATGAGGCAATTCCCTTGCACGCAGACATAAAGGCGATCATCCCTTATCATAAGGCGATGACCTCAATGAAGAGGCGATAATCTTTGCACAGCAAAGGACAACGAACATTTTCTAATTTTTTTTACCAAATTCATAAAATTCATGCTTAATCAATCTAGTTTTCAATCATAAATGATAAATGAACATAAAATATAACCTAAACCAATGTGATTTGCAGGAAAAATGAGAAGGATTTAGAAACAAACCTCTCCGGATGTCGATGAGCAAATGTGACTCCTCAAATCTGCCAAGAGAGAGTTATATCTCCCTTTGATAATCCAAGACTATTTGGGGTATTTGTAGAAAGTGGAATGTGATCCCACTTGGGCATGGGTAGCATCCTCTCATCGTTCATTTTAAAAAAAGTTGGAATGCGAAAATAAGAAGGAAAAGGGAAGGAGAAGAGAAGAGAATAAAGAAAAAGAGAAAAGAGAAAAGTGAGATTTTATAGCAAAAAAGGGGGTTTGAGTTAGGTTTTTCTTAAAAGAAAAATAAGAAGAAAAGAAAAAAGATAATGAAGAGGTTAATTTTGGGAAAGGAGAATTTTAAAAAAGGAAATGGTGTAGTGAAAAAAAAACTTCCTCGGGTGTGCCTCGAGAATTAAGGTTGTAAGACAAAAGTTTTCTAGCTGAATTTCTAAATTGAGTGATGTCATAGGCCAAGAAAACCTAAGGATCATGTTTCAAAAGAAAGGGTTATTCAGATTGTATCCTCGAATCTCGTGATTAAAAAAGGGCTAGTTGGGTTGTATCCTTAAAGCTCGTGATCAAGAAAGGGCTGTTCGGATAATATCCTTGAAGCTCATGATCAAGAAAGGGCTATTTGGGTTGTATCCCTAAAGCTCATGATCAGGAAAGAACTGTTCGGCTTGTATCCTTAAAGTTTGTACTTAAGTTTAATGGTGATTAAGCTAGGAAAACCTAAGAGTTTGCATTTCAGTTGAGTGGAAATTGAGACAGGAAAAACCAAGAGTCTGCATTTTAATTAAGTGTTAATCATGCCAGAAAAACTTGAGAGTTTGCATTTCAGTCGAGTGGTGTATCGGGCCAGTAAAACCTGAGAGTCTGCATTTCAGTTGAGTAATGTATCGGGCTAAGAAAACCTAAGAGTCTACATTTTGGATAAGTGGTGTATTAGGCTAGGAAAACATGAGGATCATCATTTTCAAATAATTTATCAAATATTAATGAGTGGCTAATTAGACCAAGAAAACTTAAGGATCACAGTCACATTTCAAGATTGAAGAATTAATCTCTCGAGTAAAGCTTAGAAGTCGGGTATGTTGTTTGTTATTTTTTTGTATTGTGCTTGTGATTTTTTCAAAATTTATCATTGCATGCATTTGATTATTCAAAAAATCAGGGGGCAAACTATACACACCCGGTTCGATCGACCTGAGATAGTGGGCGAACTATGAATGCTCGATTTGGTTGGCCCATAATAGAGCCCAAAGATGAGAAATGCGAAGCTTGAATGCAAGAGAGAAACCTAAAATCTTCTTGAAAATGAGCCTGAGAGCTTGAAACCCATAGATCTGAGCCTAAAACCTCTACAGAATAAGCCCAGGTCACCCCGACCCACTAGGCCCAATGCAAGGTGGGCTAAAGATGTAATGCCTTTATGAAGAGGCGATTGGCTCAATAGTAGTAGGTGATGAGGCGATCGCTTTGTCGTACAGGCACTACCACTACACATGGCCATTTGCCTCTACATTAAATGCAGAGGTGACGATGGTAGTTAAGGGTGGGCCTACCTCGATTGGAACTTAGTCTCTAGTCTGAAAAGGAAATTTTTAGGAAGAGAAAAAGGCTAAAAATGTAATGATGAAAAGAGGGTATTAGGGGAATGGGCTAGAGAGGTGATTAAAAGGAGAATAAGAGAGAAAAAATCAGCTAGCAACCATTAGCAAAGAGGAGAGTTTTTCAAAAAAAAAAAAAAAAAAGCTCTAAAACAATAGGAAGAAAAAAATTTCTTGAAGAGGGAGGAAGGGGAGTAAAGTTCAAGGGTGATTTTCTTAAGGAAGAAGAGTAAAAAAGCTTGCATTCATGGAAAGTCCAACACCCATATTTATCTTTAAGGGCCAACTATTTTAGAAAAGCACATCCTTTAGTAATTATCTTGATCCTTTTTAAAGATTAAGCCATAGACTTGTATAACCCTTTACTTGCTTGCAAAACCTCTAGCTTACTTATTTATTAGCTTGTTTATTCATTCACTTGTGTTAATTATTTGTGATGTGCCATGTTTTTAGCTTGATTTAATGAGTCTTAGGTGTAGTTGTGTATCTAGTTTGTTTACACTAGTTGAATTTTGCATAAAATCAAAGTCTACTACTTTGGGAGTTGGCTGTGTCTATTAATCAAGTGATGACCTTTGCAAAGAGGTGCCGCCTCTTTGCCATAAGGCGATCGCATCATAACAGAGGCAGACACCTCATGACAGAGGCAATTACCACTCTAACAGAGTCCTACATGACTTTATCTCGATTTTCTTCGTAAACTATGTATAATTCCTATAAATGTACCTTAGCATTCTTAAGTTTATTTTGCATGATTATCTTGCTATGTTGATTAATTAAGGATTTGTATTAATTCCTTTTATTGTTTTGTTTTGTTTATTTTATTAAATTGATTTATGAGTTAATATGTCGAATTCTTACATAGGATCTTTATATACCTTGGAAACTAACAATTTGTCTATTGTAAGGGTTTTATCGATGATTTCTAATCATAAAGTATTTGTCCCGTTAATTAGTTCTTAAGAAGTTCTATTTAATCCAAGCATTTGACTTTCAGTTTATTTTTTGTTTATTCTACCTATTCCTCATTACAAAGCATTGTAACCCTTAATCTCCTCCCCCATTTGATTTAAATGTATGATTGTAAATTGTTAATTTTCATTTTATTTATGGTGAATGTTGAGATCAAATGCATAAAAGAAATTAATGTGCAAATTTGGGTTTAATTATAAAATGAGACAATTGTCTGAAGGAAATTACAATTTGCATGGTAATAAGGAAATCATCGAATAATTGAGGGTAATAAATTACAAAACACAAACGGAAGCCAATTGTAAGGGTGGGTAGGCATTCAAATGCCTATACCCAGTTTTTGAACCCGTTCTCTAACGACGGCTTCTGAAAACCTCCGTATAATTCAGTTGTCATATAAATATGTCTCAACTTTCATCCAAATGGCACCTCCATATCCGATTAGACTTTAAGACTTATTTCGTATTTTCCAAGTGGATCTCAACCCTACATAGTGTTATGGTCGCCAAATACTTGGGTGTATACTAATACCACCGCCTACATTATTTATATATTTAATTACTATCATAGATATTAATCTTTTTAAAAATTTAACATGTTAATTCACAATTATTTTTATATTTGTGTGTATGAATCATAATATACTTATATTTATTAATTTTCAGAAAAATACCTTATATTTATAAATTTTAATTATTTAAAATAATATAATTGAAAGTTATAAAATTATACAAAAACATCTTTCTGGTACTTTATTTAACAAAATATACTTAATGCATTCAAACGTTAGAATATAAAACAAATTCTAATATATGAAAAATATGGTAAAGTTGCATATCCTAAAAAAAGAGAGTTGTTTTAAAAAAATTAATTAAAAAATATGGCCAAAAGAAGTTACATTATAAATTATATTTAAATGGGTAAGAGTTGATAATAAAAAGTTTCAAGTTGGAGCTGATATGCCATTTAAATAATATAATTAAATAATATTTTGAAGTTATTCAAAACTAAATAACTATCAACGGTACCTGAACATTTATGCCAATCACCCCTAACTATTGTAAGAATAAAGGGTGATTGTTTAAGAGGTGGAAGAGTTGCTTCACAACTTAACATCAAAATAACTTCGATGGTATCCAAACTTTTACTTTGGATGCTAAATTTTAATTTTTTTTAATTACTAAATTTTTATTTAGATTTCATCAGTAGTAAGTCACTTGTAGTTTTTATATGGATTTCATCAGTAAGTCACTTGGAGTTTTAAGTGGGAAACGGAAAAAGAATATTCTATATATATTTGCCATGCTATGTTTCACCTCACTTAAATTACCATAGGATTAAATGCACACATAATCATTAAATTTTAATTTTATTTTAATTTTGTAACTCAATTTCAATTTTTATTTTTCAATACTAAATATTCTATTTAAATAACTATAATCAGTTTTACCTTAATTTACTAAACAATTTATAATATATAAAAAATAATATCACATGTACATGTATATTTAATTTTAATTTAAATATAATATTTGGGATTAAAAATATAAATAAAATGTTAATTTCTAGTTTTTAAACTTTATTTTTTATAAAGTAGAACATATATATAAATTTATTAACTTTATTTTTTTTATATAAACACAAAATTTAATAAATTTATCCATTTGACTAGATTTTATTATTAATTTTATAGTTTTATTTTATTAATAATTTAAATTTAAAAGTACATATTTTAAAAATACTTTCTTAAATTTTATTAATTTGAGAAAACTATTTTTTTTTTTTGAAAATTATATATATTCATATCGTTACTTTTTGAGATATAAAGTCTATTTAAATTATATGTATATTAAAGTATTATACGTCAAATATTTATATGATTAGAATAATTAATTATTTATATAATTAATCAAGTTATAATTTTAATTTGAATAATGTTTGATACTAAAAAGATAAAACTTAAAATTGAGTATCCAAATTGAAAATATTAAGATGAGAGATGATGTGATAAATATTTTGAAATATATATTTTTTGGTTATTGTATTATTAAAATTGGATTACTTACATTCACGGTATAAATTCCCATTAAAATACTCAATTTTCATTTTGTCACTTAAAACTTCCTAACATTTTTCATAAATTCCACAAAAGTATCTAATGATATATTCCGATCGTTGGTGATGACGTAGATGCTGAGGTTTCATCTGACAAAAAGTAGTAGTCATATCAACTAAGAGTTAATTACACATGCGGTATCTAACTTTTTCACTAGTTCCCAATAAAATGTCCAATTTCCATTTAGTCATTTAAAACCTCATAATATTCCTCATGAATTCCACAAAACTACTTAATAACACATTTCAGTTGCTGGTGATGATATGAATGTTGATGTATCAAGTTTTTTTAATTCTTTCTGGTTAGATGTGTACTTCAGGTCTCATCAATATAAAAGTACATATCAAATCAATATTTTTTATTGAAAAAATTCATTCAGATAGTATACAAATTTATCAACACTATAAAATTTTAATAAGATCTCAATGTTATATAGTTTTTTTCCCTACTATTGATCTTATCAAAACACTAATAATTACCATACACACTCTTCTCTTTCTCCTTATCCACCCTAAATTCACAGTTTTCTAATATGTACTTCGAGTCTCATCAATAAAAATGTTGATTTGATATGTGCTTTGATATTGATGAAACCCAAAGTACATATCCAACTGAAAAGAATTAGAGAAAAAATCTTGACACGTCAACATTCATGTTATCACCGGCGATTGAAATGTGTCATTAGGTAGTTTATAGGATTCATAAGAAAGGTTGGAAGGTTTTAAGTGACTAAATGAAAGTTAAGTATTTTACTAAAAATTAGTGAAAAGGTTGAGTATCGTAGGTGTAATTAACTCTCAGTTGACATAACCACTACTTTTTGTCTTATGACATATCAGCTTCCATGTCAGCTTCATGTTATCACCCGTGACTAGAATATGTCATTAGATAATTTTGTGGGATTCATGAGAAATGTTAGAATATTTTAAGTGATAAAATGAAATTTGAGTATTTTAATAGAAATTAGTGAAAAGTTTTGATACCGTGGGTGTAAATTACTCTATTAAAACTCCATCATGTGACTGACGAATAAAATTTAAATAGAAATTTGGCAACATAAAAGAAACGAATCAAAATTAAGTATCAATCAAAAGTGTAATAAAGTAAAAAATTTGAGTACTATGTAAAAGTTTGAGTACTATGAATGCATTTAACATTTAACCTCAACAACTTCTAACATTGTTGGTTGGTATGTCCACATGAATGCTTCTCGATGCTTCATGTGGAGGATACGATCCTTCAAGTAATGAATCAACCATCTCTAATACCCTGTCTTCTCTCCATAAATCCCAAATCTCTGTAATTTTAAAGTAAATTTCATGACTACTTTAATAATCACAATTTAGCAAAACATTATACTGAACTGCAATTATGGGAGCGTCTAAGGTACAATTTACAATTTACATGGATGGACACTTACTAAAACATGACCCAAGCATTTACATATTTTTGACAGAGAATTTTTGAAACTCAGACGGAATCAGCTTTGGTAAGTTCTGTCTAAACATGAATCCTCAATGACATAGGTTTCAAAAGATCACAACTTCTTTGCCTCATGTTACAATTTGTCGCAAAGTTGGTGTCTTTTTGACCAATGGACACCAACTGGTTTCTTCGGTGAAATAATAGATGCTTCACTACTTAACATTACAACAACTTGCAATATAGTTAGTCTGTCTGGAACAGTGATGAATCATTTACCTCCACATACCTTTGCAGCTACAAATGCTTACAACTAGAATTTGCATGCAATTAGTGAGAGCCGGTATCTTCAATAGGCTTCAGTTATTGTAACGTCATTTATCGAACTCGATCCTTCCTCCTCTACTCCTAATGAGCTAGTGGTACTACAAGATGTTGCAAAAACGAAAGGTGATTGTTTTGGAGCTGGAAGAGGTGCTTCACTACTCAACATCAAAACAACTTCCAACATAGTTGGTCTCTCCTCAGCTTTTTCCAGAACATATAAGAGCCCAATTTGAATGATTCTCAAGGCTTCGTGTGAAGCATATGATCCTCCTAGCGATGAATCCACCATTTCCAATGCCCTATCTTCTCTTCATAAATCCCAAACTTGTATAATTCTTAGCATTAGCCTAGGAAGACTCGAATTTTGATAAATAATATAGCTTGGAGCAGTGAGTTCCAAAAAGTGTCCTTCATTTACATGCCCAATAAGGCTCAGGGAAGTATTCATTTGATGAAATCCATTGTTCTTCTTGCCAGTTATAATCTCCAAAGCTATGAACACAAAACTAAACACATCAGATTTTGTTGAAAATTTACCAAACACTGCGTACTCTGGTGATATATATCCACTGCAAAGGAGAATTACTGAAATATGTTTAACATGTTATGTTTCAATTTATTCATCTCTAATTGTAGCACTAAGAAATTTCATCATCATGTACTTACTAGGTTCCAACCACTCTAATTGTCTTGTCATGAATCCGGTCAGTTCTCATTATTCTAGCCATGCCAAAATCTGAAATTTTTGGGTTCATCTCTGCATCCAGTAGAATGTTGCTACTTTTTAAATCTCTATGGATTACTGTCAGCCTCGAATCTTGGTGAAGATATAGAATCCCTCGAGCAACTCCATTTATAATAATGAATCGTTTTCTCCAATCTAGGAATGGACTTTCTTTATCTGATAAAATTTTTTAAATAATTTACATTTGAATTAGTGTTGGATAGTGTGATATATTGCATGATGAAACATTTGTGATTAGAGAACCAACTCGATGCATGGAATGCATTATGAAAAGACTCACCAAAAAGAAATAAATCCAGGCTTCTGTTTGGTAGATATTCGTAAATTAACATTTGCTCTTCTCGCTCAATGCAGCATCCTAGTAGTTTCACAAGATTCCTATATTGAAGCTTTGCAATCGGCATGACTTCATTTTAAAATCTTCTATCCCGTGCATCGATGTTTTAAATTCTTTTACTGCAACATTTTGTCCACTAGACAACTCACCCTGAAATTATTAGCAAGAGTCAATATTCTGCGAACGATCAAACCAAATAAATGATAGACAGAGGCAATCTCATATAAATGCAAACAATGAAAAGAAAATTTGGATTCAGATTAGTGTAGAAACTCCACCATATAAACGGAGCCAAAACTACCCTGTCCAAGTTTGTTGGCTGGAGAGAAATTGTTAGTGGCTGCAAGTGTACTGCTGAGATCATAAAATGTTATGTCTGCAGAACGATTATCGCCCGTAAGCTCCCTTGGTGCCAAAATATTTTTGTAGTAAATTGAACCGCTGATAGGATCAAACACCTTTTCTCGCCATTTGTTCTTCATCCCTGTCTTTGAACAAATTGAAAACTAATTTGTAATGTAATTCCTTCATTGAAATGTCTTATAGCTGCATAAAGATAGCTTCTGTGTCTCACAGCTTTCTTTTTATTTTTTAATTGAATTTAGGTTCTTGAGTGATCTGTGCTTCTTGATAAATCAGTATCATATTTCAAATTTAATCAGGGCCAGCCAGGATTTTCACATACCTAGTTCAACTGCATCAACACGAACATGCAAATTCAAGTTGTTATCCGTATGACCTACCATGTCTATTAATTTCCCATACCATGCCAAACATCCAGTTTCTTTCTTATTGTTTTCTACAGTTGTGTAGGCAGAGCAGGAACAATTTCTTAGGCATTCTAGTTCGCACTCCATGTGGCTCATATTTATGCCCACCCAAGCTGCATTTGATGTGTCAGGAAACTTGACATTCTCGTATTTTACAAACCCTTCTCCATGCCTGCAAACTGAGGTGGAGTCTGGTCGCTTCTTGACACATCCTTGTGATGCATCTCTTAGATACCAATCGCGTGGAGACTTTTGTTCATTCCCAGCTAAACAAGAACATTCATATGTATGTGGATTGCCAGGACTGCACATACTATAAGCACCGCAATGAGCGTAGAAGTCACAAGGGTATTTAAGAATGGAAAAGAACTCCTTCCAGCGGCCATCACTCCAATGCCATGTTAACCACTTGTAGAATCCTAAATGATCCATCATTGTTCTTACGATAACAGAAGGATCATTAATGTGGTACATCTCGTCTTGATTGATCACATAAGTGTAGTTATATACGTTGGAGAATCTTCTTACCGGCCACAGGTATGCTCGCCATCGAGGTATTGAGCCCTTGTATAGAATAAAGTGCGGCGAGCCGGTGGAGTTGAGCTTAAATGAGTAGTCGCCAGTTCCTGGGTCATCTCCATGATATAGAATACCACTCCAGACCAACCTTCTTGCTCTGCCGAAGTCTCATTCCTGGATTGATGGTATCAGTGGGATAATCAAAGCTCTCCCACACGATTCTTTGACTTACTGCTTCTAGCAAACCAAGTTTCCTGTGTCCAAGAGCTGAGCCACACAACTGTCTGATACCTTCTCTGTTACATTTGTAGACCATAACCTAACCTTCTTGTTGGGATCAGTGTATAGAACAAGATTTCCATATTGATTAATTGATAAAACTGAAGATGAGCCAGTGATCGGATCATTCCTGTTTGCGACCCATGTAACTGATGGAACCAAATTCCAAGGTATCTTTTGCCAGAACTGCCAGGGCTGAAAAACCCAAATGCAAACTTATCATCTTTGGAGACTAGTTGGTCTCCTTCTTTGAATGATTGGTTTGTGGTAAGGACATCAGAAGAATTACAGAAAATGAATTGAAGGAACAGAAGCCAATAAAGCAGAAAGCTTCTCTTAGCTGTGGCCATGAAGATGTTAGTATACTTCTGTCATGTTCTTTCCTTACAAACAACATTTCCGCACCTAAACTTCAGTGGTCATTGTCAATCCATAAATCATAATTTTTTTAATATTGCGTGTGAAATGATTCTAAGAATTGTCAAACACGAGCAGAAGAAACAAATCCAGTCAATTCACGGCAGCATAATCTCTTTGGTTGCAAGGATATTTTATTGTTCGGTTGTTCGCGCCAGAATAATTACTCGATTCTTCATGTAGAAGATTTGATGGAACTGGCAGGAATCATGATATCCTAGTCTCCCATTATAATTACTAATAAAATTGATAATTTAATTAATAAATAAATTCTTACATAATGATAAATAATTTTTTTACATCCCTCACCACCCACACAAGTAATCTGATGTAATAGAATCCGTTCTTCCGTCTCCTTTTACTCTTCTTATGATAATGGAAATTAAACCACTTCAACTTTATCTATTCAAACAAAAAAAAAAAAATTCAGATCCTAATACAAGGTTGATGCAATTACAAAATATTTTTTTCATAAATTGAAGTTTAGATATAATAAAGTGATCTATTGTAACTTCAACAAATTATTAGTGACATTAATTTTTTCAAAATTATAAGTTATTTTTTAAATGATCAATTTCCTTTCTTATTCAAGACAAAAACTTGTACAAAAATAAAAACAGAGATTTACTTGTTCAAATCTAATAAATTTGGAATGTACCTTTACAACCTCAAAGTTCTTACGGTGATTAGTTAAAGTTAAAAATTCCTATAACTAGAATTTACATGCAATATAAAAGCATTTATCAAAAATTCCTATAAATTTACCATAGAACTGGATCCTTCCTCCCCTCCTAATAAACTAGTATTGCTTCTAAGTGTTTATTTGATTAAATTGTTGTTAATAGCTTATTAATATTAAATATTTGATAAAATTATTTACAACTATTACTATTGCTATTTTTATTAATCACTATTATAGATATTAATCTTTTAAAAAAATTAACATGTTAATTCACAATTTTTTTTTTTTAATTTATATGTACATTTCATGATAAACTTATATTTATTAACTTTCATAAAATTATTTTATATTTATAAATTTTAATTATTAAAAATAATAAAATCGAAAGTAATAAAATTATACAAAAACATCTTTCTAGTACTTTATTTAACAAAATGTATTTAATACATACAAACGTTAGAATATGAAACAAATTATAATATATGAAAATTATAGTAAAGTTGCATATCCTTAAAAAAGATAGTTGTTTAAAAAAAATAATTAAAAAATATGAAGCAAAGAAGTTAACATTATTAATTATATTTAAATGGGTAGGAGGTGATATTAAAAGTTTCAAATTTGAGCTGATATGAACGATAGCAACTAAGTATTCTACAAACTATTAACTATAAAATAAATAATATAATTAAACAATATTTTATTTTTGTTTGGAACTAAATAATTATTTGATAATTGGTTTCTGGAACTCTTGGGTTGGATATTCTGTAATCCACGAACATAAGGTAAGGTGAGAGATGGGGAAAATCCCCACGAACACTCTGATACCTAAGTTAGAGAAACAGAAGTAGGAAGAATATGAGATAGCTAGAATATATGAGAATGAGATGCCCCTTTGTGAGGGATATAGGGGTTCTATATATAGCAATGCTCAAACCTGGAAGGAGTCAGATTCCGTGTGCGATAGTGACTCATAATCTTGGTAGGAGAGTGTTCCTTCTTTGCTTAGGATTCCACTTTGGGGTAGTCCCTATTCCGGATGGATCTGCGTTCTTTTTAATCCAAGTGTCCCTGTTTAGGAGATAAGGAGTCCTTAACTAGGGGGGAACATATTAGACGGTATTAAGAGTCACCCCCCCCCCCCCCGAGTGTATTCGGATATTTATGTTCGTTGTGTCCGGATAGAGTAGGGTGCTGATGCTTTCACATAGGGGGTACCATACGATGATAAAGACCAGTGAGCTGAGGTGGCCAGCCTCAGTCACATTAAAAGAGTAGAGCTCAATGCCGAGTCTCGGGACAACCGTTACTGAAATGCAATCTGTAGAGCTTGGATATCCACCAAGCGCGTAGGAGCACAACAATAGATTAACCCGTCTGTTCGGAAACAACATGACAGAACCAGTCATCACTGGATTTTTTATGCTTGGTGTATGGACGCGAGGCTTTATGAGCTCGGAACCTCAGTACTACAGAAGCAACCTGAGGGTGCTAGCTTTAGTCACTGGACTTAAATGCGCGAGGCTTAGATGCTCGGTACATAGACGTAAGGCTTACATGCTCAGAACCTCAGTACTACGGAAGTGACCTGAGGGTGCCAACTTCAGTCACTGGACTTAAATGCGCAAGGCTTAGATGCTTGGTACATGGACGCGAGGCTTACAAGCTCGGAACCTCAGTACTATAGAAGCGACCTAAGGGTGCCAGCTTCAGTCACTGGACTTAGATAAGCGAGGCTTAGATGCTCGGATACCCAGAATGGACTAAAAGCGTTTCTTAGATGCTTGCCGAGTAGCTTGATGAAGCGGCCCAGTCGAAATATGGGCGGGCCAACATGTGGTGGCGTCGCTTCAACTCCTAGGGATTCAAAGTTTAAATTGCGTGAGTTATGCATCATTTCGTATGTCAGTAAACAAAACATTTTTTCTACCATTATCGTGACTCCTTGTTCAATGGGCTTTTTTATCCCCAAAAGGCCCCTGATGGCCTAGGGAGGAACGCAGCAATAATAAGGGCAGTTAATGGCGTTCTTCTAAATCCTTTCGTGCCTTTATAAGTACTATTGCGCTTGTCAACTGACGTATTTTGCTTCTTTGTATTTTGTTGTTTTTTCTTTTACTACATTAGTATTGTCGCTGCTGTTTTCCTTTCTACCTATCGTGATTCTTTCTTATGGCAACTAGGTGATCTTTTTATTTTTCTTCTTCTTCTTTTTCCTTGTTTCTGCTGTTGTGTATTTTCCTTCTTCACTATGGCCCCAAGGGAAGAAGTTAGTTTCGACCTTTTTGTCTTAAATGCAGATGGTGAGTTACTAAGGTGGTACCAGAGGCGGTTCTGTATCCCCACCGATTACACCCTTCACACCGTAAATAGGAGGTTTAGGACCCATACCCCCCTGTTAAGGCTAAGTAAATTAGTAGTGTATTTTGACCAGCTAGAGGGGGGTTTGAAATTTCCTCTAGATCCCTTTGTGAAGGAATTTTTTAATAGGAATAACATAGCGCCTGGTCAGCTTCATCCAAATAGCTATAGGATACTGACTGGGTTCATCCAACTAATGTACGAAGAGGGGAAAGAACCCGATTTATATGTTTTCTAATACCTATACAGGCTAACTAGAAAGAAGGGAGAGCTGTTCTTTTCCTTGTCGGCTGTGCCTAACCATACCCTCTTCGTAAAGCTTCCGGATCTCCATAAGAAGTGGAGACACCATTTTTTTTATTGTAGAGCATCAGTCAGACTTCTTGGATGTCCATCAGATGTGGTCTGATGAGTGTCATAGGGTGAGTCAGCCTGTGAGACTTTCCAACCATGATACAGAAATGGTTTTGTGGCTACATCTCGATGGGCTTACCGAAGTTCGATTGACGAAGGATGTGTCTAGGAGATACCTATGGAGAGTCTGTCCGAGTCGCGTTCACTCCCCTGGTATGTTTGTGTTACTATGAGCTATATTTCTAACATGATCTATTTTTGCTACTGTAGATGGCTGAATTTTTTGATTTTATGGGTAGGATTTCATTAGTTGATGAGTCGGCTGCTCCGGAGGAAGTGTAGGTATCGCCTTCCCCAGAACCCAAAACTCCTGTGGCACCTAAAGCGGTTCTTGCTGACCCTAAGGGCAAAATGGTGGTGGAAATAACACAACCGGAATGGGTGGGCTGAGGAAAAAGGCGGTTGATTGATCTAGAGTCAGACAAAAAGGGGCTTGATGAGGACATTTACATTTAGTGCCCAAGGTTATCTGGGTGTCCGGATATGAGGGGCTGGATACTGAAGCGGATGAAGCCCTCGAGTATCTCTAATAGCCAAGTGCAGGATTAATACACCGAATCATTAAGGCTGCCCGGGGATATGCAATATTGGTCCGATGAAGGCCCAGAGGGGTTGCTCGACTCCATGATTGGCCAGTCATTAGAAGTAAGTTAGCTTCTGCTACTAATGTTGTTATAGCATATGCTTCTTGTTAACGCTAACTTTTTTTCTATTGACAGATGACTCAGGCCTTGCTGCTGGTGAAGGATCAGTACTTTTACCTGAAGAGTCAGTACAACCTAAAGGAAATCGAGGTGGGAACCATAGCCATCGATTTTGAGAAGAAGCTGGATGGCGTGAAGGCAGCCCTAGAGTTCTGCCAGACAAAATATACTGAGGCAAATCAGAGGAAAGCTTTTAAGTTGGAACATAGCCAAGCCCAACTGATATGGAGGATTGAAGAGTAGGACCTTCAAATTGCTGAGCTCCAGAGAAAGCTGGCTGAGCTTGAGAAATCCCGAGCAAGTGATAAAAAGTCATACCAAGGCATGGTATCGAACTGAGTGTAAGAGGATCTTGCTCATTCAGGACTCGAGATTGGATCTGGGGGCGTTGGATCAAATAACACCGGCAAACCTTGCCAAGCTTGCTACGAAAGAGGACACCCGTCGAAAGGCCAGTTCTGCTCCTGCGAAGGATTTTATGGAGGCTACTATTGCTACTGAGTCTGTAGTGCATCCAGAGACTGTTGATGCGGTTTCCCCCTCTATTTTCGGGCCTGGGGGTCCGGATGTATATATAGCATAGTAGATATGTATATGTATTTTTTTTGTTATCAATCTTTTGTAAAGGCATTTTTATTAATGAAGAGAGACTTTATTAAATCATGTGTTGAATACAATCTTATTGATAGTATTTTCTAAGAGAGTCAGCGTTCCAAAATCATGGTAGTTCTTTGCCTCCTCTTTCTTTTAGATTGTATGCTTCCTTGGTTGTGATTGCCGAGATTTGGTACAAACCTTCCTAGTTTGGACCTAACTTGCCTATTCCTTAGTTGCCTTTGCCAATATCTGCTCTTCTGAGTACCCAGTCTCCAATCTTGAATTGTCTTGGGTGATGCCATTGGTGATGATATTGTGTTACCTTTTGCTGATGTGCTTCAACTATGGCTGCTGGTTGTTCTCTCCATTCCTCTAGCAGGTCCAGACATATCCAGGCATCAATGTTGTTGATGGTATGATCAAGATTCTGGCTTACCTAGTAACTTGGTGAACCAATTTCCACTGGTATTACCGAGTTCATGCCATAGGTCAGCCTGAATGGTGTCTCTTTGGTGGATGATCGAGGTGTGGTTCTATAGGCCCAGATTACGTTGTTGAGTTCTTTGACCCAATTTCCCTTTTTCTCATCGAGTCTTTTCTTAAATCCTTGCATGAGAATTCTTTTGGTGACTTCCGTTTTCCATTTGTCTGTGGGTGGACTACCAAGGTGAAGCAAAGCTTTATACCGAGGTCTAAGAAGAAGCCTCTAAACTTATTATTATCAAATTATTTACTGTTGTCTGTAATTAAAGTGTGGGGGATGCCGAACCTGCAAATGATCTCCTTCCAGAAGAAGTGTTGTATCTGGGCTTCTATAATGGTTGGGACTGCTTCTACTTTTACTACCCACTTAGTGAAATGGTTAATAGCCACAATTAAAAATTTTTCTGCAAGGTAGAGGGGGGGAAAGCACCAAGGATGTCCATCCCCCACATAGCGAATGGCCAAGGGCTGTCGATGGGATGTAAGGGATAGGAAGGCTTATAATTGAGTCGAGCATAGTGCTGGCACTAAGGACATGCTTGCGTTAGCTGTTGGGCATCATTAGACATGGTGGGCCAATAGTACCCTTAGAGTAGTGCCTTTTGAGTGAGCGCATAATCGGATTCATGCACTCCACAAATTCCTTCGTGGATCTCTCGGAGTATGTAATTTCCTTCCTCTTGTGAGATGCAGTTGGACCATGGGTGTGAAAGGGATTTTTGGTAAAGCTCCCCTTGATGGATGGACTAGTGGGCTGCCTTGGTTTTGAGCTTCCGAGCCTATAGTTTGTCTTTTAGGAGTATTCTGTGCTCCAGGTATTGGATTATTGGTCGCATCCATTCTGAGACTACCTATGCCTCCAATACTTTGGGGTCTTCTATGCTGGGATTGGTTAGCGACTCGATGAAATTCATATCCTAGAATGCTTGACTATTTTCAGCTGCGAACTTGGCTAGGAAGTTTGCCTCATTGTTTTCTTCCCTCAGAATCTGGATGATCTCCCATCAGCCTCTGTCTCATTCAATGTATTGCAAGAGCTGCCTGGCTTTATCTATGTACTTGGTAATGCAGGTGTCTTTGACTTGGAATGTTCCACTTACTTGGTTGACCACTAGTTGAGAGCTAAGTATATGATGAGGTGTTCAGCCCTGACTTCGGTGGCTAACTTCAATCCTGTAATGAGTGCTTCATACTCGGCGGTATTGTTGGTTGCGTTGTACTTGATACGGATTGCATATCAAATGTGAACCTTGTGTGGTCCTCTAAGGATTATTCCAGCACCAAAACCTTGAGCTGAGGATGCTCCATTAACATAGAGCTTCCATTCTTGTGCTTTGGTTCAGGTTATGTCTTTCAGAGCCATTTCTTACATGAAATCTACTAATGCCTGGGATTTTATCTACTATCGAGGCTCATAGTCAATATCAAATTCATCGAGTAATACCGACCATTGTACTAGCCTTCCCGAGGTCTCCAGTCTTTTTAAGATTTTCCACAGTGGGAAATGGGATTGGACGACAATATGGTGAGCTTGGAAGTAATGTCGACGCTTTTGAGAGGCGTGGACCACAACCATGGCTAGCTTGTCCAACATAGGATACCAAATTTCAAGTCCTCAGAGCATTTTACTGACGTAATAGACTGGGCTTTACTAGCTTCCTTCTTTTTTTACCAGTACTAAGGCAATGCATTCTCGGCCAATAGAAAGGTACAAATACAATGTCTCATCTGGGATGGGCCGACTGAGTAGGGGTGGTGAGGATAAGAATCTTTTAATGTCTTCGAATGCCGCCTGGCAATCAGCGGACCACTGAAACTTCCTAAAATTTTTTAGAGCTCGGAACAATGGTAGACACTGCCTAGCCGAGCAAGAAATGAAATGCCCTAATTCAATGATTCTACCATTTAACTTTTGTACCTCATGGATGTTCTTCGGTGCTTCCATGTTGAGTATGGCTTCCATCTTTTCTAGATTGGCTTCAATGCCCTGGTGAGATATCATGAATCCTAGGAATTTGCTTGCTTAGACTTCGAAAACACATTTTTTAGGATTCAACTTGATCTTGGATTTTCTTAGTAGTCGGAGAACTCAATCTACATCTACTGGGTGCTATTCCAAATGTTTGCTTTTGATGATAATGTCGTCCACATATACTTCTACGCTTGTGCCAATATGTTCTTAGAGGACTTGGTTCATTATTCTTTGATACATGGCTCTGGCATTTTTTAGTCCGAATGGCATCACCTTGTAGTAATACAATCCTTTATGGGTGATGAAGGACGTCTTCTTTTGATCCTTTTCCTTCATCAGGACATGGTGATAACCTTGTGTCGCATCAACGAAGCTATATAATCCGTGACTAGTGGTGGAGTCGATGAGTTGGTTGATCATGGGAAACAAGTAGATGTCCTTAGGGCATGCTCAGTTAAAGTCAATGTAGTCTACACACATTATGTATTTCCCATTTACTTTTTTTACGAGTGCCACGTTGGCTACCCATTTCGGGTGTGTAACTTCTTTAATAAACCCAGTTGCTAACAACTTCATTGTTTCTTCAGTAATTATTCTCTGCCTTTCGTAGGCAAAGGTTCTTTTTTTTTTTGTGCTACTAGCTTGGCTCCTAGTTTGATGTTTAAGCAGTGATAGGCAACTTGTGGGTCCATGCCGATGATTTCGGATTCTTATGAAGCAAAATCCTCCGAGGGTCTGGTAAGGACTTCCCTTATTTCTTCTCTGATATTCCAGTTGAGTGCATTGCTAATTTTCACGGTCTTTCCTTCCATGATTTGTAAGGTCTCCATGTCTTCTACTGGTTATGGATTAATGCCTTGCTTCAAAACTTCCCACTCCTCTAAAGGAAAAGCCTTCGCATTAGGCTTCATGGCCATCTAGTAACACTGTCTAATCTCCCCGAATGGTAAGCGTTCTATTCTTGATTGGAAATTTCATAGTTAAGCACTGGATGCTAGTGATTGCATTTGCCTTATAAAGTACCAACCATCCTATAATCCCATTATAGGCTAGTGGTATATCCACCACGTTGAATACAGCTCTAATGACTTTTGTCTCCTCATCATCTTAGTTTCCAAATTCTAGGTTTAGTTCGACAATTCCCATTGGTTGCACGGTTCCTCCACAGAAACTTATGATGGGGTTCTAAATGGCCTTCAGGTTGGTGACAGAGCTGCCCATTGCTTTGTACGCATTCCAAGATAATACGTTGATAACACTTCCATTATCCACCAGTAGTCTTTTTACCCAATACTTATTTATGCACGCAGTTATTACCAAAGCATCACAATGGGGGTGGTGTACATGCAAATCATCTTCCGAATTGAACACAATATTGCTTCTCCTGGGTACTGATTTTTCACCTCTACTACGCTTTAATCTCTTCTCAATGTTTTCTCCCCCTATGATCATGTTTAATTGGCTACCTTCAGGTTTTCTTTGCTTCTGGCCTGTCATGCTCTTAGTTTTTGGAGATTCCGCTTCTTCTCGATAAATCTGTGAAATTATTGACCTTTCCCCTCTGCACCAGTCTTTCTATGGCATTCTTTAGCTCTCTGCAACCCTCCGGGTCGTGCCTGTATTCCCGGTGATACTGGCAGTACTGTCCTTTGTCTTGGGTAAATCTCTGGCTTGGGTTGATTCTCTTGGCTGGGGTGATCCCAACTCCATTTTGCTTGACCCACATGAGGATTTTGGATCAAGAGGTGTTCAAGGGTGTATATCTATCCACTTCCCTGTCAAATCTTTCTACCGTATTTTTGAAATTCATTTTTAGGAAGCTTGCTCGTCTGTGTTTTGGTCGTTCATCCTTGATAGATGGTCTATCTTCCTCCCGTCGTATCCTTCTGTCCTCGTCCATTTTTATCATCCGGACTGCCATCGCCATTGCTTCTACAAAGGTACTCAGTTCTTTAGTCATTATTTTGTCTTTAAGCTTGTCGAGTCTAGTGCTATTTTTCAAACATTCTATGGCGACTTCATCAACAAGATGCTCAATTTGCATGGCTGTTTTATTGAAATGGTCAAGGTAACTTGGTAAAGATTCGTTAACTTCTTGCCGGCACATCTGAAGATTATTGATGTTTTTTGTCGGAGGAATATTGGTGTGAATCTGATATGAAATTATTCCGCCAGATCCTTGAAAGAAGTGACAAATTCTCCGAGAGTCGATGAAACAACTTTTGAGCATTCTTTATGAGTGTGCTTGGAAAAACTCTATACATGATTCCATCATTTACATTCTGGAGCAGTATTTTTGTTCGGAATGCTAATATATGGCTGGTGGGGTCTCCCATCCCATCGTACTGATCAAACGGCGGGATTTTGAACTTAGTAGGGATCTCTGTTTGAATTATTCTACTGACAAATGGAGTTCTGCTGTCCATAACACATTCTTCTTCCTTTCTTGGTTTGGTCCGAGCTTTGCATATTGCTTCTTCAACCTTCTGAGCTATTTTCGAATCATTAAGAGCTGGAATGGTTGAACTGCACTCCCCTTCTGGCGCTTTACCCTTTCCCATGCTTATCCCCGGGGCTTGCCAAGGTGTTGTGTTATCATCGTTTTAAGCCGGCTCAAAGCGCCCATTTTGTATTATATCATTTAGTTATTGTTGCATCAAAGCTATCTGTGCCTGAATATTTTTTATCATGGTTTCCCTGCTAGTTTAATTGAGGCTAAGTGTTTGGTTTACAGTGTTTAAATTTGGGGTGGTTATTGCTGGTGTTTCTGGTAGACTCGAAAAGGGTATAGAAGGTATTAAATGATGGTGTTGTAGCGGAGTGTAATACAGGAGGTCTGCACCCAAGAACGGGTATATTGGAGTATTGTCGGTGAGTGATGGTATATGTCCGGATAAGGCTCCAGCATGCTGTAAGGTGGGTGGAAACACTATTGCTGGGAGAGGGTTTGAGAGGTCGGTCGAAAGGATAGGTGTGGAAGGGTTGGTGTTGGCTTCAGGAGTCAGGGCTAATGGTGGGCTAGAAGTCATAGTGAGGATGTCTTTAGCTTAGCACATAAATGAATGGCTTTTCCCATGGAGTTCCCACAGACGGCGCCACTTGATAATTGGTTTCTAGAACTCCTGGGCTGGGTATCTTGCAATCCATAAACAGAAGGCAAGGTGAGAAGTGGGGAGAATCCCCACGAACACTCCGATGCCTAAGTTAGAGAAACAGAAGTAGGAAGAATATGAGATAGCTAGAATATGTGAGAATGAGATGCCCCTTTATGAGGGATATAGGGTTCTATATATAGCAATGCTCAAACCTGAGAGGAGTCAGATTCCGTGTGGGATAGTGACTCATAATCTTGGTAGGAGAGTGTTCCTTCTTTGCTTAGGATTCCACTTTGGGGTAGTCCCCATTCTGGATGGATCTGCCTTCTTTCTAATCCAAGTGTCCTTATTTAGGAGATAAGGAGCCCTTAACTAGGCAGGAACATATTAGACGGTATCACTATTGATTATACCTGAATAGTCATTCCAAATATCCCTAAATGTTGTAGAAGTAAAGGGTGATTGTTTAGGAGGTGGAAGAGGTGCTTCACAACTCAACATCAAAACTTTAATTAAATATATCAATGGTATCCAAACTTTTACTTTATTATTGTTTGGGTATTCAATTTAATTTTTTTTAATTACTAAATTTCTATTTAGATTTTACCGGTACGTCACTCTTCGGAGTTTTGATGAGGTGGCAAATGAATAAAAAATATTACATAAATATTCACTATGCTATATTTCACCTCACTTAAATTACTATAGGATTAAATGCACATGTAATCACTAAATTTTGATTGTATTTCAATTTGGGTGCTAAATTTCAATTTATATTTTTTTAGTACTAAATGTTCTATTTAAACATGTTGACCTTAGTAATAATCAATCTTAATTTTGATTTTAACAAACTTAATTTTGAGCATTTAATATATTTCTTTTAAGTGTATATAAGTTAGGACTTAAATGAAAGTCAAGTCAAAATTCAAGTGAATAGTAAGCTATGACTGAAGCAAAGCCTTTATGGTGATAGAAAGTTAAGTGAATAATAAGTTGCAACTAAAGTAAAGCTTCTATGGTGATAGAAAGTGAAGTGAATAGTAAGTTACAATTAATGCAAAGCTTCTATGGTAATAAAAAGCCAAGTGAAATTGAGATGAATAATAAGTTGCGAATGAAGCAAAAGCTGCTATAGTGACAGAAAGCCAAACTGAATAGTAGGCTGCGACTGAAGCTCTGCTACTATGGTGACATCCCAACAGTCATATTTTGAAATTTAAAAAAAGAGACATTGGAGACATGTTTAACATCTGCAACAACCATATTTTTTAGTGTTTATCTATATAAACACCTACTTGAGCTCAACTGAAGTTAAAACACTTGATTATTACAATTTTTTTATCTTAACATTCATCAAAGCTCTCAAATTCTCAAATATTCATTCTTTGTTTTATAACTCTTGTGAGAGTTGGTTGTGTGTTAAAAATAGAATTTCTCTTTATCTTAAATCTTGGGATAGATTAGAAGGGAATTAAGATTTATTTCTAAAGGTATTGGTTTAAGTGTTTAGCCATTAAAACACTTAGTATTTGGTTTTGGAGTGAGACTTGAAAATTCAAGTTGTAAGGTTGTAAGTGACTCATAAAACTCTTATGTAATCTCAATCTTGTGAATAAGATTGTGGGAATTGAAAATCCTAACTTAGGGATAAGTTAGGTGGAAATGTAGGATTGTTGAGATTTTGAACTCCTTAAATTTTTATGTTCATTGTTCTTCCTATTCTATTCTCTTTGAATTCTTGTTCATTCCTTAATTTTTTTTAACTTTCTAAAATCCTTCATTAATCTTATTCACCCCCCTCTAAGGCTTTTTCAATTGGTGTCAGAGCTTGAATTCTAAGTAATTTATTACTAGAATACATGATAATGAGGAGTGAATCTTAAAATGTTTTTTCTCTTAGATTATTTTTTTATGGTAGTGAATATCCTCATTGGAAGTTTAAAATGGAGCTCTATCTAGATTATGATTCCATCAACTTTGTGATATTTTCCTAAAAGGTTGGGAACCACTTACAACTACTATTGATGGTCTAGCAAGAAGCCAATAGAATAATGAGCAAAAGGAAGAAAATGATACAAATAAAAAGGCTATGATTACTCTAGTCTTTTCCATGATAAAAGAAGGAGGCAAATTTCAATATTGCATTTTGGCCAAGGAAATATGGGAAACCTTGTAAAATCACTATAAAGGCAATATGTAACTTAGAAGCAAGAAGGTTCAACTTAATATGTATGAGTATGAACTTTTAAAAATGATGCCTCAAGAAACAATCATAGAGATTACCAAATCATCTCAATGCACTTATTACAACCCTTAAGAAAATTGGAAAATATTTCTCCAAGGAAGAGAGGTAAACAACAAGGTTCTAGAAATCCTACCTAAGAAGGATTGGGAATCTCGAGTCACTTCACTTAAGGAAGCTCAAGACCTTTCTACACTCTCTATGGACATGCTTATTGGAAAGTTCTTAACCCATAAGATTATAATAAAGCAACGAGGTGAAGAGCAAGAAAGGAAGGAAGAAAAGAAAAAGAGCATTGCATTAAAAGCTTCACAAGATGATAGTGAAGAGAAAAATATTGAAGGTTCTAATGATGAAGATGATGAAATTGCCATGTTTACTAGAATTTTCAAGAAGTTCTTAAGAAAGAAAAATTTTTCAAGAACAAAAGGCTTTAATAAGAAACATGAAGGAGAAGGTAAAAAGAAAACCAAAAATGTTATTTACTATGAATGCAAGAAATCAAGTCACATCCGAAGTGAGTGTCCCAAACTCAAAAACAAGAGCAAAGGAGCAAAGGAGAAAAAAAAAGGCCTTCAAATCTACTTATGATGACTCCTCTGAATCTAAGGACAAAGAGGAACAACAAAAATTGGTCAATCTTTGCTTCATGGCTCTTAAAAATGAAAATGAGGTACCATCTATTTCTAACTCTTCTTATGATGATGATTATTATGATGATGATAATGAATATAATGATGACGATATTGAGAGCTCTATGTGAGAAAAATCTTACTTAAATGCAAAAGTTTATTATCTAAGAAAAAGCATTATAAGCATGAGTTATCTAGCCTAACCAAGGAATTTGACATTTTGAAAATTTGAAAAATGAATTTTCTAATCTTATTAAATCAAATGATAAACTATCTAATGATTTGAAAACTTCAAATTCCTTAGAAGATTAACTTAAGAAAGTGAGTGATGAAAATCATAAACTTTCTAAAGAGGTCTTGGAATTAAGAACTTCCATTTCCAAATTCAAAAATGGAAAAGAGAGTCTGGATAATCTTCTTGATTTTCAAAAACTCAATTGAAATACTCATGCACTTGGATATGTAAATGGAATGGCTTCCTCTTTTTCATCATCACATATTAAATTTATTAAAGTATCATGCAATTCTATTCATTCTATCTCTAAACTGATTAAGACTTAAACTTTCAAATCTAATAAGTCTTATATGTTAAATATTAAAGGAAAGTCTTATGTGTTAAATATTAAAGGAAAGTCTTATAAGACTCAATCCTTTATGACACAAAGGGATAAGTCTCATGCTAGAAAAACACAACCCAAACATGCTTACATGTGCACTAGACATAACACTTATAATCATGTTGCATAGCACATTGCACCTAAACATGTTGCACAAACCTATCAAAATAAACATTGCCATTATTAATGTATTTCTAACACTATAACTCAATAATTTTAGGAGACACACACCATCACAACACAAAAGGTATGTTTCATACACTAGGAAACCATATCATCCTAGGAGAAATAAATTTTAAAATATTGTATGTACATATTGCATGATCAAAGGACACACCAATAATGTGTGCTTCTATAGAAGACTACATATGAATTTGCTTCCTTTGGATTATCTTGAGACTAACGAACCTAGACTAAGAAAGGTTTATGTTCAAATGAACACTTAAATTGTTTTATGTAGGTGTGCTTGAAATCCACAAGAATAAAAAGCAAGTGGTATCTCAATAATGGATGTTCAAGACATATAATGGGAGACAAGGAGCAATTCAACAAGCTTGATGCAAAGGATGAAGGACAAGTCACTTTCAAAGACAATGCCAAAGGAAATATAGTAGGCATCAGAGAAATCGGTAATCCTCAATCCTTATCAATTTATCATGTGTTGTTTGTTAATGGTATTTAACATAATTTTCTTAGTAAAAGTCAATTATGTGATATGGGAAATAAAGTCACTTTCTATCCTAGAATTTTCTTTGTTAGTAGCATGGTTTCAAATAATGGTAGCAGCTTGCGGTCACATGTAATGGTAACAGACTTACTGTAATGATAACGTAATAATAATATACAAAAAAATAAGAAAAAGAGTTTAAAAATTACACATTTATAATATTATTAGTAGATTAGTGCCAGAAAGAGTGCCTATGTGGGTGTAAATTGAGTTGCAATCCCATCTTCATGATAAAAGAATGTAGTTCTTGAAGGCCCAAATAAAGCATCCATAAAATTGGTTTGATCATTATCATCATCTTGGCAATGTAAAGGTTGAAGTTGAGGTAGAGGCATAGCCATAGATGGATATGGTTGAGGTTGAGGTGGAGGTTGAGGCATAGTTATAAATGGATATGGGTTATAATAGCTTGATTTAGAACTACTAACATTATAACCATATCCATATCCATAGTTAGTAGTGGAGTCAGAACTATCACCATAATCATATCTATTATAATTGTCTCTAGACTTAGCACTTGGTATTAGATAAAAATCACCATGAGATTGATGACAAGTATGGCCTATTAAAGGAGGAGGAGGAGGAGGAGGAGGAGAAGTAGGATTATGGGTAGAGGCACCAACATTACCTTGAAAAAAATAGACATTGCGATCATAAGGATAACTTGATGGTATACATATTTCTCCACTTGAATTTGGTGGCTCACTATCATCACTACCATCAGTAGAACTCTATGAATATTGTGGGATATATAATTATATAAGTAAGTTATATAATTTTTTTGTTGACTAAATTTTTTTGTTGTTTTTTTTATAATTTTAAAAATAAGAAACAAATTCAAAATTATTATCATTGAAATTTTGACATATATTTTTCTGTTTTAAATATTTATTTGTCTTTTTTTAATAATTTAGGTATGTATAAACTTAACTACATATATTTTTCAATCTAACAATGAAGTCATGATTTATTTTTAGTGGTCCAAAACTCTAATTATTTTTTCCAGCAACATTTTAATATAGTATATATATAACTATTTAACAATTTTTATTTTTTATTATGTTAATTTTTTGATGTACTTAGAATCTTAGATTGGGTATTCAGGTTAAAAATTTGACCATACTTATTTATCTTTTTTAAGATTTGAATAAAAATATGAAAAAAAATTAGTTAAATAAATAATAATTGCAAATGTCACATTATTTCACAGTGAATATCGGTCGATAATGGCCTTTACCTTTATATCATGGTTGTCATAGCTGTTATTCTTCAATTATTTTTTCATCATTATTTATCAATGAAATCAGTCACGACACCCTAAAAAATCTAGAAATAATGGTCATCACATTACATAACAACCGTTATTTATAACCATGGTTAGTAGTCTTTATGCAGACAAATTAATTTTTAGTGGTGAAAGAGTATACAATGTCTATGTAATTAACTTGAGTAAAGTTTATAACAAAGACATTAAATGCTTAATGTCTATGTCCAATGGCACATAGACATGGTATAGAAGGCTAGGACATGAAAATTTTCAGCTTTTGAATAGTCTTTGTAAAGATAAACTTGTGATTTGTTTACCTAAACTTTAATTCACTAAGGATAAACCTTATGATGCTTGTCAAAAGGGAAAACAGCCTAAGTCCTCATTTAAGCTCAAAAATGTTGTATCCACCTGTAGGCCACTTGAACTTATTTATATGGATTTGTTTGGACCAAATAGAGTTACTAGTCTTAGTGGTATGCACTATGCTTATATATTGGTTGATAACTACTTTAAATATAGTTGGGTGTGTTTTCTTACTCATAAGAATGATGTTTTCAAAGCTTTTGAAAAATTTTCAAAAAGAAAAAGGTTTTTATATTTCTTCCATTAGAGGTGATCATAGAACCATGTTTGAAAATGAATATTTCAAAACCTTTTGCAATGAAAATGGTATTTCATATACATTTTATTCTCCCAAAACTCTTTTAAAAATGGGGTAGTTAAAAGGAAAAATAGAACTCTTGTGGAAATGGCTAGAACAATGCTTCATGAGTATAATTTACCTCTATACTTTTGGGTGGAAGTCATTAACACGTCTTGCTACATTGCAAATAGAGTATTTAAAAGACAAATTGTAAATAAAACTTCTTATGAGCTTTGGAACAATAGAAAACCTAAAATTTCATATTTTAGAGTATTTAGATGCAAGTGCTTTATATTGAACACTAAGGATAATCTTGAAAATTTTGATTTTAAAGTCGATGAAACAATTTTTCTAGGCTATGCCACCACTAGTAAAGTATATAGAATCTCAAAAGAACTCTAGTAGTTGAAGAGTCAATGCATGTTGTATTTAATGAATCAAACTCACTTGATAATGGAAAGGATGTTTGTAGTGTTGATGATTTTGTAGATAAGCATGTGATATGAACACCCAAGAAGAAAATGCTAGTAAGCCTTTAAAACTTGAAGGTCCAAGCAAGGAGGACAATAGGGAGATATCTCAACCTACTGTAAGCACCCAATTTTCGAGATGCAATTGTGCACAATTGCAACGTAAGCCCCTATGATGAAATTTATTCAAAAATTGAACTCGGTTGTCAATTTTTTGGACTCTAGAGACTAAATTGCAACATTTTTTAGGATTTGATTATAAAAAAGTCAATTTTTTAGGCATTTTTTAGTAATTAAAAGTTTAAAAAAAATTAGGGATTGGCATTTTTTATGTAATGTCGATCGATATTACATAATGCTGACGGCCATTGTGTAATGCCGATCAGCATTTGTCACGACCCAAACTAGGAGTCATGACCGGCGCTAGGGAACGGGAATTCTTTCGAATCCGGAACCCGTAGCAAGCCTTAGAAAATAAAATCATACAATAATTATATAAAAGTACGACCAAATTAAAATTTTTCTGAATCAATATATAAAATAAATACTCCACATCCTTTTATAATGAATACATGTTCGTACAATGTTCAAATACAAATTTTTAGAGTATTTAATATCCAAACAAAATAATACACTTCCAATACAATGACACTACTACTGCAGTTTCTAGGATACAATTCAAAGTTCAGAATATACATTTGCATAAAACAGCCAGGACTGAAGAACACCGGCGAAGAACTCTACAACTAAGGTCTGACGATATGGAATCTCCTGAAAAAAATAATTGAGGGGGGTCAGACCTCACTGAGTGAATTATTATACTATATATACATGCAAACTAAACCATAACAATCAGGCATTCTTATATATATATGTATATACACACATTTCACACGAATGCCAAACTTTGCTTTTATAAATATACTAAATGTAGAAAACGTTTGTTTTAATTCATGAAGGATCCATAGAACCCTAAATAATAACAACCTCAAACAATCCCATCATCACTCTAGCCATACAGGCTCACTTGATTCCAAATAGAACACTTATTCCAATTTGGATAGCAGACTGGCCCCGAGACACTAAGTCGATCGAGCTCCAGCAGTCTGGCTGTCAGTGTGATTGGCCCCGAGACACTTGGTCAACCGAGCTCCAGCAATCACACTATCCATCACCTCACATCTCAATCAACCCAATAGATCATTCAATTCACTTATGGACAGTAGACTGGCCCCGAGACACTAAGTCAACCGAGCTCCAGCAGTCTGACTGTCAGTGTGATTGGCCCCGAGACACTTAGTCAACCGAGCTCCAGCAATCACACTATCTAACATACCATTAATCTTAGTAAAATCAATTAAATCAATTATAATCACCCAATTTTAACTCTCACTCAATCCTTATCTACCGTACCGGTACGTACACGGTCCTAGTGCTGCCCACTAGGAAGCACGTTCTATTGATATCCTTCACTTCGAATAAATCATTCATTCGAAAAAAAATAATTAATGTAGAACCATATTCATAATAGTAAAACCAACCATATATATATATACCAAAAATATACCTAAAATATACCCAGTATATTTCAGGTATATATATATATATATATATATATAGTCAAATAAAATATGAAATAAACTAAAGATAAATCATTAATATAGTTAAAAACAATTTAAATGAGTAACAATAATATAACATGCATTATCTTAAAAATATACTTAAATATGCAAAAGATATACCCTAAGTACTCAAATCATTTAATAAACCATTTATGTATAAATATTCATTTAAATACGTGTTTGTGTTTAACATATATTCACAAATATACTAAAAATAAACCTAATTATCTAGCATGCATATATCAAAAATAAACCCTAAATATACCACTAATGTGTTAGGTTTAATTTAATAATAAAACATTTATTTATTAGGAAATAAATAAAAATATACCAAAAATAAACTTAAAAATAATTTTAAGTGTAGGTTTATACTTTAACATGCAATTATTTAAGAATAAACCTAAAATCTACTGAAACTATACCTAAAGTATACTAATCATTTAATAAAATAATTATATCTAAGTGTACATTTTAAAACATGTGTATATTACTCAAATGTATTAAACCTAAACCTAATTGTTTAATATGCATATATCAAACTAACATGCATAATTATTTAATATGCATATATATAAAAATGCAACCCTAGATATACCAAAAATATTATAATTTAAATCATTTTTAAAACATACAATGAAAATGAAAAAGTCTAAATAATGCATCCTATATGCAGTGCATATATATACAGTATAATAACTCACATGTTAGCGCTCCACGAGACAAACTCGACGGGCCTGATCCGTTAGGCCTCGGTCTCGGCGCAGCTAGACAACAAATGACAACATGAAATCATAATAAATTTAACAAAAATTCTAAAGACTCGATCTAGAATTTTAGACACAGCTTTAGAATAAGAATTTGACCGGACATCACGTTTTACGAGAATTCTACCGAAAATCCGGCAGAACCTCCCCTGTAAAACGGACATCTCTCTACTCAAAGAGTAGAGCCGGTCCTGCAAAGAAATACACTTCGGAATAAATACAGGATTATAATCAAAATCCCTCGGTCGGACTCCAAACTACAATTCACCGACCGAGGTTCACAATTCACAGAATATTTATAAAATACCGAAAATGCCCTTATATAATAAAAATACATTTTATAAATCCAAATTACGTAATTAACCCTAAAACATACTAAAAATCAATAAAAACCCATTTATTTAGAAAAATAGTATATTATATATAATTTGAAAATAATTTACGAAAAATAGTTTTAATTAGTTAAAAATACTAAAAATTTGCAGAAATCATTTTTATACCCTAAATAACTATTAAAACCAATTTAATTATATTTTTAACCAATTTAGTGTAAAATTACCAAAATACCCTTATATATATATATTCACTATAAATGTTCAAAAATTCAGCAAAAATTATATAATTACTCAAAAATTAATTTCTCAGCATATAATTCAATAATATCAATAAATATACTCAATTTACCAATTTATTTCAATTAAACACATAATTAACCCTATTTTTCAAAATTACCTAAACTTAATAAATTCCAAATAAATACATAAAAATTCACAAAAATTACAAATAAATTTCTATAATTCATTTCAACTCCTATAATCACCATAAAACACAATTTCATAATTTAATTAATTAATTTTCGAAACTTATAAAATAATAATAAAATAATCAAAAATTCACAAAAATTAAAATAAATTCCAAAAATTCTAAAAAAATTACAGCATGTAGATTAAGCTTCCAGGAACAAATTTTGTGAAGGAAGTTTTCATGAATCAATCAAATTGAAGCTAAAAAAAATTCGAAACCCAAAATAGCTGATTTGAAGAAATTGAAACCTAAGCAATTCTAGACCAAATCAAGTGAAACAAAGCTTGGAATCATACTCACCAGAGCTCAAGGAGAAGATAGAGACCAAAAGCATCAAATTTGGTGGCCGTAAAGTGCTTGGTCGGAGTTAAGTTGAATTTTTGGCTCTTTGAAGAAAATCCGGCCAAAACTCACCGGAAAAGAGTGTTTTAGGTGGTGGAAATGGTTGGAGGTGGAAGAGGAAGGCTGAGAGGCATAGTAACAGGAAGAAAACCAGCTTGAAAGTGGCTGGAAATGGAAGAAAACGTTTTGGGAGGAAGAAGATGAAGGAGGGGCAAAACTGTAAATAAATGAAAGTTTTGGTTTTTTGATAAAAATTTATGTATATATGTATATATATATATATTTACACTATATATTATAATAATATAAAATTTCACACACATTAAATATACACCACACACATATTTTAATATGTTTAATAATTTATAAACTTAAAATTAATTAATACAAAAATTAAATAATAAAATTAAGGAAATTAATTAAGCTCTAATTAATTTAAATAAATACACATATATACATTTTATTTTAGCACTTTAAAATTATATATGAGTTCATGCAAATTCATAAAACTAGTCAAAATAAATAGTATTAATTTATTTACGTGTCAATTTCCCCGAAAATATAATTTTCGGGAAAATTTTACGTAAAGTATTTAAAATAATATAAAATAATTAAAATTAGCTTTAAACAAACAACAAACTCATAAAATATCATAAATATATATACAAAAATTATTAACACTGCATATCCCGATGCAGTATAAAAATATTTAAAAATTCGGGATATTACAGCATTATACAATGCCGATCGACATTACACAATGGCGATCGGCATTGCACAATACCGACACGTTAAAAAGTCCTGTTTTTTTTTATCAATTTTTTTAGTGTTTTGATTGGTTGAAAATTCAATTTTTTCATTATTATTATCTGATAAGTTTTTTACACGTTCAAAACACATAAGAAGATTTTAAAATAAAAAAAACCACTATCAAATGTATTATGTATCTCCAAAGGAGGAAGTTAGTACGCAGGCAGACTCTACATTTAAAAGTAGAGTCTACATGCGTGCGAGAAAGGGGGGACGGACGAACAGAGAGGCTAAAAACAACACAAAGACACACATCGAGAGAAAAAAAAGAAAAAGATGAAAAAAAGAGAGAAAACATCTAGAGAACTACGCGATAAAATCCTACTGCACAAGAAAATCTTGATTTCTTCCGTCCTATCTAAAACTCTAATTTCTTGACATCGTTCTTTAAAGCTTTGAAAATAACATTCTGTGTTTGGAATGCAATTGAGCCTTTGTCTAGAATCAAACAATAAGTAAAAAACAATGGTGACAATCTCAATTTGAGGGGCTATCTTAAAGCATATGCACAATATTCATTTTTTTCTTCTATTTCTTTTTGTGATTTTTTTAATTTTGTTATTGTTTTTATTATTCAATTTCACTACTAATCTGATTATTTTTGTGTTTTTATTTATGTGCGAATGTGGATTGAGGAGGATACCACTTGTGTTTAGATGAATAGAAGGTCCATGGAATGCCATAGAATAACCTGTGTTGTTTTCCAGTAGAACTTAGGATTTTTATCTTTATTTTGCATTTTGGTATCTTGTGTAGTTATTTTAATTCATAGGTGTATAATTGTTTAATTTTAATTCTTGTATGTAGTTTGTAATAGCCTTAGTAGTGGGAATATTGAAAGATTTAATTTTCTACGTTTAAAATTAATTAGTAATTCAATTGGGTAAAAATCAATTAAAATCAATGGTGGAAATAGCTTAATTTAGGGTTTTCATATAATTGATTTAGGGTTTCTGGAAAATCATTATAATGTATGCTTGATCTTTTTTATATTTTATTTGTTTTTGGATTTTTTTTTTATTCTTTATTTTTATTTTGTGCCCCAACCCACGCTTAGGTCCAACTCATTTTAAATAGGCTTAAAAATAGTTTAGGGCTTTAAATAATTAAAATCAATTTAGGCCCATTAGGTTAGTTAGACTTAGGCCCACTAATTTAACTTTCCTTTAAAATTGAATAGACTTAAGCTCATTCCTTAGACAAACTAAAATAAATAGATATAGGTTCACTAATTAATTAAAAATGTAGGCCCACCTTTAGTCCTTTTCTCACTTGTAAATAAAATGTAAATCTAGTTAACTTTTTAATAAAATTAACATAGTTTAGACTTAGGGACAACACGATCTTAAGTGCATTGTTTATGTGTAATTTTATTGACTAGATGCCTAGGGTTAGATGGATGTCAAATAGGGTTTAAATAAAATTGCATGTAATTAGAGGATGAAATAATCATTTATAAAATTATTCTAAATGAACACGAGACTAAGAGAAGTTAGTAATTCATTCCTAGAATCTTCTGGTTATGGTGCTAACTTTCTTTTAGAGAATCGAGTACCACCAATCAAATTGTCCTAGTTATTACCTTGTGTGGCGACTCCTCTTCTCCATGCTATGACTTTGTGACATAGTAGTGTGCTCCCTAAGGCCATGAGCCTAAACAGTGTTACGGTTGCTAAAATCTTGGACGTGCGTTAAACCCCATCGTCTATAGTGGCATCTCCATTAGGGATAAAAGATACTGATTCTACTTATGTTCTTTAGAATTATTTTATCAATTATTATTTCATTCTTGCATTCATTCTGTATGTCCCTACTAAATCAATGGCATTGGTTTATAATTCCATGATTCCACTAGCTTCATGGAGTTATACATTGGCTAACCATCACTCTTAGCCTTAACTCAGTTCAAGAGGGATTACCGGGCTCATCTGACCAGAGTCTGTAACCCAAGTCCTTAAGGGGTTAATCTTCTCTCAAGTTAGTAAAGGATGTTGGGCCCGCCCCTCTGACCTTGGCCTATAACTCAAAGTCCATAATAGAGAGCATCTTGCTAAAGGAAACTTAACGCCGGACCCTAACCACATATAATGGCCTAGTTACTTCCTCTAGGATTTTTACCCAAAGTGCTTGTTTATTTGAATTGCCATGAGGTATTTCTATTTATAAAAGCTCAGGCCTATACCTTTGAAGTTCATTCAGGCTAATAAGGATTAGGCTAGACCTTTATATTTAGAAATGATGTTTATGTGCTTTTTGTTTTAAAGAGAGATTTGGCATGCACATTGGCTCTTAATATCCCCTGTTGATATGAAGGCCAAGACCAAAAATCCTAGGAAAAGAAACTTTCCATTGAACATGTGTGTGGGAGAAATAAGGTTGGAAGGTTTACCTGCATGATGGCTTATTGATTGCTTCTTGATACTTGCTACGTGTTAAGTGCTTGCCTGCTATTTGTTGCATAAACATATGCATCATGCATACATACAATCCACGCATCATACTAACACCTTGTTTTGTAGCCATCATAGATTCATCTAGGTCTTCTTATGTTTAAGGGTGAAAAGGTGGCAGATTAATCAGAATAGATCTAAGCCCTAAGTTAATAGCTTAAGAGATCCTTCAAGAACTAGAGAAGAGTCGAATCAACCCACTATACCTAGAAGCTAAACCAACTCAAATTGAACAGACTGAAATGGAACAACAACCAGAGATGTGGACCTTAGAGGACATTAAAGGAGCTTTGATGGATGACATGAGAGCTATGATGCACTATGAACTGAGATAGGTTTTGATCAGACTAGTGCAACCTGTTGTTGAACAACCGCCTACTGTAGGAGCTCCACTTGTCGTTGTAGCTCCTCCACCTGCTGCTAACAATGCTGGGGGCAACCTACTGCTAGAAATGTGCTTGCTACTGATGTGAGATTGGAATACATTGAAAATTACATGGTAGAAAAGGCAAAGAGAGAGTTACTTGAATTAGTCCATGATCATGAGTCTAAGCAGATGCAAGCACTGACTCAAAAAATGTCCAAGATGGAAGAGTTGATTAGAGGACAAAGAATGGGATATTCTTTTGACTTTGATGACATGCTGCAAATAGAGGGAGATAAGCTACTTGAAAAATTCAAAATGCCTTAATTATAGAAATTTGATGGGAGAGGAGACCCTAGAATTCATTTGAGCCAATACACAACAACCATGAGCACTACTAAAGCACTATTAATAGTAGTTGCTAGGCTGTTTGTACTGTCAGTGGAGGGAATGGCTATAAACTGGTACCATGGGTTAGAAAAGTCTATTAGGACTGATTAGAAAGAACTATGTACTACATTCTTAAAACAATATGATTATAACACTCGATTGGAAGTGTTTACTAGGGATTTGGAGTTGACTAAGCAAAAACCCAATGAATCCTTTTCTGATTTCCTCACCAGATTCATGAATAAAGTAGGACCGATGAAAAATAAACTGGTTGAAAAGGATCAAGTTAGGATGATTGTTCATAATGTATCACTTAATTTGGTCAAAAGACTGAAAATGATAAACCCCTTCATAGAGCTATATGATGATGGTCTACAAGTTGAAGAGATAGAGAATGAGAAAAAGAAGAATTCTAAAGGCTCAGCAACCCGAAATTACTCAAATAGGGGCCCACAATAGGGAAGTACTAGCCGAGCTATGGAGGTGCGTGTAGTTCAGCAACCTCGAAGGTACTCTAACTTCAACCAACCACTCTCCAAAGTCCTAAACAGACTAATCCAAAAAGGCCTACTCTGACCCTTAACCTTTTCTAAGCCACCAAACCCAAATGTCCCTAGTTTTGACCCTAACAGTTACTGTAAATTCCACCAAGCTACTAGCCATCCCATAGACAATTATATCCACCTAAAACATAAGATCCAAAACCTAATAGACTCCAAAAAAATCACCGACCCTAAAAAAATCCTACTCTAACCCAAACACTAGAAACAACCCTTTCCCAGACTACTGAAATGTTCCACCACCAGCCACCATGATGATCAACTCAGGGGTTAATGAAGAAGAAGTGCTAAGCTCCTTTGAGGACCTCAACCCTATACCTAATGGAGAACATTTTGAACAGCCATAGAGAGGAGTGGAAGATTTACTAAGCCAACCCTCAGGCAAGTTCGAATACAGAGTATTCTATTCTAAGCCCATTTCTGCTGACATCCCCATTGAATCGATTATGCCTACAGGGTAGGTGATGAATTTGAGGATGAACCTTTAGCTCTTAAACAGTCTCAATAAGGAGTTGAAGATTTTCTGAATCAACACTTAAGCAATCTCAATATGGAAGATCTGAAAGGGAAGGAAACATGCACAATGGAAGTGTGGAAAGATGAGAAAAGAGACTGAATCATTAGAGTTATTAACGTCTGGTATAACTCTGATAAGGAAAGCCTAGGAGGTTTTGATGTCTGGAGTGATGATCCTAAAGTGAATCATGTCACTAAAAGTGGGAGGAATTATAAAGTAGCAGAAAAGAAAATAGAAAGAGTAATAGAAAAAGAAGAAATAAAAGATGCAAAGATAGAAGAAGAACAGAAAGAGGATCTGATTTTGGAACAACCGAAGAAGGCTAATGCAAATGTCAGCATTTGGGAATTACTGATGCATTCAAGCAGCCATATAAGGGCTCTTGGCAAAGCTCTATCGAACATGAATATTGAAATAACTACTACTCTAAAGGCTATAGTAGCAAAGGTTACATAAAAGAAATAAAAGCTGATAACATTCTCAGATGATGACTTGCCTTTAGAAGGAAGAAACCAAAATAAGGCATTGTTTATCCCAGCTGAAGTAAGGGGAAAGAGAACTAATTTTGCTATGGTCGATGATCATTTTTCTATTAATGTATGTCCTTTGAAAATCCTGCCTAACTTAGGTTTGAAAGGTGAAGACTTAACAGATTCAAACCTCATAATCAGAGCTTATGATAACAGCTCTAGGAATGTGGAGGGGACATTCCAAGATTTAGTTAAAATAGCACCTATGGAATTAACCATTGAGTTTACCATACTGGACATTCCAGTCACTTATGCCTTATTATTGGGATGACCATAGTTCCATGCCTTGGGAGGGGTACCCTCAACTGTGCATCAAAAGATAAAATTCCCTTATGAAAGAGAAGTTATGACCATAGAAGCTGGGACTAATGCTGCTATGGCATCCATATTAGATAAACAGAAACAAGTGTGTGCACCCCTTAGTTTCCATATTGCTAGGATATTTGATAGGACTGAAATGGATCTAAGAGTAGCAAAAATGATGGAGAGCATGAATTACCCGGCTTGGATAAGGATTAAGGAAGAATGAACAAGGAAGTCCAGAATTCCCAGGATTCAAAAATCAAGATGACACAATAGGATTGGGTTTTACAAGGGAAGTAAGGTAGAAGGGCAAGGAAGAGATTCAATGCAGAAAAGAGGAAGCTATATGAAAAAGTTGGTCCTTTGAGTTAGAACTTCATCAAGCCAGGGGAAGGCAAATAATATCTGGGAGCCAAGGAATCAGTCAGTGTTGCTGGAGCATATGTCCTTAGGTTTGAGATCTTCAAGGAGCATATTATGGAGAATCTGGTGAAGGACAACAAAGAGGAAGTGATGAAGCTGGTAGCTGAGAGGATGGGTAGTGCTACTGTTGAAGAGCTGCTGTGTCTGCCACCTGAAGAGGAGCCACCCTAGGATTTAGCTACTATCATTAGTGATAGTTTTATTGATTTCTTTTATAATGAAACTGATGTAATAACGTCTGGTCTGTTTGAGGATGAAAATTTTGTTTTTTCTATGGTCAATAATATGAATGCTGATTTTGCTTACTTATGTGATGTGCATCCTGATAGTTATGTGCATTATAATTTAGATCATTCATGCATGTTTGACATTAATTCAATTCAATTTTATTCATTTAACATGGGCACAAATGATAATCCAAAGAACATTTCTATATCATATAAGGTAACTCTTGAAGAGAGGGAAAATTTTGAGAGAATATTAATAAAAAGAAAGGTAGTATTCGCTTAGAATTATAAGGATATGCCAGGGTTAGATAGGGAAATTGTAGAGCATCACATTCCTACTTATCCAAAAATTAAACATGTTAAGCAGAAACTACACAAGCTAAGACTGGAGTGGACTGAAAAGATAAGAGAGGAAATTGCTAAACAAATTCAGGTTAATTTTCTAGAAGTAGTTGATTATCTTTAATGGTTAGTAAACATAGTGTTGGTACCTAAGAAAGATGGTAAAGTGCGTATGTGTGTTGACTTCAGGGATTTAAACAAGCATGCCCTAAGGAGGACTTCCTTTTACCTCATATCGATGTAATAATGGACAGTGCGGTGTCAAGTGCGATGTACTCCTTCATGGATGGGTTCTCTAGTTATAATCAAATAATGATGGCAATCATGGACAAGATTAAGACAGCTTTTATTACATAATAGGGGACATACTGTTATAAAGTAATGCCTTTTGGATTAAAAAATGCAGGTGCAACTTATCAAAAGGCAACTACCACTCTTTTCCATGACCTGATGCATAAGGAGGTCGAGGTGTATGTGGATGACATGATGGTCAAGTCAAAAACAAGAGAAGGAAATTTTAAAGCTCTGGACAAGTTCTTAGCTCGAATTGAGAGGTATAATCTGAGGCTCAATCCGAAGAAATGAATTTTTGGAGTTACTTCAAGAAAGCTTCTAGGGCACATAGTTAGCAGTAGAGGAATTAAAGTATATCTAGATAAAGTGAAAGCTATTCAAGAAATGCCAGCACCGAAGATAGAGAAAGAAGTAAGAGGTTTCCTTGTTAGGTAATAATATATTAGTAGGTTCATTGCAAAGCTTACTAATATTTATGACCCTATCTTCAAACTCCTGAGGAAAAATCAGCCTTTGAAGTGGAATGATGATTATTAAAAGGCATTTGAAACAATTAAAGAATATCTTGCCAATTTGCCTGTATTGAAACCACCGAGGCAAGATAAGCCATTAATCTTGTATTTAGCCCTGGAAGAAAATGCAATGGGGGCGATGCTAGCATAAGAGGGACCCAAAGGGATAGAGCATGTAGTCTATTATCTTAGCAAAAAGTTCCTACCATATAAAGAAAACTACGACTTGGTAGAAAAGACGTGTCTAATCATGATCTAGGCAATAAGGAAATTGAGGCATTATTTTTAGTCCTATAAGGTCCAAACAATCTCAAAGATCGATCCTCTAAGGTATTTATTTTAGGCGCCTACTTTGACTAGAAGGATGCCTTGATGGCTAGTACTCCTAATTGAGTTTTATATAGAGTAAATCACTATGAAGGTCATCAAGGGAAGGGCAGTAGCAGAATTCCTCACTCAGAATGCAGTCAAGGGCGACGAATAGTGGAATTTAGAGTTTCCATATGAGAATTTGGTAGTGGTAGAGCCTCGTGAGTGGAAACTCTGCTTTGATGGAGCTGCAAACAATAGAGGAGCTAGGTTAGGAGTAATTTTAGTTATGCCAGAAGGAGAGACCATACCAATTGCCATGAAATTAGACTTCAAGGTGACTAATAATATGACTAAGTATGAAGCATGTACCTATGGAGTTGAAGTAGCTCTAGTAGCTGGGGCAAAGGAACTATTAGTTTACAGGGATTCTATGCTAGTGATTAGCCAGGCAAACGAAGAATGGGAAGTGAAAGAGGAAAAGTTGAAGCCCTACATCTACTATTTGAAAGCTTTAGTGAAAAACTTCAATAAATGTCTCTTCATCCATTTGTCAAAAGACGACAATCAAATGGCAAATGCACTGGCAACACTCTCTTTAATGTGGGATAGTGTAACAGGATCAACTATAAAGCCTTTGGTAATCATAAGATCAAGAGCTTCGTGTTACGGGGGTAAATAGATTATGAGTGTTCACATAGGGCCTAAAGAGAAATTGTGGTTTTATGATGTTCAGAGGTTTATAGAAGAAGGAAAGTATCTAGATGAAGCGACTTCAAAAGAAAAATATGCCCTTCATGTTCTTGCATTTAACTATGCGAGTCATGATAGGGTATTATACAAAAGAATGCTGAATGGGATGCAGCTCAGGTGCCTCAAAAAGGATGAAGATAAAGAGGTGATGTAAGAGATTCATGCAGGGGCTTACATTTCTCATATGAACGTGATGATTCTAGCTAAGAAGATATTCAGACAAGGGTATTACTGGATGAGCATAGAAAAGGATTATATCAGAATAGTGAGACAATGTCATCAGTGTCATGCTTATGGAAATCTTAACCATCTTCCTCCTATAGTATTGAATAGTTTATCATCACCTTGGCCCTTTGTAACCTGGGGAATTGACATCATAGGAGAAATAAGGCTGACAACATCAAATGGGCATAAGTACATAGTTATGGCAATAGACTACTTTTCCAGATGGATAGAGGCTGAGTCTTCAATGTTGTGAAAGCAAAACAGATGGCGTAATTTATTGAGAAGAGCCTTATTTGCATATATGGGGTTCTACACCACATTGTGACAGATAATGGCATCCAATTTCAAGCATAAACATTAGAATTATTACAGAAGTATGAGATTAAGCATCATAAGTCTTCACTATATCTCCCTCAAGCTAGAGCAATAGAAGTAGCTAACAAAAATGTTAAGAAAATTCTCTCTAAAATGGTCAAGACCTCTAAAGATTGGTCTGAGTTTCTTCCTTTCACTTTATGGGGACATAGAACTATAATTAGAACAGTCACAGGGCAAACTCTGTTCTCATTAGTATATGGTTGTGAAGCTGTTTTGCCTATAAAAACATAGATCAAATCATTGAGAGTAGTCATGGAAGCTAAAAATCCTGAGAGTGAATGGGTATAGAAGAGGTATGATAATCTTGTATCTCTGGACGAGAAGAGGATGAATGCCTTGTTTTATACTCAAATATACCAGAGGAGGATAACAAGATCATTCAATAAAAAAGTGAAGGCTGGAAAGATAAAAGTCAGGGACATGGTGTCAAAACAGTCCAAAGTAGTGGTATTTGATCCAAGAGGGAAGTTCAGACCAAACTAGGAAGGGCCATATTTATTCAAATCGATTTTGCCTAAAAGAGCTGCAAATATATCATATCTAGAAGGAAATGAATTCATGGAGCCTGTTAACCTGGATCACCTCAATGAATACTACCTGTAAAAATAAAATAAAAGTAGGACAAAGAAAATAAAAGTAGGACAAAAAAATAAAGTCCATTGATTAGAAAACCTGAAAAGGCTACTCAGGCAAAAGTTAGAACATTCCCGCTGCTCAAAAAACCTGTAAAGGGCTGGCAAGCAAAAATTAAGGAAGAAAAATAAAAGAGATGGTCCCACTGGCTAGAAAACCCATAAAAGACTAGTCAGTTTAAAATTAGGGCAAATAAATTAGTGAGAGAAAAAGGTTCAGCTAGAAAATTTGAAAGAACTAGTTGATAATAGGAGTTATATCATGTGATGTAATAAATGTACTCATTTTTGCCCTAATTAATGAATGATATTGAAATTGAATTTTGTTCTAGCATTACATGTTCTATCTTATTCAAAATGCATAAGTACTAGAAAGGAAAATAGAACATGAAAGCTTAAAATCAGCAATATGAGACCAATTCCTAATGATGTCTTTGCTTTTTCTTCTGTGACTCTTAATGTAAAGCCTAAGTCCTCCTGTATCTAGAAAATCTTGGTGGTTCCTTAGCTTATACCACAACCCAAGTCTTATAATTGTCATCAGTAGCTCTATCAGCATCTGAGTATATATTCCGCTCAAAAATCCTGCAAGGCCATAAACTCTTGACCCTGTCTAGGAAATTTTGTCTAAGAGGAAAGCCTTCAAAGTCAATCAGAACAATAACTATAAATTGTGGATGACCATATTGACGACAAAGTCTGGAAGGAGAAAAGAAAGTCGAGAAGTGCAGCCCTAGGATAGGAACACAATGATCATACAAGTTAAGGGTCACAAACTTCAGCTTCCACCAAGGACAAGTCCATGTAATCTCAATATCTGTAATGCCTTATAACCAATTCACCCATTGGTCCATAGTGTGTTTGTCCTTCACCTTCAATGGACGAGATTGCAATTGATGAAGCTGATAAGATGAAGGATTAGCAGGAATAGCAAGCAAGCTCAGCTTCTCTTGTAATAAGATCTAAAAAATACAAAAAAATAAAATGAAAGCCTACTAAGTTGAAAACCTAAAAGGATGACTTAGGCAAAAGTTAGGGCAAGCCTGCTAAGTTGAAAACCTAAAAGGGTGACTTAGGAAAAAGTAAGGCCAAGCCTGCTAAGTTGAAAATTCAAAAGGACATCTTAGGCAAAAGTTAAGGCAAAAAAAAAGATTTGGTTACACACCTAAAGGAGAAGTAAACTGCTCGAAAGACGATGATGGGTCTGGAAGTTATCCAACCCAATGATGGTCTCAGCAAGAATAATTGGCATAGGTTCAGACCCAACTTCTACTTACTCCAGAATACTCATAATCATGGTATCAGCATCTCCGTGCAAAGAGACCAAGAGGAAATGAGCATAAAAGTAAAAAGTGACCATTCTAATCCAAGTAGCACTATTCTTACCTTTAGTCTCACACGTAGTAATTAAAGAAGATAGATTGACAGTCTCAGAATTATGGGCAAAAAGATGAATACTAGCTGGGGGCATATCGAAGAAAGCAACAAGCCTATCTGGGAATTGCATTCCTAAATCAGGCAGGGCAATAGCAACAGTAGAGTCCAATGAGCACCCCAGGATAGCAGCAAACTCCTCAATCACAAGACACAGCTCCTGGCCATTAAACCTGAAGGCATGATCTTTTGAGCTCTAGAACATTGTAGCAGCATGCAAGAAATTATCTTCAGATGTTGAAAAGATCTTAAGGGTTTGAGATGAAAAGGTTAAAGCCTATTCCAGTCATCACCATTAAGGCGTTTGAGAAATTTCTTCATCAATTGGAGAGAAGCTTGAGTCATGATGAGAATGGATTGAAAGGGATAGTGAAACTGGTTCTTTTATAAGCCATTTATAAAGAGAGAAGTTGAATTTTGATGGAATTAGGCTTCCTCTACTGGATAGAGATAATGGATGATAAATGATAAATGATAAGGATAAATGGATAGAGATAGAGGATAATAGTATAATTATCTAATTATCATTATCCTAATTATATAATTATCTTTATTATCTAAAATCTTTATCCATTTAGTTAAAGTCTAATTTAAGGTTAAATTAAGACACAGACTAGTTCAACACAATGCATACAAACAATATAGAATTCATAACACAATAGTATGATAGAAAAATCTAATAGCCTAAATCAATCATCCTGAACTCTAAAATCCGGCCATGGGCTCCATCCTCTGGTGGAGTCATCACAGTGACAGATGTTCAGAGGTCTAACAAAGGAAGTCCTAATATTGTAAGGATTAATGCCTGAACCTATAAGCTATTGGCAAAGTATCTCAATCTCGTGCTCCAAACTGTTGGAGTAGCTCTATACACATAGAAAACACATCGTGTGCATTTCATGCATAGCATGCATACATTTGCATCTTTATTGTACATATACTTACCCTCCATCTATCTATAACCTGTATAGTGAAAAACCTTTGAGATGAGACAAGTCCATGTAAATACTCCGCCTGTGTCCAAGGGACCTATTTTGTAAATTTATTAAAATTAGTGTTAAGTGTATAGATTACGTAGAAAACAAGTAAGAAAAACTCACATAAGAGGCATTTGTGGGAGAAAAGATAAAAATCTGAGCATCACTAAAATGCATTTGCTGCTCGACTGGAGTCTGAACAGAAGGAGCCCAATAGAATATGGATCTATTTGGAAGCGAGATATCACCAAGGGTAATGCTCGTAAAAGCACCATCGCTACTAGTCCTAACATGCTGAGTATGATGAATGGGACTAGGTCTGGGCTCAGGACTCTCAATATCAGGAACAACCTCAGTCTCTAAAGCAATCTTAGTCTCCTCATCCATATCAACAAAAGAGCGAACCTCCTCAAACTGTAAAGAGAAGGTGTAGACAGCGGGGTTTAGTGCGCATCCAAGATTTTAGCAACCGTTATACTTTTTAGGCTCAGGGCCTTAGAAAACACACTAACCACTATCACAAAGACAGGGTGTGGAGATGAGGAGTTGCCACCCAGGGTAATAACTAGGACAATTTGATTGGTGGTACTCGATTCTCTAAAAGAAAATTAGCACCACAACCAGGAGATTCTGGATACGAAATACTAACTTCTCTTAGTCTCGTGTTCATTTAGAATAATTTTATAAATAATTATTTCATCCTCTAATTACATGTAATTTTATTAAACCCTAATTAACATCCATCGACCCAAAAAGCAACAAGTCAATAAAATTACAAGTAAAAAATGCACTCAAGATCGCATTGTCCCTAAGTCTAAACTATGTTAATTTTATTAAAAAGTTAGCTAAATCTACTTTTTATTTACAAGTGAAATAGAATAAAAGTGGGCCTACATTTTATTAATTAATGAGCCTAAATCTATATTTTTTTAGTCTTTCTAAGATATGAGCTTAAGTCTATTCAATTTTAAAGAAGAAATTAAATTAGTGGGCCTAAGTCTTAATCTGATTTTATTTTAAATGAAATGTGGGCCTAGGTCTATTTATTTTAAAAGAAATACAATTAAATGAGTTGAGCTAAGTCTAAACAATTTCAATTAACTAAGCGGGCCTAAAATTTAATTAACCTAATGGGCCTAAGTTGATTTTAATTATTTAAAGTCTTAAACCATTTTTAAGCCTGTTTATTTAGTGGGTTAGACCTACACATGGGCTTGGGGCCCAAAACATAAAAAAAAACAAGCCAAAAATAAATAAAACACAAAAAATAGATCAAACAAACATTACAGTGATTTTCTAAAAAAAAAACCTATATTAATTACATGCAAACCCTAATTTAACTAAAGCCACCATTAATTTTAATTAATTTTTACCCAATTGAACCTAATTACTAATCAATTTTAAAGTATAGAAATTTAAATCTTTCACTATTCCCACTACTGAGGCTCTTACAAACTACGTACAAAATTAAAATTAAATAATTATACACCCAGAAATTAAAATAAATTACACAGGATACAAAAATGCAAAAAAACAATTAAAATCCTAAGAACTATTATTAAAACAGTACAGGCTCATCCATGGCATTCCATGGATCTTTTGTTCAATTAAACACAGGCGATATCCTCCTCCTCAATCCACAAAAAAATCAAATTAGTAGTGAAATTAAATAATAAAACAATTAATGAAATAAATAAAAATCACAGAAGAGAAAAAAAGAAAAAGTGAATGTTATGCATATGCCCTTGTTCAGCCCATCAGATTAGGATTTTCACCGATGAAATTGACTCAGTGTTGATTTGATTATGGACTGAGACTAAAAATCCTTGTATCATCTTCCTCAAATGAACTGCAAAAGTTAGGGTTTTTTAAAGAACAAAGAAATCAAATCCTTTTTTTTTCCGTCTATAAAAATCCTCTCGCCAAAAAACCTTCTGCCATAGCCTCCCCAGCCAAAGAAAAACCTCCCAAAAAAAACCCTCCTCCAAAAAAACCCTCTCCCAACACGCATGCAGACTCTGCTTTTAAATGCAGAGTCTGCACGTACTCAACTTCCTCCAAAGGAGGAACAGACCTATCTGATCAGATCAGATAGCATTTGTTTTGATTTAAAAAAAATATCTTCTGTGTTTCTTTTTAAAAAGAAAAACCTTATTAGATAAAATTTGAATTTTTCAACAAATCAAAACACTAAAAAAATCGATAAAAATAAGGAAAAACTATGCAAAAAAATCAAAAAATGGAATTATTGCGTATCGATATTGTGCAATGTCGATCGGTATTGTACAATGTTGATTGGCATTGTGTAATGCCGATCCACATTGCACCAATACCGCTCCTAAAAATTTTTTTTTAACTTTTAATTACCAAAAGACCCCTAAAAATGACTTATTTGCAATCAAATCCTAAAAAATGTTACAATTTAGTCCCTAAAGTCCAGAAAATCAACAACCAAGTTCAATTTTTGAATACATTTCATTATAGGGGCTTATGTCGCAATTGTGCACAATTGCATCCCGAAATTGGGTGCTTACAGTTTCCCTCCTTTGTCGTTGTTTGCTTGACAAATTGCGGCAAAGCAAAAGAAGCATACAATTTCGAAAGAAAGAAATTAGGACACTCGATTGTATCCTAAGTGATAAATTGATGCTCAAATTATTGAGTAAAGTGTAGTGTTTGATAAGTCGCACTATATTTCCTATGGAACGTCTAGTGAACTTTATGCAAATGAGTTTCGCTATAGTCCCTATGGGACGTTTAGCGATGATAAGTTAAAAACTTGGTATAGTTCCTGTCGAACGTCTAGCAATAAAGAATTTCGTTATATTCCCTGTGGGACATCTAATGATGCATGCTATATTCCCTGTGGGACATCTAGTGTAGATGAATTGAAATAAATTACATCATACTAGGTCCTATGATGCCAATTATACTCGGTCATATAATCAATTGAGGATACATTGCACTCGATTGTACAATGCCGACTACACTCGGTCGTATAGTCTTGAATTGAAAAAATTACATCATACTCGGTCGTATGATGCCGATTATACTCAGTCGTATAATTGATTGAGGATACATTGCACTCGATCGTACAATGTCGACTACACTCGATCGTATAGTCTTGAATTGAAAAAATTACATCATACTCAGTCGTATGATGCCGATTATACTCGGTCATATAATCGATTGAGGATACATTGCACTCGGTCATACAATGCTGACTACACTCGATCGTATAGTCTTGAATTGAAAAAATTACATCATACTCGGTCGTATGATGCCGATTATACTCGGTTGTATAATCAATTGAGGATATGTTGCACTCGGTTGTACAATGCCGACTACACTCGGTCGTATAGTCTTGAATTAAAAAAATTACATCATACTGAATCGTATGATGCCAATTATACTCGGTCGTATAATCAATCGAGGATACATTGCACTCGATTGTACAATGCCAACTACACTAGGTCGTATAGTCTTGAATTGAAAAAATTACATCATACTCGGTCGTATGATGCCGATTATACTCGATCGTATAATCGATTGAGGATACATTGCACTCGGTCATACAATGCCGACTACACTCGATTGTATAGTTTTGAATTGAAAAAATTACATCATACTCGGTCGTATGATGCCGATTACACTCGGTCGTATAATCGATTGAGGATACATTGCACTCGGTCATACAATGCCGACTACACTAGGTCCTATAGTCTTGAATTGAAAAAATTACATCATACTAGGTTGTATGATGCCGATTATACTCGGTTGTATAATTGATTGAGGATACATTGCACTCGGTCATACAATGTTGACTACACTCGATTGTATAGTCTTGAATTGAAAAAATTACATCATACTCGATTGTATGATGCTGATTATACTCGGTCGTATAATCGGTTGAGGATACATTGCACTCGGTCGTACAATGCCGACTACACTCAGTCGTATAGTCTTGAATTGAAAAAATTACATCATACTCGGTCATATAATTGGTTGAGGATACATTGCACTCGATCGTACAATGCCAACTACACTCGGTCGTATAGTCTTGAATTGAAAAAATTACATCATACTCGGTCATATGATGCCGATTATACTTGGTCGTATAATCGATTAAGGATACATTGCACTCGGTCGTACAATGCCAACTACACTCGGTCGTATAGTCTTGAATTGAAAAAATTACATCATACTCAGTCGTATAATGCCGATTATACTCGGTCGTATAATCGATTGAGGATACATTGCACTCGGTCATACAATGCCGACTACACTCAGTCGTATAGTCTTGAATTGAAAAAATTACATCATACTCAGTCGTATGATGCCAATTATACTCGGTCGTATAATCGATTGAGGATACATTGCACTCAGTTGTACAATGTTGACTACACTTGATCGTATAGTTTTGAATTGAAAAAATTACATCATACTCGGTCGTATGATGCCGATTATACGCGGTCGTATAATCGATTGAGGATACATTACACTCGGTCATACAATGCCGACCACACTCAATCGTATAGTCTTGAATTGAAAAAATTACATCATACTCGATCGTATGATGCCGATTACACTCGGTCGTATAATCGATTGAGGATACATTGCACTCGATCGTACAATGCCGACTACACTCGGTCGTATAGTCTTGAATTGAAAAAATTACATCATACTCGGTTGTATGATGCCGATTATACTTGGTTGTATAATCAATTGAGGATACATTGCACTCGGTCATACAATGCCGACTACACTCAGTCGTATAGACTTGAATTGAAAAAATTACATCATACTCGATTGTATGATGCCGATTATACTTAGTCGTATAATCGGTTGAGGATACATTGCACTCGGTCGTATAATGCCGACTACACTCGGTCGTATATTCTTGAATTGAAAAATTACATTATACTCAATCATATAATTGGTTGAGGATACATTGCACTCGGTCGTACAATGCCAACTACACTTAGTCGTATAGTTTTGAATTGAAAAAATTACATCATACTCGGTCATATGATTCCAATTATACTCGGTCGTAGAATCGATTAAGGATACATTGCACTCGGTCATACAATGCCAACTACACTCGGTTGTATAGTCTTGAATTGAAAAAATTACATCATACTCGGTCGTATAATCGATTGAGGATACATTGCACTCAGTCGTACAATGCCGATTACACTCGGTTGTATAGTCTTGAATTGAAAAAATTACATCATACTCGGTCGTATGATACCGATTATACTTGGTCGTATAATAGATTGAGGATACATTGCACTCGATCATACAATGCCGACTACACTCGGTCGTATACTCTAATTTGGGCTTTGATCCTTATAGTGCTGGGACTTCTTCTGTCAACCCTCCGGACATCTTTCACTGTGATAACTTTACTAGAAGATGGAGCCGATGGTCGGATTCTATAGCTCAAGATGACTGATTTAGGCTATCAGATTTTTCTATCATATTGTTGTGTTAACCAACTCTACCAGTTGGATGCACTTCTTTCTGGATTTACAATTCCGGCAGACTTGTTGAAGTTAGTTTCAACCATGATGAATGTATAAAAGTACATTATAATGTTGAAAATTTAGCATGTACTTAATGAATCTCACTATTTTTATTTTCATGACTATCACTTATTTGCCATTTGCAAAGGTCAGAGGCATCGTTAACCATCTTATGTTGAGAGTATAGCATTTACCAAGTGAAGAGCTTACTTCTACACCTAATTTTAGGGAAAATTTGCTAAACAAAACTTGTGGAAATTAAGCATAAAAATATTGAATTCAGAGTATCAAAACAGTCTTTGAATTATTTTTGTTCTTTTCTTCCTTATCCAAGTATTCCCCCGCCTTTCTCATATTATTCAGTGTGGATACCATTGGAAACGTCCTTTGGATACTCATACTCTTATAGAGCATTGGAGTAAATAGAGCAAGTTTTTTTTTAATGTGGGTCCTCTTTTAGTATTCCCCCGCCTTTCTTGTATTATTTAGCATGGATACCGCCGGAGGTTTACGTTGATACTCTTGCTCATTTTTGGGCATTGGATTATATTATGTTTGCTTTTGTTCTGATTCTCCTCTTAGTGTTCCCCCGCCTTTCTCGTATTACTCAGTGTGGATATCGTTAAGGGATTTGTACTTGTACTCATTTCTGAGCATTGGAGTAGATTATATGCACATTTATTATTCAAAAGACTAAAATGACACTTTGAAATTCAACTAAATTATACTGCAAGTCCATAGATTTTGTCTTTGCACATTCTTCCCCGTGTTTAGGTGTAAAGTAAGCATTAAATTAATTAGATTTTTAGAAACTCTCAGCATAGAACTGTCAATAAGACATCTAAATTCTATGAGGCTAATAAAAGAAAGCCACTAAAATAAAAGGTCATGAGATAAGTTTTTGCACATTATATCATGAAGAGGATAAATTTACTCTTAATTTTATAAATTTTCTTTGTACTTCACTACAGAATAAAAAAAAGATAGAGTTATACTACTTCCCTTTGGTATTTGTCAGGCTATTTATCACACAGAGTGAGATTTTATCGAGTGATTAGCATTTGCTATCCTAGTCATTCTTATTAATGTATCGATTATTTTCCTCTTCTTCGTTCTCTTTTATTTTCCCTGCACAAAATATCATATATTAGTATGGTTTATTTATAAGTAAAGAAATTTTATCAAAATGCAATATTACTCTTTTGCATTCTTCCCTTTTTGATTGTGGTGATGATGTCTCTAGTCACAAGGTCGCGATGTTCTACCATCAAAGTTGTGGCTTTCTTCTATTGATGCTATGGTGGAGGGCTCCATCATTCCTCTTCCTAACATTTCCTACAAAAGATAAAATTTATGAGTTAGAGATTTTTATTTCATAATCAAAGAATTTTTCAGAGTGCATTTGTCCCAAGTTTTAAGTGCCTTCTTCCTTTTTAATCATGATGTGTTTGATCGCAGGGTTGTGATATTCTACCATTGGTGTTGTGGCTTTAGGCTGAGTATTGATGCTATGGTAAAGGGCCTCATTCCTCTTCCTAACATTTCCTGCCAAAGAAAAGATTTGGAAGTTAGAGGTTTTTATTTCACCATCAAAGAAGTCTTCAGAGTGCATTCATCTCTTAAGTTTTGAGTGCATTCTTCCCTTTTTAGGGCCGATCATATGTATCGCTGACATGTTTGACTTTCTTATTACCATATTCCACACCCTCTTGAGATCACCAGGATGATGGTTCTTGGTAATGTTGCTCCTCCAATTTTACCTTTCAGATGCTTTACATGTGAATACTTTGACTACTTTCCTGCACTTTTACAACACTAATCTTGAATGTTAGTAGCAAAGTGTTTAGACAATCTTAACTAGGCTCAAAGACTTTATTATGTAAAGAAATTATTTCACAACAAATGTATGCAAGTGTATGCATGTTATGTATAACATGCATGATCTTAATAGGTCTTCTGTTTGGAGTAAAGCTATGCTCGCAGCTTGGAGTGTCAAAACGAGGTGCCTTATCAACAACTTGTAGGTTCAAGCACTTAATGCTTCATTGTTGGCACTTATGATGATTGAGCTTCTGATATAGTCTATCGAAAAAATAACCAGGCTAGTGAATGGGGTCCATGGTTTTACACTAGAGCTCATAATTGACCGATGCACTATTAAACTTTTCTTTTTGTTACTGCTTCTGCTATATGATAATTGTTATATCTGTATGCTTGCAATAAAATCCTTTCTACCCTGAGATTGTTTTCACTAACTTTGAAGTTCTACTATTGTATTTACCATTTTTCCCCTAACTTGTCCTAGAGTTACATTTTGCCCCCAGCTTCATTTTGAATTCATCTTAGTAATCACTTTCTTCATATGCACAAGAGACTCAGTTTGGTCATTTATTATTGTTGGCCCTTTGTCTTACTAACCCTATTAGCTACAATCTCATGTATTGAAGATGCATAAGAGTGGCCGAACTGATTGAAACGAATTCTGGATGATGAAATCAATTGGACTTGCACTTTGAAGAATTCTAGAGCAGAATATGAGGCTTGATGCTGATGCAATAATTGATAGTTACAATGTATGGATTGAAAAGCAAGTTACTGAACCACCTGAATTCTCAAGGTATAAGGGGACACTAGGCTAACAAGGAAAATTACAAAAGAGGTGGCAAAAAGAAAACGTAACTAAAATAGTGATCTCATAGCTCTGATTTAGCTTTCATCATGTATTGTTTTTCCATTCAGATACTTATGCAGTATGATAAAGACCAATATACGATGTTTGAACAAAAATTTAAAATTCAATTTTAATCATTCATTAGGGCAAAAATGAGAACATTCATTACATCACATGATATATCTCCTATTATTAGTCAGTCATGCATTTTCCTCTCTAATTTTTACCTTATTATTCTTTTTTTCTCTTCTTTTTTTTTCTCTTTTTATTCTCTCTTTGTTTTTTTTTCTTTTTCTTCTTTTTATTTTTCTTTTTTATTTTTCTCACATTTCCTATCTTTAGAAGTTACATCATGTGATATATGTATGTTCTTTGAATTTGCATTTGTGCCCATACTGAATGAATCTAATTGAATTAAATTTATGTCAAACAAGCAGATGTAATCAATATCATAATGCACAGTACCATTAGGATGCACATACATAAGCAAGCATAATCTGAATTTATATCATCGATTACTAGAAACTAAAATTTTATTCAATGATACAATGAGAAATTTTATTTCCTATTCTAGATGCTAGCGATGCTGAGTCTCATAGTGGTTATCCTTGAGGTGGTTGACATAACAACTCTTTAACAGTAGTACTACCCATCCTCTCAGCTATCAGCTTCATCACTTCCATTTTATTGTCCTTCATTAGATTCTCCACAATCTGCTCCTTCAAGATCTCAAATCTGGGGACATATGCTCCAACAACACTAACTGATTCCTTAGCTCTCAGATAGTATTTGCCTTCCCCTGACCTGATGAAGTTCTGACTCAAAGGACCAACTTTTGCATAAAGCTTCCTCTTTTCTGCATTGAATCTCTTCCTTGCCCTTCTACCTTTTGGCTTTGCTTCCCCTGTAAAACCCAATCCTATTATGTCATCTTGATTTTTGAATCCTGGGAATTCTCTTTGTTCATTCTGCCCCAGTCCTTGTCCAAACTAGTAATTCATGTTCTCTATCATTTTTGCTACTCTTGGATCCATTTCTGTCCCATTAAATATCCCAGAAATCTAGAAACCAGGGGGTGCACACACTCGTTTCTGTTTATCAAGTATAGCTACCACAGCTACATTGGTTCCAGCTTCTATTGTTACGACATCTCCTTTATGAGGGAATTTTATTTTCTGGTGCACTGTTGAAGGTACTCCTCCCAGGGCATGAAACCACGACCTTCCCAATATCAAGGTATAGGTAACAGGGATGTCCAGTACAGTAAATTCAACAGTTGACTCCACAGGTCCTATTTTGACCAAAGCCTTAAATGTTCCCTCCACATTCCTGGTACTGTCATCGTAAGCTCTGATTATGAGGTTTGAAGCCGTCAAGTTATCTACTTTCAAACCCAAATTAGGTAGGACTTTTAGTAGGCATACATTTATAGCTGAACCATCATCCACCATTACAAAGTTGGTTCTCTTCCCTTTTACTTCAGCTGGGATAAATAATGCCTTATTATGGTTTCTTCCCTCCAAAGGCAAGTCATCATCTGAGAATGTTATCAGCCCATGTTTCTTTTTTATTACCTTTGCTACTATAGCCTCATGCGTAGCTACCATTTCAATGCTCATATTTGACAAAGCTTTAACCAGAGCCCTTATGTGACTACTCGACTGTATCAGTAATTCCCAGATGCTCACACTCGCTTTAGCCTTCTTGAGTTGTTCCAAAATCATATCCTCCTTCTGTTCTTCCTCTACTTCTGGATCTTCTCTTTCTATTACACCTTTTGTTTTCTTTTTACTGGCTTATAATTCTTCCTACTTCTAGTGACATGATTCACTTTAGGATCATCACTCCAAACATCAAAACCACCTAGGCTTTCCTCATCAAAGTTATACCATATGTCAATAACTCCAATGGTTCGGTCTCTTTTCCCACCCTTCCACACTCCCATTGTGCATGTTTCTTTTCCTTTCAACTCCCTCAGCTTGTCCGTATGTTGGCTTAATAGCTCTTCCACTTCTTCTTGGGACATTTCTAGGGTTAAGAATTCATCTTCTTCAAACTCATCACCCCATCCTGTCGGCATAATCAATTCAATGGGGATGTCAGTAGAAGCGGGTTTAGAATAGAAAACTCTATAATCGAACTTGCCTAAAGGTTTTCCCAACAGCTCTTCAACTCCTCTTAGTGACTGCTCAGGAATTTCAAGCTCTTTTTTTATTGGCTTATCATTAAACTCATCTCCCCAACCTGAGGGCTCAATTGATTCAATAGGGATATCAACAGAGGGTGGTTTTAAGTAAAATACTTTGTAATCAAACTTGCCTGAGGTTGGCCCAGTAAATCTTCCACTTCTCTCTATGGTTGTCCAAAAGGTTCTCCATTGGGTATAGGGTTTAGGTCCTCAAAAGAGCTTAGCACTTCTTCCTCACTAACTCCTAAGTTAATCATCATAGTGGTTGATGGTGGAACATTTTGGTAGTTTAGGAAAGGGTTGTTTTTGGTGTTTGGGTTAGAGTTGGATTTTTCAGGGTCGGTGAATTTTTCGAAGTCTATCAGGTTTTGGATCTCATGTTTTAGGCGGATACAATTGTCTGTGGGATGGCCAGCAGCTTGGTGGAATTTACAGTAACTATTGGGGTTAAAACCAGGGATATTTGGGTTTGGCTTAGAAAAGGTTAAAGGTTGGAGCAGGTCTTTTTAGATTAACCTCTCTAAGACTTTGAAGAGTGGTTGGTTGAAGTTGAAGAACCTTTGGGGTTGTTGAACTGCACGCACCTCTATAGCTTGGCTAGTACTTCCTTGTTGTATGCCCCCAGTTGGATAGTTTCGAGTTCCTGTGCCTCTAACAGTTTTCTTTTTCTCACTCTCAATTTCCTCAGCTTGTAACCCATCATCATACAAATCCACAAAGGTTTTGGGATTCATCATCCATAACCTCTCGACCAAATTAGGCAACACATTACGAACTATCATTGTAACTTGATCCTTCTCAACAAGCATGTTTTTCATCATCCCTGCTTTATTCATGAAACAAGTTAAGAAATCAGAAAAGGACTCATTTGGTGTTTTCTTAGTCAACTCCAAATCCCTAATTGACACTTCCAATTGAGTGTTATAGTCATATTGTTTCAAGAATGCAGTATATAGTTCTTTCCAGTCAGTCTTAATAGATTTTTCTAACCCATGGTACCAGTTCACAGCCATTCCTTCCAGGGACAACATAAACAGCCTAGCAACTACTGACAATGGTGCTTTAGTAGTGCTCATGGTTGTGGTGTATTGACTCAAATGAATCCTTGGATCTCCTCTCCCATCAAACTTCTGTAGTTGAGGCATTTTGAATTTTTTAGGTAGCTCATCTCCCTCCATTTGCAGCATGTCATCAAAGTCAAAAGAATATCCCATTCCTTGTCCTTTAATCAGCTCTTCCATCTTGGACATTTTCTGAGTCAATGCTTGCATCTGCTTAGACTCAAGGTCTTGAACCAATTCAAATGACTCTCTCTTCGCCTTTTCTACCATGTAGTTTTCAACGTCTTCCATTCTCACATCAATAGCAGACACATTTCTAGGAGCAGGTTGCCCCCCAGCATTGTTAGTAGTAGGTGGAGGAGCAACAGGTGGAGCTCCTACAACAGGTGGCTATTCAATAGTAGCAACAGGTGGTTGTCCAACAATAGGTTGCACTAGTCCGGCCAAAGCCTGTCTCAGTTCATCTTGCATCATAGCTCTTATGTCATCCATCAAAGCTCCCTTAATGTCCTCTAAGGTCCACATTTCTGGTTGTTGTTCCATTTCATTCTGTTTAGTCTGAGTTGATTCAATTAGTGGGTTAATTGGACTCCCCTCTAGTCTCTCCAGTTTGTGAAGAATGTCTTGAGCTATGGACTCTAGACTTAAATCAACTCTGGTCAATCTACCATCTCTTCATCCCCAGATACGAGAAGACCTGGATGAATCTATGATGGTTGTAAAACAAGGTATTAGTATGATGCATGGACTGTATGTATGCATGTATGTATGATGCATGTGTTTATGCAGTAAGTAGCAGGCAAACACTTAGCAAGTAACAAGTATCAGGAAGCAATCAGCAAGCAACATGCAAGCATAAGCCTTCCAACCTTATTCCTCCCACACACGTGTTCAATGGCGAGTTTCTTTTCCTAGGATTTTTATCTTGGCCTTTATATAAACAGGGGATATTAAGAGCCGACGCACATGCCAAATCTCTCTTAAAAGAAAAAGCATAAAAGCAGCATTTCTAAATATAAAGGTCTAGCCTAATCCTTATTAGCCTGAATGAGCTTTAAAGGTATAGGCCTGGGCTTTTATAAATAGAAACACTTGATGAAAATTCAAATAAACAAGCACTTTGGGTGAAGATCCTAGGGGAAGTAACTAGGCCATTATATGTGGTTAGGGTCCGGTGAAAAGTTAAGGTTCCCTTAGCAAGATGCTCTCCATTATGGACTTTGAGTTACAGGCCAAGGTCAGAGGGGCCCAGCATCCTTTACTAACTCGAGAGAAGATTACCCCCTTTAGAGACTTGGGTTATAGACTCTGGTTAGATGAACCCGGTAATCTCTCTTGAACCGAGTTAAGGCTAAGAGTGATGGTTAGCCAATCTACAACCTCATGAAGCTAGTGGAATCATGGAATCATAAACCAATGCCATCGATTTAGTAGGGACATGCAGAATGAATGCAAGAATGAAATAATAATCAATAAAACAATTCTAAAGAACACGAGTAGAATCGGTATCTCTTATCCCCAGTGGAGTCGCCACTGTAAACGGTGGGGTTTAGTGCATGTCCATGATTTTAGCAACCGCTACACTGTTTAGGCTTAGGGCCTTAAAGAACACACTAACCACTATCACAAAGACATGGTGTGGAGATGAGGAGTCGCCACCCAGGGTAATAACTAGGACAATTTGATTAGTGGTACTCGATTCTCTAAAAGAAAATTAGCAACACAACCAGGAGATTCTGGATACGGAATACTAACTTCTCTTAGTCTCGTGTTCATTTAGAATAATTTTATAAATGATTATTTAATCCTTTAGTTACATGCAATTTTATTAAACCCTAATTAACATCCCTCTACTCAAAAAGGCAACAAGTCAATAAAATTACAAGTAAAAAATGCACTCAAGATCGTGTTGTCCCTAAGTCTAAACTATGTTAATTTTATTAAAAATTTAGCTAAATCTACTTTTTATTTACAAGTGAAATAGAATAAAAGTGGGCTTAGATTTTATTAATTAATGAGCCTAAATCTATATTTTTTAGTCTTTCTAAGATATGAGCTTAAGCCTATTCAATTTTAAGGAAGAAATTAAATTAGTGAGCCTAAGCCTTAATCTGGTTTTATTTTAAGTGAAATATGGGCCTAGGTCTATTTATTTTAAAAGAAATGCAATTAAATGAGCTGAACTAAGTCTAAACAATTTTAATTAACTAAGCAGGCCTAAATCTAATTAACCTAATGGGCCTAAGTTGATTTTAATTATTTAAAGTCTTAAACCATTTTTAAGCCTATTTATTTAGTAGGTTAGACCAAAATGTGGGCTTAGGGCCCAAAACATAAAAACATAAAAAAAACAAGCCCAAAATAAATAAAACACAAAAAATAGATCAAACAAACATTACAGTGATTTTCTAAAAAAAACCCTAAATTAATTATATGAAAACCCTAATTTAACTAAAGCCATCATTAATTTTAATTAATTTTTACCCAATTAAACCTAATTACTAATCAATTTTAAAGTACAAAAATTTAAATCTTTCACTATTCCGACTACTGGGGCTATTACAAACTACATACAAAATTAAAATTAAATAATTATACACCCAGAAATTAAAATAAATTACATAGGATACAAAAATGCAGAAAAACAATTAAAATCCTAAGAACTATTATTAAAACAATACAGACTCATCCATGGCATTCCATGGATCTTCTATTCAATTAAATACGGGCAGTATCCTCCTACTCAATCCACAAAAAAACAAAAAAAATAATCAAATTAGTAGTGAAATTAGATAATAAAATAATTAACGAAATGAATAAAAATCACAGAAGAGAAGAAAGAAAAAGTGAATGTTGTGTATATGCCCTTTTTCGGCCCCTCAGCTTAGGATTTTCACCGATGAAATTGACTAAGTGTTGATTTGATTATGGACTAAGACTAAAAATCGCTATATCATCCTCCTCAAATGAACTATAAAAGTTAGGGTTTTTTAAAGAATAGAGAAATCAAATCCTATTTTTTTTCGTCTGTAAAAATCCTCTCGCCAAAAAACCTTCTGCCCTAGCCTCCCCAACCAAAGAAAAACCTCCCAAAAAAAAACCTCCTCCAAAAAAACACTCTCCCAGCATGCATGTAGACTCTGCTTTTAAATGCAGAGTCTGCGCGTACTCAACTTCCTCCAAAGGAGGAATAGACCTATCTGATCAGATCATATAGTGTTTGTTTTTATTAAAAAAAATATCTTCTGCGTTTCTTTTTTTAAAAAAAACCTTATCAGATAAAATTTGAATTTTTCAACCAATCAAAACACTGAAAAAAATAGATAAAAATAAGGAAAAAATGCGTGAAAAAAATCAAAAAATGGAATTATTACGCATCGGTATTATGCAATGCCGATCGACATTGTACAATGCCGATCAGCATTGTGTAGTGCCGATCGCCATTACACCAATGCTGATCCTAAAAATAATTTTGTTAACTTTTAATTACCAAAAGACCCCTGAAAAAATGACTTATTTGCAATCAAATCCTAAAAAATGTTACAATTTAGTCCCTAAAGTCCAGAAAATCAACAACCAAGTTCAATTTTTGAATAAATTTCATCATAGGGGCTTACGTCGTAATTGTGCACAATTGCATCCCAAAATTGGGTGCTTATAGAAGGAGTGATTCATTAGTTCTAGAAGTAGAAGCTGAAATAACAAGAAATTACCTCATCATCATCAATGGGAACATGCCTTAAGAGGCTCTCACGAATAAACTGCTAATAGTGTCAAGAACGCTTAAGAAAATCTAAGGCAGCATATCCTTGTAGTGCATCCCTTAGCTCTGAACTTGTAAGATGCGAGCTGTGGAGCATCGAGGAAGGGACATCATATGGAATGGGACATCGAGAAGGGCTGGAAGACCAACGATACACTACTTACTCCCCTAAATACCACATCAAATAGCCATAACCAAAGAGCAGGATCCTTATCGACTCAAGGCAAACTGCAGATGCCATGAAATCATATCATTGGATGTCCTCAGCACCCTCTAACCAATCAGAGTTTATCTGAAATTGATGTAAATTAAGTCTAATCTTTATTAAACTGTAACATACTAATGATTTTATTTTTTCTTACCAGGTGCCACTTGATAGTGTTCAGCTGATCACGATATGTCTGTAAAGTATTTCTATTGCTAGCAAGGCGAGAAGAACCCCATCTCATCATCAAAGGAAAGGTCCTATCAGAACTGATAGCATCAAAGCCTCGAATTAGCCTGATATCTATGCTCTAGATCTGGAAGAAAGAGAACATATTAGAAAAAGGCAAAGAAAAGCAAGACTATAAAGATCAAAGGAAGGAGAACATACATGCAAGACGTGTAAAAAGCCACACATCATGACAGCACCTTTACAGAAAGTGTCCAGTCTGTAGTAAATATAAGCGAGTGCAGCAGATCCCCAATCTAGTGTGGAACTCGATCCAAGTCACGAAGAGGACCAAATAAAGCAATACTAACCTCATGACCGGTCTCACAAAAGAGGTTCATGCCTAATAATATCAAAAGGAAAAACCTCACCTTATGGACAATCTAACGAGGAGTAGAATTAGGAAAGCGTCTGAATCCCTCAACTAAGGATGAAAGAAGAACATTCTTTTGATTCTTCCACGCTGGAGTGAACCTAATCAAATCTCATACGTACTGACTCCGTGCATGCTCTAGAAGACTACAATAGCTGACGTCAAATGGAATGGAGGATCCTCCAAAAGCAATCCTAGTAATAGTAGAGAAGCTCATAGGTGAAATGGTGATATTTTTATAGAAATAAACAGAAGCAAGAAAAGTTACCTCATTACCCACATCTCAGCACCTATAGGTATGTAAATGAGTTAAAGGAAAGATAGTTGAGTCTTCTTAAAGTCTAAGATCATTCTAAGAAAAATGAGGAGGCAGAATCCTCTGACATTCTAAAGTCTCAACTCTCTCATGTTGTCTGTGTGACAAGGAGGCTATAAGATCAGATGGATTATAAATCAAACGTATGATGAAGAAATCAAGGAAAGAAAATCAATGAAAAAAGAGAAAATTAAATGAAAGGAAAATGAAGAAAGGAGATAATGCAATGTTACTTATAAAAAAGGAAAGTATATATAAAGTGGAAAATATCCACTTTGGTTTTTATACATGGATCCAAGTTCTTTCATTTCAATTTGGTCCATAATTGCAGTCTGATTAGGAACATGTTCCTAATTAAATCATGACATTCATTAAATTAATAATTTATTGAATTATTAAAACTGCATAATCAATCTATGATTTTGAATTTTTTGTCAAGTATAGAATATAGAACAAGATTATAGAATTCATTTTTTGCATTTTACATGCATCATTTCAATCAAAGGATTCATATGTTGCACAGTAACTATGATATGAATTTCAAATGATTATGTTTTATGTTACACAGTAGTCATAACCTTCATTATGTTATGTATTGTATAGCAGTCATGACATAAACTTTCAAATTCATCAGTGCTAAATGTTCCACAGGAACTATAGCAGATTTTCAATTCAACTTCATTAGACGTCCCACAGAAAATATAGTGTACATCGTTATACGTCCCACAGGGAATATAATGAAATTCATCAGTGCTAGATGTTCCACAGGAACTATAGCAGATTTTCAATTCAACTTCACTAGACGTCCTATAGGGAATATAGTGTATGTCGTCAAATGTCCCACAGGGAATATAATGAAATTCATCAGTGCTAGACGTTCTATAGGAACTATAGCAAGTTTTCAATTTATCATTACTAGATGTCCCACATGGAATATAGTGTACATCGTTAGACGTCCCATAGGGAATATAACGAAATTCATCATTGCTAGACGTTCCACAAGAACTATAGCAAGTTTTTAATTTATCATCACTAAACATCCCGTAGGGAATATAGCGAAAATCATTTGCACAAAGTCCAATAGACGTTCAACAGGAAATTTAGTGAGACTTGTTAAACATTACACCTTGCTCAGCAATTTAGGCATCAATCTATCATTTAGGATACAATTAAGTGTCTTAATTCCTTTCTTTTGAAATTGTGTACTTCTATTGCTTTGCCTTAATTTGTCAAGCAAACAACGACAAAGGGGGGGCAACTGTAAGCACCCAATTTTGGGATGCAATTATTCATAATTACAACGTAAGCCCCTATGATGAAATTTATTCAAAAATTGAACTCAGTGGCTGATTTTTTGGACTCTAGGGACTAAAGTGCAACATTTTTTAGGATTTAATTATAAAGAAGTCAATTTTTCAAGGGGTCTTTTGGCAATTAAAAGTTAAAAAATTAGGGATCGGCATTCTATAATGCCGATCAGCATTATACAATGCCGATGCATTAAAAAGTCCCATTTTTTTAGTTTTTATTTTATTTTTTATCAATTTTTTTAGTGTTTTGATTGATTGAAAATTCAATTTTTTCATTATTATTATCTGATAAGTTTTTTACGTATTCAAAATGTGTAAGAAGATTTTGAAATAAAAAAAAACGCTATTAGATGTATTCTGTTTCTCCAAAGGAGGAAGTCAGTATGCAGGCAGACTCTGCATTTAAAAGCAAAGTCTACATGCATGCGAGAGAGGGGGGATGGACGAATAGAGAGGCTAAAAAAACACAGAGACACATAATGAGAGAAAAAAAAGAAAAAGATGAAAAAAAAGAGAGACAACATCTAGAGAACTGCGTGATAAAATCTTATTGCGCAAGAAAATCTTGATTTCTTTTATCCTATATAAAACTCTAATTTCTTGACATCGTTCTTTAAAGCTTTGAAAATAACATTCTATGTTTGGAATGTAATTGAGCCTCTGTCCAGAATCAAACAACGAGTAAAAAACAACGGTGACAATCTTAATCTGAGGGGCTATCTCAAAGCATATGCATAACATTCATTTTTTTCTCTTTCTTTTTATGATTTTTATTTTATTTTGTTATTATTTTGATTATTCAATTTCACTACTAATCTGATTATTTTTGTGTTTTTATTTTGATGTGCGAATGTGGATTGAGGAGGATACCACCTATGTTTAGACAAACAGAAGGTCCATGGAATGCCATGGAAGAACCTAAGTTGTCTTCTAGTAGAACTTAGGATTTTTATCTTTATTTTGCATTTTGGTATCCTATGTAGTTATTTTAATTCATGGGTGTATAATTGTTTAATTTTAATTCTTGTATGTAGTTTGTAATACCCCTAATAGTGGGAATAGTGAAAGATTTAATTTTCTACGTTTAAAATCAATTATTAATTAGGTTCAATTGGGTAAAAATCAATGGTGGCAGTAGCTTAATTTAGGGTTTGCATGTAATTGATTTAGGGTTTCTAGAAAATCACTATAATGTATGTTTGATCTTTTATATATTTTATTTATTTTTGGATTGTGTTTTTTTGGATTATTTATTTTTATTTTGGGCCCCAAGCTCATGTTTAGGTCAAACTCACTTTAAATAGGCTTAAAAATGGTTTAGGGCTTTAAATAATTAAAATAAATTTAGGCCTATTAGGTTAGTTAGACTTAGGCCCATTAATTTAACTTTCTTTTAAAATTTAATAAACTTAAGCCCATTCATTAGACAAACTAAAATAAATAGATGTAGGCTCACTAATTAATAAAAAATGTAGGCCCACCTTCAGTCCCTTTCTCACTTGTAAATAAAATGTAAATCTAGCTACTTTTTAATAAAATTAACATAGTTTAGAATTAGGGACAACGCGATATTGAGTGCATTTTTTATGTGTAACTTTATTGACTAAATGCTTAGGGTTAGATGGATGTCAAATAGGGTTTAAATAAAATTGCATGTAATTAAAGGATGAAATAATCATTTATAAAATTATTCTAAATGAACACGAGACTAAGAGAAGTTAGCATTCTATTCGTAGAATCTCCTAGTTGTGGTGCTAACTTTCTTTTAGAGAATCAAGTACCACCAATCAAATTGTCCGAGCTATTACCCTGGGTGGCGACTCCTCTTCTCCACATTATGACTTTATGACATAGTAGTGTCTTCCCTAAGGCCATGAGTCTAAACAATGTCACGGTTGCTAAAATCTTAGACGCGTGCTAAACCTCGCTGTTTACACCTACCTTAAAGGATGAACATTCAAAGGATTGACAATTCAAGAGACCTCATCATAGGTGACACTACAAAGGGTGTGATTATTAAATCTTAACTTAAGTCTATTATTAATTTAGCCTTCTTATCTTAAATTAAACTAAAAAATGTTGATGATGTTTTGAGAGATGAATTTTGGGTCCTTGCTATGCAAGAAGAGTTAAATCAATTTGAGAGAAATAAGGTTTAGGCCTTGGTTCTAGACCTAAACATCATCCTATTATAGGCACCAAATGGGTGTTTAGAAATAAAATGAATGAACAATGTATTATAACTAGGAATAAAGCTAGACTAGTAGTTAAAGGTTATAATCAATAGGAAGGCATTTATTATAATGAAACCTTTGCCCTTATTGCAAGGTTAGAAGCTATTAGAATGCTACTTGCATTTGCATCATTCATGAATTTTAAAGTTTATCAAATGGATGTTAAAAGTGCATTTTTAAATGGTTTCATTGAATAGGATGTATATGTTCAATAAACTTTAGGTTTTGAAATTTTGATTCTCTAAATCATGTTTTTAAATTTTCAAAAACATTATATAGATTAAAAAAAGCTCCAAGAGCTTAGTATGAAAGATTGAGCAACTTCTTATTAAAAAAATGTTTCTCTAAAGAAAATGTTGATACAACTCTTTTCATAAAGAAATCCAAGCATGATTTATTAATTGTTCAAATATATATTGATGACATTATTTTTGGTGCTATTAACCATTGCTTGTGTGAGGAATTTTCCAAGTTGAAGCAAGGAGAATTTGAGATGAGCATGATAGGTGAGCTAAATTCTTTCTTAGACTTCAAATTCTTTCTTGGACTTCAAATAAAGCAATGCAAAGATGAGATTTTCATCAATCAAACTAAATATGCAAGAGACATTCTCAAGAAGTTTGGTATGGATGGTGCTAAGACAAGTAAAACTCCAATAAGTACCACCATAAAACCCAATAAAGACAAGAATGATAAGCCGGTTGATGAAAAGTGATTTAAAGGTATGATCGAATCCCTTCTTTATTTAATTATAAGTAGACCAAATATCATGTTTTCTACTTATTTGTGTGCTAAATTTCAATTAAATCCTAGAGAGTCTCATTTGAATGCAATCAAAATAATTTTTAAATATCTTTATGGAACAATGCATTTAGGACTTTGGTATCCTAGGTGTTCTTCCTTTGACTTGATAAGTTATTTTGATGCGGACTTTATCGGTAGTTTACTAGACAGAAAGAGCACTTCTGGAACTTTTCAATTCTTGGGACAATGTTTGGTTTCTTGGTTTAGCAAGAAATAAGTTTTGGTTGCCTTGTTCACTGCTGAAGTTGAATATATTGCAGCAAGTCTTTATGGTTCATAACTCTTATGGCAAAAAAAACAATGATTGGACTATGGTATAAAACTTGATCACATTCCAATCAAATGTGACAATACAAGTGCTATTAATCTTAGAAAAAATACTATTTAACATTTTAGAACTAAGTATATAGACATTAGACATCATTTCTTGCATGATCATGTTCAAAATAGTGATATCTCACTTGAAATTTTTGATACAAATAATCAACTTGCACATATCTTTACCAAATCTCGTAATGAGGAGAGAATGAATTTCATTAAGCATGAACTTGATATGATTGATAGTTCTAGTCTGTCTTGATTTTATGCTTATGGTTGAACTATTTTCATGTGAAATCATGTTGTGCTTATGAGTTGCTTTGATTATTGATTTTGATTTTGATCTTATCAATTTTAAAAAATTAATTTTTTTTACTATTTAATAATTAATTGTTGAAATTATTTCAAAAAATTAATTATTCAAAATAAGCATATAGCAAAATTATTCCCTCTTTCCTCCTCCCCAACAAGACTAGTTATTTTTTATATATTTATATATTTTTTGAGTGTTTTTGTCAGTTTCTGTTTGGTTTATTTTTAGTATATTTTCTGTATCTAAGCTTTGAGCTATTAGTTTATTTCTATGGTTATTTTGTGTCAATTTAGGTTCAGTTTATTTTTTGGATATAAGTCATGAGTTGTTAGTGTTATATCTAGTTATGTTTTTTTTATTTACAATTGATATTTTAATATCATTGTAACTCTATGTTTTATTTATGCGATTTTATTTTTCTTTAATGATTTTTTGCATTTTGATAAAGGGGGAGAAATATTTGAGTTTGAATTAATTTTTTTATTTTGTTTATGCATGAATTTATTTTTATAATTGTGTTTATGTTTGCATAATTCATATTTAATTTATTCATTTATAAATTCTTCTTAGGAATTTTTTTGATATTTGGTAAAAATTCTTATTTTTCTTACTTTGTTTATATGTGTATATATGTGATACTTGACTAGATGGACATGCTTTGGCTAGATGGACATAATTTTTTTTAAGATTTGGTCTATCCTTGTTTTCATTGTTTTAGTTCTTGGTCTTTTATTTCCTTTAGAACTAAACTCTATATGATCATGTAATAGTTAAATTTGTTAAGCTTCAACATAAATGCTATATCTACTATTTTTGTGATGTGTTAAGTAGTACTACATGCATTGTAAGTGCTACTAGTTCTTTATTTATTTAATATGTTTGAAATTATTTCTTCATATTGCCTAGCATTTATTTAAATTATCATGTTATTATGTTTTTATGTTTTTAACATATTTGTCATGCTAGGCCATGTTTTTATGTCCCTTATGTTATATTTTATATTGTTTCTATTTTCGTCAAAGGAGATGATTTATAAATTTATATTTCTTTATCATATCCAAAAAGGCAAAGAATAAAAAAATATTAAATATTTTAATTGGTATATTTTTCAATTGAAATTTTTTTAAGATTTGTTAAATTGATATTTTTATAGCACAAAGGGGGAGATTCTTAAAATTTATTATTTTTATTATATGCATAAATTAAGGGGGAGTATAATTCACATACTTTATTGGAATTCAAATCAACACACACTTCACTTTATATTATCATTCTCAAACTTAAAATAAGTTTGTCAAAATCAAAAAGGGGGAGATTGTTGACCTTAGCAATAATCAATCTTAATTTTAATTTTAATTTTAACAAACTTAATTTTGAGCATTAAACATGTTTATTTTAAGTGTCTATAAGTTAGGACTCAAATGAAAGCCAAGTCAAAATTTAAGTGAATAGTAAGTTGCGACTGAAGCAAAGCTTTTGTGGTGATAGAAAGCCAAGTGAATAGTAAGCTGTGACTGAAGCAAAACTTCTATGGTGACAGAAAGCTAAGTGAATAGTAAAATGCGACTGAAGTGCTGCTTCTATGGTGAGTTGAATAGTAAGTTGTGACTGAAGCAAAACTTCTATGGTAATAGAAAGCCAAGTCAAATTGAGATGAACATTAAGTTGCGACTAAAGCAAGAACTACTATAGTGACAGAAAGCCAAAGTGAACAGTAGGCTACGACTAAAGCTCTACTATTATGTTGACATCCCAACATTCATATTTTAAAATTTTAAAAAAGAGATGTTGGAGATATGTTTGACATCTCCAATAGCCATTTTCTTAAGTGTTTATCTATATAAACACCTACTTGAGCTCAATTAAAGTTAAGGCACTTGATTATTAGCATTCATCAAAGCTTTCAAATTCTCAAATATTCATTCTTTGTTTGTATAACTCTTGTGAGAGTTGGTTGTATGTTAGAAATAGAATTTTGCTTCATCTTAAATCTTAGGATAGATTAGAAGGGAAGTGAAATTTATTTCTAAAGGCATTGGTTTAAGTGTTTAGCCATTAAAGCACTTAGGATTTTGTTTTTTGAGTGCGTCTTGAAAGGTCAAGTTGTAAGGTTGTAAGAATGAGCCATAAAACTCTTGTGTAATCTCAATATTATGAATAAGATTGTAGGAATTGAAATTCTTAACTTAGGGATAAGTTAGGTGGAGATGTAGGATTGTTGAGAATCTGAACTCCTTAAATTTATATGTTCATTGTTCTTCCTACTATATTCTCTTTCAATTCTTGTTCATTCCTTAAATTTATTTTTAATTTTCTAAAATCCTTTATTAGCCTTATTCACCCCCTCTAAGGTTTTTTCAAAACATCTTCACCTTAATTTACTCAAAAATCTAAAATATAAAAAATAGTAATATCACATGTATTTTTAATTTAAATTTAAATTTAATATTTAGGATTAAAAATATAAATAAAATGTTAATTTCTAGTTTTTAAACTTTATTTTTTATAAAGTAAAACATATATATAAATTTCTTAATTTTATTTTTTATATAAACACAAAATGTAATATTTTTATCCATTTGACTATATTTTATTTTTAATTTTATAGATTTATTTTATTAATAATTTAAATTTAAAAATACATATTTTAAAAATAATTTCTTAAATTTTATTAATTTAAGAAAATAATTTTTATGAAAATTATATATATTCATGTTGTAACTTTTTGAGATATAAAGTATATTTAAATTATAAGTATATTAAATATTTTATAAGTTTAATATTTACATGATTATAATAAATAAATTATTTATTTAAGTAGAGTTACTTAAGTTGCAATTTTAATTTAAATAATGTTTGATATTAAAAAGATAAAAAAAAATTAAAATTGAGTACTCAAATCGAAATAAATCAAAATTTGATGACTATATATTTGTTAATTTTTTTTTTTTATCATTTTAAGTAAAATGGAAGATGATGTGATGAATATTCTTGAAATATGTATTTTTTGATTGTTATATCATTAGAACTCCATCATGTGACTTACCAATTAAATTTAATAGAAATTGGCAATATAAAAGAAAGGTGTAATACATACATAGTTCTTGTACTTATTATTTTTTATCAGTTTGATACATCAACTTATAATTTTATCATTTTGACATCTAAATTTGGCTAAAACGTAATTTTGAAACCTTGTCAGCATATGTGTTATAAACTAACGAATCAGTATATGTCACATTATAAGGGTATGACTCACCAAAAACTATAAGTAAATGTGTCAAACTAATAAAAAACAATAAGTATTGGGTGTGGTAAATACATTATGTCATCATATTAGTAAAAACTAGTGTATTTTAGCTAAATTTAGATGTCAAAATAGTAAAACTATATGTTAAAGTGTCAAACTGATAAAAAATAACAAGTACATGATGTCATGTATATATTATGCTTAAAAGAAACAAATTGAAATTAAGTATCAAAAGTGTAATAAAGTAAAAAATTTGAGTGCCATGAATACATTTAACCTCAACAACTTCTAATGTTCGTATGTCCTCAACTTCTTGTCTTGAACACATTAGAGCCCTATATGAATGCTTCTCAATGCTTCATGTGGAGGATACGATCCTTCAAGTAATGAATCAACATCCCTTATACTCTGTGTTCTCTCCATAAATCCCAATTCTGTTTAATTTTAAAGTAAATTTCATGACTGCTTTAATAATCACAATTTAGCAAAACATTATACCGAATTGCAATTATGGGAAAGTCTAAGGTACCTGAGTGGAATTTATAGTTTACATATATGGATCTCACTAAAACATGACCCAAGCATTTACATATATTTTTCATAAACACCACTGGACCGGTGGTCACTGGTCAATGGTCTTTCACTGTTGCTGAGCAATTTCTGCTACCTCCGGCCACAAATTCCACCATTTTTTTACTAGTTTACATTAATTTACCCTATCTTTTAAATTAATTACATACATGTCTTTTTCCCTTTTCATGAGGGCCTTTTTTTTAATTTCGTTTTCTTTCATGCCCATTTTACTTCTTATTGTATCATTCTTTGTTTTTTTTTTTTTTTTAGGTTTTTTTAATTGATTTTTAGTTTTTCTTTCTCCTTTTTTTTTTTCCATTTTTTATTTTTATTTTTTATTTTTTATCTTTATTTTTCACTCCTCTTCTCCTTTTTATTTTTTTTAGTTTTTTTTCTTATTTCCTATTATTCTTATCTTTTATTTTTTATTTCTTTTTGTTTATTTTTATTTTTTCCTTTTTTATTCTCAATTATCCTTATTTATTTTTTATTTTATCCTTATATTTATTTTTTAATTTTCTCTCTTTTTATTTATTTTTATTTTTCCTTATCCTTAATTTTTTAAAATTTTTATTTTTATTCTTAGTTTTTTGTTTTTATTTTGGTTTACATTCAAAAATTATAATTAATATATTTAAATTACATAACTCATATTAGTTTTAATAAATAATTAAAGTTTTAGATATCCTAGAAAAATATTTTGAAATATAAATTTGTATATTTGTACATATATTAGACTGATATTATTTTATTCATTTTATACATGAAAAATAAACTAAAATATATAAATAATAAGATAGAAATAAATTGTAATATCCCGTGTTTTTAAATATTTTAATACAGTATCGGGATATGCAGTGTTAATAATTTTTATATATAATATTGATATTTCATGAGTTGTTGTTTAATTAAAATTGATTTTTAATTGTTTTATATTATTTTAAGTGTTTTACATAAAATTTTTCCGGGACTTGCATTTTCGGGGAAATTTTCACGTAAATAATTTACTATTAATTATTTTAAATAGATTTACGGACTTGCATGAATTCATATATATTTTTAAAATACTAAATAAAATATATATGTGTATTTATTTAATTAATTAGGGTTTAATTAATTACCCTAATATTTTATTATTTATTTATTAGTTTTATTGTTAGTTAATTATTTTTATTTATTATTAAATTTTAAAATATTAAATTATATGTGTGTGGTGTGTATTTAATGTGTGTAATTTAATATTATTTTAATATATAGTATAAAGTATATATATATACATATATACATATATACAATTAATATTAACAAAATTATAAAGTTTGGATTAATTACAACTTTGCCACCCGAAGCTTCTTCTTCCTCCCGACCGTTCCCCATCACCGTCCGCCGTTGCTACCACCATTTTCTTGCCGTTGGTGTACCGTCCGGCATGCCACCCCCTTCCTCAGCCTTCCCCGCCACCTGCTGCAGCTGTTTCTGGCGTCTGGAAGTCGTTTTTGGCCGGAGAAGCCGAAAGTGGGAGCAACGTCGTTCATGATGTTTCCGGCCACCGTTATCGACACCGCCGGTCTCTTTCTTCTCCTTGAGCTCCGGTGAGTGTGATTCCAAGCTTTGTTTCACTTAAAATAGTCTTGATTTGCTTAGGTTTCGATTTTTCGATTTCGGCCATTTTAGGGTTTTTGATTTTTTTGAACTTCAATTTGATTTATTAATGAAACATTCCTTCACAAATGTTGTTCCCCTTAGCTTAATCTACATGTGTGAATTTTTTTGGAATTTTTGGGAATTATTTTGATTTTTGGGTATTTTTGAATATTTTAATATTATTTTCTAATTTTCGAAAATTAATTAAATAAATTATGAAATTTTGTTTTATGATAAATATAGGTGTTGAAATGAATTATAGAAATTTATTTGGAATTTTTATGAATTTTTATGTATTTATTTTGAATTTAGTTAGTTTATGGAATTTTTGGAAAATTAGGTTAATTATGTTTTTAATTGAAATTTGATTGGTTAATTGAGTTTAATTATTGATATTATTGTTAAATATGTTGAGAAAATTAATTTTGGATAATTATACTATTTTTGGTGAATTTTTGGATTAATTTTAGTATATTTATATATATAAGGGCATTTTGGTAATTTTACCCTAAATTGACTAAAAATGTAATTTAATTGATTTTAATAATTATTTAAGGTATAAAAATTATTTTTACAAATTATTTAATATTTTTAACTAATTAAAACTATTTTTCGTGAATTATTTTCAATTATATATATAATATACGATTTTACTAATAAAATGAGTTTTTATCGGTTTTTACTGTGTTTAAAGGTTAATTAAGTAATTTCAACTTATTAAATGTATTTTTGTAATTGTTCCGTGAATTTTGGACCCCGGTCGGTAGACTGTAGTTTGGAGTCCGACCGAGGGATTTTGATTGTGTTTTTTAGCCTGTTTTTCGAAGTGTGTTTCTTTGCAGGGTCGGCTCTACTCTTTGAGTAGAGAGATGTCCGTTTTATAGGGGAGATTCTGCCGAATTTTCGGTAGAATTCTCATAAAACGTGATGTCCAGTCGAACCCTACTTCTGATTCTGTGTCTAATATTCTAGATTGAGTTTCTAGGATTTTCTGTTAAGTTTATTCTGATGTCTATTATTTATTGTTTGTTTAGTTGCGCCGAGACCGAGGCCTAGTGGACCAGGCCCGTCGGACCCATCTCATGGAGCGCACTAAGTGTGATTTACTATTCTATATATATATGTTTTAGGGTGCATGGTTTAGAAATGTATGTTTTATTTTAATTAAATATGCATAAATAATTTGATTAGTATTTAAGTTTATTTTTAGTTTACTTTTGGTTTATTTTTGGTATATATTAAATTATATGCATGTTTTATTAATGAATTGTGTTTAAAATGTTTTTAAATATATTTCTAGCTTATTTTGTAATTTAATTGGATTTATTTGACGTATATATACTCAAAATATACCTGGTTTACTTCTGGTATATTTTTAGTATATATATGATTTATGTTGCTATTTATTTTAAATTCATGCATCATTTACTTGCGAATGAATGTTTTATATTTATTAATGAAGGATATCAATAGAACGTGCTACCTAGTGGGCAGCACTAGGACCGAGTACGTACTGATATGCTTATAGCATTTAGGCTATATTACTAACCATTTGTGGATATTGATTGGATATGATTATTTGATGTGTGTGATATGATTTGGGAGTGTGATTGCTGGAGCTCGGTTGACCAAGTGTCTCAGGGCCAATCACACTGACAGTCAGACTGCTGGAGCTCGACTTAGTGTCTCGGGGCCAGTCTACTGTCTAAATGGATCAAGTGATCATATATTGGAATAAGTGAGCCTGTATGGCTAGAGTGTTGTCTAACACTGTTTGAGGTTGCGATATTCTAGGGTTCTATTTGATCCTTCATAAACTGTGAATTTCAGCAAAAATATATAAAAGGATTTTATTGCATCTGTGTGCAATTGCCTGTATATATAAATATTAGATATATATTGTTGATTGTATGCATTGTCATTTAGTATGCATGTATATATATTATAGTAATTCACTCGATGAGGTCTGACTCCCCTCTGTTGACCATTTTTCAGGAGAGTCATCGTCTTCAGACCTCAGTAGCAGGCATGTACGCCGGATTTCTTCCGCCCCGGCTTCTTTATGTAAACTGCTTATCTGAGTCTTGAGTTTTATTTTTATAATCTAGACACTGCAGTAGTTGTAAATTAATTATGGGTTTGATGTATTGTATTTATATGAGATATGTATTTTGAGAAATTGAACTGAGACTTGTATCAAAGAATTTATTTATACATGAGATATGGACACTATTTTGATATTTATGATTTTGTTCCGCTGCACAGTATTTTATTTAATTGTGTTAATTATTATTACTATTGCATGTTTTATTTTATTTTTAGGCTTGCCACGGGTTCCGGATTCGAAAGAATTCCCGTTCCTTAGCGCCGGTCATGGCCCCTGTTTTGGATCGTGACATAAATGAACATTTTTTTTCAAGTTTCATCTATTTGAAAACAATGGGCATTTGGATTCAAATTAATTGGTATGCATATATCAAATATTTTCATTTATTTTTTATTTTAATTAAGTGAATATAATTATATTTGAAATTTATTACTCAATGCCAACTATTTCTTTGATATTTTTTCTAACAATAAATACTTACTCAAATTATCATATTCTAGTACTGTTTTGAGTTTCATTTGTTGTTTTGAGTTTCAAATACTATTTTGAGTTTCAGATATAGATAATATTCAAAAAATATATTTTTGATTGGAGGAAAATATTTGAATAATATTCAAATAATATACTGGTTTTAGTATTTGATATTATTTTGAAGTTTCACATACATATAATATTAATGTATTTATGAGTTTGAGATTCTGTTTTTAAATTTTCAAATACTATTTTATTTTAGATACTGTTTTGAGTTTCAAATACTTATAATATTCAAATAATATACTATTTTAATTGTATCTTATACAAATCGTATTCATAAAATATACTGTTTTTAAGTACCATTCTTGTTATTTTTCAATTGTGTTAAAAATTAACAATTCAACACAAAAATATCATCTTTTTCTATTAACTCAGACATCTTTAACATGTAAATAAAAAAGCCTTGTTTGATGGGAAATGTAAATAAAAAAGACTCCCTTTTCTATTAAAGAAAATGGTACATGTTGGGAGTAGCGACATATACAGTTCCATCGCTACTCGCAACATGTACCATTTTGCCCTTGTTTGTGTTTTTTTTTATAAATTACATTAAAAAGAAATTTTAATCAAAAAAATTATTTAAAAACTATATGTGTTTAAATTATAGTACAACAGGTTCATCCAGTTCATTTTAGATTTTAGATTCCATCATTTTAATTAATTTTTAGAATAAAATTAAATTTTCAGAAAGACAAAAATTTCAAAAGAATAAATCTTATTTAAAAAAATTACTTACAAGTTATAGTTGTTTAAATCATGACATGACAGGTTTACCTAGTTCAGTTTAGGTTTTAGATTCCCTCATTTTAATTAATTGTTAAAACAATGAGTTTTCGATACTATTTTAAGTTTTAGATACTTATAATATTTAAATAATATATTATTTTGATTGTATCATAGATGAATAATATTTAGATAACATACTTTTGGTTGGAGAAAAATATCAAATGGAACATTTAAATTATATTTTATTTTCTATTTGCTTTTGAAGCCGACATTTATATTATAAAAATATTTTTGAATGTGTAAAGATTGGTACACAATAATAAAAGAAAATCAATAATTTAGTATAATAAAAAGTGATCCATAATCATTTTTTGTATCAATTATCTCAATTTTTAGAATTTCGAATCAACATAAATTCTATAAATGAACTTCCTCATTGTTTGAACCTTTAAATGAAATAAAAAGCTTTCTACCTCTTGTCCTTTCACTTTTCTTTCTTTTATTTTTTTGGCTTCTTTCTTTTTTCTTTTTTTTCAAAAAAATATAGAGAAATATCCATTAATTCAAAGAGAGATTACAAAGAAAAAGCCCATAGTTCAAGATTTGAGGCCATGGATCTTACAACTGTGATACAACTCAATTACAATATTAAGTTGTGAGAAAACCTTAATATGTTAGAGACTGAGGGGGAAGCTATAAACAAAATCCCATTAATGATGGTAATGAAGAGAAACACCACCAGTACAACAACTCTAGTCAATAATATACTAAAGCAAAACCAACATTAACTTTTCCTTCATAGGACCAACCAATTTTGAGGATCTTGGTTGATGAGAGTTTCGAAGGCTAACACACTCCAACAATTGTAGAAGAGTTGTAACAGGGTAGGCTGACAAAGTCACAATTGTTCTCAACATCGGGATCAATGGCATACCATTTTCCTCCTCCCAATCTATAAAGAAGAACCTCCAAACTAACCACAGAGCAACAGATGTATGAACCAATCTACAAAAAAAGAGGGATAAAACACATACCAACAACATATCTATCCAACAACTGTCTACAACTATTATTCTTTAATATGAACACAAGAAACAAAATAGAAGAAAACAGGGGGTGATTTCTAGTTTTTATAAGGCGTTGTTGATGTGTGTAATTCTTTACATATATTTGAGTTGAATTTTAATGAGTTCTGTATAAATATTTAAATTAATTTGGGTAAGAATTAGGCATAAACAGTAATTATTTTGGTTTGATTTTTTATTTAGTTTTTATTTATTTTTGTAATTAATTTGTTTCCATTAGGAATTTTATTCAAGTGTTAACAAATATTCTCTTTTCTGCTTAGGAAACTAGCTAAGGATTCAAAAGAAATCAAAGATTTGCATGAGAAGATCATGTTAAGGGTAATACGGTTTGGCACACACCTATGTCGTTGCCTGTGCAATCTACTAGAATGCAAGCTTCATGTCATACAGGTGCAACACGGATGTTGCTAGTGCATTTTTCTGTTCGAATTGAAGAAGTTTTAAAAGTGCGACATGGTTTTCAAGCATGCCTATGTTTGAAAGTATGCAACCTTCTAGAATTTAAATCCGAGCTCATGCATGGTTGTACTAAAAAATGTGTCAAAAATTTTGACATCACATCAGTTCAACATGATTGTGTGGTGGATGTGTCGAAGAAAATGAGACTTTTCCTAAGTAAGAAAGGAAGAGGAATTGGAGGGCTAAAAGATCTTCTATTAGGTTTTCCTATATAAAGGGATGCTAAGAGGTATTTGAAAAGAGGGATTCAATATTGGGAGGAAACATGAAAAAGCCACAAATAAGAGCTTAAGAAGGAAAACAAGGATTTAAAGATTGAAGCGGTGCTTAAACGAGTTTTATCTATTCTTCTTCTTCATTCTCTTGTTATTTATTTTATTGTTTATAAAACTATGTTTGGCTAAACTCTTTTTGGGGTTTAAGGTAGGAGTAGATATTCTATTATGTGATAGAACTTAAGTTTTATTAATTTGATTTTCGGTTAATTTTATGAGTTACTCTTCATGTCCCGTATTCAATTAAGGGCTCAATTAATTGCATGTTTATGAGTAGATTCACCAATGAGAGTTAGGAGAATTTATTAGCTCTAGACTCATAAAACTTAGACCAGTCGACCACGAGAATAGGCGAGCTATTCAAGGATAAAATAATTGTTAAGAAACTTAATGAGTCAGGATTAATTTCTTAATTACGAGAGTGGGTTAAATCTTAATCTTGACATGCTTAATTGAACTTAAAATAGTCCTAACTGAAATCAAGGTGTTTAATAATTAAGTTTTCATGATTTGATTGGAATAGTGAAACTAAACCTAATCTTTAAGTTTTTATCATTTGATTTTCTCTTAATTTTAATTGTTTATATTTATATTTTGATTTTCTATATTACTTTATTAATTTGCGAGCTAAGAGTTTAAATAAAGATATTAATACTCAATATACAATTCTCATAGAAACAATATCTTTTGTGCTACAATTTATGATTCGTGCGTTTATAGATTTTTAACACAACTACTGATACAATATGAAAGCAAACCAGCGGTTGAGAGGATTCAATTAAATTATTCATTGAGAGGATTTCAAATTTCTTTTTCTTTTTTGGTATAAAGCAATTTGAATGAGAATGGTACCATTAGTAATGACGCCAATAGCGGAGCCCAAAATAACTAAACAAGAATTATGGAAAGTCAGTGGATAAACATGTAGTACTAATGACAAAAACTAAACGATACATACCGCATAAATAAAACTGGCTTATGTGGTTTAGACAATACTAAAGATGGCAATTATCAATGATATATAGCTCTTAGTTCCTTATTGATAATAAGTCTTGTATTTAATGAGAATTTACCCTAAAAATTACTACAACGCGATAGAAACATTCCCATTCACTAAATTTTCTTGAATTGTATCAAAATATGAAGAACTCCTAAAGATTACCGCCATAATTATAATGTGAATTCACTACTTTTTGCTGTCCTATTATAATTATAATTAATTATATCCCTAATCTCCCATATTAACATGACCATCTTTTTGCTATTAATTCTTTACCAATCTTGCTCCATTTCTTGTTCTTCTTCTGTCACGGATAACACCACCACAACCATCAAGAAGTAGCAAAACTAAGAATAGGGAAATTAAGAAATAACCATGAAGGTGCATCCAATGCCCAAGAAAAAGAAACAACGTAACAATCTAAATACTATAACAGCAACAACAATAATAATTATTGAAGAGACCCATCTACTAGTGGTTCCCACAATAAGAAGCTAGGGAGGCTAACCCATATCTTTTAGCCGTGTTTTTTTAGCTTCCTTTCAGCTCGGATGCTAAGATCTCTGTGGAGGAGAACCCTGATTATTTTCGATTTTGTGGTGGAGACGGATAATATCGGAGAACTACAGACCCGACTCAAGGAATAGGCCATTAAGAAAATTGAGGGTCTAAGAGAGCCCTTAAGAAAATAGGGCCTTATTTAATAATGAGAAAAGAAAAATATAAATGAAGTAATAAAGTTACAATTTTAATAGAAAATCTGTTTTTTTAATGATGATTTTATTAATTATATTTCTTATTTTAAAGAAATTTTTTTAATTAATTTTGTAAAAATACAAATATTATATATTTACATTTTTTTATCTCTTATTTCTTTTAATTACATCACCTTGTTTTTCAATTTTTTGGACAAATTATTTGTTAAATAATTTTCTTTATTTTCAAATTTCCTATCTTTTGATTCTCAATCAAAAAATTTCACAAAAATTTATTATATATTAATACTAAATTATTTTCTAATTTATTGGATTTTAACACTGTTTTTTTTTAAATAATTAATATTTAAAAATTATTAAATTAATAATTTGATTTTTTTTTTTTAAAACAATTGTCTAGGTCCCCAAGTAATCTTAACTCAGCCTTGCGGGGAAATAAGAGCCCACACTATTGAAATTCATCCCGGGGTTACTAAAATTGTGATTAGGCCAAATGGGTATCTTGAATTATCATCATTTGCTGATTTGGAATTGGATATATAGGGATTTAGGTTTCCATAATCCACTCGGCCAGAGCTTGCCAATGATGTTTTAATAGATGGAGAGTGATGAAGTGGAGGAAGGGAGTGATAAAATTTATTTTAAGGAAGAAGATGGTGGTGATGACAGGAGAAGAGAAAGAAAAGTACTGGTGAAGAAGACGATGGTGATGTGAAGAAGGTGGGAGAATGGAATTGATGGAAACAAAAAGGGCACGCATGAACTTTTATGAAAAAAAGGACATGCATATAATTTATTAGAAATAAGGGAATGCCTCTCATTTTTTGGGCATTTTTGTAAAGACCCCTTCAATCTAATTTTTATTTAAAATCCAGGTGCGATAGTGGCATTAGGGACTAAACCCAGTTTTTTTCTTTGTAATTGGGGAAATGAAGAAGGAACAATTCAGCAAGCAAGAGAACTGCGCAAAGAAACCAAAAGGAAAAGAAAGTGGGAAACCATGGCATCTTTGATGGAGCATTTTTTGAATTCTCAGACAGAATCGACTTTTGTAAGTTCTATTTTGTCCCAGTATTTATTTATTTATTTATTTTAATGATATAATGTCTAAACATGAATCCTCAATGACATGGGTTTCAAAGATCACAACTTGTTGTCTCATGCTACAAATCTTGGCAAAGTTAGTGTCTTTTTGACCAACAGACTACAATTGGTTTCTTCAATTAAATAATATATGCTTCACTACTCAGCATTACAATAACTTGCAATATAGCTAGTATGTCTGGAATAGTGATGAATCATTTACCTCCATATAACTTTACAGCTACAAATTCCTATAACTAGAATTTGCATGCAATTAAAGAGAGCTAATATCTTTAGTAAGCTTCAGTTATTGTAACCTCATTTATTGAACTCGATCCTTCCTCCCCTACTTTGAATGAGCCAATAGTGCTACAAGATATTGTAAAAATGAAAGGTGGTTGTTTTGGAGTTGGAAGAGCTACTTCACTACTCAATATCAAAATAACTTCTAACATGGTTGGTCTGTCCTCAGCAATTTCTTGAACATATAAGAGCCCAATTTGAATGATTCTTAAGGCTTCATGTGAAGAATATGATTAGTGGTGAAACCACTATTTCCAATGCTATGTCTTCTCTTCATAAATCCTAAACCTGTATGATTCTTAGCATTACCATAGGAAGATAAGAATATTTATAAATAATATAGCTTGGAGCAATGGGCTCTAAAAAGTGTCCTTCACTTACATGCCCAATCAAGCTCAAGGAAGTATCTGTTTAATGAAATCCATTGTTCTTCTTGCCATTTATAACCTCCAATGTTAGAACCCCAAAACTGAACACATTAGATTTCATTGAAAATTTACCAAACATTGCATACTCAAGTAACATATATGCACTGCAAAGTAGAATTGTTGAAGCATGTTTAACATGTCATTTTTCAATTTATTCATCTCTAATCGTATTGATAAGAAATCGTATCATCGTGTACTTACTAGGTTCCAACTACTCTATTTGTCTTGTTATGAATCTGGTTAGTTCTCATTATTCTAACCCTGCCAAAATCTAAAACTTTTGGGTTCATCTCTGCATTCCATAGAATGTTGCTACTTTTTAAATCTCTATGGACAATTTTCAGCCTCAAATCTTGGTGAAGATATAGAATCCCTTGAGCAACTACATTTATAATAATGAATCATTTTCTTTAATCTAGGAATGGACTTTCTTTATCTGATTGATGATTTTAGATAATTTTCATTTGATTTAGTTTTAGATAGTATATTATATGCAACTCAATCTTTTACTTACATCTGAAACATTTATAATTTGAGAACCAACTGGATGCATGGAATGCATTCATGGAAAGACTCACAAAAAAGAAACAAATCCAGGCTTCTATTTGGTAGATATTCATAAATTAACATTTGGTCTTCTCGCTCAATGCAAAACCCTAGTAGGTTCATAAGATTCCTATATTGAAGCTTTGCAATCATCATGACTTCATTTTTAAATTCTTTTATCCCTTGCATAGATGTTTTAGATAACCATTTTACGACAATATTTTATTTATTAGACAACTCACCCTGAAATTATTTACAGGAGTCAATATTCTATGAATAATCAAGCCAAATAAATGATAGACAAAGGCAATCTCATATAAATGCAAACAATGAAAAGCCAATTAGGATTCATATTAATGTAGAGACTCCACCCTATAAATAGAGCCAAAACCACCCTATCCAAGTTTGTTGGCTAGAGAGAAATCATTGGTGGTAGCAACTATGCTATTGAGATTACAAAATGTTATGTTTGTAGGATGAGTATTGCCCATAAGCTCACTTGCTACCAAAATGTTTTTTTTAGTAAATCAAATTGTTGATAGGATAAAACACCTTTTCTCGCCATTTATTCTTTATCCCTATCTTTAAACAAATTGAAAACAAATATGTAATGTAATTCCTTCATTGATATGTTTTATAGCTATATAAGGATAGCTTCTCAGTCTCATAACTTTCTTTTTATTTTGTAAATACTAGTATTAGTGTCATTAATTGCCTTAATTCAAGTGGAGGACATCAATTTTGAATTTCATCACCTATCTGAATGTACTTAGTATAATAAGTATAAAACATGCTTTGTTACCTTTGTTTCTCCTCCTCAACCATAAACAGGTAAAAAAGAAATTGGCAAACCGTGCCAAGCCAACAGATAGTGTTGAAGCTTGTGAGATTTTATTTCGAGATCAAGAAGCCTATGGAAATGAAGTTAGCAGCAACTAAAGTCCGATTTGAAAATCTTTTGTAACTATTTTTTTTATTTTTCGTATGTAATTCAAAAGTAACTAAAGTTATTTATTGGTATATAGTCAATGTTAGATCCATAATTTTAGGATATGTGTTTCCAAAAAGTAAACTAAATCTTCCATAGGTGGCTGATTAGAAGTGCTACAACTTTGAATGCAATGATGACTTTTATTTTATAAGCTTTGTATATCAAACTAAATGGAAGAGAAGTATATTGATGTGTTATAGAAAATTACAGCTCTACTTCTGTCATTTTCTCTTCTTAAAAGCTTAGCAATCTTGTGTTACTTTTGCTAGTAATTGTAGGAGTTGCTCTTGTTTGATTCCAACACTGGTATCAGAGTTATGTCCTTTGGGTTGTAAGGTTACTAAGTGTTTATGGGAGTGTTGAGTGTTAAATAGCGGTGAGTTTGAGAGCTAAACACTTGAGAACTATGAGTGATTTATGTTGAAAGATGATAAAAAAAATTACAAATGGATGTTATCCCACATTGGTTAGAAGAGAAGGAAGGAGGGAGTTAGTTGGTTATAAAAGGACTCCTCCCCCTCCTTTGTTAAGTGTGTCAATCACCATAAATATTTGGTGTGTGTTAATTAACTTGTAATATTTGGTGTACCATTGAGAGCTATTAGTTATACTAGTAGAGAATTTATGGAAAATTCTCTTGGGGTGTATTTGAGCTTTTAGATATGTGTGAGAGTTAAATATTTTGTAGTGTGGTTGTAATAATTTTCCATATAATGAATATTTTTTCTCTTAATTTTATTTTGACAATGCCTATGGTTTTCTCTCCATTTAAGAGTTTTCCACTCTAAATTATTATATGTTTTCTATGTCTTATTTTCCAACTATTTTGTTCATGTTGTGATCTAAAGTGGTGAAAGTACTTATTGGTTTGTAAGGAGCACATTTTTCCCCACTAATTGGTATCAGAGCCAATGGTTCAGTAAGAGACAAGCTTGAAGGTGGGGTAGGAATTTCTTTAAAAATTTTAGTATGCTCAGTGGTTGCAATTTTGTCCGATCTTCTACATTAGAAAAGATTTTTTAGAAATTGTTATGATCCAACTAATGGTCCTTTGTATTATGTTTATAAAGTGTGGTATTGTGTAAGTAAGTATAGCTAAGAAAGTTTTATCATAAAGGCTATAATCGTTTAAGGAAGTTAGGACTTAAGTGGTATTGTTTGTGTCCCCCCAATCTCTCCTAGAAACTTTCTTAGTGTATTTTGTAGACACAAGTGTTCAATTATTAATGACAAGTGAGGTTTCTATAACAGGAAGTATTATTCGAGTATATGGAGGTATTGTGCATTGTTAAGCAAAAATGAGCTTGAGTTTAAGGTGGAGAAATTTGATGAGTGCATTGATATTAACTTGTGGCAAGATGAAGTCAATAATAATCAATCTGTTTTACACAAGAATTTAAAGGTGTGGGTAATCTTGGCACTTAAAGGTGGAGTATGGTTCAGCAAATTACTCCAAAATCAGTAAATGGAGATGCTGATATTGTCACCAGCAGTGGGTCTCTTTTCTCCATAAGATACTGGATTATCCTTTTGGCATGTTATTGATCTCCAAGGTTTGCCATAAAAGAGGATGTGTTACTACTAGTGGGTCCATAAGTTTGCATATGGGCATTAGTTAACAGTTAATGCAAGGTGTGTGCTGGAATTGATGTTGATGGTTAATGAACTTCGTAGAAAAGTCAACATTGGAAGTTGCACCATAACTTATTAGTAGTATTTTGATATGAATTGGTCGAGGTGAAAATTCTTGGAGTTAGTGAATTCCAAGTGTGTATACTCTTATGGTGGAGTATGAAAATTCTTTTTTTTTTTTTTTAGAATTATGAGTGTCATAATTGATGGTGAGGTAGCTTTTGTTCTTTTAATTTTTTAATCATGGTAGAGATTATTGAAAGATGATAAAAAAAATTAAAAATGGATGTTATCCCACATTAGTTAGAAGAGAGGGAAGTAGGAAGTTAGTTGGTTATAAAAGGACTCCTCCCCCTCCTTTGTTAAGTGTGTCAATCACCATAAATACTTGGTGTGTGTTAATCACCATGTAATATTTGGTGTATCATTAAGAGCTATTAGCTATACTAATAGATAATTTATGGGAAATTCTCTTGGGCATACTTGAGCTTTTGGGTGTATATGAGAGTTAACTATTTTGTAGTGTGGTTGTAATAATTTTCCACATAATGAATATTTTTTCTCTTATTTGTCTTTTGACAATACCCATGGTTTTTTTCTCCATTTGGGAGTTTTTCACGTTAAATTATTATGTGTTTTCTCTTATTTCTCAAGTATTTTTGTTCATATTGTGATCTAAAGTGGTGAAAGTACTTGTTGGATTGTAAAGGGCACATTTTTCCTTAATAATTTATTTATCTTCTGACCATGTCTTATTCAAACACTTCCACCCCTCTAATCCTTGTTTTTAATGGTGATCTTTTTCACACTTGGGCTATTAAAATGAGATTTCAGGGGCTTTAAAAAGTAGTAGTCTCAGATGATGAGCCATCTCCACTAGGTTTTAATCCTACGATGGCATAGATAAAGGCTCATGATGAAGAGAAACTTAAGAAGGATAAGGTTATCTCCTGTTTGCATGCTGGTATTGCTAACCATATTTTCACCAAGATCATGGATCTTGAGACTCCTAAGCAAGTGTGGGATAAACTTATAGAGAAGTTTGAAGGTAAAGATAGGGTTAAAACTATAAAGTTGCTTACTTTGAAAAGAAGGAAGGTAAAGCTATCAAGTTCTACACTAGTATAATTATGGATGTAGTGAATCAAAGAAGGTTGCTTAGAGAGGTTTTCACTAATCAATATGTTATTAAGAATATCATGGTTTCTATTCGACAAAAGTTGGAAGCCAAGATAACTGCCATTGAAAAGGCTTGCTATCTTCAAAAGCTCACAATTGTTGAACTCATTAGCAAACTCTAGGCTTAAGAGCATAGGGTCTCAATGAGATCTGAGGAAGCAATTAATAGTGCATTTAAGTTATCTTAAAAACTAAAGAGACCTAAAAGTAAGAAGCCACATGTTGAATACATAAATAAGGGCAATTCAGAAAATGTTACTGTCCCTCAAAAAGGCACATTCCTACCTTGTTCAATTTGCAAGAGATCAAGTCATTGAAAAAAATGTTATTGGAATAAGAGAAAGCCATCTATTCAATGTTATTATTGCAAAAATTTTGGAGATATTTTCAAAAATTTCAGAAAGAAAAAGGGTGTTATGTAGCAACAATCTCCTCAATAAGCTAATGTGAGTGAAGTAAGGAAGGAAGAAGCTAAACAAGTGCATATGATGGCATAAACAACCAAAATAGCTTATGTGCATACCTAGTTGATCTACAGTGGTTGCACAAGTTATATGACAAAGCATTTAAATTTGTTCATCTCTTTAGATAGAATATATTAGGTTTCGTGATTCCATACATAGCGAAAAAATTAAATTTTAATCACAAACCCAAACTTGGATCCAAGTAATTCGATTAATTGATTAAATCTAGAATTTTTTTACCACAAACACAGAAGGGGCAAGATTTTTTGAAGGAAGAGAGGAGGTTCACTCCAGTCACACCCTACCTCGAGCTTTTAATTTGGCAGTTTGGATTGAGACGTCTCTAAAAGAATCCGTCCTCCATAAGTGTCCACACAAACAACCCTTGATTTGAAAATGAATACTTGTGTGCTAGCACCTTCTCTTGATTTCTCACAAATCAAGAATTAAAAGTACTCTATGTTATTATTTTCTAAAAGGAGAGAAAATGAATTTGGTGGTAAAATAATGAGAGTGTTTAAAACCTTAGAGAATATAACATATTTATAGACATTTAAATTAGGGTTTCACTTACTAAATGACCTTTTGGTAATTTCTCACTTATTCTTATTATGATTTTATTTAAAATTAAATTAGAAATAATATTCTATTTATTTAAAATAACCTTTACCTTAAATAAATAAATAAATATTTTATTTATTTATTTATTTCCACAAAGCTTTTTGGACTTCTTAAACCTATATTCGTTTTGGGCTTATTAAAAGTGTGTGATCCTGTAGGTTCACATGATGTTGGCAGTGAGCCCTAAATATCTATTTAGGCCTATAAGTCATAAATGGCCTATAGTAAGAAATTATGACTACCCAAGTCATGTGAAGTCAATAATCCGACATAACCTAATATACAGTGAATATTCTAGTCTCATTGTCACATGATATCTTGATTGAATATAAGGTATAGATTATGTCATCCTTATAGAATTCAATCATATAATTTTTTGATTTAAAGTAGATTGAGAATGATAACTCTTTATTAATTTACTTAGGAATGGCTATGCATTTTCTTCAGTCTATCTTAACAAGGGGCCCATAAAATATTTTACTCATATTAAATAAGGAATAAATTCCTTCTCAATCACTCACATAACTTATTTTATACCCAACAATAACCTATTTTATCATTTGATTAAAGATAATGTAAGATTGTGTCAAAATACAAATATAGTTATATAGAAATCTATGGTGATTTCAAGGTCAGAGGACTAAGCCAATATTACTGTGATGAGAATTACTTATGACAATTATCTATATAGTATTCTCATTATGGGTCAATCCAACACTTTATTTCTCAAATAAGTACCCATGAGTTATCTTAATATCTCATATTCTTGATTAGTAAAAAATAATCATCAATCAACACCATACTAGCCATAATACATTGTTTTGACTAGGGATAATTTAAATAGAACTCACATTTAATCAAAGGGTTTTACTATCAAGTTATATACTTGATGGCCTTAGTAAGAATTGACTATTCAAGTAATTATCATAACATAAAATGATAATGAAAAATGCCTCTTTATTAAATAAAATGATAAAGTCAAAACATAGTCATACATGATTGACCTAGTGCATATCACTAACAAAATAGACCAACTTAAAGTTAAGCTCAGGAATGGTTATATGGTCAAGGCACAAGGAAGAGGCTTAGTTCTATTAAAGTCTAACAATGGTACTAAAATCATTATTGAAGTGCTTTATATACCTGAGTTAGATTATAATTTATTGAGTGTGGCTCAATTGTTTAAACATGGATACACTATATTGTTCAAAGATGATTTTTTTCATATCCTTGCTATTGATGGTTGTGAATTGCTAAGATTAAAATTTCTAGAAATAGCTATTATTTAAATCTTAATTCATTTAAGGGAAAGGCTTGTAATGCTATTATTAATGAAAGCTTAGAGTGGCATAAAAGATTTGGCCACTTTAACTTTAAATCAATATAGTTGTTGTACACTACTGGTTTCATAGATGATATGCGTAAAATCTTGGTGTGTGAGGAGAGTTATAGAGGGTGTCAACTTGGAAAAATGCATAGGGTGTCATTTCCTTCAGGTGTGTCAAAAAGATCCATTGAAAAATTAGAATTGATCCACTCAAACATTTATGGATCAATAAGAATAGCCTCCTTGAACAAGAGTCGATACTTCTTGTTATTTATTGATGATTTTAGTAAAATGGTAGAGGTGTATTTTCTAAAGGTCAAATCTCAAGCTCTTTTTATGTTTAAAGAGTCCAAGTCTTTAGTTAAAACTCAAATTGGGTTTAAGGTGAAAGTTTTAAGAATTGATAATGTGTGGTGAGTGTGCTTCTGTTGAGTTTAAAACCTTTTGTGTTGATTCCGAAATTATGCACTAGTTCACTGTTCCTTACTTCCCTCAACAAAATGGAGTCTCTAAAAGGAAAAATAGGACTATGATGGAGATGGCAAGGTGTTTTTTGTATGGAAAAATTTTGCCAAATATTTTATAGGTAGAGGCTGTCAATACTGCAGTGCATTTGCTTAATAGGTTGCCAACCACGTCTATTAAGGGTAAAACTCCTTTTAAAGCTTGGCATGGCTTCAAACCTTTTGTAAAACACTTAAATGTGTTTGGAACACTTTTTTACTATCATGCATCTACTGTAAAAAGGGGAAAGCTTAATGAAAAATCTCAAGTTAGTGTATTGGTGGGCTATATAACTAAATTTAAGGGTTGTAGGGTTGTAGATTTTAGTTAGCAGATATGTGGACATTGATAAATCTTTTTAATGGGATTGGAATTCAAAGAAGATTATGCAGTATTATTAATCAATAGGTACTATGGATGATCCCATTTTTGTTAATAATAATTCCAGTGATATGTTTGACATATATGGAACTATTGACTCCGCTATGATGAAAATAAGACCTTTATCAGAAATATCATAAATATACGAGAGATGCAACCTTATTCATGTTGAGCTAATAATTTTTTCAGAAGCTATAAAGATGCCAAAATGGGTGATGCAATGAAAACTAAAACAGAAATGATTGAAAAGAATAGGACATGGGAGTTGACAAACTTACTTGAAAATAAGAAGGCCATAGGTGTGAAGTGGGTATTTAGGACCAAATTTAACCCAAATGGTTCAATCATAAGGCAAGGTTCATTGTTAAAGGATATGCTCAGGTAGCTGGAGTTAATTATGGTGACACTTTTGCACCGGTAGCAAAATATGATACCATCAAATTGCTACTTGCAATTACGACTCAGTTTGGTTTGAAAGTGTACCATTTAGACACAAAGTCTGCTATTTTGAATGGTATGCTTCATAAAGACATCTACGTTAAACAACCTAAAGGTTTTAAGATTATAGGAATGGAGAATAAAGTGTATAAGTTGATTAAGGCCCTCTATGGATTGAAGTAGGCACCTAGGGCTTGGTATAGTAGAATCGATGCACACTTTGCATAATATGGTTTTAAAAGAAGTGATAGTAAAGCTACTTTATATATAAAGCAAAAAGATAGAGAAGTGCAGTTGATTGTCTCATTATATATGGATGATCTGATAGTTGCAGAGGGTAATAAGCAACTTGTTTCTTAGCACACTGGGAATGAAAATTTATTAGCACACTGTTGGTATTTTTATTTCATAGAAAAATATGCTTAAGACATATTAAAAAGGTTCAAATTAGAGTCATGAAAAGAGGTTGGAACTCCCCTGATTCAGAATAAGAAAGAATAAAAAAATGATGTTGAAAAGGTTGTAAAACTTTCATGTTATAGAGGCTTAGTCGGAAGTTTGTTGTGCCTGACTAATACAAGACCTGATTTGATATTTGCAGCAAGCTTGCTATCAAGATACATAAGTGCTCTAAATCAAGTGCATTTTGATTTAGCCAAAAGAGTCTTAAAGTATATAAAAGGTACAGTTGATGAAGGGATATGGTACACCAGGTTTGGTAAGGTGAGCTTGATTAGGTATGTAGATAGTGATTGGGCTAGTTGTGTTAATGATATGAGAAGCACATCAAGTTATGTTTTTTTTTCTTAGAGCAGGACCAATTTGCTGGAATCCAAAAAAATAAGAAGTAGTAGCTCAATCTACTACGAAAGCTAAATATATTTCAATAGCAGTAGTGGCTAATCAAGCTATTTGGCTAAGGAAGGTTCTTACATAATTAGGGATGGTTCAAAGCTCACCAACAGAGCTGTTTTGTGATAATGAATTTGACATAACCATAGTTGAGAATCTAATTCAACATAGGATAACAAAATATATTAATGTGAAGTATCATTCCATTAAAGAGGTAGAGAAGAACATGGAGGCTAAAGTGATTTATTGCTCTTCTAAATTTCAGATTGCAGATGTGATGACTAAAGCCTTACTATGAATAAGGCTTCAATTCTTGAAGCTTAAGCTTGGTATGTCCAACCAAAATCTCAAGGAGGAGTGTTAAAGTTTGTGAGATTTTATTTAGAGATTAAAAAGCCTATGGAAATGAAGTTAGCAGCAATTAAAGTCTGATTTGAAAATCTTTTGAAACTATTTTATTCTTTTTCACATGTAATTCAAAAGCAACTAAATTTGTTTGTTTGTATCTAGTTAATGTTAGGTCCATAATTTTAGAATGAGTGTTTCTGAAAAGTAAACCAAATGTTTCGTAAGTGGCTAATTAGAAGTGCTACAACTTTGAATGTAATGATGACTTTTATTTTGTAAGCTTTATATATCAAAGTAAATGGAAATGAAGTATGTTGATGTGTTATGGAAAATTACAGCTTTTCTTTTGTCATTTTCTCTTCTTAAAAGTTTAGCAATCTCATATTACTTCTACCAGTAATTGTAGGAGCTGCTTTTGTCTAATTCTAATAGACAATAATAGTATGTTCTGAGCCTTCCCTAGAAAAGAGTTTGAAGTTCTTGCATTCTTAGCTATGCCAATTATAAAACAAAAGGAGAAAAAGTTATAAATTTTGGCGAGACTTTGAGTCTAGAGGTTAGGTGCGACAATCTTAATAATATAACTAGAATAAGGAATTTATGCAGGTCTGGATATGCTTTTATAATGAAATTGCTTTTAGTTTTGTGCGTGATTTGTGCTTCTTGATAAATTAGTATCATATTTCAAATTTAATTAGGGCCAACTAGGATTTTTACATACCTAGTTGAACTGCATCAACACGAACATACAAATTCAAGTTAGTATCCATATGACCTACCACATCTATTAATTTCCCATACCATGCAAAACATCTAATTTCTTGCTTATTATTTTCTACAGTTGTATAAACAGAGTAGGAATAATTTCTTAGGCATTCTTGTTTACAATCCATATGGCTCATATTCATGCCCACCTAAGTTGCATTTGATATGTCAGGAAACTTAATATTGTTATATTTTACAAACCCTTCTTCATGCCTGCAAATTGATGTGGAATCTAGTCACTTTTTAACACATCCTTATAATGCATCTCTTAGATACCGGTCATGTGGAGACTTAGGTTCATACCTAGCTAAACAAGAACATTCAAATGTACTTGGATTGCTAGGACTGCATATACTATAAGCACTATAATGAGCATAAAAGTCATAAGGGTATTTAGGAATGGAAAAGAACTCCTTTCATCGGCCATCACTTTAATGCCATGTTAACTACTTAAGGAACCCTAAATGATCCATCATTAATCTTATGATAAAGAAGCATAATTAATATGGTGGAGTGTGTACATCTACTCTTGATTAATCACACAAGTGTAGTTATATAAATTGAAGAATCTCCTTTGCGGCCACATGTGGTCTCGCCATCGAGATTTTAAGCCCTTGTATATAATGAATTATGGTAAGCCAATGGAGTTTAGCTTAAATGAGTAATTACTAGTTCCTAGGTCATCTACTAGTCTCCATGATGTATAATACCACTCCAGACCAACCTTCTGGCTATGCCCAAGTCTCATTCTTAGCATCATGGTATCTATGGGATAATTAAAGCTCTACCACACGATTCTTTGATTTGTTACTTCGAGCAAAACCAAGTTTCCTATCCAAGAGCCGAGCCACACAAATATCTTATACTTCCCTATTACATTTGTAAACTATAACATAACTTGCTAATCAAGACCAATGTAGAGAACAAGATTTCCATATTGATTGATTGTTACAACTTCAATATATTTAGTCAGTCCTCAACTTTTTATTGAACATATAAGATCCCTATATGAATGATTCTCAATGCTTTATGCGGAGGATATGATCCTTTAAGTGGTGAATCAACTGACTCCATACTCTGTCTTCTCTTTATAAAACCCAAACCTGTATGATTTATAGTTTTAAAAATAATTAATCTCATATTAGTTTTATAAATTAGATTAAGTGGGCTTAAATACTAATTTAACACTTCCACTTTTTGAGCTTTTAAGTTGGACAAAGGTCTAATTGATTTTTTGTCTATTTTTTAACATGGCACTGGAGCTATTGCCAATGTTCAAAACACATTCTTCTCATACTAGCCGGGCCTACTAGCATGCATCAAGGGGTTGTGTTAAAAGCAATTAATCCCACATACTTCCACTTAATAACTTGACCTTTTAAGTTGGATAAAAGTCTAATTAGTATATTTTTTATTTATTTACTAACACGTAGCATTAACATTGGACGATTAGAGATTTAACAGATACTATAGCTTGGTGTAATGGATTCCAAAAAGTGCCCTCACTTACATGGCCTATATATTAAGCTCAATGAAGTATTGATTCGATGAAATTCATTGTTCTTCTTTTTAAATCTCTGCATCCAATAGAATGTTGCTACTTTTTAAAATGTATATGGATAATTCTCAGCCTTGAATCTTGACGAAGAAATGGAAGCCCTCATGCAGTGAAGCATTTCTCTGATCTAAGAATGTCCTTTGTTTATCTGATCTTAATTTTAGATAATTTTCATTTGAATTAGTATTGGATAAAGTAATCTATGCAACACAATCATTTACTTGCATCATGATGAAACATTTATGATTCGAAAACTAACTCAATGCATCTAACAAATGCATACAAGACTCACAAAAAAGAAACAAATCTAAGCTTTTGTTTTGTTAGAATCCTAAATTGAAGAAGTACAAAACAATAAAGGGCTAATAAATGGTGTAGGTTGGATCTTAACAAAAGCCAATTAGTTTTGTGTTACATGAGGATTAACCCCATTTGTAAGTTCACACAAGGCCCGTGAACATGTTGACATGTTATCAAAGCCTATAATTGGCTTCTCATTGCCATTTGACATATTTTGGCTTATTATAAGAAAAGATGTTATTCTCTGGCTTAGCTCTCACATATCTTACTTTGGCACTCTATTTCCTTTTATCATTTAATCCAAAAAATTCCAACCATGGAGAAATATGAAGTTTCACATCCTATTAGTACTATTCTTGATGGTAAAAATTATGTTCTTTGGTCTCAAGAGATGTCAAGCTTTCTTTAAGGTAGAGAATTATGGCATTATGTTAATGGTGATGAGACAAAACCAACAAAAAAATAAAGATGAAGAGACATCAAAATATGTTGAACAGTTTGAGGAATAGGATAATAAGAATCATCAAATTCTTACTTGGTTATGAAACACATGCTTTCCATACATCAAGCTTCAATTTGGGCATTATGGCACTGCAAAAGAGTATGAGAATAACTGTCCAAATGTTATTCAACTACCAATGCAATTCATTGATTTCATCTGTATGATACTCTCAGTTGTATGCATAAATAATCAAGTCAGTCCATTAATGAATTTTTATCTGAGATGACTACAACATGGGACCAATTATCCCTATTTGAACCAATTTGGCATGATCATTGAGATGTTGAACTTTATGCCATAGAAAGAGATGAATCTCAAGTTTATCAATTTGCCTTGCCTTTAAATGATGTTTTTGAGTTTGTTAGATCTTCTCTGTTACATAGGGACCATTTCCTAATCTTGACACTGTGCTTACAAAATTATTGAATGAAGAGGCTCATCTAGCCAATATGAGTTCTCATAGATTTGCTCTCTCTATTATGGCTACCTCTGCCTTAACAAAGGCTCATGTTTGAGACCTGAAGTTGGGTGCAACTCGTTTGTGGTATTATTTGAGTCATTGGGTGCATACTATTGGAGTTTGATACAACCTATGTGAGTCGTTGGATGTGACCGATTTAAATTTGATATGACACTATTTGAGTTGTTAAGTACGATCTGTTTGGATTTGACAAATGTAACTAGACCTAAACACTCAATTTAAATTGTATCACACCATTAACTTCAAGTTAAGAGAATTTTTATTACATTGCTAGCTTCAAATTTACTCATAAAAATATTAAAGTGATATCTAATTTTTATTCTTTAATTTTCCTGACACAATTCAATTTAATTATATGTTTTATTGAAATTCAATTATTGAGAAGTCTAACGTACCTGAGTGGAATTTACAGTTTACATGTATGGACACTCACTAAAACATGACCCAAGCATTTACGTATATTTTGCATAAACACCACTGGGCCGGTGGTCACTGGTCAGTGATCTCTTACTGCTGCTGAGCAATTTCTATCACCTTCGGCCACAAATTCCACCATTGAATCTATATTTTATTTGAAACCCAAGTGCGTTAGCGGCATTAGGGACTAAACCCAGTTTTTTTCTTTGTAATTGGGCAAGTGAAGAAGGAACAATTCAACAAGCAAGAGAACCGAAGCAGAGAAACCAAAAGGAAAAGAAAGTGGGCAAACATGGCATCTTTGACGGAGAATTTTTGGAATTCTCAGACGGAATCAGCTTTGGTAAGTTCTGTTTTGTCCTATTATTTTTTTTTTTAATGATATAATGTCTAAGCATGAATCCTCAATGAGATGGGTTTCAAAAGATCACAACTTCTGGTCTCATATTACAAATTTTCGCAAATAATAAATGCTTCGCTATTCAATATTACAACAACTTGCATGCAATTAGTGCGAGCCAATATCTTTAGTAAGCTTCAGTTATTGTAACCTCATTTATCGAACTCGATCCTTCCTCCCTTACTCCTAATGAGCTAGTATTGCTACAAGATGTAAAAACGAAAGGTGGTTGTTTTGGAGGTGGAAGAGGTGCTTCACTAAACGTCAAAACAACTACTAACATAGTTAGTCTGTCCTCAGCATTTTCCTGAACACATAAGAGCCCAATTTGAATGATTCTCAAGGCTTCGTGTGAAGAATATGATCCTTGTAGTGATGAATCCACTATTTCCAATGCTCTGTGTTCTTTCCATAAATCCTAAACCTGCATGATTCGTAGCATTAGCATAGGAAGATTAGAATTTTGATAAATAATATAGCTTGGAGCAATGAGTTCCGAAAAGTATCCTTCACTTACATGCCCATTCAGGCTCAGGGAAGTATTCATTTGATAAAATCCACTATTCTTCTTGCCAATTATAATTTCCAAAGTTATGACCCCAAAACTAAACACATTTGATGAAAATTTACCAAACACTGCATACTCTGGTGACATATATCCACTGCAAAGGAGAATTATTGAAGTATGTTTCCCATGTTATTTTTCAATTTATTCATCTCTAATTGTAGTGATAAGAAATTGCATCATCATGTACTTTCTAGGTTCCGACCACTGTATTTGTCTTGTCATGAATCTGGTCAGTTCCTATTATTCTAGCCATGCCAAAATCTGAAATTTTTGGATTCATCTCTGCATCCAATAGAACATTGCTACTTTTCAAATCTCTATGGATAATTGTCAGCCTCGAATCTTAGTGAAGATATAGAATCCCTCGAGCAACTCCATTGATAATAATGAAGCGCTTTCTCCAATATAGGAATGGACTTTCTTTATCTGATACAAAATTTTAGATAATTTACATTTGAATTAGTGTTTGATAGTGTAATATATGCAACTTGAATCTTTTACTTGCATCATAAAACATTTGTGATTTGAGAACCAACTCAATGCATAGAATGCATTCATGGAAAGACTCACCAAAAAGAAACAAATCCAGGCTTCTGTTTGGTAGATATTCGTAAATTAACATTTGCTCTCCTCGCTCAATGTAGCATCCTAGTAGTTTCACAAGATTCCTATGTTGAAGCTTTGCAATCAGCATGACTTCATTTTTAAATTCTTCTATCCCTGACTCAGATGTTTCAGATAGTCGTTTTACTGCAACATTTTGTCCACTAGACAACTCACCCTGAAATTATTTGCAAAAGTCAATGTTCTGTGAAAAATCAAACCAAATAAATGATAGACAGAGGCAATATGATATAAATGCAAACGATGAAAAGCCAATTAGGATTCAGATTACTGTAGAGACTCCACCCTATAAACGGAGCCAAAACCACCCTGTCCGAGTTTGTTGGCTGGAGAGAAATTGTTGGTGGTAGCAACTATGTTGCTGAGATCATAAAATGTTATGTTTGCAGGGCGAGTATTGCCGGTAAGCTCACTTGCTGCCAAAATATTTTCGTAGTAAATCGAACCGCTGATAGGATCAAACACCTTTTCTCGCCATTTGTTCTTCATCCCTGTCTTTGAACAAATTGATAACAAATGTGTAATGTAATTCTCTCATTGATATGTTTTATAGCTGCATAAAGATATCTTCTCAGTCTCAACTTTCTTTTTAATTTTTAATCACTACTATTAGTATCATTAATTGCCTTAATTCAAGGGGACTTGAATTTTGAATTTCATCACCGGTTAGCTATTTGAATGTACTTAGTATAGTAAGTATACATGAAAAATAAAAAAATTCAAATTTTTAAGCATGCTTTGTTACCTTTCTTTCTCCTCCTCAACCACAAACAGTCAAAGAAGCAAATGGCAAACCATGCCAAGCCAACAGATAGTAATAATATGTTCTGCGCCTTCCCGAGGAAAGAGTTTGAAGTTCTTGCATTCTCAGCTATGCCAGTAGTAAAACAAAAGGAAAAAAGAATTGTAAACTGCAGTGAGACCTTGAGTCTAGAGGTTAGGTAAGACAATCTTAATAACAGAATTAAAAGGAATTTATGCAGGTCTAGCTATGCTTTTACAGGGAAATTGCATTTAGTTTCGTGCGTGATCTGTGCCTCTTGATAAATTAGTATCATTTTTCAAATTTAATTAGGGCCAGCTAGGATTTTCACATACCTAGTTCAACTGCATCAACACGAACATACAAATTCAAGTTGGCATCCATATGACCTACAGCGTCTATTAATTTCCCATACCATGCCAAACATCCAGTTTCTTGCTTTTCTGCAGTTGTATAGGCTGAGCAGGAACAATTTCTTAGGCATTCTTGTTCGCAATCCATATGGCTCATATTCGTGCCCAACCAAGCTGAATTTTATGTGTCAGGTAACTTGACATTCTCATATTTTACAAATCCTTCTCCATGCATGCAAACTGAGGTGGATTTTGGTTGCTTCCTGACACATCCTTGTGATGCATCTCGTAGATACCAACCACGTGGAGACTTGGGTTCATACCCAGCTAAACAAGAACATTCGTATATATTTGGATTGCTAGGACTGCATATACTATAAGCACTGCAATGAGCATAAAAATCACAAGGGTATTTAGGCATGGAAAAGAACTCCTTCCACTGGCTATCACTCGAATGCCATGTTAACCACTTGTAGAATCCTAAATGATCCACCATTACTCTTACGATAACAGAAGCATCATTAATGTGGTAGAGCGCGTACATCTCATCTTGAGTTGATCACACAAGTGTAGTTATATATGTTGGAGAATCTTCTTTAAGGCCACAGGTATTCTCGCCATCGAGGTTTTGAGCCCTTGTATATAATGATATGCGGCAAGCCTTTGGAGTTGAGATTATATGAGAAGTTGCCAGTTCCTGGGTCATCTGCTGATCTCCATGATGTATAATACCACTCCAGACCAACCTTCATGCTCTGCCCAAGTCTCATTCCTGGCATCAAGGTATCAGTGGGATAATCAAAGCTCTGCCACACGATTCTTTCACTTGTTGCTTCGAGCAAAACCAAATTTCCTGTCTCCAAGAGCTGAGCCGCACAACTATCTGATACCTTCCCTGTTACATTTGTGGACCATAACGTAACCTTCCGGTCAGAACCAGTGTAGAGAATAACATTTCCATATTGATTGATTGATAAAACTGCAGATAAGCCAGTGATGGGATCATTCCTGTTTGCGACCCATATAACCGACCTTTCTGAAATTCCATAAAACCAAATTCCAAGGTATCTTTTGCCAAAACTGTCTGGGCTAAAAAGCCCAAACGCAAACTTACCACCTTTGGAGACTAGTTGGTCTTCTTCTTTGAAGGATTAGTTTGTGGTAAGTACATCGGAAGAATTACAGAAAGTGAATTGAAGGAACAGAAGCCAATAATGCAGAAACCTTCTCTTAGCAGCAGCCATGAAGACATTATTGTCCTTCTGTGCTGTTCTGGACGATATCAACGATTTCTTTGTTTTCTTTTTGTATATTGAATGGCTGTAAGAATAGTCAAATGAGCAAGATATGATTCTGCATTCAAATAATTCTACTCTGCATAATTCTATATTTTTATTATTTTTTTGAAAACCAATTCTATATTTTTATCATTAGAAGTGTTCAAAAAATTATTTTTATTGGTACATGATTTGACAGAACTGGCTGGATTCCTGATTAATTAGTCTCCGGTCAATTAACAAAAAAATTCATGCCTTGTATTATTTTTTTTTTTTTCCCAGTTTCTAATTCAAGCTGACCCGATTAGAAAATTAAAATTTTAAATATTTTTAAGTTATAAGTTGAAGTTTATAGGTAATAAAGTGATATTCGTATTATAACGTCAATATACCATTAGTGATTAATCCAAAGTTTTCTTTAAATTAGACTAGGGAGGGCTATTGATGTGGATTCTATTGTGACGTCAACTTTTTTTTTTCTATAAAAAAAATCATAGTGTTTCTCATTTGTGGTAAATTTATCCCAGATTTCTAATTTTGACATCAATATTCTGATTTTTAAATAGATTATATTTTACTATTGAGTATATAAAAGTTAGTAGTTAATTATAATATTTGAATTATTTATTATTTAAATATAAAAATTTACAAAAATATATCATTCATTTAGCTCTAAATTATATCAATCTAATTAATAAAAATATTTAGTAAAATATAACATATTTAAAAAATTAGGATATTAATAATAAAATGAAAAATTTAGGACAAATTTGCTATCAACAAGAAGATGTTGGTTATGTAAATAAGAAGTTAATGTAACAATAAGATCTTGATGTTATCTTAGCACCTTTATATTAATTTTGAGCAAAGTTAATCAATGGTAATACTGTTTGTGTGGGCTAAATTTACAAGTCGAAAAGGTTTGATTTTTTTTTATTTCTCTCTTGAAACATGGAGTCTCTCTCTCTAGGTTAGGGTTTCACAAACTCTTAGGCTAGTTTTTGTTGTCCCTTTGGGATTTGTCTCTCTTTTCCTGTCTTTTCTTTCTATTTTCTTGTTTTCTATCATTTTTGTCTCTTTGTTTTTGTTAACTCATTCTTTATTAGTGTCGTATCTTCTTTTGCTTTGTTGTTTAAAGGTCTTCATTATCTTGTTAGTGTAACATCGGTCGTGTGCTTCATAGGTTATTAGGATTTTATGTGAGTCCATTGCAGTGTCTTATTATGGCAAACGAACTCGAAATTATGTTGAAAAGGTTTTCCTTAACAAAGAAGGATGAGGAGGTTGTGGATCTAGGAGCAAACAGGGATTATGGGAATTCCACTCATAAGGATTTATGTCTTGTGGGTAGAATTTTGTTCAGCAAACCTTTCAATTTACGTGGGATCCGAGGTGCATGGAAACTGGAATGGGGTTTCCATGTGGAGGCTATTTCTTCCCATGCATTTATGTGTGAATTCAAATCAAAAAATGACAAGATGAAAATTTTTAGGGACAGTCCCTGGCATTAAAATAAACATCTTGTTATCCTGAAAGAAATTGATATGGCAATTCAACCTTCTGAAGTTTTTTTGGATAGTTATGAATTTTGGGTCAGAATATACAATCTACCTTTGAATAGACGTAACAAGGAAGCAGTGACGAAGGAAGGATCGAAAGCAGGTAGAGTGGTAAAGCTTGATGAAGAAAATTTCTCTCCTTATGGAAGATATATGAGGGTGCGGGTGGATGTTGATGTCCTTAAACCAATAACAAGAGGTACGATAGTTTTGAATAGTAAAGGAGAGAGGGTTTGGATTTATTTCAGATATGAGCATTTAAGAAATTTCTGTTTCTAGTCTGGGTTATTGGATCATATTGAAGATGAATGCAAGGAAAAACTAGAGAATGTAGAGGAAAATGAGTGGCCATACGGGAGATACTTAAGTGCTACCCCAAATAAAAATATTGTTCATGGAACAGGGGTGCGTTAGAATAGCAGGGCTGGGGTATCTCAGACTACTGAGGAGGTTTCCAGTAAGAGTGAGGGAAATACTCTTATCAGGTGTAAGCTTCTAATGGACAATGACTTAAATTTTAGGATTGCGAATGAGGTAGGCAATGGGAATATAGAGTTGAGAGACAATGTTTCAAATGGCACATAGTCAACAGGGTCGAATATACCATTTACAAATTTGGCAACAGTCATACTTGAATATGGGAACAAGGTATTAGACAATGGGGATATTAGAGTGGCCCTTGATAATGACATATTAGTGGAGATTTATAACCAGAATCTGAGCAATACTCACAAGGTTCGAAGATTCCAGGTTTCAATTTAAGTGCATTTAGGAATAACTTTGATAATCGTTGCTCAAGAAGAGTTGATAAAGGGACTATAAATAAGAATCAACCTAAAAGGTCAGGAAGGCCTAGTGCTGGATGTGCAAAGGGTAAATGGTATTGATGATGCTCGTGATTCACAGTTGATGAGTGTGCTAATTTTAGGTCCTTGTGATTTGCCTATGCATGGTAAAAGGAAAGAAGTTGACCTTTCAGGGTTGGGTACAGACTTAATAAGTACTGAGATTAAAGGGAGAGAGGGCAAGAAAATTTGTATGGACATTGATAACCATACTCCTCTTTTGGTGGAGGTTGCTATGCAACCCCACTAGGCGATATGATTCTCCTTAGTTGGAACCTCTAGGGCCTGGGTAATCCCTGGACGTTCTGTGCTTTGAAGCACTTATTTAAAGTGCAATGCCCAGATATTGGCTTTCTTATGGAGACTCAGATGAAAGCTAATGAGATTGATGGTCTTCAGTTGAAGTTTCTAAATTTTAACTTTTTTGTTGTTGATTTTATAGGGTGTAGTGGTGGTTTAATTTTGATGTGGAAAAAATAATTGAATATTTATGTATCTTCTTTTTCATCTAATAATGTTGATTTCAGTTTATTGGATGAGGCGAGTATAGAATTGTGGAGGGGGTGTGGTGTTTATGGTTGGCCAGAGGTGGGGAATAAGTTTAAAACTTGGGAATTGCTATCGAACCTTCAACAAAAGTCCTCTCTCCCTTGGGTTTGCTTCGGGGACTTTAACAAAATTCTTTTAGATTATGAAAAGGTTGGGTGGTCTCGGAGTGGTTTAAGGTGTATGAGTGAGTTTAAAGCTGCAGTTGAATTCTATAATTTCCATGACATAGGGTATAAAGGAGATTTATTTACTTGGGATAATGGAAGAAAAGGGAATGAGAAAATTCAGGAAAGGCTGGATAGGTTCTTTGCAATGGAGGAATGGTTATCTTTGTTCCCAAATGCTAAAGTGGAGCACTTGATTCGGCTTTCATCTGACCATTGTTCCATTGTGCTGCATGCTCTAGCATATAATTTGGCTTAGCATAAAGGCACGAAGCCTTGGCACTTTGAGGCTATGTGGGTACGTGATGGTTCTTGTGAGGAGGTTATTCAGAAATCTTGGACAGAGGGTTTATACAATGACGATGGTGATGTAAGTAAAAAGTTGGCAGTATGTTCAGAAGCTTTAAAATAGTGGAGTCACTACTCTTTTGGCAATGTCACAACACAAATCCAAAAACACACAAGGATAATTCTTGATCTCCAGAATAGAAATTGAGAAGCTGATGTGCTTAATGAGCTCCGGATAGCAAAAAAGTATTTTCATGAGCTCCTTGCCCGAGAAGAGGTGATATGGAGGCAAAGGTCTAGAGCTATGTGGCTTCAGGAAGGGGATTGCAATAGAAAGGCTTCTGAGAGAAAGAGAAGAAATCATATTGATGGCCATAAAAATAATGATGGTACTGGGTTTATGAAACTAAGGATATTGAGAAGGTGGTGCTAGGATATTTCAAAGATTTATTTTCGAGTTCTTTGCCTTCTAACTCTAATCTAGACACAGTTATTAATGCAATTGATTCATTACTGGATCATAATCTTATGGAGCACTTGTCGGCCCCTTTTACATCTGACGAGGTAGTTGGAGCCTTGAAGCAAATGCATCCTTGCAAACCCTTGGTCCTGACGGTATGCCTGTTCTCTTTTTTACTTCTTTTTGGCATATTGTTGGACATGATGTCACTAGATTGGTTCTTAATTTTCTTAACTCTGGAATTATGCCTCAGGACATAAATCATACCTTTGTCACTATGATTCCGAAAATTAACCCTCCCGAATCTATGAAAGACCTTCATTCGATATCTTTGTGTAATGTTATCTATAAGCTTATGTTAAAAGTTTTAGCTAATAGACTCAAGTTTGTCCTTCCCTCTGTTATTTATGAGAGTCAGTCTGCTTTTGTGCCTAATCAGCTTATTATTGACAATACGGTTATTGCTCTTGAACTTTTCCATTCCATGAAACATAGGCATAAAAGTAAAAAAGGATAATTTGCTCTCAAACTTTATATGAGCAAGGCTTATGATAGAGTCGAGTGGATTTTCTTGGAGAGGGTGATGATTAAAATGAAGTTTCCTGCTCACTTTGTTAAGCTTATAATGACATGTATTAGTACTGTTTCATTTTCTTTTCTTATAAATGGAAAACCTTATGGTTTCCTTAAGCCTGATAGGGGCCTTCGGCAAGGTGACCCTATGTCGTCGTATTTGTTTGTGCTTTGTGCAGAAGGTTTTTCTTCTCTTATTAGGAAAGCAGAGGCAAACTTGGAGATTCATGGCTCAAGTTCTAGTCGAAATAGCCCTAAGATCTCCCATCTTTGTTTCGCAGATGATAGCATTTTGTTTGCAAGAGCTAATCTGCAGGAACGTCAGGCTATTAAGGATATTCTTGTAAGTTATTCTGATGCCTCAGGTCAAGTGATAAACTGTGCAAAATCTGAAGTGGCTTTCAGCGGGCTTGTCCCTTCTCCTATGGGGGTCAAGTTAAGGAGCTTCTTGGTGTCAATGAAGTGAAGTCGCATTCTAAGTATCTTGGGTTGCCAGCAATAGTGGGGAGATCAAAGAAAATTATTTTTAGTTTCTTGAAGGAGCGTATTTGGAAGAAATTAAAAGGATGGAAGGAGAAGGCCTTAACTAGAGCTAGCAAGGAGGTATTAATCAAGTCCATTGCCCAAGCTATCCCTACTTATGTCATGAGCTATTATGCTCTTTCTAAGACTTTTTGTGAAGATATACAAAGCATGATAAGCCATTTTTGGTAGGGTAGTATGCTGAACGAGAACAAAATCCATTGGGTAAGATGGGACAAGATGTGTGTTGCAAAGAATGAAGGTGATTTGGGTTTTAGAAACATCATATGCTTCAATCTAGCTCTCCTTACTAAACAAAGGTGGTGGATACTGCAATCCCCTTCCTCTTTGTGCACAAGAGTCTTCAAAGCTAAATACTTTCCAAGAGATGATTTTTTGGAGTCCAGTTAGTTATCGTCCAAGTTTCTTTTAGGGAGTATTCAAGAAGCAAAAGAGAAAATTGCTCGGGGGATGTCTTGGCACGTGGGAAATGGGAGTGATATTTGGGTGTGGCAAGATAATTGGCTCTTAGATACTCCATCGTCAAAACCTCTGGTTCAAAAATATTTCCTGTAGATGCTAAAGTCAGTACCCTTATTGATGATGATCTGAAGTGTTGGAAAAGAAATTTGGTTAACGAGGTTTTCTTGCCTTTTGAGGCAGAGCACATTTTGTGCATTCCTCTTAGTTTTAGGTTACCTCCAAATGTGCATTTTTAGAGATTTAAAAAGAGAGGTGACTGTTCTATTCGATCAGGCTACCACCTCGCTCGCAGTATCTTCGGTGACAATGTTAGTCTCCCATCCACATCGGCAAGCCCTCATGTTGGTTGGAAACTATTATGGCACTCCAATGTAGCTTCAAAGATTAAGCACTTTTTTTGGAAATTCCTGTCAAACACTTTGCCCACTTTAGATGTTGTGTCTCGTAGAGGTGTTTTAGGCAACACTCTCTGTCCCCGCTGTAAGATGGGAGTAGAGTCCTGCTTTCATATTTTTAAAGAATGTGCATGGGTGAAAGGGTTATGGCTCCTTAGTCCTGTTGGATTTCGAAGCATGGATCTTAATACCTCTTCGATGTTGGATTGGTTTATCTGTTTCTACAAAAAAACTGGACAAAGATCAATTTAGATTCTTTTGCTATCTGCTTTGGAAGATATGGAATGACAGGAATAGATTGATTCACGATAAACCAGTGAAGACACCCTCACAGATTATTAGTTTGGCTTCTGACTTAAGCCTTGAATATGGGATCCAAACTAAGGGTCCTTTACCAATAGATGGGAATGGCGGAGTGAGATGGAAGGCCCCGCAAGGTTCTAAAGTGAAAGTTAATACAGACGCAGCATTTTTTGTCTCTTTAGGTACTGCTGGTCTGGGTTTTGTAATTCGAAATGATGAGGGGTTGATTATGACTTCGGGTGGTAAGTGCATTAAGGATGTACGTGACGTCGAGACTGCTGAAGCCATGGCTATTATGTTTGGTGTCTCAATGGCATGGGAATGTGGTTTTAACGCTATGGAGGTGGAGTCAGATGCCTTTTATGAGGTCCAATTGCTTAATTCTCCTTCTACCAGATCGAGCCCCATCTGTTTGATTATTAAAGACATTTTATCTCTAACTAAGTGTTTTAGCAGTATTTCTTTTTCTTTTGTCCATCATAGTTGATTCCATTGCCCAATGGGCACTCTCTCTTGTCGAGGACCCAATCCTGATTGAAGATGTGCCTCAAGATCTTAGTTCTTTGGTGTTGTATGACACTAGTTTTATCTCTTAATTAACTCTTTTATTTTCAAAAAAAAAAGTTTTGATTTTTTAACATCAATTAGTCTTTAAATTATTATTTAAAATATCAATTTTCATTTATTTAAGTCAAAACTTTTTGGCAGTAGAAATAAATGCGGATAGAGAGATTTACATATTTAAATAAAACAAGTTTGCAATTTAGAAATGCACCTTAACGATCTCAAAAGTCTTAAAGTGATTACATATAATTAAAGTTACCTGTAATTTTTTCGATGGAGAATGGATCATAACCACTACCTGCATTCCACTAACTTTGCACCACACATATGAACTGATAAATTGACATTTGATCCCCTAGAAACACAATGAATTTGTCAAAGGATGGTGTCAATGAAGTTACACGGTGATAGCAACTGGATATACTTTAAAAATGAAGGGTGGTTATTTAGGAGGTGGAAGAGGTGCTTCACTACTCAACATCAGCAGAACAACTTCTAACTTAGTTGGTATGTCCTCAACATTTTCTTGAACACATAAGAGCCCTCTATGAATGCTTCTCAACGCTTCATGCGGAGGATATGATTATAATCCTTCAAGTGATGAATGCAACCAACTCCAGTACTCTGTCTTCTCTCTATAAACCCTAAACTTATATGATTCGTCACATTAGCATTAAAAGGTTAGAGATTCAATCGATACTATAGCTTGGTGTAATGGGTTCCAAAAAGTGTCCTCACTTACATGCCCTAAATATCAAGCTCAGCAAAGTATCTGTTTGATGAAATCCATTATTCTTCTCTCATGTTATAATCTCCAGTGTTATGACTCCAAAACTAAAAGCATCTATAAGGATAATTTTGAGCTTTGAATCTTAATTTGAATTTGAATGAAGATATAAAAGTCCTCACACAACTCCATATATAATAGTGCAGAGATAGTCACTAAGGCACTGCCGTAAGCTAGATTTGAAGTAGTAGAAGACTTACATTTCAGAAAAACTCTTTCATTTTTAGTAATAGCAATAGCGAAGGTTCTGTTGTGCTTCAAGAGATCTTGAAGCTCTTTATCTTAGTTCCAATAATGGTATCAGAGCTCAAATGATCTTAAGGGGCCTTTTGTGTTCAAAAGTCATATTTTCTTTATTGAACTAATGTTCAAAAAGTTGTATGAGAAATCAGGTTTGAAATATGATGTTTATGGTAAACTAGAGTTCTCATGTTTTTGGTTGAAGATGGAGTATGTTTTGTGCTTGCTCTTGAGATTTGAGTGAATTCAAGTGTTTCTTTGTTTTGAAAATTTGTATCTTTCATTGAGAGTTGTGGTTGAATTCATGTTTTGAGAAGAAAAAAAAATTCAGTTGCACTTTTTTTCGTCAAAAATTAGTTTGTGTTGGTTATTGAAGATAAAGTGCATCAAGTTTAAGTTGGTTAGTTGTGTTCTTTGAGTTTGGTTGTCTTATTTTGGTTAGGAGAGTGAATTGATTTTCTTAAGTTATTGAATTATTGTTGATGAAGATATCTGCTTGTCTCAAAACTGTAAAATGAATAGAAAGTACCGGCAAGTCCAAAAATTGCAAAAATATTGTGTTGGTAAGGGACCTATGCATATCCATAAGCTACTGAAATTTCTTTATTGAAAATTATTATGTTCTCTTATTGTTCTTATTGTGGAACAAGATTAAGAATGAGTTAAAGGAATTTTTGAAGTTTCAAGAAAGAGACTTTTTGTCAAAGAGGAGCTTTGTTGGTGAGAGGCCACCAAAAACATAAAAATTGAAGATGCATATTAGTGAGGCCACCAAAAATTTAAAGTTAAACATTGAAGATGCTTTATGGTGAGAGGCCACCATAAAAATGAAGTTTGATGAAAAGAAAATGTGAAGAAAAGAGAGTAGTGTAGAGTAGATAAGTAGAGAATCTAAGAGAGTAAGTGTGCATGCTGAAAATGAAGAATAAAAAGAAAAAAAAATTTGCTTGTGTTTTAAGTTCTTATTTTTTTTTCTTTTTTTGTGTTGAAACTCTTTTTTTTTAATCTCCTTTTATGTTCCAATAAATTGTGAAGCGTTTTCTCCAATCTAGGAATGTACTTTGTTTATCTGATAGACAATTTTAGATAATTTTCATTTGAATTACCATTGGATAGAGTAATATATGCAACTCAATCTTTTTTACTTGCATCATGATGAAACATTTATGATTCAAAAACCAACTCCATGCATAGAATGAATGCAAACAAAGACTTACCAAAAAGAAACAAATCTAAGCTTCTGTTTGGTAGATATTTGTAGATTAACATATGTTCTTCCCGCTCCATGTAGCATCCAAGAAGTTTCATAAGATTCCTACTTTGAAAGCATGACTTCATATTCATATTCATGTTCTACTGTATTCATATATCCCGTGAATGACATTTCCCTCAAGCAGCCTCCTGCAGTGGTCAAAACCAGTGACGTGCCCGTTTTGGACTAATAATAAAAATTTTTTATCAAATAATAGTCCAAAAAATCAGAAAAAACAAATCCCAGTTCAACTCCTATCAAATCATAGGTTGATTCTTACAAATATTTAGTCAAAAAGGTTATTAGACAGAGTTTTTTAGTAGACAATAGTAGGTTTCTCTCTTTGAATGTTAGGTTTGTGGCAATGAAGTCAAGGGGAAATACACAAAATATGAGCTGAAGGATTAGTAGACATCAGTGTCTTCTAAGAAGAATTTAATGTTATTTTCTAATTTCATAAACGTCTTTTCTTCATATAACAATTACTACATCATTATCTTAATTGAGTATTACATTTACAGCACTCAAGGTCAGTTTCCAATCAAATTGGCAAAATAAATAGTAGTCAGTTGGCCCACCTAAGCACAAATCTTGATCTCTAGAGATACTTCACCGGATCTCTCGAGAGAAAAATCTTAAAGCCTTTAAGTTAACCTTGCTGAACTAGACGAAGCAACAAAGGAAAAGAGTGAAAAAGATCAGTATACATATTCAATTTTAACAACAAAAATTTAGCAACATCTTGTTTCTTAGCAAGGTATTTTCACACACACACACATATATATATATATATATATATATATATATATATATATATATATATATATAATAGAGATATCTGACTGCATTTAATGTCTTCAAATCTATGTAACTCATATCATGTTAAAAGGAAATTGTATGACTACGTTAATAATCACAATTTACCAAAACATTATACTACATTGCAATTATGCGGGAGTCTCAGGTATCTTAGTGGAATTTATAGTTTACAAGTATAGTAAGTTATGTTTTATCCTAATATTATTTGTTTTAATGATATAATGAATAAACATGAATCCACAATAACATAGGTTTCAATTCAAAAGATCACAACTTCTTGTTTCATGTTACAATTTTTTGCAAAGTTGATGTCTTTTTGACCAATGGACTAGAACTAGTTTCTTCGGTGAAATAATAGATGCTTCACCACTCGACATTACAACAACTTGCAATACAGTTGGTTTTAGGCAATTTCTGTAACTACACAGTGTTAGCATAGATGTGCCCTAGAGCCATTCTTCTATTTAATAATGACATTATTAATTATCCTTATGGCAATATAATATTCATTTAAATAAATAGTTTGTTTATTTGAGTATTTAACCTTTAGAATTATGTTAAATAAATGTATTATTAAGAGTTAATAATATAAGTTACAAATTTATTTAGTACATATACCATAAATAGTTCATAGTCGAATAATTAATATTTGGGTAATATTAATTAAACTATTACCTCTGTCTATTTTCCTTGATTAGTATGTGATACTAATAGTAGGAGGTAGTGAGTCGCATGCTACTTGATATGAGATATCAAAATAGACATGTGAATACTCATCTGATGGGTGGATCGAACAGTGATGTTAGATTTGTGATTGCAAGGATATTCACTTATAGTCAACGATCACTGTCTAGGTCATAATAGTGCAAATAGTTCTTTGACTAAAGGTGACATGATCATCCATATTTAAGTGGTTAGAGTTTGTTACCGCTTACATACTTATGTTAATCACACATAGGTATATGGCATGTAGTGGCTCTAGTCAGTTAAATGTAGGAATGAGTGTTAGACCAAGATGGGATTCATTACCTGGTGTGAACCAGGATAAGATCCTATACTATCTGAATTTTTTCTTAATGAATAAGTTTCTAGCCATGATAAACATAACACAAGCTGAAAGACTTTCAGTGCTAGAAAGTGTTTTTAGTATTTCTTATATTTTATCAAGAATAGAACTTGAAATTAGGTGAGGGGATGCTTGTTACTACTTAATCAAAGCAAGAATGAAGATATGGTGAAGCTTGGTGTTTTAAGCTAAAGGTCTCACACTTGGGAGACTTGAAAAGTTGATTCAAGAGTTGAATCAAGGAGCCAACCATTGTAGTAGAATACTTGTGGTCTACACTAAACACTTTGGAGTTTATAAGTATTCCATGATTTAGATTTCCTAAGTTTGTATTTATACATGTTGATGTATATTAACTATGTGTTAAATTGCAAATTGGATCCTAGAGTTGGAATTCTTGATGAGATCAAAGGTTATGTTGAGGAAAATTTTGAAATTTGCCTCATTTAGCATTTGATGTCTAAGTCATATAACCGATTCCTTTCACACAATTTACAACAAGTAGTAAAGTTTGAGTATTAAGTATCATTCCCATGAGAAGATTGATACCAAGTACTAACCGTAATTTTATCTCCACAAGCTAATAAAATATATTTAATTGAAATAGAAAACTATATTAATTACCAAAGATAAATTCTAAATAAAAATTCAATAATCGAAAGATAGAGCCTAGATTTGCTTCACTAAACACTTACTTGAATTATAGAATTTAATCTTAATTCAACTTGTTAATACAGTCCAGGGTAAATTACTTAAATTACTTAAAGTCTCTTTCTAGAAAATTCAAGCATGTCAAAACTAATTACTGCTTATTTTCATGGTCAAGTAAATTAATTAAGACTCATTAAGTTCCTTAGCAATTTAATACTCCCTGAAGGATTCCTCTACTTTTATGATTGAGGGTCCTAAGTTTCACATGTCTATCAGTTAATAGATTATGCAACTTTCATTGTCTACTAATCTACCCAAAAGCATGCATTTAATTAGGCCTAAAATCAAATACAAGTGTAATATCTCGTGTTTTTAAATATTTTAATACCGCATCAGGATATGCAGTGTTAATAATTTTTGTATATATTTATGATATTTCATGAGTTGTTATTTAATTAAAATTTATTTTTATTTATTTTATGTTATTTTAAGCACTTTACGTAAAATTTCCCCAGGCCTTGCATTTCCGGGGAAATTGACACGTAAATTATTTATTATTAATTATTTTAAATAGATTTCCATATTTGCATGAACTCATATGTACTTTTAAAGTACTAAATAACGTATATATGTGTATTTATTTATTTAACTAGGGTTTAATTAATTACCCTAATATTTATTTTATTTTATTTTATTATTTATTAATTAGTTTTAATATTATTTAATTAATTATTTTTAGTGTATAAATTATTAAAATATTAAATTATGTGTGTGGTGTATATTTAATGTGTGTGAGTTTATATTATTTTAATATATAGTGTAAAAGTATATATATATATACATATACATATAATATTTAAACCAAAAAATAAAGTTTGAGTTATTTACGGTTGTGCCATCGCCTACTTCATCTTCTTCCCCGATCACCTCCTCGCCGTTCCACCATTTGCCATCCCATTTTCTCACCATCGGTGTGCCTCTCGGCGTGCCACCTCCTTCCCTAGCCTTTCCTGCCGCCAGCAGCTCCCTATTCCATCGTGGTTTCGCCGGAATAAGCTCGGGAAGCCGAAACTTGAGCCACCGTCGTTCACGGCGTTTTCGGCCACCATTTTCGACACCGCCAGTCTCTTTCTTCTCCTTGAGCTCCGGTGAGTGTGATTCCAAGCTTTGTTTCACTTAAAATGGTCTAGATTTGCTTAGGTTTCGATTTTTACAATTCGGCCATTTTAGGGTTCTTGATTTTTTTGAACTTTGAATTGATTGATTCATGAAAAATTCCTTCAAAAATGTTGTTCCCCTTAGCTTAATCTTCATGTGTGAATTTTTGTAGAATTTTTGGAAATTATTTTGATTTTTGGGTATTTTTGAATATTTTATTATTATTTTCTAATTTTCGAAAATTAATTAATTAAATTATGAAATTGTGTTTTATGATAAATATAGGTGTTGAAAAGAATTATAGAAATTATTTGGAATTTTTGTGAATTTCTATGTATTTATTTTGAATTTTATTAGTTTATGTAATTTTGGAAAAATAGGGTTAATTGTGTTTTTAATTGAAATTAATTAGTTAATTGAGTTTAATTATTGATATTATTGATAAATATGTTGAGAAAATTAATTTTGTGCAATTATATTATTTTTGGTGAATTTTTGGAGTAATTTTAGTATATTTATATATATAAGGGCATTTTGGTCATTTTACACTAAATTGGCTAAAAATATAATTAAATTGGTTTTAATAGTTATTTAAGGTATAAAAATGATTTCTAAAAATTATTTAGTATTTTTAATTAATTAAAACTATTTTTCGTGAATTATTTTCAATTATATATATAATATACGATTTTTCTAAATAAAATGAGTTTTTATTGGTTTTTACTGTATTTTGGGGTTAATTATGTAATTTCTACTTATAAAATGTATTTCTATGATATAAGGATATTTTCGGTACTTCTATATTGTTTTGTGAATTGTGGACCCCGGTCGGTAAACTGTAGTTTGGAGTCCGATCGAGGGGTTGTGGATGTGTTTTTGTGTTTATTTTTTAAAGTGTGTTTCTTTGCAGGGCCGGCTCTACTCTTTAAGTAGAGAGATGTCCATTTTACAAGGGAGGTTCTGCCGAATTTTTGGTAGAATTCTCGTAAAACGTGATGTCCGGTCGAACCCTAATTCTAATTCTGTGTCTAATATTCTAGATCGAGTTTCTAAGATTTTCTGTTAGGTTTATTTTGATGTCTGTTATTTTGTTTGTTTAGTTGCGTCGAGATCGAGGCCTAGTGGACCAGGCCCATCGGACCCATCTTGAGGAGCGCACTAAGTGTGAGTTACTATTCTACATATATATGCTTTAGGATGCATGATTTAGAAATATATGTTATTTTCATTAAATATGCATAAATAACTCAATTAGTATTTAAGTTTATTTTTAGTTTATTTTTGGTTTATTTTTAGTTTATTTTTAGTATATTGTAAATTATATGCATGCCTATTTAAACATTTATATTTAAAATGTTTTAAATATATGTTGAGTTAATTTTACAATTATATTGGATTTATTTGACTTATATATACTCGAAATATACCTGGTTTACTTTTGGTATATTTCTAGTATATATATATATATATATTGTTTATATTGTTATTTTATTCAATTCATGCATCATTTATTTGTGAATGTATGTTTTATATATTAATGAAGGATATCAATAGAACGTGTTACCTAGTGGGCAGCACTATGACCGAGTACGTACCGGTACGCTTATAGCATTTAGGCTATATTACTAACCTATTTGAAGATATTGATTGGATTTGATTATTTGATGTGTGAGAAAGGATTTGGGAGTGTGATTGTTGGAGCTTGGTTGACCAAGTGTCTTGGGGCCAATCACACTGACAGTTAGACTACTGGAGCTCGGTCGACTTATTGTCTCGGGGCCAGTCTACTGTCTAAATGGAATAAGTGAATATATTTGGAATAAGTGAGCCTGTATGGCTAGAGTGTTGTCTAACACTGTTTTGAGGTTGCGATTTTCTAGGGTTCTATTTGATCTTTCATAACCAGTGGTTTTCAAACAAAATATATAAAAATGATTTTATTGCATCTGTGTATAATTGCTTGTATACATACATATTATATATATATTATTGATTGTATACGTTATCATTTAGTATGCATGTATATATATTATAGTAATTCATTCAGTGAGGTCTGACCCCTTCTGTTGACCATTTTTCAGGAGAGTCTTCTTCCTCATACCTCAGTAGCAGGCTTGTACGCCGGATTTCTTCCGCCCCGACTTCTTTATGTAAACTGCTCACTTGAGTTTTATTTTTATAATCTAGACGCTGCAGTAGTTGTAAATAAGTTTGTGGGTTTTATGTATTATATTTGTGTGAGTTATGTATTTTAAGAATTTGAACTGAAACTTGTATTAAAGGATTTATCTATATATGAGATATGGATTTTTATTTTGATAATTATGATTTTATTTCCATTGCATTAAGTGTGGTTATTATTATTACTGTATGTTTTATTTTATTTTTAGGCTTGCTACGAGTTTCGGATTTGAAAGAATTCTCATTCCCTAGCGCCGGTCATGGCCCCTATTTTGGGTCGTGACAAAGTTGGTATCAGAGCAGAGTTCTGTGTCAGGGCTTAATTGTGTGAGTCGTGGCCCTAATTTTCAAGTTGTGTTTTCTTTTGGTAACTACTGCAGTGAATTAGGTTTGAGTATGTCTTGATAGGTATTCCTTGCTTTAGTTTTCTGTGTTATTCTTTCGTTGTCTGTTTTGTTTGAATCGTTCTGTTGTCTTTTCAGAATAAGGAGGCGAGCGCGCGTCGCTCCACCGGTCGTTGAGGCCGAGGATGATAAGTCTTTTCAGGATGAGGTTTTACCTCCTGAGCAGCCAGTTAGACATAGAGGTCGTGGCAGAGGTAGACCTCGAGGAGCGGCAGGTCGCCATATGCAGAGAGAGATACAGGACGAGGAGCCTGTTGAGCCTGAATTTGATGTTCCTGTGCCTCCAGTTGTTCCACCTGTTCAGCCTGCCTATCAGCAAGGTATGTCTAACCCTGAGGCAGCTTTGTTCTATGCCCTAGTTGGCAGGATTGCATTTGATGGGACTTCCAATCCGTTAGACTTTCTGTATGCGATTGAGACTCAGACTCAGACTGCTCACACCGAGTATCAACGAATCATGATCATCGAGCTATCTGTCAAGGGACCAGCTCTAGATTGGTTTATTCAGATGATCCAGCCCTATATGATGGTGATGACCTGGGCTCAGTTTCAAGAGCGTATGAGGAGATTCTGTCCAGAGCCTCTTCGTATGAGCTATCGTCTCCGGTTGACTAGCATTTCTCGTGGTGATCGATCAGTAGAGGAGTACACCCGAGAGTTTCTTCGGTTGGGTAGATATGCAGAGGATCTGATGCGAGACCAATATTTCGCAGTCACTACCTACGTCACCGGATTAGGTTCAGCATTTGCTGGTATGCCTACAGCAGGCCTTACTCTCAAGTATGTGATTGAGTTGGCCAAGGAGATCGAGCTGAGGCTAGTTAGGCAGGGAGCGATGCCTGATTTTTACCAGCTGGGAGTTCAGCCGAGTGGATTGCAGACTACACCATATTCGAGTTTTCATGTTGGATCGAATAGTCAGCAGCGAGGTCCAACTCAGCAGAGTCAGAAGCAGTAACAACGAGTGCATCGGAGCAGTAGACATGGCCGTGGAGGTCAGCGTAGGTCATTCAGATTTGGGTCAGGTGCTTCGAGCAGCAGCAGTGGTCGCAGTTCTGGATCAGCTGCCAGTGTTTGCCAGACCTATGGTAGAGTCCATCAGGGACCGTGTTATCTGACACCACTGACATGCTTCAGATGCGGGCAGACAGGACATTTTGCCAGATCATGTCCTTATTCCGGGTATCAGCAGCTGTAGATTCCGTGATTCCCACAGCAGTCGATTGCTAGTACTGCACCCATGCCATTTCAGTTACCTCCAGCCCAGCATCAGAGTTCCACTCAGCTTGTTCCACAGCAGAGTCATGGTAGAGGTACTAGAGGAGGTGCCAGAGGTATTGGCCAGGCTTTTACCAGTCAGCAGGGAGGTCAAGGATAGGCCAGAGTCTTTCATCTCACTCAGCAGGATGCTCAAGCATCCAATGCAGTCGTGGCAGGTATTGTTTCTGTTTGTTACCTGGATGTATGGGTTTTGTTTGATCCGGGTGCCACGCATTCGTTCGTTTCTCCTGTTTTTGCTTCTAAATCTTGTTGGCAAGCTTCGAGGATGGCTTTTCCTTTGTCTGTTGCCACTCCTCTGAGCGATTTTTTAGACACCGTTATTGTTCTTTCTAGTTGTCTAGTTCTCGTGGGAGGTAGAGAATTACCCGCTGATTTGATTCTGTTGGATGTGATGGAGTTTGATGTTATTCTGGGAATGGACTGGTTATCTCAGCACTATGTTGTGGTAGATTGCAGGAATAAAGAGGTGACTTTCAGAATTCCTAATGAAGAAGATTTTAAGTTTGTGGGTGATAGGAGTTCCGCACCTCAGAATCTTATTTCTGCTATTACGGCTAGGAAGTTATTGAGGAAGTATGTCTCAGACCCTTCACACGTGTTGCAGCCCGATAGTGTAGAAGTGAGTGAAGATTTGACGTTTGTGGAAGAACCTGTAGCGATCGTGGACTATCAAGCAGTAGTTTAGCCACACGAATCCAAACCCTGAGTAAATTAATTACACATGATGAAAATAATCATAATCAAAGATATTCTAAACATGAAAACAGTTATGCTTGAACGTGATTAACTTGAAACTCTACTTCTTCTCTGCTCAAAATATCTCTGAATACTGATTTGAATGAATTCTCACTCTCCTAAATTGATGAATGGATCCTCTTTTTATAGCCATCTCTTGTCCCCAGAACTTCCAATTTTAGAATATTCTCATTCTATAATCTTCCAATTTTGAAATCTTCTAAATCTGTAATCTTAAATAAATGAGGAAGATTTTTCATAAGTGCACACACTAGTGCATGGCCATGCACAATAGTGTGCACTAAGGCGTGTATGTAAGCATGTACATTAATATTGTGTGCACATCCTAGTGCAAGGCCATGCACTCAGGTGTGTAATATTCCAAATTTGTGTACTACCTGATACATGGCCGTATGGTGGGGTGTACATAGCTTCTTCATCGGGCTTGGCTTTAATCACGTCAGTGCACACCTTCTTGCACAGTCATGTGGTGAAGCGTGTAGGATTCTTGATGAGCACACAACCATATGTTAGCTTGTGTATACAATTTTTGCAGAGAGACTTTCCAGACATGATTCTAGACATGATTGTGCACTAGCTTCAATTCACAAAACTATAACAAATAATTTAATTAGATACTATAATGCACTTAATTATTAAACAAACATGCAAATTTATTCTTTAAAATGCAAATTAAATAATATTATGCTAAATGTAAGTAAAATTAATAACAATTAAATAAACTTATAAAAGTATATTATAAAACTAATTAAAATGCACCTAAAATTATATGTATAAATGACATATAACAGTTGGTTTGTCTAGAACAGTGATGAATCATTTAGCTCCATGTACATTTACAGTTATAAATTACTATAACTAGAGTTTGCATGTAATTATTAAGAGACAACATCTTTAGTAAGCTTCAGTGCTCATAACCTCATTTATCGAACTTGATCCTTCCTCCCATACTCCTAATGAGCAAGTAGTGCTACAAGATGCTGTAAAAATAAGAGGTGGTTGTTTTAGAGTTGGAAGACCTGCTTCACTACTCAACATGAGAACAACTTCTAACATAGTTGGTCTATCCTCAACATTTTCCTGAACACATAAGAGCCTAATTTGAATGATTCTTAAGGTTTCATGCAAAGAATATGATCCTTCTAGTGATGAATCCACCATCTCTAATGCTCTGTCTTCTCTCTATAAATCTCAAACCTGTATAATTTTAAGCATTACCATAGGAAGATAAGAATTTTTATAAATAATATAGCTTAGAACAATGGTTTCTAAAAAGTATTCGTTCAAAGAAGTATTTTTTTCATGACATCCATTAGTCTTCTTGCCAATCATAATCTCCAATGTTATGATCCCAAAACTAAAAACATCGAATTTTTTTGAAAATTTACCAAACACTGCATACTCTGGTGACGTATATCCACTGCAAAAGAGAATAATTGAAGTATGTTTAACATGTTATTTTTCAATTTATTCATCTCTAATTGTAGTGATAAGAAATTGCAACATTATGTACTTACTAGGTTTTAACCACTCTATTTGTCAGTTCTCATTATTCTAGCCATGCCCAAATCTACATCCAATAGAATGTTGCTACTTTTTAAATCTCTATGGATAATTTTCAGCCTCGAATCTTGGTGAAGATATAGAATCCCTCAAACAACTCCATTTATAATAATGAAGCGTTTTCTCCAATCTAGGAATAGACTTTCTTTATCTGATACAAAGTTTTAATAATTTACTTTTGAATTAGTGTTGGATAGTGTAATATATACAACTTGAATAATGCATTGAGGACAATGTACAGTTCAAGTGTGGCGGGAGTATTTCCTTACTTTACCTTTTAGTATTTTATATTGTTAATTTTGAGTGATTTGTTGTTTATTTATTGCAGTTAATAATAATAATAATAATTTTTTTTTGCTAACTTGTTATAATTATAAGCTTTGTATATTAAAATTATAAGCTTTGTATATTAAAATTAAAATTATGGTGTAAAGCTTTGTTAATGCTTGAGAATTAGACTTTTTTACTTTAATCAACCTAAATATATACCTCTCTTTTGTTTTATTTAAAAGGATTTTTGGATAAAATTTTTAGTAATCAAGAGATTTGGATAGATTTTTATTACTAGGAAAGCCTTTTTCTACTATATGATAATTCAGCTGAGTAAAAAAAAGGATTAGAGGAGCAAAAAGCTTTTAAAGCCTATAATAAGCTTCATTCCACTCTAATGCTCAAATTGAGTATGAGTAATCCATTAGAAGTTTTATAAAATAATAGGACATTTAAATAAAATAGAGATAAAATCATGCATTAATTAAACAAATTAGGAGTTTTATATTTTCTATCCAATCTTTGTATTATCCTCACTGAGTTTTTATTTTGTATATAGGAATTAAAATACACAGGTGTGCAATATGCATCACAACCATGCAGAATAGTCAAAGATCAAGAAAAGTCAAAGAAAGGAACACGGGTGTGCATTAATCATGTATAGTCATGTAATGCCAAGCATGGTTGTGCCAACATTTGTGGGAAGGAATGCACGGCCATGCAATACCAAGCACGGTCATGCCAAAAATTACAAAGAAAAGTGCACAACCGTGCAAGGCACAACACGGTCGTGCTAAAGACTTCCTTTGCATGTGCATGGCCATGTAAGCCCAATTTTGGATTTGCATGGCCATGCTTTCACATTTAAAGAAATTCTACCCAGATAAAAAGAAGCACGGATGTACCACATGCAACCCTAATTTCTAATGATATAAGAGCATTATAAACTCGCAGAGCCAAAAAAGAGAGAACGACAGAATTACAAAAAGAGAATTACAGAGAGACAGAGAAAAATAGAGAATAATCAGAGAGAGAATTACAGAGAGGACAGAGAGTGAAGCTCATTCATCCGCATCAGAGTACATATACACAGTAAATAGATAAACAATATAGAGCTACATTTACAAGGATTAAGGAGTTTTCTCTTTTCTCATTTTATATCTTGATTATGTTTACTGCGTCTGTTAATTATTTTCTTGTTCTCTGTATGAACATGGTAGCTTAATCTCATTTTGTACTAAAGTTATTTGAGTAACCTGAAGATGTATTGAACTCACATTTCTTTTTAAATATAATCTCAGTTCATGTTATGTTTATGGTTTTTATTCTTATGCTTCATGAATGATTCAATTATTTAAGTTGGTATATTGAGACCGAGAGGAGATTTATACCTACAGTTGTAATGTTTATATTGAATTATCTTATGCTAAAAGTTTTGAGTCCGAGAGGAGATTTACACTTAGGGATTTAGAATAAAAACTATTAAATCTTAATTTGAGTAGAGATACCGGTTAAGAGTTAATATTGCATTTTACCTTTAGAGCTCAAGTTTGTTATGGATCTATTGATTAGAGTTTTGTGAGGCCAGAGTCCCTTTATTCGAATTAATATTTGAAATAATAAGCTTACCTTGTAAATGCTTGAGAGAGATTTATGAGAATCATAGTGTTAGCATCTTAAACATGACTATGAGAGAGATTATATAAATTAGATTTTGAGTTAATACAAATCTAGGTGAAAAGAGAAACTCTAGTACATACTACACACTGCTTATTCTTCATAAAAAAATAATTTAGTTTTAATTTTAATTGCTTTACAACGTAAAAATTTATCTATTTAGACAAGTACGTAAATCAAGCGAACTAGTACTTAACCTCTTCCTTGTGGGATCGATATCTGGACTTATAGTTCTATTCTATAACTTGACCCATATACTTATGGATTTGCATCACAACATCCTAGAAGTTTCACAAGATTCCTAAGTTAAAGATTTATAATTAGCATAATTTAATTTTTAAATTATTTTACCCATTGCACAAAATTTTTATATATTCATTTTACGACAATATTTTTTCCATTAGATAATTGATCCTAAAATTGTTTACAAGAGTCAATGTTCTATAAATGGTGCCAAATAAGTGATAGATAGAGGCAATCTCTTATAAATTAAAACAATGAAAAGCCAATTAGGATTCAGATTATTGTAGAGACTCCACCCTATAAACAATGCCAAACCACCTTGTCCAAGTTTGTTGGCTGGAGAGAAATTGTTGGTGGTAGCAACTATGCTGTTGAGATCATAAATATTATGTCTACAGGGCAAGTATTGCTTGTAAGGTCGCTTATTGCCAAAATATTTTTGTAGTAAATCTAACTGTTGATAGGATCAAACACCTTTTCTTGCTATTTATTCTTCATCTCTGTCTTTAAAAAAATTAAAAACGAATGTGTAATGTAATTTGTTCGTGATATGTTTTATAGCTGTATAAAGATAGCTTCTCAGTCTCACAACTTTCTATTGGTATCATTAATTTCCTTAATTCAAGTGGAGGACATGAATTTTTAATTTCATCACTGTTAGCTATCTAAATGTACTTAGTATAATACTTATACATGAAAAAAACCAAATGTTTAAGCATGCTTTGTTACCTTTCTTATTATCACAACCCAAACCGGGGGCTATGACAAGCACTGGGGAACAAGAATTCTTTCGAATCCGGAACCCGTAGCAAGCCTTGAATAAAATAAAAACATACAATAAATAAAATTAAAATAAATATACCATAATTAAAAATTCAATTTAATATAATAAAATAATCTCATTCATGTCATGAAATAATTTAATACAATATTCAGAATAAACATCTGAATTAAAATCTCATACAGCAAAATAATTAAAACTCACTATTGCTACAAATACAACTACTGCAATTTTCTAAAGTACAATAATAAATAATTAAGAAATTTACATAATAAAGCCGAGGCGAAAGAAATCCGGCGGATAGGCCTACTGCTGAGGTCTGAAGAAGATGACTCTCCTGTAAAAATATCAACTGAGGGGAGTCAGACCTCACTGAGGGAATTATTAAAATATATATACACACATTTCTAAATGACAAATGCAAATACTCATAAGTATATATATAAATGTATATACAGGCAAGTACATGCAAATGTTTAAAAAATTACTTTATAATTAATACTGAAAAACAATAATTTATGAAGGATCAAATAGAACCTGAAGTTATCACAACCTCAAATATCAATAGAAAGCACTCTAGCCATACTGGCTCACTTAATTCCAAGTAAATTCACTTAATCCAACTAGATAGTAGACTGGCCCTAAGACACTAAGTCAATCGAGTTCCAACAGTCTGACTGTCAGTGTGATTGGCCCCGAGACACTTGGTCAACCGAGCTCCAGCAATCACACCATCAATCAAGTCATAATCCACAAATAAGTTAGTAATTCAACCTATCATCTATCACAGCGATACGTACTTGGTCCTAGTGCTGCCCATTAGGAAGCACGTTCTGTCGATATCCTTCATTTTAAAATAAAACATACATTCAAGAATAAATAATATATACAATGGCATTCAAATGATCAAATAAACCATATATATACCAGAAATATACCTAAAATAAACTAAGTATATTTCAGGTATATATACGTAAAATAAATTCAATTAAATCATGAAATATACTCAAAATCAACCAATAATATACTTAAACATAATTTGAATATAAATAAAAAAGAAAACATGCATTTATTTTAAAATATACCAATAATATACTAAAAATATACCTAAAATATACTTAAGCATTTAATAAAGCAATTATGCAAAACTTTACATTTAAAACATATAATTCTAAAACATGCAACCTAAAGCAATGTATATATATAATAATAACTCACAGGGATGCGCTCCTCAAGACTGGTCCGACGGGCCTAATCCGCTAGACCTCGTTCTCGACGCAGCTAAATAATAAAAGGGATCACAAAATTAGAATAAATTTAACTTAGACTTCTAGAGACTTGATCTAAAATTACTAAACACGAACAGATACAGAATAGGTATTAGACCCGATGTCACGTTTTACGAAAATTTTACTGAAAATTCGGCAGTATCTCCTCTGTAAAATGAATATCTCTCTACTAAAAAGTAGCGTCAATCCTACATGAAAAATACACTTCGAATACAAAAATCCTCTCAACCCTCAGTTGAGATCCCGAATTACTAAAATCCCTAACCGAGGTCCACAATTCACCACAAATACAAATACTACAATAAAATATATTAAAATCAATGAATACCATAAATGCCCTCCAAATAACAAAATATAGCATATTAAGTATTAAAACACCAAAAATAATTATTTTCCTAATAATTACTTAAAAACCCTAATTAATAATATAATATTATAAAAAATCCATTTTCTCAATAATTCCATAAATATTAATAAAAATTCATTTTATAAATCCAAATTACTTATTTAGTCCAAACACATATTAAAATTTACTAAAAATCTATTTATTTACAAAAATAGTATATTATATATTATTTGAATAATAATTTTCAAAAATTAGTATTAATTAGTTAAAATTAGTAAATAATTTGTAAAAATCATTTTTATACCTCAAATAATATTAAAACCAATTAAACTTAATATTTAACTAAAATTACCACCAAATTACCCCTAATATTTAAAAATACGCATAAAATACTAATAATACTAAAAAATTCAATAAAAATTATATAAATATAAAAAAATTATTTTCTCAATATATATCTCAATAATATCTACAAAAACATATAATTAACCAATAATTTCTAACAAAACATATATTTAACCTACATTTTCAAAATTGACATAAACTAAAAATAATTATAAAAATTACACAAAATTCACAAAAATTATAAACTAAATTATAAAATTAACAATAACCATCAATAACATCAAAAATCACAATTTCATAATTTATATAATTAATTTACGAAAATAATAAAATATTAAAAAATTCACAAAAATCAAAATAAAACCCACAAATCACACAAAAATTCAGGGATGTAGTTTGAGCTAGGAGGATCAACTTTTGTAAAGAGATTTTCCATGAATCAAGTAAGAATTCTTGAAAAAAAAAATAAAAATCCCTAAAGTGACCGAAATTGAAAATGAGCAAAACACCTCACCAAAACACATTTTCAAGCTGAATGAAGCTTGGAATCAACCTCCTCGAAGTTTCAGGAGTCCAACGGCACCAGAAACATTTGATTTGGTGGCTGGACGAAGGAGAACGACGAGAAACCGATTCTCTGCCGCTACTACTGCCGAAGCTGGAAACGACAACCGAAGAGGAAGAAGAAGACGGCGAAGCTGGCAGAGGGAGGAGTGGTCGATGGTGGAAGGGAAGGAGGCACTCTAACGGTTGGTGGTGACGGGCGGTGATGGTGGTGAGGATCGGGGAGAGAAAAGAAGAAATAGGGAGGTTTTGTATTTTTGGTATATATTTTACATAAAACTATACATTATAACAATAATAAACTTTATATTATAATATATTATTTTATTATACTAAATTCACACACCACACACTTATATATATATATATATATATATATATATATATATATATATATATATATATATATATATATATATATATATATATATATTAATACATAAAATACAATAAAATAATATACTTTATTAAATTAAAAATATAAAAATATTAATGTACTAAATTAAGCATTATTAAAATAATATGCGTCAATATATACACATTTACGTATAAAATTATAATTAAATGTAAAATTAATAATAATTATTCATAAAATAATCAAATAATCAAATATAGTTTTAAAATTTATTAACACTGCGTATCTTGATAATTATTAAAATAATTTAAAATCTAGGGTCATTACACTTATTCCTCCTCAACCATAAACAGGAAAACAAGAAAATGGCAAACTATACTAAGCCAATAGAGAGTCATAGTATGTTTTGCGCCTTCCCAAGAAAAGAGTTTGAAATTGCATTCTCAGCTATGACAGTGGTAAAATAGAATGAAAAAAATTATAAAATTTGGTGAGACTTTGAGTCTAAAGGTTAGGTGAGACAATCTTAATAGCATAATCAGAAGGAGTTTATGCAGGTATGGCTATGCTTTTATAGGGAAATTGCATTTAGCTTCGTGCATGATGTGTGCTTCTTGATAAATTAGTATCATATTTCAAGTTTAATTAGGGCCAACAAAAATTTTCACATACCTAGTTCAACTGCATCAACACGAACATACAAATTCAAGTTGGCATCCATATGACCTACCACGTCTATTAATTTCCCATACCATGCCAAACATCCAATTTCTTGCTTATTGTTTTCTATAGTTGTATACGTAGAGCAAAAAAATTTCATAGGCATTCTTGTTTGCACTCCATATGGCTCATATTCGTGTTCACCCAAGCTGCATTTGATGTGTTAAGAAACTTAACATTCTCATATTTTACAAACCCTTCTCCATGCCTACAAACTGAGGTGGACTATAGTCGCTTCTTGGCACATCCTTATGATGCATCTTTTAGATTCCAATCACGCGAAGACTTAGGTTCATACATAGGTAAAAAAGAACATTTAAATGCATTTGGATTATTAGCACTGCACTTACTATACGCACTGCACCAATGATAAAAGTCGTAAGGGTATTTAGGAACAGAAAAGAACTAATAGAAATATGCTCTAATAGCTTACTAGATTAAAGTTTGAATAAGTCTTAGTATGTTGTTATGTTTGCTTTATGTTTCAAGTTATCAACAAAATCTAAAGATTTATTGCAATTTTTTTTTAATTTATGTTACAATCTCATATGTATAAATAGCCTATTCATTAATGAAATAATAAGAAGCATTCTACTACTCATAAAACACTAATAGTGGTATCGGAGCGGTTATCTTTCAAGCTTGTGAGTTAAGTATTTTAGACTTAAACATTTGAAATAAGAGAGACAACAAGTAAGAGCAATCAACTATAAAGAAAAAGAAGAAGAAAAAGAAAGATTTCAGTTGTGAAATCTCAATATTTCTGCTGCAACATTTTGATTTTTTATGCAAAATTTCATTGTTTTTGAATGTTAAAATGTTTTAACTTCATATCTATATCAATGTCAGATCTTGTAAAAGCAAGCTTATGAACACGTTTAAGATTTTTCACTGTGCATTCATCAATTTTTCAACAAGTTTTACAATCTTTTTCAAAAAAAAAAATTCAGATTTTCTATTTAAGATTAAGAATGTTTTCAAGAGACCTTCAAGTCTTTAAACTTAACAATTTTCAAAAGACCTTCAAGTCTTTAAACTGAACAATTTTCTAAATACTATCAAGTCTTTAAAAAAATGAAAAGATCGACATGTCTTAAAACTGTAATAATAAAAGAAAAAAAGGACCTCTATGTCTCAAAATTTTAAGAACAAAACAAGACCTGCATGTCTATAAACTGAAATGACAAAAAATTCAAGAAGAATGATTTTCCATCAAGGAGGAGAATGCTTCAAGAAAATGATGAATCCATGATGAAGATTTGAATCAAGTTACAAGAAGGGCAAACTGAAATACATAAAAGGAAGTAATGCCCAAGGAGTATATCAAAAGAAAGCAATATCCTAAAAGAAAATTTCAGTTTCTGAGATAGCAACAAGTTTGTAGCTACTAAAGCAAGGAGGAGTGTTAGAAATATGCTCCAATAGCTTACTAGATTAAAGTTTGACTAAGTCTTAGTAGTTTGAATGAGGCTTAGTATGTTGTTATGTTTGTTTTATGTCTCAAGTTGTCAACAAAATCTATAGATTTATTCCAAATTTTTTGAAATTTATGTTACAATTCATGTGTATAAATATCCTATTCATTAATGAAATAATAAGAAGCATTCTACTACTCATAAAACACTAACAGTGGTATCAGGGCGGTAGTATTTCAAGCTTGTGAGTTAAGTATTTTAGACTTAAACACTTGAAATAAGAGAGACAACAAGTAAGAGCAATCAACTATAAAGAAAAAGAAGAAGAAAAAGAAAGATTTCAGTTGTGAAATCTCAATATTTCTACTGCAAAATATTGATGTTTTATGCAGAATTTCATTGTTTTTGAATGTTAAAATATTTTAACTTCATATCTATATCAATTTCATATCCTTTAAAAGCAAGTTTATGAACATGTTTAAGATTTTTTAGCATGCATTCACCAATTTTTCAACAAGTTTTACAATCTTTTTTAGAAAAAAAAATTCAGATTTTCAGTTTAAGATCAAGAATGTTTTCAAGAGACCTTCAAGTCTTAAACCCAACAATTTTCAAAAGACCTTCAAGTCTTTAAATTGAACAATTTTCTAAAGACCATCAAGTCTTTGAAAAAAAATGAAGAGACCGGCATGTCTCAAAACTGTAATAATAAAAGAAAAAAAAGGACCTCCATGTCTCAAAATTTCAAGAACAAAACAAGACCTACATGTCTATAAACTGAAATGACAAAAAATTCAAGAAAAAGATTTTCCATCAAGGAGGAGAATGCTTCAAGAAAATGATGAACCCATGATGAAGATTTGAATCAAGTTACAAGAAGAGCAAACTGAAATACATAAAAGGAAGTAATGCCCATGGAGTATATCAAAAGAAAGCAATATCCTAAAAGAAAATTTCAGTTTCTGAGATAGCAACAAGTTTGTAGCTATTAAAGCAAGGAGGAGTGTTAGAAATATGCTCCAATAGCTTACTAGATTAAAGTTTGACTAAGTCTTAGTAGTTTGAATGAGGTTTAGTATGCTGTTATGTTGGTTTTATGTCTCAAGTTGTCAATAAAATCTACAAATTTATTCCAAATTTTTTAAAATTTATGTTACAATCTCATGTGTATGAATATCCTATTCATTAATGAAATAATAAAAAGCCTTCTACAACTCTTAAAATCCAATAAGAACTCCTCCTTCCACCAGCCATCACTCCAATGCCAAGTTATCCACTTGTAGAATCCTAAATGATCCACCATTATTCTTCCGATAACATAAGCATCATTAATATGGTAGACCGTGTACATCTCATCTTGATTTATCACACAAGTGTAGTTATATATGTTGGAGATTCTCCTTAGTGACCACAGGTATTCTCACCATTGAGGTTTTGAGCCTTTGTATATAATAAATTGAGGTAAGCCTGTGGAGTTAAGCTTAAATGAGTAGTTGTCAGTTCTTGGGTCATTTGTTGATCTCTATGATGTATAATACCACTCCAGACCAACCTTCATGCTCTGCCCAAGTCTCACTCATGGCATCATGGTATCAGTGGGATAATCAAAGCTTTACCACATGATTCTTTGACTTGTTGCTTCGAGCAAAACCAAGTTTCCTATTTCCAGTAGCTAAGCGACACAACTATCTGATTCCTTCCCTATTACATTTATAGACCATAATGTAGCCTACCAGTCAGGATTAGTGTAGAGAATAAGATTTCCATATTGCTTTTATTGATAAAACTATCGATAAACCAATGACTGGATCATTCCTGTTTACCACCAATATAATTGATCTTTCTAAAATTCTATGGAACCAAATTCCAAGGTATCTTTTGTTGGAACTGCTAGGTCTAAAAAACCCAAATGCAAACTTATCACCTTTGGAGACTAGTAGGTCTCCCTGTTTAAAGGACTGGTTTGTGGTAAAGACATCATATGAATTACAGGAAGTGAATCAGAGGAATAGAAGCTAATAATGCAGAAACCTTCTCTTAACAACAACCATGAAGACATTAATATCTTTATGTCATGTTCTGGACAATATCAGTGACCTTTTTATTTAAGAAAAATAATAGAAGTTTGTTTTCTTTTTGTATATATATTGCATGGCAGTAAGAATAGTCAAACAAGCAGGATATACGATTTAAATAATTATAGTCTGCATAATTCTATATTTTAATGTTTGATGATTTGATAGAACTGGTTGGGTTCCTGATTTATTAGTCTCTAGTTAATTAATAAATAAATTCATGCCTAGTAATTTTTTTCCAGATTCTAGTTCAAGGTGATCCAATTAGAGAATTAAAATTTTATTTTCTTTAAGTTATAAATTGCACTTTAGAGGTAATAAAGTGATATTCGTATTAAAAATATCAATAAACCATTAGTGATCAAATCGAAAGTTTTCTTTGAATTAGTTTAGGTGGGGCTATCGATATGGATTCTATTGTCACATCAACCTGTTATTTGTATTAAGAAAAACATAACATTTCTCATTTATGGTAAAGCTATCCCAATTTTTTTAATTTTGATATCAAAATTTTAATTTTATAAATATAATATATCTATTGAGAATATAAAAGCTAGTAATTAATTATAATATTTGAATTATTTATTATATAGTTATAAATTTTTTTTGAAGTATATCATTCATTTTGTACTAAAATATATCAATAATAAACATAAATTATGTTCTCGTCCTCATGACTAGTTTTTTGTCTTTTTCCTTTAACAAGTTTTAGTCATTTGCTTTTCCTCTGTTTTTTTCTCTTTTATGCTTTACTTTAGTTTCTGTCAAAGATTTCTTTTATTTTTTTTCCAATATCTTATGGCTAGCAACAGTAGGGACAAGGAGATCTCCTTGTCAAGGAATGTTATGATCTTTCATTACAAGATGATGATGCTCTGGAAGGTTTTGTTGTTGATGGTGCTAACTTAGTTCCGGTCGAGAATGCTAAGAGGTTTTGTCATGTTGGAAAGTTTTTGACAGATAAGGTCATTAATTTTAATGCAATAAGGATCACTTTGGCTACTTTGCGGTGACTGGTTTAAGTATGTATTAAGGAACTAGGGAACAAGATTTTCCTCTTTCAAGTTTGATCAACATCTACTATTGTTACATCATTTTGATGGCTCAGTTCCTTTATAAAGGATGCAATTCACTCTCTTAGATTTTTGGGTTCAAATTCATAATCTTCTAACTGGATTTCGGTCAAAGAAAGTGATCCAACATATTAAGAACTATCTAGGTGTTTTTATAAATTTTGATCCCAAAAATTTTAAGAATTTATGGCATCCTTATATGAGGAATCATGTCCAAATTGATGTTTCTAAACCACTTAAAAGTAGAATGAAATTGAAGAATGAAGGAAGAGATTAGTTTGTAGTGGAGTTCAGGTTTGAACGACTTCTAATATTCTACTTTGTTTATGGATTATTGGGTCATTCTGTTAAGTTTTATGAGAAAGTGTTTAAGAATCCTGCTTTGCTGAATGTTAAGAGATTTGATATCTCCCTTTGAGCCTTAGTTGGGCGAGTTCATAATCAGGAAGTTGATAGATGGCTTCATTCCGACACCAGTGAGCTGTTAGATGCATATTATGGTATACGAAGGCATAGCTATACTAGTAGAGGTTTAAGAGATCATAGAGGTATTGATAGTAATGCTGGCAAAGGACGGGTTGGTTATTAACTTATCTTTTCTACTCTTAACAACGTGCATGGGAAGAATTAATTTATTCCTAGATTTTCGGAGGAAGAGGCAATGGTAGTTTCATATTCTAAAAGAAAAAGAGATATGGATCATTTAAACTCTCAAGGAATCAAGCCATAGGAGTTTGATTCTAAGCTCAATGGGCTGGACTTGATGATTATTGACAATTTAACTAATTTTGGACCAGAGGCAGAGCATGTTCCACAGGCCTGCCTAGAGAAATGAGTTCCTTAGTATGGAATTGTTATGGGCTAGCCAATCCATGAGTAATTCAAATCCTTAAGGATCTGGTGGCCCATTGTAAACTAGATCTTATGTTTCTAATTGAGACTATGGTTGGGCGAGTTAATGTTCAAAGTGTGTTGGACTAGTTGAGCTTTATAAATAGTTCTGTAGTTAATAGTATTGAAAGGAGTGGTGGATTAGCTCTTTTATGGACTGGATCAGTTAGTGTGGATGTTTTGGGCTCTCACAAATACTTCATTGATTTAATGGTTATAAAGAATGGGTGTAGGTCTTAGAGATTTATAGGTTATTATGGTGTCTCTGACAAATATATGAGGTATGAGTCTTGGGATCTTTTACAGCATTTAGCTAGTCTCTCTCATCTTCCTTGGATTATTGTGGGGGATTTTAATGAAGTTCTATCAGTTTCAGAGAAAAAGGAAGGGGCTTCTTATCTATAATGGATTATTCGGGGCTTTCTACGAACTATCTCTTCTTATAACCTTACGGAGGTAATTTCCAAAGGTTATCAATTTATTTAGTGTCGAGGTCTTGGTGATGGGAGTGGGTGGAGGAGAAATTAGATCAGGGTTCCTCTACAGCTTTTTAGAGTCATAAATTTTTGAATGTCTTTATTCAAGTGATGGAAACATACTCCTCAAATCATCTCCTTCTTTTCTTAAATTTGGCTTTGAAGGTTTTGCATCATAAGGAGTAGAAGTTTAGATTTGAAAACTTTTGGCTCTATGTTGAGGAATGACAAAAGATGGTAGCTGATTGTTGGGTTTCAATGGGGAATTTGGAATTGTTACTAAAGTTAAATGAGTGTGGGAATGTGTTATTCAATTGGGCTCAGTAGATAGCTAGTACTTACAAAACTCGGTTGATAAAAAGTCACAACAATCTTAAATTGGCTTGATTAAATCAGGGTACAGATAGGTTGATGATTATGTTTAAGTGTAATAGTTTTTTATATTGGTTTGGTGCATTTTTTTTATGTTTATGGTGTTTATTGTTATATTTTCATTAGAATTTAATTATTTGTTTGGTTATGTTTGTTTTTATGGAGGCCACATACGTTTGGACAAAATGAAGTGGGAAGGAGACAAGTAATGATGAAGGAAGCAAGCAATGATAGAAGGAGACAATCAATTATGAAGGAGACAAGCAATTATGGAGAAAATATAAAATAAAAAAAAAAAGGAATAAACAATAATGAAAGCATGGGGAGAAGGGAGAGAGTGGAAGATATATAAAAGAGAAGAAATTAATTAATGGGGAGCTAGAGACACGTAGAAACATAACAAATTTTTATTAAGGCAGTAAGATACTAAGGAGAAGGAGATTTCTGGGAAAAGAGATTAAATAAAAGAGTTTTATTTCCTTTTCCTCATTATTTTCTTCTTAGTTCTTGAATATATTTCTTTATTGCATTTTCAAAACATTATGGTTGTAATGTCTAGCTAAATTTATTTATATTGGGATTGTTGAACTTATTTTAATTAAGTTTATTCGTATATTAATTTTTCTTTTAAATTGCATTAAACATTCATTAAACTTAATTGATTATGATTTGGCTATTCATAATTTATTTTTAATTAAGGTTAATTATTGAGAAATTTTAATTTTAATAGAAATATGAATGCTTGTTGATTTGATTTAAGTCTAGAGATAACTTAAATTATTTTAATTTCGATTGGATGTGCATCATAATTTATTTACTAAGCTTGATTAGATTTTAATTTAATGAGAATTAATTGAAATCTTTTCATTTGATAGAAATAAATCAAGTAATTTTTACTTGATAAAGATTAATTGCTACCTTTAAAATTCCAAGAATTGCAATAAAAAGAAAAACTAATTTCTTATGATTGGCTTAATTAAAATATAGTGATACAATCCCTAACATCATTCTTATTATTTGCTGGTCAAAATTTATTTGCCTCTTAAAAATTAAATTAAATTATTTTATTCTTTAGTTTTATTTTAGTTGTTAAAAATTAGCATTTATAATTCATTTAATAGTTGATTCTTAAATAAGCTAAAAACAGAATTAATAGTTGGATAGACATTCAATCCTTGTGGGATCGACTTTTACTTATTCTATTTTACTTGACAAACTTGTATGATTGCGAGAAGCAATCAAGTTTTTAGTGTCGTTGTCGGGGATTGAGTAAGTTTAACAACATCATTGGTTTTGTTTTACTTAATTTAAGCTATTTATGTTTTAAATTTGGATATTTATTTATTTATTTGTTTTCTATTATTATTTATTTTATTTTAATTAATTGTTTTGGTGTATGCATAATACTCAAAGAATAGGAATAGATCCTCTCATTTTTATTCCAGAACTTACACAGTTTGAAAGAGAGAATTGGAGGCATTCTCAAGAGGAATCAAGTACCATGGTAGAACAATAAGAAGAAGAAAGAACACTTTTAGATTTTTTCATGCCAAGTCTAGAGGGTACATGACAAAGTATTGCAAGGCCAAAAATAAACACCAACAATTTTGAGATTAAACTGGCCTTACTTCAAATGATCTAATCAAGTGTTCAATTTTATGGCTTGCCAAATAAAGATCCTAATGCTCATATTGCTAATTTTCTGGAGATATGCGACACATTTAAGTACAATGGGGTGTTAGATGATACTATATGCCTAAGGCTCTTTCCCTTTACATTGAAGGATAAGGCTAAAGTGTGATTGAACTCACAGCTACCAGCTTCAATTATTACATGGGATCTATTGGCAAAAGCTTTCCTGACAAAATATTTCCCACCTTTAAAGATAGTAAAGATTATCAAGGATATCACCACCTTTCAACAATTTGACATGGAATCCTTGAATGATGCGTGGGAAAGATTCAAAGAGTTGCTATAAAGTTGTCCTCATCATGGTTTGCCAAGGGATGTTCTCATCTGAACTTTTTACAATGGTGTTACCTAATCCACTCGAGACACCATTGATGCAGTAGCTATAGGTTCTTTGATGCGAAAAACAGTTGAGGTTGCATTTTCACTTTTGGAAGAGATGGCAAATAATAATTATCTTTGGCCATGAGAGTGTCAAAACCCACCAAAGCAAAGAGGCAGAATTGGGGTAGATGTAGTGACTTCTCTTCAGGCTTAAATAGCAGTACTTTTAAAGCAATAGGGGGATCTCAGCCATAAAAATGCAGTGGGTGCAACAGCTTCATAGCTCCCATGTGAAAATTGTAATATGGTAGGGCACTCAATTAGAGAATATGGATGTGGCAACAATGGTGTTTATGGAGATTCAAGCTTAGAGCAAGTCAACTTTATTGGAAATCAATTTTAAGGAAAATAGGGTAATTCATTCTCGGACACTTACAATTTAGGATGGAGGAATCACCCAAATTTTTCTTAGAATAATAATAACAATTCAGTTCCCGAAGGCTTTCAGAATGACATGACAAACTGTAGACACCTAATTTCGGGATGACATGTTATGGATGGGGCAAAGGACTCCAATGATGAAAATGTCTTCGATGCTTAATCTTTAAAAAATTCTAAGAGCTTTTAAAGGAAGAATTTAATGTTTTTGAGGACTAAATCGCAAAGTTCTTTTTATGACTTAATTGCAAAATTTAAATTTTTCTGGGGGCTTTTTTGTAATTAAATGTTAAAAAAAATTTGCGCCGGAATTATGTAATTTCGATCGGAATTGAACTTTTCCGTTTTCCTATTTTTAATTATTCCAATTTTAGGTGGTTTAAATTTCCTAATTAATTCAATCCTAAATTGGTTTAAACTTCCTAATTAATTTAATCCTATTTGGTTCAAAATTCCTAAATACACTTTAAGAATGAGAATCACATTAGGATTAAGGTTAGGCTTCCTAGTTCCACTATAAAAGAGGAGAGCGTAGAGAAAAAAAAAGAAAGGGGAGGAAAAAAAGAACAAAAAGATAAAAGGGCGTAGAAAAGAGGAGAGGAGAGAAAGAAAATTGTGATTTTATTTTTTTATTTATTCTTAATCAAAAATTCTTTTTGATTCATCAATTAATTCAAAACTCGTGAAGGATTTTTTGAAGAAAAGATTCGAAAACTTATCAAGAATAGTGAATCACAAATCTGAGGAGCACCCTAATCATCCATAAGCATACCATATTCTTTTATTTTTATTTTATTTATTTGTTTATTTATTATTCTATTTATTTTATCATAATTTATTCATTAATTATTTTTTTTTATGGTGATTGTGGAGGAAAACACATGATGATCATATGAGGAAGATGAATTTTTCCACATAAGACTATGGATAAAGCCCCGTAGAGACTTAGTTTCTAGGGTTTTATTTTTTATTTTTATTTTATTCTTTATTTTTATTTTTTATACATTATTTTATGAATTAATGTAATAGCCCCAATAGTGGGAATAGTAATAAAATTATGTATGTGGTTGCATGCTTTTTTATTAAATTGGTTAGTAAAATTAGGTTTCAATTTGGTAATCATTTAAAATCAATGGAGAAAGTAGATTAATTTAGGTTGCATGTTAAAAAAATTAAGATTTTAGTAAGGATTAATTTAGTTATTTATTTGATCTTATTTAATTATTTTTTTTATTTGTTTTTGAGATTATTTATTAGTTTTGTGTGTTTTGGGCCTTAAGCCCATTTTAGATTTTGATTTGTTTATTTTGGCCCATATCACTTAATAATTAATTAGGTTTAATTAATTAAAATATATTTTTTAGGTCCATAATTAATTAGATTTTAGGTTAGAAATACCTTTAGGCCCATTTAGTTAATTAGACATAGGCCGACTTAATTTAATTTAATTAATTTAGATTTAGCTCACTTAATTAAGCCCTTTTTCATAATTTGTAGATTTAAGATCATTATTTAATTAAAACATATAGAATTAAGCCCGTTAATTTAAATACTTTCATAACATGTAGAATTAAGCATATTTTTATTAAAATTAGTAGACTTAGGTTCATTTAATTAAAATCGAAAGGAATTAGGTCTTTAAGTTCACTTATAATTTAAAATATGTAGACTTTAGTTCATTTAATTAAAATCCATGTAGATTAGACTAATTTAGGGATTATGTGATTTATTGAATACAGTATTTACTTATATATTTCATGACTAGTTTGCCTTGGAGTTTATTGTTTTGGGTTTATATGAAATTGCTTGTAAATAGAGGATAAGATAGTAATTCATAAAGTAATTCTAAATGAACACAAGATTGAAAGAAGTTGGTATTCCGTATCTAGAATCTCCTGGTTGTGGTGCTAGCTTTCTTTTAGGGAATTGAGTACCACCTTTTCGATATGTCCCAGTCATTACCCTGGGTGGTGACTCCTCATCTCCACGCCATGTCTTTGTGATAATGGTTAGTGTGTTCTCTAGAGCCCTGAGCTCAAACATTGACGCGATTGCTAAAATCTTGGATGCGTACTAAACCCCGCCGTCTACACAAAGCAAGCACCTCCAGGTTTTCAATAACCTCATTAAGATCATATGGCCTTAATGAAAAATAAATTAGATAAATTTTGGAGGCTATATCTATAAAAATGAGCTATCAAGATGAAAGTTAGAAGTGGATGGAAGCAAAATTTAATCAGATAGCTAAAAACCATTCATCTTTAATTCACAATATTGAGGTACAATTAGGTCAGCTTGCTATTGCAGTAGCATAAAGATATTAAGGGAATCTTCCAAGCAATACTGAAACAAATCTAAAGGAGTAGCTAAAAGCAATTACACTTAGGAGTGGCAAAGAGCTAAGATCAGGAGATGAGCTCAAGAAAGAAGTGGTGGAGACTCAATAAAAGAAAATTCAAAATGGTGATGATAACTCTAAGGAAGGCAAGGAGCAGCAAGTAAAAGATAACGATGGGAAAGAGCAACTACCTATATCTAATTCATAGAAATATGATACAAGAATGCCTTTTCCATGAAGATTGAAGAAGTCAAATGATGAAAAGAGCTTTGCTAATTTTTTAAATACTTTTAAAAAGCTTGAACTTAAAATTCCTTTTACTTAAGCTCTTGCAGAAATGCCAACTTATACTAAGTACTTGAAGGATGTTATCACCAACAAAAGGAGATGGGATGGCAACCAAACTATGGAATTAATAGAGACTTATAGTTCCATTTGAAAGGAAACGATTATGCAATGATCCAGTGCGGTGAGCATATGACTTGGATATGGTAAAATTTTAAAAATTTCACTTACATAACCCTTAATCACATTAATATTTCCATTCCCATGGATCCATTTTTCATTTTACACATAGCTAAATTACAAATCAATATGAAAAACAACAACCTAGGAAATCTAAGTTTAAGAATACTTATAATCTCCTAAGTTTGATGTAGACCACAAGTATTCTACAAGCTTTGGATTCTTTGGTTCAACTCTTGAATCAAATACTTAGCCTCCCAAGTGTTAGGCCTTTAGCTTGAAACACCAAATCACCTTCTTGTTTAGATTAGATTAGTTTCAAGTAGCCTCTCTAATGACCCTCAAAAAACTTACATTAAGTTGATCTTCTTATAAGAACACGTAGAGTTTATTTTATGTATATGTTTCTCTTCTTTTATGTGCCTTTACACAAAGTCTCTAAACTCTCTTGAGAAATACTTCCTTAAGATATATATATATATATAAAGCAAACCCTAATGACATCATCTCTTACATCATATGTATACAACTCATCATGATAAGTATACAACTTGTATAAGAGATAAGTATATTAAAAGGTATGTAGAGATTGAATACATCTAATGTATTTATCTACATTCATTCTCTACACATAATCATGTAACCTAATTCTTATCCTTGTTTTAGTCAAATTTATACACACAAGGGATAATGTGTGCCTAACATGACAAAATTGCCATAGTCAACATTTTGCACTTAAGTGATAATATGTGATTAACATGACAAGCCTAATAAGCCAAGCTTAATACTTATAATGTCCATAGTCAACATTATACACATAAAGGATAAGGCATGCCTAACATGACAAATTTTGACCAAGTAATGTTCACATGGATTTGGGCTTAGTAATTGGGCCAAAACATGGCCCAAGCCCAATCCATATAACAAATGGGCTTGGATTAGGTCCATGGGCTTTCTCAACATCTTGGATTAATCTTAGGTCCAAAACTCTTTTGGGCCTAGGCCCAAACACCTTTTGCCATTAATCTAAGTCCAATTAGAAACAATGTATATTAATTTAATACCTTAATTAATATCTTATATTAATTAAGTATAAATTAATAACTAAACCATTTATATGAATTGGATTTCATAATATGCTAGAATCATTGCTTAAAGTATAAATCCAATTCCATTAATCTTAATTATTTAATTAAACACTTTAATCAATAATTAGATGAATATTGATGATGATTTGGTGAAACTCTTTTAGGTGAGACTTACTATGTTCATGTTTAATTGGCAATAAGAAGATAATATCAACACTTGACATTATTTGAAACTGTTTTCAAGTCTAAATATGAAAATCTCAATTATGCACATTTAATTCTCATAAGTTATGAATGACCCCTAACATCGATATCACAACTACCTAATTAAAAATGAATGAATGTATTGATTCACATGAACCCTTTTGGTCATAACTACCATGCACTAAAATTCCTTCATTAGAGGACCCCAATATAGCCTAGAGTCATGCTTTAGTCAAACTTTAATAGTTATATCATATGACCTCATCTCAAGTTTTATTCTTGATAAAATATAACCAAAACTAAAGCTCTTTCAGTCCATGTCATATTTGTCATGGCTAGGAACTTATTAATCAAGAAAGAACTTAGATAGCATAGGATCTTATCCTGGTTCACTCCAGGCAATGAATCCCATCTTAGCTGAACACTCATCCTTACACTTAACCGATTAGAGCCACCACATGCCATATACCCATGTATGATTAACACAAGTATGTAAGTGGTAATAAACCCTAACCACTTAAATGTGGATGACCGTGTTATCTCATGTCAAAGGACTATATGCATTATTTTAACCTAGATTATGATTGTTGACTATAAGTGCATATCCATGCAATCACAAATCTAATGTCACATTCGATCCACCCATCAGATGACTATCCACATGTCTATTCTAATATCTCATATCAAGTAGTATGAGACTCACTACCTCCCACTATTAGAATCACATATTAATCAAGGAAAATAGACAGAGGTGATAGTCTAATTAATATTACCCAAATATTAATTAATCAACTATGAACAATTTTATGGCATATGTACTAAATAAATTTGAAGCTCATATTATCAAATTTTGATAATAAATTCATTTAACATTATGTTAATGGATAAATATTCAATTAAATAAACACTTTAAATAATATAATATTATTTTATTACCATTTAGGATAATTTACAATGTTAAATATGTGATTACCCTCTAGGGCATACCACCTATGCTAACACCTTCATCACTCACAAAATACCAACTAAATTAAAAGACCTAGGGAGTTTTACTCTTCCTTGTATAGTTGGTACTCAAGAATTTACTAGATGTTTATGTGATTTGGGTGCAAGTATTAACCTTATGCCATTTTCTCTTTTCAAGAAATTACAGCTTGGCGAGTTAACCCTTACGAACATGACTTTACAACTTGCAGATCATTCTAGAAAGAAAACAAATAGGTTCATTGAGGATGTTCTAGTTAAGGAAGACAAATTTATTTTTCTTATGGATTTTGTAGTCTTGGATAGTGAAGAGGATAGTAAGTGCCCTATAATTCTTAGGAGACCATTTTAAATACTAGGAGAGCCATCATAGATGTTCATGAAGGGAAAATCACATTTAGGGTTGGTAATGAGAGTACGGAGTTTGTGATGCCTTGATTAATGAAATACCCAGTTGAAGAGGAATTTTGCATAAGAGTGGAAGTTGACCAAATGTTGGAGAAGCTAACAGGACATGCATACTACTATTTCTTGGATGATTATTCAGGTTATAACCAAATTTTTATTTTTCTAGAGGACCAAGAGAAAACAACATTTACATGCCCATACGAAACTTTTGCTTATCGACACATGTCTTTCAGACTGTGCAATGCACTAGTTACTTTTTTGAGATGTATAAAATTAATCTTTTTATCTCATCAAGAACATCATGGAGGTATTCATGGATGATTTTTCTATTTTTAGTGATTCTTTTGAATTATGTTTGTCTAACCTTGATAAGGTCTTGAAAAGATGTGAAGAGGATAACCTTGTTCTTAATTGGGAAAAGTACCATTTTATGGTAGAGGAAGGGATAGTCCTTGGTCATAAAATTTTAAGTGTGGGGATTGAGGTAGATCAAACTAAATAGAAATTATAGAGAAGCTACCAACTCCAACAACAGTCAAGGGAGTTCGAGGATTTCTAGGACATGTGAGTTTTTATAGGCATTTCATTAAAAAAATTTCTTTAATTGCTAAGCCTTTAACCCAATTTTCATAACAGGTTGAAGGACGCTTCAGTTTCAGCACTAATTATTTCACCTACAGATTAGGCACTTCCTTTTAAGATCATTTGCAATGCAAATGACCATGCTATAAGGGTGGTGCTTGGTCAGAGGAAAGAAAAAAAGCTTTATGTCATACACTATGCAAGCAGAACTCTTGTAGAGGCTTAATTAAACTACACCAAAACTAAGAAAGAGATAATGGCGGTGGTTTTTGCTATTGATAAATTTAGGTCTTACTTATTTGGTTCAAAGGTTATTATTTTCATTGATCATGCAGCAATAAAATATCTCTTGGCCAAGAAGGATGCAAAACCACATCTTATTCAATGTGTGTTACTTTTACAAGAGTTTGACTTGAAGATTAAAGACAAGAAAGGTTTTAAGAATGTTGTAGTTAACCATTTATCCATATTAGAGGGTTATGAACAAGTGAGGAAAAAAGAGGATATCAATGATGAATTTCTTAATGCTTTATTACTAATAGTCCAACATTTTAGTGCTCCATGGTTTCCAAACATTGCTAATTTTTTAGCATGTGGAGTGCTGCCTTAAGATTTTTCCTATTAACAAAGGAAGTGTTTCCTCTATGAGGTAAAGCATTATCTGTGGGAGGATCCATTTTTATACAAGATTTATGGAGATGGACTGATTAGGAGGTGTGTTCCTAAACTTCAAATGTTGGAAATTTTTTCTCATTGTCATGATTCTGCATATGATGGGTATTTTGGAGCAACAAAAACTGTTGCAAAGGTATTGGAAAGTGGGTTTTTTTGGCCCACTTTATTTAAAGTTACCGAGGAGTATATGGAACACTGTGATAAATGTCAAAAACATGGGAATATCTCTAAGAGGAATGAAATGCCACTCACATCAATTCAAGAAGTAAAGATTTTTTATGTTTAGGGATTGGATTTTATAGGTCCCTTTCCATCATCTTTTGGGAACCAATATATCTTGTTTGGGTAGACTATGTGTCTAAGTGGGTGAAAGCCACTCCTTCACCTATAAATGATGCTAAAGTCGTGATAAGATTTTTAAAAATTTATTCAATGGATTTAGAGTACCTCATACTGTGATTAGTGATGAAAGCTTGCACTTTTGCAATAAATAGTTTGAGTTACTACTCAAGAGGCATGGAGTTCACCATAGAGGTGATACCCCATATCACCCTCAAACCAGTGGTCAAGTGGAGGTCACTAATAGGGAAATAAAGAAAATTTTAAAGAAAACACTAGGCTCTTCGAAGAAAATTGGGCATCTAAATTGGATTATGCTTTATGGGTGTACTGCACAGCATTTAAAACTCCTATTGGCATGTCTCTTTACCAATTAGTTTTTGGGAAAGCTTATCATTTGTCGGTGGAGCTTGAACATCGAGCTTATTAGGCCATTAAGGCACTGAACATTAATATAAAAGTAGCAGGTTAAAAACATTTATTATAGCTCAATGAATTGGATGAGTTTCAATTTTAAGCATATGAGAACATTAAGCTTTTTAAGGAGAAAACAAAATGATGGCACAATGCTTATATTCTCAAAAAAGAATTCAAAGTTGGTAATCTTGGTCATGCTATAGACCTAAAAATTAGCATTTCATTTCATTTCATTATTTAATTTTTAATTTTTATTATTATTTATTTTCTTTGTGTGATTTGTTTTTATGATGTCTTGGAATTCTTAATAAGTTTAATAAGTGTGTTTGTGTTTTCTTTCAGGTTTAACAGGAAAATAATCAATTGAACTTTATTTGTGCAAGACCAAAATTCTATCACCATAGTAGCTCCGCTATTATCGCATCCCTACTAAATTCTCAAGCCCTTCTACCGTACTGTTATGATCAAAGGCTAGCTACTATCGCAACACCGTAAAAAAAAAAAAACACATCCCAGCATCTTCTTTTTCTTATTATTCACATTCTCTTTCCCACTTTCCTTTCCTTTTCCTTTCAAATCCCTAATCCCTTTAATTTTCCCTTTTCTTATTCTCATTCTCCCACTATTGTCATTTTCCTTTTCAGATTACTTCTTTCCCTTTAAACTCTTTTTAATTTTTTTCTTCACTTCACCATTTCATTTTCTCACCATAATTTCTTTCATTGTCAATTTTACTTTCTCTCCTCCACAATGCTAAGAACCAAAAATGCAGTAAAGAGAGTTAGGAGTTCCATAGAAGGCACAAGTAATGAGAAGTATGTAATTGATGATAAAGAGGTAATTGACCTTGTCCAAGAGTGATGTGCTCCATTTCCCATCAAAACTCATAAAGAAGGTAAAGGTACGCAATTCTTGCCTCAAGAACAATTTCCACTTACAAATATTTTGAGAATGATATTTTGATTAAATTGGGCATTAAGGATGATATATATAGATTATGTGGTAGATTAGGGTGGTATAAATTTGTTTCTACACCATTTGACACCTATAAAGAAATCATACTTGAGTTCTTTACCACTTTGCATTTGATTGAAGAGAGTGATAAGCATTTAGGTTTTAGATTGTTTAATAAAGATTATAATGTCAATTATGAAATCATGCATCAAATGTTTGGTTTTCCTAGGAATAGTATTTATCACCCCCCTTAAAACTTATGATCTGAAGGCATTTTTGCATCAAATTTCAAGGGAGGATAATTTTAGGGGTGCATATATTACACCTAATGGGTTAATTATCGATGACCAATATTTAATCATTCATAAATTTATGTGTTATGCAATTTTTAGGAAAACTATAGGAAATAAAGTGTTAACCCCAGAGTTATTCATATTATGATGCATGCATTCCAAAACTAAAATCACTACCATATATTTTATATTTCATAGTTTATAGAATATCATGAAATTATCTCATGCTACCATTTCTATCGGTCATATCGTCACCAGTCTTGCTTTGCATTTTGGTGATTTCAATCTGTCTACTACTAATATGTTCTTTATAGAAGCAGGCACATTGTACTGTTATCTTCTATCTCACGCTGAGATTATTCCAGGTTAAGATGAGTTGAAGGCACTTGATACTCGTAAATGCTATCATTTATAATGTACAATAGTATATGGAGCACCAATTCCCATTCCAAAGGATGATGTCAATGAAAATGAAAATAATTATGCTGCAAATGACAATGGTGGTTAGTAAAGAATCTTGGCAAAATTAAAAGCCATGAAAAAGAAAATAAATGATAAGTTTGAAGCAATGGAGAAGAAAATCGAAGACTAATATAATGAGCTAGATTATCATATTGATTTTCTAAAAAAAGAAATGGGCTACCATAACTATAAGCTTCTCTAATACATCAAATAGTCGGGTTTAGAAGTACCTTCGCCAACACTTCCATCTTCACCAAAATCACCATCTTAAGGGAGTTTTTCACTTTCTTTATTTAGTTATTTTTTAAAATTTTCTTTTCAATGTTGCTTTGTTTTATGTGTTACATTTATGTTTCACATTAAGGTTAATGTGAAACTTAAGTGTGGGGCGGTGCATGTTGCATATTGGAACTTCATGTGTTTTATTTTGTATTTCATGTGTTTTATTTTATTTTAATTTATCTCAATTTATTGTATTATGTTTTATTGCATTATATTCATGCATAAGGTAGAAATATAGTCAATTCTCACCACAACTTTGATGCTTGCAATTTATCAATCTCATGAGCTTGGCACATTGATATAATTTTCTTAATTAATTTATTTAATCTCTATTTAATGTTTGATTTGAAGTTTTTAAGCATCATGAACAATTTATGGTTAAAAAGCATATTTTTATACTTTAATGAATCTAATGCTTACTTTCTTTTTGAATTTGTAAATGTACATAATTTAAGAGGAATTAGAGAAGTTTCAGATTGGATAGCTTGAGTCATTGAAATTGCTTGAAATTGATACCTAATATATTAAAAAAAATTGCTATAGAAGGGAGCTGAAATTTCTTATTCAAATTTATAGATGCTCCCTTACTTCAATGCTCTTTAAAGAGTACAAGCATCCTAAAAATGCCTGAAAAGAGTCTTAGAGTGGGGGTGAATAGGACTATCAAATAAAAATGAGAAATTAAAATAATTCTTTACAAGAATTGAATGGAAGTTAAGAAGGAAGAATAAAGAACACAAAAATTTAAGGAGTTCAGATTCAATAACAATTATATGTCTTCACCTAACTTATCAGGATTTTCAATCACCCATAATTTTATTCATAATATTAAGATTACATAAGAGTTTTATGGCTCTCTCTTACAACCTTACAACTTGAATTTTTAAGGCTCACTTAAAAACCAAAACCCAAGTGTTTCAATGAAAAAAACTTAAACAAATTCCTTTAATCTAACCTAAGATTTAAGATGAAGTAAAATTCTATTTCTAACACATAACTAACTCTCACAAGAGTTATACAAATAAAAAATTGTTTAAAAGAATTTAAGAGCTCAATGAATGCTTAAGAAAAAATGAATGATAAATAAGTTTCTTAACTTCTATTCAGCTTTAGAGATATTTATACTTTAAAATATAGTTGTTGGAGGTTCAAATGATGTGTCCAACACTATATTTTGAATCAATGAAAGTGATGTTGTCAAACAACTATTCATAGATTGAAACTATGATTGGCTACTCAAGACGTTTGAATTTGCCCACACTTTTTTCATAGAAGCTGTAAATATTTGAATTATATTTCTATATCATTTTGAATCACATAAATTAGACATCTGTAACTCAAGATATATCCAAAATACTAAGAGCAATGCAATCTGAAATGCAGAATACTGTCAGACAACTATACCCAAGTTGAACCCGTGATTTGCTATTAAAGAAGTTTGAATTTTCCCATACTTTCTTCATTAAACTTTTATATATTTGATTTATATTTCCATATCATTTTGAATCACCTAAATTGGACTTCTGTAGCTCAGGATATGTCCAAAATACTAAGAGATGTGTAATCTAAGATGGCAGACGTATACATGGATTTAAACTCAAAATTTGCATAACCAAATGTAGTTGGATTTTGAAAAATAAGCCCAATTAAGAAAGCTCAATATGTCTACTTCAAATTTTAAGTAGATAATTTTCTCATTATAAAGCTCTAAGAATGTCAAAAGCCTCATTGAATCTCAAAGGTCCAATCGGCCCAATATAATCATACTTCATTTTAACTTCCAATAGAGTCCTAACTTATACACACTTAAAAAACAAGTTAAATGCTCAAAATTAATTTTATTAAGATTAAAATTTATATTGATTATTGCTAAGGTCAACAATCTCCTCCTTTTTTTATTTTGACAAACTTATTTTGAGTTTGATAAAAAAAAATAATACAAAGTAAAGTGTGTGATAATATTTGTGATAATAATGATACCAAATGAAATAAAATATATTTCTTTATTTCTCCCCCTATGAATATGGATATGATAAGAAACATAAATTTATAGATTATTCCCTTTGACAAAAAAAATAAAAACAACATAAGATATAGCAAGAGGGATAAAAACATGGCATTCTTATGAAAAATGTATTAAAAACATAAAATATGATAACATGATCATTTAAATAAATGTTAGGTAATGTGACGAAATAATTTTAAACATATATGCATATAATGCTACTAAAATACATCACTTCCTATAGGAACAATGCAAAGATACACCAAATCTTTGTAAAAATATTCATGTTTTATCAAAGATAAAAACAATTCCTAAAAAGAATATTATATACATGTATAGTCATGCATGCCTTATCAAAGATAAAAACAATTTCTAAGAAGACATTTTACATTAATTATGCATGTATAAACACAATAATGAAATATTATATATATGTATAGTAACAAATAAGAAACTCAAATATATCTCCCCCTTTGTCAAAAGCAAAAAGAAAAGAGAGAAAAATAAAGGGAAAATGAAAAATAAAGATACTCAAAATCTTTATAAAATTTATGTCATACATAAAGTAAGCAAAATAAGACCTTTTGTAACATATAATGTACGGCAAAATTAGTCATAATGTTAATATACATCCAAAAAAATAAATAAATTTTCTCACCCTATATCAAATAAAAATATAATATGTCACTAACATAAACACATTTTTTAAGGGAGTTTTAAAATTAAAACAAACTAAGTACATATGTTTAAAAAAAATTAACTAGGTACACATGCAAATTCAAATTATTTCTCCTCCTTTGACAAAATGCAAAAGGAAATTTAAAAAGATAAACCAAATATAAGTTGATGACTAAAAAAAATTTAAGATCAAAATATTTATCAATCAAAGTAATCAATGAGCACAACATGATTTCACATGAAAACATTTCAACTATCAATTAAACATAAAATTAAGATAAACTAGAACCATCAATCATGCCCAGTTCATGCTTAATGAAATTTAATCTCTCTTCATTGAGAGGTTTGGTGAAGATATCTATAAGTTGATTATTTGTATCAACAAATTCAAGTGAGATATCACTAATTTGAACATGATCATGCAAAAAAAATGTCTAATGTCTATATGCTTAGTTCAAGAATGCTGAATGGGATTTTTGCTAAGGTTAATAGCACTTGAATTGTCACATTTGATTTGAATGTATGAAGTTTTACATCATAGTCTAACAACTGTTGTTTTTGCCATAAAACTTGTGAATAATAAAGACTTGCTACAATATATTCAACTTTAACAGTGGACAAGGCAACCGAAACTTGTTTCTTGCTAAACTAAGAAATTAAATATTATCCTAAAACTTGAAAAGCTCCATAAGTGCTTTTTCTATCTATTAAACTACCAGCAAAGTCTGCATCAGAATAACTAATCAAGTTAAAGGATGAACTTTTAAGATACCAAAGTCCTAAATGCATTGTACCATAAAGATATTTAAAAATTCTTTTGATAGCATTCAAATGAGACTCTCTAGGACTTTATTAAAATCTAGCACATAAGCAAGTAGCAAACATGATATCGGGTCTACTAATAGTTAAATAAAAAAGATATCTGATCATACCTCTAAATTGCTTTTCATCAACTGATTTGCCATTCTCATCTTTGTTAAGTTTGGTTATGGTGCTCATTGGAGTTTTACTTATCTTAGCTCCATCCATGTAAAACTTCTTAAGAACATCTCTTACATACTTGGTTTGATTGATGAAAATCACATTTTTGCATTGTTTGATTTGTAATCTAAGAAAGAATTTGAGTTCACCCATCATACTCATCTTAAATTCTCCTTGCATTAAATTAGAGAACTCCTCACACAAGCAATGGTTAGTAGAACCTAATATAATGTCATCAACATATATTTGAACAATTAATAAATCATGCTTGGATTTCTTTGTGAAAAAAGTTGTATAAACTTTTCCTTTAGAGAAACCTTTCTCTTATAAGAAGTTGCTTAATCTTTCATACCAAGCTCTAGAAGCTTGTTTTAATCCATATAATGCTTTGGAAAGTTTGAATACATGATTTCGAAAATCAAAGCTTTCAAAACCTAGAAGTTGTTCAATGTACACCTCTTATTCAATAAAACCATTTAAAAATGCATTTTTAACATCAATTTGATAAATTTTGAAATCCATGAATGATGCAAATGCAAGTGGCATCCTAATAGATTCTAACCTTGCAATAGGGCAAAAGTTTCATAATAATCAATGCCTTTCTCTTGATTATAACCTTTAGCTACTAGTCTAGCTTTGTTCCTAGTTATGAGACCTTGTTCATTCATCTTATTTTTAAATACCCATTTGGTGCCTATAATAGGATGATGTTTAGATCTAGGAACCAAGGTCCAAACCTTGTTTCTCTCAAATTCATTTAACTCTTCATGCATAGCAAGGACCCAAAATTCATCATACAAAGCATCATCAATATTTTTGGGTTCAATTTGAGAAATGAAGGCTAAATTAACAATAGACTTTAATTGAGATCTAGCAGTTACCCCTTTTGTAGTATTAACTATAATGAGGTCTTGAGGGTGAACTTTCTTGAATTACCAATCCTTTGAAAGTTTATCCTTCAAGGTAGATTGAGATGTCTCTTTATTTTCTTCCTTGCTTAGATCTTCAAGTTCTAAAGGCTTACTAGCATTTTCTTATTGTGTTTCCATAATCTCATTATCACCTACAAGATCATCAACACTACAAACATCCTTTCTAAGATTAAGTGAGTTTGATTCATCAAATACCACATGCATTGACTCTTCAACTACTAGAGTTCTCTTATTAAAGATCCTATATGTTTTACTAGAAATCGAATAGCCTAGGAAAATTCCTTCATCGACTTTAGAATCAAATTTTCCAAGATTTTCCTTGGTGTTTAATATAAAGCACTTGTATCCAAATACTTTTAGATATAAGATTTTAGATTTTCTATTGTTACATAGCTCATAAGATGTTTTATTTAAAATTGGTCTTTTGAAAATCCGGTTTGAAATATAACAAGATGTGTTAACGGCTTCCGCCTAAAAGTATAAAGGCAAATTATACTCATAAAGCATTGTTCTAGCCATTTCCACAAGAGTTCTATTTTTCCTTTTACCTATCCCATTTTGTTAAGGAGTTCTAGGAGATGAAAATGTATGAGAACACCATTTTCATTACAATAGTTTTTGAAAAATTCATTTTCAAATTTGGTTCCATGATTACTTTTAATAAAAGAAATATAAAAGCCTTTTTCTTTTTGAACTTTTTTTGCAAACTTTTTAAAAGCTTTAAATGCATCATTCTTATGAGCAAGGAAACATACCCATATAAATCTTGAGTAATCATCAACCAATACATATGCATAGTGCATTCCACCGAGACTAGTAACTCTAGTTGGTCCAAATAATCCATATGTATAAGTTCAAGTGGCCTAGAGGTGGACACTACATTTTTTAGCTTAAATGAGGACTTGGATTATTTTCCCTTTTGGCAATCATCACAGGGTTTATCCTTAGTGAATTCAAGCTTAGGTAAACCAATCGTAAGTTCATGTTTACAAAAATCATTTAAAAGTTCAAAATTTGTATGTCCTAACCTTCTATGTCATGTCCATGTGTCATGGGAGATAGACACTAAGCATTTTATTTCTTTGTTATCAATTTTATTCAAATCAATGATATAAAAAGTATCTACTCGTTCACCACCAAAAATAACTTTGTTTTCATTAAGACTACTGTAGATACCCAATTTCGGGATGATGTGTTATGGACGCGACAAAGGACTCCAATGATGAAAATATCATGAACAGGTCTTTGATACTTAAGCTTTAAAATTCTAAGGGTTTAAATGCATCTTTTAAGGGAAGGAGTGTTTTCAAGGACTAAATTACAATGTTTTTTTAAGACCTAATTACAAAACTTAAATTCTTCCAAAGGTCTTTTTGTAATTAAATGTTAAAAAAAATCTATCGGAATTCCATAATTCCGACCATAATTATGTAATTCTGGTTGGAATTACACCAATTCCAATCGGAATTGTGTAATTTTGATCGGAATTGCACAATCCTAGTCGGAATTGAACTCTTCTGTCTTTGTTTTTTTATTTTTTTAGGCTTTTAACTCAATCCTAATTGGTCTAAAATTCCTAAATATGATTTTAAGTATTAATCCTATATTTTTAAGAATTAGAATCACGTTAGAATTGAGTTAGGGTTTTTGGTTTTCTTTTTCCTATATAAAGAGGATGGCAAAAGGGAAGAGAGGAAAAAGAAAAAAGAGAGGAGGCAGCAACATATTTTTAAGCTTTTGGGTTTTTGTACATTTATGAAAACAATTTTTATCCATTATTGATTCTTAAAAAGAGCTTTCTTAATTCTTTTTTTTTAGTTGTTTTTCTAAAAAAATTCCTTTTGGTTTATCAATTAATTCAAGATCCTTAGAGAATTTTCGAAGAAGAAGATTTGAAGACTTGTTAAGAATGGTGAATTACAAATTTAAGGAGTACCCCAAATCACTCATAAGCATCATCATCTTCTTATTATTCTATTTTTTTATTTATTTCTTTTTTATATTATTGATTATTTTTATTCTTTTGAGTTATTATTATAATTTATTCATTAATCATAATTTTATTTTATTTTTTTGTGGTGATTATGGAGGAAAACACATAGTGATCATGTTGGAGGGATGAATTCATGAGAAGTCCATGGATAAAGCTTCATAGAGACTTAGTTTCTAGGGTTTTTATTTTATTTTATTTATTGCTTTTATTTTTTTATTTTATTAACTGTTTTATAAATTAATGTAATAGCCCCAATAGTGGGAGTAGTGAAATTATGTGTGTGGTTGCATGTTTATTTTGATTAAATTGGTTAGTAAAATTATGTTTTTAATTAGGTAATTACTTAAAATCAATCGAGAAAATAGATTAATTTAGGTTGCATATTAATAAAACTAGGGTTTTTTATAAGGGATTAATTTAATTATTTGTTTGATCTTATTTAATTATTTTTATTTGTTTTTGGGCTTATTTATTATTTTTGTGTGTTTTGGGGCCTTAAGCCCATTTTAGGCTTTGATTTATTTATTTAAGTTTAGATAATTTTTAGTCCATCTCACTTAATAATTAATTAGGTTTAATTAATTAAAATATATTTTTAGGTCCATAATTAATTAGATTTTAGGTTAGAAATATCCTTAGGCCCATTTAGTTCATTAGACATATAGGCCCACGTAACTCAATTTAATTGATTTAGACTTAGCCCACTTAATTTAAGCTTTTTTTCATAATTTCTAAATTTAAGATCACTATTTAATTAAAACATGTAGAATTAGGCCCATTAATTTAAATATTTCATAATTTGTAGAATTAGGCCCACTTTTTATTAAAACAAGTAGACTTAAGTTCATTTGATTAAAATCAAAAGGAATTAGGTCTTGAGGTTCATATATAAATTAAAATATGTAGACTTTAGCTCATTTATTTAAAATCCATGTAGATTAAACTAACTTAAGGATTATGTGATTTATTGAATGCATTATTTACTTGTATATTTCATGATTAGTTTGCCTTGGAGTTGATTGTTTTTAGGGTTTATATGAAATTGCATGTAAATAGAGAATAAGATAATAATTCATAAATTAATTCTAAATAAACATAAGACTGAAAGAAGTTGGTATTCCGTATCCAGAATCTCCTATTGTGGTGCTAGCTTTCTTTTAGGGAATCAAGTACAACCTTTTCAATTTGTCCCAATTATTACCCTGGGTGGCGACTCCTCATCTCCACGCCATGTCCTTATGATAGTGGTTAGTGTGTTCTTTAGAGCCCTAAGCTCAAACAGTGTCGCGGTTGCTAAAATCTTGGACACGCGCTAAACCCCGCCATCTACAATGGCGACTCCACTCGAGATAAGAGATACTGATTCTAATTATGTTCTTTAGAATTATTTTATTAATTATTATTTTATTCTTGTATTCATTCTGCATGTCCCTATTAACCGATGGCGTTGGTTTATGATTCCATGATTCCACTAGCTTCATAGGGTTGTAGATTGGCTAACCATCACTCTTAGCCTTAACTTGGTCTAAAAGAGATTATTGGGCTCATCTGAACAGAGCCTGTAACCCAAGACCTTAAAGGGGGTAGTCTTCTCTCGAGTTTGTAAAGGATGTCGGGCCCCTCTGACCTTGGCCTGTAACTCAAGTCCTAAAGGAGGGCATCTTGCTAAGGGAACCTTAACCTTTTTATTAAACCCTAACCACATATAATGGCTTAGTTATTTCCCCTAGGATGTACCCAAATTGCTTGTGAATGTTGCCATGAGGTATTTCTATCTGTAAAGGCCAAAGCCCATGCTTTAGAAGCCCATTTAGGTTAATAAAGATTGGGTTAATCTTTTACACCTAGAAATGTTGTTTCTGTGCTTTTACTGCTTTGAGAGATTTGGCATGTGCATCAGTCCCTGATATCCCCTATTGATATTAAGACCAAGACCAAAAATCCTAGGTAAAGAGACTCGCCATTGAATACGTGTGCAGGAGGAATAAGGTTGGAAGGATGTATGTACACCTAACTTGATTTGTTACTTGTTACTTGCCACATAGCATGTGCATCATGCATACATGCATCTCATGCATCATACTAACAATTTTTCTTTCAGCCATCATAGATTCGTCCAGGTTTTCCTGTGTTTGGAATCAAAAAGGTGGCAGACAGGTAAGAACTGATTCAAGCCCCCAATCGATCATGAAAGAGATCATTAGCAGACTGGAAAAGAGCCCTATTAATCTACTCTATTTAGAAGCTACACAACCTGAATAAACCAAAAGAATGTAACAACAAGAGGAAGGAAACTAGACCCTAGAAGACGTCAAAGGAGCACTGATGGATGATGTGAGAGCAATAATGCAAGATGAGTTAAGACAAGCTCTAGCAGGACTAATGCCACCACTTGCTGCTGCTAGCTGCACCACCCGTCGCGGCTAATCCACCTGCCACTACTGCACCACTTGCTACGGCCAACCCACCTACTATGGTTCCACTACCTATTAACAATGACAATACTAGGGAAATGAAGTTAGATGATGTTGAGAGTTATATGATTGAAAAAGCGAAAAAGGAATCACTTGAGCAAGTTCAAGCGCTGGAATCCAGATAGATGAAGGCATTAACTCAGAAGATGTCTAAGATGGAGGAGTTTATGAGGGGACAAGGCCTAGGGTAACCGTTTGACTTTGATGATGTGATGCAATTTGGGGAAGATTGGCTACCTGACAAATTCAAAATGCCACAGCTGCAGAAGTTCAATGGTACTGGGGACCCAAGGATTCACCTTAGTCAATACACAACTACTATGAGTACCACTAAGGCTCCTTTGTTTGTGGTTACTAAGTTATTTGTACTATCCTTAGAGGGTATGGCTATTAATTGGTATCATGGATTAGAGAAATCTATCCGAGCATATTAGAGGGAGTTGTGCACTGCTTTTCTAAAGCAATATGACTATAATACAAGGCTTGAGGTGTTCATAAGAGATCTAGAACTAACCAAGTAGAAGCCCAATGAATCATTTTCAAATTTTCTAACTAGGTTCATAAATAAGGTGGGAATGATGAAGAACAAATTGGCAGAGAAGGATCAGGTGAGGATGATAGTTCAAAATGGGTCACCTATCCTAGTGGAGAGGTTGCAAATGATGAACCCCAAGACATTCATGGACATTTATGATGATGGGTTCCAGGCTGAAAAGATCAAAAATGAGAAAAAGAATGCCACTAGGAACACCAGAGAAAGAAATTACCCAAATGGGGGCACGCATCAAGGAAATACCAGCCGATTCATAGGAGTTCATGCCATCCAACAACCTAGGAGATTCTTAAATTTTAACCAACCCTTATCCAAAGTCCTAGACTGTCTCATCCAAAAAGGCCTTTTTAGACCCTTAACCCCTTCTAGACCACCAAACCCGAACCTCCCTAGTTTTGATCAAAATAGTTATTGCAAGTTTCATTAAGTTGTTGGCCACTCTATTGACTCTTGCATGCGTCTTAAACACAAAATCCAAAACCTCATAGACTTTAGAAAGATCACAGACCCTGAAAAGTCAAGTCTGAACCCAAACACCCAAAATAATCCTTTCCTAAATTATCGAAATATGCCACCCCTAACCACCATGATGATCAACTCAGGAGTAGGCAAAGAAGAAGTGTTGAACTCTTTTAAGGATCTAAACCTTAAAACTACTAAGAAATCTCCTAACACTCCCAAATGTGTGGAAGAGGTAGAAGACTTGCTAGGTCAGCCCTCGGGCAAGTTCGATTATAAGGTGTTTTACTCTAAAACACCTTCTTTCGACATATCCATTGATACAATCGAGCCTACAAGATGGGGTGAGGAGTTCAATGATGAAAAGCTGCTAGTTAAAAAGGAAAAATGTATGGTTAAGGTATGGAAAGAAGAGAAGAAAGATCGAACTATAAGGGTGATTAATATTTGGTATAGTTCTGATGAGGAAGGCACTGAAGGGTATAATGTATGGGTAGATAATCCTAAAGTCAGCCATGTTACCAGAAGTGGGAAGGGTTATAAGCTAGCAGAGAGAGCTATAGAGAGAGAAGAAGCTATTGAAGGAGAAGACTCAAATGAACATGGTGATGACTTGATTCTCAAACAACTCAAGAAAGCAAAGGCCAACGTAAGCATTTAGGAGCTCTTGATGCATTTAAGTAGCCACAGAAAAGCTCTGGTTAAGGCCCTGACTAAGATGAATATTGAAACTATAGCAAACCCTGAAGCAATGGTGGCCAAGGTTATAGAGAAAAAGCACGGGGTCATTACTTTCTCTGATGAGGATTTACCTGTGGAAGGAAGGAACCATAATAAAGCACCATTCATTCCAGCCGAAGTAAGAGGGAAGAGGACCAATTATGTAATGGTGGATGATGGGTCCGCAATTAATGTTTGCCCACTGCAGATTTTACCCAATTTAGGAGTGAAGGTGGAGAATTTGGCAAAATCAAACCTTGTAATAAAAGTTTATGATGATGGCATAAGGAGTGTAGAGGGAACATTTGTGGCTTCTGTGAAGACTGGACCTATAGAAGCAATGGTGGAATTCACTGTGCTAGATATTCTTGTCACCTATGCCCTTCTTTTGGGTAGACCTTAGTGTAATGTTTTGGGAGTGCCTTCGACCGTGCATCAAAAGGTAAAATTCTTATTTGATGGGGAAGTGGTGACTTTAGATGCTAGTATGGGCAAGACTATGTCCATAGTTGTTGATAGTCAGAAACAGGCAGTCACTCCCCCTAGGTAGCCATGATTTTAGAGGGACTCGCAATGGATCCAAGGGTTATGAACATGGTCAAGAAGATGAATTACCGACCAAGACAAGGACTAAGGAAAAATGAGCAAGGAAGCCCAGAACTGCTAGATTTCAAAACCCAAAATGACACAAAAGGATTGGGCTATACTAGAGCTGGGTTTAGCAGTAAAAGGGCAAGAATAAGGTTTTTCAATAAGAATGGCCTAGGTAATTTAGGACCCCTGAAAGGTAACTTTATCAAGCAAGGGAAGCAGAAGTTCCACCAGGGTGAAAAGGAGCCTATCCAAGTAGCTGGTATGGATGTCCCTGGATTTGAGATTTTTAAGGAACAGATAGTTGAAAATCTGGTGCAAGACAACAAAGACGAGGTGATGAAGACAGTTGCTGAAAAGATAAAAACCAAAGACATTGAAGAACTGCTTTGTCTGCCACCTAACAAAGAACCACCACAGAAATTAGCTAGTATCATTAATAATAGTTTTACTAATGTTTTTTATAAAGAAACTGATTTAATAACGTCTGGTCTATTTAAGGATGAAAACTTTGTTTCCTTTATGGTCAATGATATAAATTATGGTTTGGCTTACTTGTGTGATATTGATTTTGATGGTTATATGCATTTTAATAATGATCATGCATGTTTGACATTAATTCTATTTAATTAGATTCATTAAACATGGGCACAAATGAACAACCAAAACACATTTCTATATCACATGATTTAACTCCTAAAGAGAGGGAAAATTTTAAGAGAATATTAACAAAAAGAAAGGTAGTATTTGCTTGGTCCTATGAAGATATGTCAGGGTTAGATAGGGGAATTGCAGAGCATCACATTCCAACATATCCTGAAGCTAAACCTATTAAGCAGAAACTTCATAGGTTAAGGCCCGAGTGGATAGAAAATATAAGGGAAGAAGTCGCTAACCAAATCCAGGCTGGTTTTCTGGAAGTTGTGGAATACCCTCAATGGTTGGAAAATATAGTACTAGTTCCCAAAAAAGATGGAAAAGTTTGAATGTGTGTAGACTTCAGGGACCTAAATAAGGCATGTCCAAAGGATGATTTTCCTTTATCCCATATTGATGTGATTTTGGATAGTGCAACATCTAGTGCAATGTACTCTTTTATGGATAGGTTCTCAGATTATAATCAGATAATGATGGCAGTTATGGACAGGATCAAAACTACTTTCATCATAAAATGGAGCACATATTGCTATAAGGTGATGCCCTTCGAACTAAAGAATGCAGGAGCAACTTATCAAAGAGCAGGCACTGCCTTATTTCATGATATAATGTATAAGGAAGTGGAAGTTTATGTTGATGACATGATGGTTAAGTCTGAAACAAAAGAGGGACATTTTGAGGCTTTGGATAAGTTCCTAGCAAGAATAGAAAAATATAAGCTAAGGCTTAATCTGAAGAAATGCATCTTTAGGGTAACTTTAGGAAAGTTATTGGGGCATATAGTCAGCAATAGAGGAATATAATTCAATCCAGACAAGATCAAAGCCGTCCAGGAGATGCCAGCACCAAGAACAGAGAAGTATGAGGGTTTATCAAAAAACTACAGTACATCAACAGGTTCATTGTGAGACTTACCATGGTTTGCGATCCGATCTTCAAGCTCTTAAGGAAGAATTAGCCCATGGAATGGAATGAAGAATTCCAGAAAGCCTTTGATAAGATTAAGGAATACCTTACTAACCTGTGTGTATTAAGGCCACCAAGACAAGGTAAGCCTTTAATCTTATATTTGGCTTTAGAAGAAAAGGCAATGGGAGCAATACTAGCATAAGAAGGGCCTGAAAGGGTGGAACACACTATATATTACCTCAGTAAAAAGTTCCTACCATATGAAGAAAAGTATGGTCTTATAGAAAATACATTTTTAATAGGCATTATTTCCAGTCTTACAAAGTACAAGCTGTTTCAAGAATAGATCCTTTAAAATACTTGTTCTAAGCACCGGCTTTGACTGGAAAGATGTCTAGATGGCTGGTACTTTTAATTGAGTTTGATATAGAATATGTCACTATGAAGGTCATCAAAGGTAGAGCTATGGCAGAGTTTCTAGCCCAAAATGCAATCGAAGAAAATAAGTAGTGGAATCTAGAGTTTCCAAATGAGAACCTAGCAATAATAGAACAACGAGAATGGAAACTTTATTTTGATGGAGCCGTGAATAATAGAGGAGCAGGGCTAGGAAGAATTCTTGTCACACCAGAAGGAGAAACCATCCCAATGGCCAAGAAATTAGACTTCAGGGTTATAAACAATATGGATAAGTATGAGGTATATATCTATGGCGTTGAAGCAACATTGGTAATTAGAGTTAAAAACCTATTGGTTTATGGAGATTCCATGCTAGTCATCAACCAGGCTAATGAAGAGTGGGAAGTAAACGAAGAGAGATTGAAACCTTATGCCCACTATTTGAGAAAACTAATAAGGAATTTCACCAAATGTCTCTTTATGCATTTACCAAGAGATGAGAATCAAATGGCGGATGCTTTGGCAACACTTTCTTTAATATGGGATAAACCGATGGGATCGATGATGAAACCTTTGGTGATAATAAAGGCAAAAGCTATATGTTATGGCAAAGAACATGTCATGAGTGTTCAGATAAGGCTAGAGAAAAAGCCATGGTTTTATGACATCCAGAGATTTATCGAGGAAAGAAGATATCCAAATGAAGCAACTTCTAAAAATAGATATGCTCTTTGTGTTCTTACGTGCCATTATGTAAGTCATGATGGGATATTATACAGAAGGATGCCGAATGGAGTACAGCTGATATGTCTCAAGAAGGATGAAGCAGAATAGACAATGAGAGACATTCATATAGGAGTTTGTGGATTGCACATGAATGGGATAATTCTAGTAAAGAAAATTATTCAGCAAGGGTACTATTGGATGAGTGTGGAAAAGGACTGTATTTGAATAGTGAGAGAATTCCATCAATGTCAAGTACAAAGGAATCTCAATCACCTTCCCCTTACAGTTCTAAACAGTTTAACATCTCCATGGCCCTTTGCAGCCTGGGGAATAGATATAATAGGGGAAGTAAAACTAATTGCTTCAAACAGGCATAAATATATAGTAGTTGCAATTGACTACTTTTTGAGATGGATATAAGCATAATCCTTTAGCACCTTAAAAGCTAGATAGTTGGCAGAGTTCATTGAGAAGAACCTCATTTGTAGGTATGGGATCCCACACCATGTTGTGACAGACAATGGAGTTCAGTTTCAGGCAGAAACCATTGAGTTGTTACAAAGATACAAGATCGAGCATCATAAGTCCTCACCCTATCAACCTCAAGCTAATGGTGTAGTGGAAGCAGCCAATAAGAATATAAAGAAGATTCTCTTTAAGATGGTGAAGACACATAAGGACTAGTCCGAATACCTCCCTTTTGCTTTATGGGGATACAGAACTACAACACGTACTATTACAGGACAAACTCCATTCTCGTTAGTATATGGTTGTGATGCAGTTCTACCCATAGAGATAGAAATTAAATCCTTGAGAGTGGTTATGGAAGCAAAAATCCCTGAGAGTGAATGGATGCAAAAGAGGTTCAATCACTTTATATCTCTGGACAAGAAAAGGATGGATGCTTTATTCCGCACTTAGATTTATCAAAAGAGAATAGCAAGAGCGTTCAACAAAAAGGTTAAGCCAAGAAAGATAAAAGCTGGAGATATGGTATCAACCACACAAGGGCAATGGTGTTTGACCCGACAGGAAAATTCAGACCGAACTAGGAAGGACCGTATTTAGTCAAGACAATCCTGCCCAAGGGAGCCGCAAAGATATCAAATCTAGAAGGGAATGAATTCATTGAGCCAATCAACCTGGGTTGCCTTAAGAAATACTACCTTTAAAAAAAAAAAGGGTCCACCAACTAGAAAACCTAAAAAGGCTAGTTAGGTAAAAGTTAGGACATTCTTACTATTTAGAAAACCCACAAAGGGCTGATCAAGTAGAAATTAGGGAAATAAAAATGGGAGAAAAATATTCAGTTAGAAAATCTTAAAGGACTAGCTGGTAATAGGAGTTGTGTCATGTGATGTAATAAATATACTCATTTTTTCCCTGGTTAATGAAATGAATTGAAAAGATATTTTTGTTAAATATTGCATTTTCTATCTTTATTACAAGGTATAAAGACTTGAAAGAAAAAGAGAAACCGAACTTATGAGACAACTACTTTTGTTTTTATTTCTTTTTTGACTCATCTAACAATATTTGAGTCCTTTTATATTTAATAAGTTCTAGTGATTCTGTAGATTGTATAATAACCCAAGTCTTATAGTTGTCATCAGTAGTTATGTCAGCATCCAGGTACATATTCCGTTCCAAAGTTCTACAAGGCCACAGGTTCTTCACTTTGTCCAAGAAATCTTGTCTCAGAAAGAAACCTTTGAAGTTAGTTATAACAGCCATAATGAATTGAGGGCAACCATACTGACGGTAGAGACATAAGGGAGAAAGAAAGTTCAAAAAGTGTAATCCGAGAATAAGGACACAATTGTCATACAAGTTGATGGTCATGAATTTTACTCTCCACCAAGGACAGATCCAAGTAATCTCAGTATCAGCAATGCCTTTCATCCAATCAGTCCATTGATCCATGGTGTGCTTATCCTTTATCTTCAAAGGACAAGATTATAGATGATGAGGTAGATAAATCAAAGCATTGGGAGGAGCATCAAGCAGACTCAATTTCTCTTGTAACCAAATCTTAAAAAAAAATGGGGAAATTACGGTTTGGTCTAAAATAAAAGTCCATGATGCATAAAAGGAAACAGATCTGAAATATCTCAAAGTACAGTCATGCTAATACAATTCTTAAAGAAAGTTAGCCATCCTAAGCTCCAGTGTTTGGCCAGGATCTCCTTCCTATAGTTAGATCATCACTCTGATCTAGGGGCATAGGAGTCCTGGCATCGTGTCCATCAAAACCAAGGCTAGTGAGCTGTTGCCAGAGCCTCTCATTCTCACGCTCCAAATCCCTGACATAATTCTGTTGCATTAGAAAATAGTTAGAATTATGCATATCATGCATAACACATATACATCTGCATATTTATTATGAATACTGACCCTCCAAGTATCTGTAATCTATATAGTAAATAATCTCTGGGAAGAGGCAATTCCATATAAATACTCTGCCTATGTCCTAGGGACCTATAAAATAAATTTTACTAATTCAATAAAAAGTGCAGGTTTGTGCAAGGTTGGAAAAAGAGCAAATTGAACTTACATATGAAGCATCAGGAGGAGAGAAGCTAGGAATCTAAGCTGTATCAAAATACATGTGTCGCTCAATAGGAGTTTGTACCATGGGAGCCTAATAATACATCAACCTATCAAATAGGGGAACATCACCCAGAATAGTACTCAAGGAAGTCTCACCATGAGTAGTCTCACTGTGATGAATAGGCTCGACCTCCTGCTCAATCTCCTTAGTATCATCCTCGTCTCCTCTATAGTAGCATTAAGGACTCCTTCAACCTATACAGAGAACCAAATGTTAATAATGATGAGAGAGTTGAAGTAAAGTAGTGAGAGAAAGCATACCTCAGCCGGGTATGTAGGAACCTGCTCTAAGAGGTTCTCTCGAATATACTCCTGATAATGACAAGAACGCTCAAGCATGGTCGAAGCATCATATCCCTCAAGAGCAGCTCTAAGCTCAGGACTAGTCATGCTACTACTCTGTAACATTGAGGAGGGAATAGAAAAGGGAACACACCTCTTGGAAGGTCCCATATGCCAGTGATAAACACGCTCACCGAGATACTACATCTGACAGCCATAACCAGGAAGCAGAACTCTCATAGTCTCAAGTCTCACTGTTGTAGTCATAAAATTATATCGCTGAATGTCTTTATCACCAGCCAACCAATCTGATCTAACCTGCAAACTCATTCATTTAAATTTAAATTTGTTAAACTTTTACAATTAATGAAATACTAAAAGTCAAAATTTTCTTACCAAGTCCCACACTAAGGAGTTTAGCTGGTCCCGATAAGTTTGCAAATCATGCTTGATGCTAGCAAGATGAGAAGAGCCCCACCTCTGCATCAGGGGAAGACTACTGTTGGAGCCAATGGCACTAAAACCTCGAATCACTATAAACTCAATGCCCCAAATCTGGAAAAAAGGAAAATGAAGGAAATAAGGAGGGGAATGTAAAAGTAAGTAAAAGTTAAAAAAAAAGGGATAAGAAACATACATGCAAGACATGCTAAAAGTCACACATCGTCACAGCGCCTCTACAAACAATATCCAATCTATAGTAGAGGTAAGCAAGTGCTGCAGACCCCTAATCCAAAGTAGCGAGCCTAGCAAGATCTTGAAGAGGGCCAAGAAGAGCGATGTTAACCTTATGACTAGTCTCGCAAAAGAGTGTAGTGCCAAGCAATATCAAAAAAAAAACATCTCACTTTTAGAGAATCTGGCGACATGTAGTGGTAGGTAGTCTCCTAAAACCCTGTACAAGAGAAGAAAGAAGCACATTCTTCCTATTCTTCTATGTCGGAACAAACTCGAGCAAGTCACGAATGTAACAACTCCTAGCATCCTCTAGAAGAGTGTAGTAATGGATATCAAAAGGAACTGGGGTACCTCCGAATAAAATCTCGGTAATAGCAGAAAAACTCATCGGGGAAATAGTTAGCTCACCCACTCATGTGTGGAAGGTGTGAATGGTGTCCATCCACCTCTTGATAAGTGCAAAGAGTGAATAGTGATCTGACCTACCTCGAGCAATCGATAAAGCAGTAACAAAATATCGAAAGGTGGATGCCCAGACATACTGTGCTACTTCCCTAGACAAGTCATGGAACAATTCTCACGTCAAGTGAAAACAACCCGAGAATTTTAGGGGTTTCTGAAAGATGCAGAAATAACAGGATCATTTTTTTTCCTAAATCTCTTTTTTTGGGCATCATTTATAAAAAAAAAAATCAAATTAGAAGTCTAAATTTCCGATTGGAAATCTAGAATTTCAATCGAAAATCCAGAATTCCAATCAAAAATTTGAGAAATCCGATCAAAAATCTATGAATTCAAAATAGGAATTCAGACTCCCGATGATAATTTTATGAAATTTAACATATTTATGTTAGTCTGTAACATATTTTGGTTTTAATTTACCAATTTTTCATGATTTACATCTACTTTATCCATTAAATTGCATGCATGTAAACATTAATTTTACATACTAAAATAAATATGTTTATTACAGAATTGAAAATAAAGATAGGAAATTTGCCTCATCTCTAACCTGAGAACATCTGTGGAGGTGCAAATGAGTCAAAGGAAATATCTCTTCATCTTCACGAAGTCCTAAATCATTCTAGGGAAAATGCAGATGCAAAGTGATAGGATCTGATTATCTAGAACTGCTCCCACGTAGCCTACGTTGTGGGTGGGCCATAGGATTAGACATATTCAAAATCAGATGTCGGATGAGAGAATAATTGAAGGAAGAAAATTTGCAAATCAAGAGAAAATAAAAGGAAAAAAAAAGAAGAAGAATAGGAAAAAGAAGAAATGAGTCGGAAAAAGGAGAAAAGGAATATATAGATAGGAAAATATCCACTTTGGTTTACATTTAAGTCCACTTGATTCTTTGCAATTTAGTCCTAAATTGCAATGCTTCATAGTTTAATAATTCAAAGAATTATTAAAATTATCAATAGTATAATCAGCATCATACTGCCGAGTGTGATGTTTCTCTTCAAATTATACTATATGACCAAGTATAGTCAGCATTGTACGACCGAGTGCAATGTATTTTCAATCGATTATATGACCGAGTATAATCAGCATCATACATCCGAGTGTGATGTTTCTTTTCAAATCAGACTATATGATTGAGTATAGTCAGCATTGTATGACCGAGTGCAATGTATCTTCAATCGATTATATGACCGAGTATAATCAGCATCATACGATCGAGTGTGATGTTTCTTTTCAAATCAGACTATACGACTGAGTATAGTCAGCATTGTACGATTGAGTGCAATGTATTTTCAATCGATTATACGATCGAGTATAATTAGCATCATACGTCCGAGTGTGATGTTTCTTTTCAAATCAGACCATACGACCGAGTATAGTCAGCATTGTACGACCGAGTGTAATGTAATTTCAATCGATTATATGACCGAATATAATCAGCATCATACGACCGAGTGTGATGTTTCTTTCAAATCAGACTATACGACCGAGTATAGTCAGCATTGTGGGACCGAGTGCAATGTATCTTCAATCGATTATACGACCGAGTATAATCAGCATCATACAATTGAGAGTGATGTTTCTTTTTAAATTAGACTATATGACTGAGTATAGTCAGTATTGTATGATCAAGTGCAATGTATTTTTAATTGATTATACGACCGAGTATAATCAGCATTGTACGACTGAGTGCAATGTATTTTCCAATTGATTATATGACCAAGTATAATTAGCATCATACGACCGAGTATGATGTGATTTTTCAATTTAATGTTATACATCTGAGTATAGCCAACATTGTATGACCGAGTACAATGTGTTTCATTCACCCAAGGTTATACGACCGAGCATAATCAATATCATACGACCGAGTATGATATGTCATTTTAAATGTTGTATGTCCGAGTATAGCAAATTCATAAGCAGAAGCTTCAAGGAGCATAGGTAAGTATCCTAACTTTCAATTTAGAAATTGGGTGCTATTTTACTTTGCCATAATTTGTTAAGCAAATAGTGACAAAAGGGGGCAACTATAGACACCCAATTTCAAGATGATGTGTTATGGATGCTACAAATGACTCCAATGATGAAAATATCATGAATAAGTCTTTGATACTTAAGCTTTAAAATTCTAAGGGTTTAAATGCATCTTTTAAAGAAAGGATTTAGTATTTTCAAAGACTAAATTGCAATGTTTTTTTAGAACCTAATGTAAAACTTAAATTCTTCCAGGGGTCTTTTTGTAATTAAATGTTAAAAAAACCTATCGGAATTACACCAATTCCAATAGGAATTGTATAATTCCGATCGGAATTGTACAATCCCAGTCAGAATTGGACTCTTCCACCTCTGTTTTTTATTGTTTTAGGCTTTTAATTCAATCCTAATTGGTCTAAAAATCCTAAATATGATTTTAAGTATTAATCCTATATTTTTAGGAATTAGAATCATGTTAGAATTGAGTTAGGGTTTTTGCTTTTCTTTTTCCTATATAAAGAGGACGGCAGAGGGGAAGAGAGGAAAAAGAAAAAAGAGAGGAGGCAGCAACATATTTTTAATTTTTTGGATTTTTATGCGTTTATGAAAACAATTTTTATCCATTGTTGATTCTTAAAAGAGCTTTCTTAATTCTTTTTTTGAGTTATTTTTCTACAAAAACTGCTTTTGGTTTATCAATTAATTCAAGATCCTTGGAGAATTTTTGAAGAAGAAGATTCAAAGACTTGTCAAGAACGGTGAATTACAAATATGAGGAGTACCCCAAATCACTCATAAGCATTATCATCTTCTTCTTATTCTATTTTTTTATTTATTTCTTTTTTATATTATTGATTATTTTTATTCTTTCGAGTTATTATTATAATTTATTCATTAATCATAATTTTATTTTATTTTTTTATGGTGATTATGGAGGAAAACATATGGTGATCATGTTGGAGGGATGAATTCATGAGAAGTCCATGGAAAACCATGGATAAAGCCTCATAGAGACTTAGTTTCTAGGGTTTTTATTTTATTTTATTTATTGTTTTTAATTTTTTATTTTATTAACTGTTTTATGAATTAATATAATAGCCCCAATAGTGGGAGTAGTGAAATTATGTGTGTGGTTGCATGTTTATTTTGATTAAATTGGTTAGTAAAATTAGGTTTTTAATTAGGTAATTACTTAAAATCAATGGAGGAAGTAGATTAATTTAGGTTGCATATTAATAAAAATAGGGTTTTTTATAAGGGATTAATTTAATTATTTGTTTGATCTTATTTAATTTTTTTTTTATTTATTTTTAGGCTTATTTATTATTTTTGTGTGTTTTGGGGCCTTAAGCCCATTTTAGGCTTTGATTTATTTATTTAAGTTTAGGTAATTTTTAGTCCATCTCACTTAATAATTAATTAGGTTTAATTAATTAAAATATATTTTTAGGTCCATAATTAATTAGATTTTATGTTAGAAATATCATTAGGCCATTTAGTTAATTAGATATAGGCCCACGTAACTCAATTTAATTGATTTAGACTTAGCCCATTTAATTTAAGCTTTTTTTTTCATAATTTGTAGATTTAATATTACTATTTAATTAAAACATGTAGAATTAGGCCCACTAATTTAAATATTCCATAATTTATAGAATTAGGCCCACTTTTTATTAAAACAAGTAAACTTAAGTTCATGTGATTAAAATCAAAAGGAATTAGGTCTTTAGGTTCATATATAAATTAAAATATGCGGACTTTAGCTTATTTATTTAAAATCCATGTAGATTAGACTAACTTAGGGATTATGTGATTTATTGAATGCATTATTTACTTGTATATTTCATGACTAGTTTGCCTTGGAGTTGATTGTTTTTAGGGTTTATATGAAATTGCATGTAAATAGAAAATAAGATAATAATTCATAAAGTAATTCTAAATGAACACGAGACTGAAAGAAGTTGGTATTCCATATCCAAAATCTCTTGGTTGTGGTGCTAGTTTTCTTTTAAGGAATCGAGTACCACCTTTTCAATTTGTCCCAGTTATTACCCTGGGTGGCAACTCCTCATCTCCACGCCATGTCTTTATGACCGTGGTTAGTGTGTTCTCTAGAGCCCTGAGCTAAAACAGTGTCGCAGTTGCTAAAATCTTGGATGCGCGCTAAACCCCGCCATCTATAACTACTAAAAAAGCAATTTTTAGGATATAAAGTTACTTTATTTCCCATATTACATAATTGACTTATACTAAGCAAATTATGTTTAAGACCATCAACAAACAACACATAATGTATAGATAAGGATTGAGGATTACCTATTTCTCCAATGCCAATAATTTTTCCTTTTGCATTATCTCCGAAATTAACATGTCCTCCATCCTTAACATCAAGTTTGTTAAATTATTCTTTGTCCCCTATCATGTGCCTTAAACATCCACTATCGAGATACCACTTGCTTTTTATTCTTATGGATTTCAAGCACATCTACACAATACAATTTAAGTGTTCTTTTGGACCTAAAACTTTCTTTGTCTAGGTTGGTTAGTTTCAAGATAATTCGTAGGAAGTAAATTCATATGCAGTCTTCTATAAAAGCACACATTGTTAGTATGCCCTTTGATCATGAAAGAAGAACATACAATATTTTCAAATTTATTCCTCCTAGGATGAGATGCTTTCCTAGTGTGTGCAACATGCCTTTGGTATTGTGTGTATCTTTTATTTTTTTGTGTTATTAAGTGAGACATGCATTAGCAATGGTGATGTGTATTTCAATAATTTTGTGCAATATGTTTATGTGCATTGTATTGTGTAGCATGCCTATTATAATTTTGTCTAATGTACATATAAGCATGCTTAGGTTTAGGTGCTCTAGTTTGAGCCTTACCTCTTTATGTTAATAAAAGATGAATCTTATGAGACTTTCCCTTGCTATTTAACACATGAGATCTTTTAGCTTTGAAAGCTTAAGTCTCATTTGATTTAGAGTTTGAATGAGTGGAATCATATGAAGCTTTTACAAAATTAATATGTGATGAAGATGATGAAGACATTCCATTTCCATGGGTATCTCTATGAAATTTTTGAAAGTCAAGAAGACTATCTAAAGTTTCTTTTCCTCTCTTAAATTTAACAATGGAATTCTTTAATTGTAAGACCTCCTTAGAAAGCTTATGATTTTCATCATTTGCTTTCTTAAGTTGATCTTCCAAAGAGTTAAAAGATTTTGCATCACTAACAAGTTTTTCGTTTGATTCAGTAAGTTTAGCAAAATTAATTTTTAAAATTTCTAATTCTCTATTTAAGCTACCTAACTCATGCTCATAATGCTTCTTTTTAGATAATAAACTTTTGCATTTAACAAGTAATTTGCTCATAATAGAGCTCTCATCATCATCATCATTATCATAATAATTATCACAATCATCAAATGAAGAATAAGAAGTAGATGGTACCTTATTTTCATTTTTAAGGGCTATAAAGCAAAGATTGACCACCTCTTGTTGTTCCTCTTTCTCTTCAGATTCAAAGGAATCATCCCAAGTAGCTTTGAATGTCTTCTTTTTATCTTTTGCTCCCTTATTCTTGAATTTGAGTTTGGGACACTCACTTCTAATATGTTTTAGTTTCTTGCATTCATAGCAAGTAACCTCCTTAGTTTTCTTCTTTCCATCTCCTTAGAACTTCTTATTAAAGTCGTTTGTTCTTGAGAAGTTTTTCTTTCTTAAAAACTTCTTGAAGTTCCTAGTGAACATGGCAATGTCACCATCTTCATCTCTAGAATCTTAAATGTTTTCCTCTTCACTATCTTCTTGAAGAGCTTTTAGAGCAATGGTCCTTTTCTTTTCTTCTTTCTCTTCTTGTTCTTCACCTATTTGCTTGATAATGAACTCATGTGTTAAGAGTTTACTAATGAGCACATTAGTTGACAAAGTGGAGAGGTCTTGAGCTTCCTTAATTAAAGTAACATGAGATTCCCAATCTTTCTTAGGTAGGATTCTTAGAATCTTGTTGTTTACCCTTTCCTTGGAGAAATGTTTTCTAAGTTTCTTGAGGGTTATAAGGAGAGCATTTAGACGGTTTGTCATCTGTGTGATTAATTTATAAGGCTTCATTTTAAAGATTTCATATTCGTACATATGAAGTTGAACCTTCTTGCTTCTTACTTGAATGTTGGCTTCGTAATGGTTTTCTAAGGTCTCCCACATTTCTTTGGCCGACATACAATGTTGAAGCTTGCCTCCTTCTTTTCGTATCATTAAAGAGACTAGAGTAATCATAGCTTTTTTATTTTTATGATTTTCTTCCTTTTAATCAATACTCCATTAGCTTCTTGCAAGCGTAGTTACCATACCATTAATGATAGTTGTAGGTGGTTCCCAACCTCTTAGGACAATGTTCCAAAGTTTGATGGAATCACAATCAAGATATAATTCCAGTTTTAATTTCCAATGTGGATAATCACTACCATCAAAGAATGGTTTAAAAGAAGAGATGTTTTATGATTCACTCCTCATGATCTTGTATTCTAGTAATGAAGTACCTAGAATTCAAGCTCTGATACAAATTGAAAATGTTTATAAGTCATACCTAACTTATATCACCTTTCAATGGTACCTATCAGACTAATCAGCCATCGTCTCCACCGATGCACCAACACCAATGAGTAGAGAGCCCTGCTTCGGTGACACAGTTTACAAGTGAGAGTTCTCATTGGTGCTTTGCCCTAATTAATAGTAAGCAAAAACTAACTCTGATACCAATTAAAACGAGTCCTAGAGGGGGGCTGAATAAGACTATCAAATAAAAATGAGAAATTAGAAGAATTCTTCGCAAGAATTGAATGGAAGTTAAGAAGGAAGAATGAAGAACACAAAAATTTAAGGAGTTCAGATTCAACAAAAATCCTATATCTCCACCTAACTTATCCCTAAGTTAGGATTTTCAATCACCCATAATCTTATTCATAAGATTGAGATTACATAAGAGTTTTATGGCTCACTCTTACAACCTTAGAACTTGATTTTTCAAGGCTCACTTAAAAAACCAAAACCATCCAAGTGTTTCAAAGAAAAATACTTAAACCAATTCCTTTAGAAATAAATCTCACTTCCCTTCCAATCTAACCCAAGATTTAAGATGAAGAGAAATTCTATTTCTAACACACAACCAACTCTCACAAGAGTTATACAAATAAAAAATTGTTTAATTAAGAGAATTTAAGAGCTCAATGAATGTTTATGAAAGAATGAATGATAAATAAGTTTCTTAACTTCTATTCAGCTCTAGAGGTATTTATACTTAAAAATATAGTTATTGGAGGTGCAAATGATATGTCCGACATCTATATTTTGAATCATTGAAAGTGATGCTATTAGACAGTTAATCATGGATTGAAATCATGATTGATTGCTCAAGACATTTGAATTTTCCCACACTTTCTTCATACTAGAGGTATTTATACTTAAAAATATAGTTGTTGGAGGTGCAAATGATGTGTCCCATGTCTATATTTTTAATCATTGAAAGTGATGCTATTAGGATTGAAACCATGATTGGATGCTCAAGACGTTTGAATTTGCCCACACTTTCTTCATAGAAGCTGTAGATTTTTAAATTAAATTTACATATCATTTTAAATCACCTAAATTGTACATCTTTAACTCAAGATATGTTCAAAATACTAAGAGCTGTGCAATCTAAAATGCAGAATACTGTCACACAACTATACCCAAGTTGAACCCATGATTTGCTATTGAAGAAGTTTTAATTTTCCTATACTTTCTTCATAAAAGTTTTAGATATTTTATTTATATTTACATATCATTTTGAATCACCTAAATTTAACTTCTTTAGCTCAAGATTAGTCCAAAATACTAAGAGATGTGCAATCTGAGATAGTAAACGTATACATGGATTTCGACACAAAATTTGCATAGCCAAATGAACTTGGATTTTGACAAATAAGCCCAATTCAGAAAGCTCAATATATCTACTTCAAATGTGAAGAAGATAATTTTCTCATTATAAAGCTCTAACGATGTTAAAAGCCTACTTGAATCTCAAAGGTCCAATCAGCCTAAGATAATCATACTTTATTTTAATTTCCAATAGAGTCCTAACTTATACACACTTAAACAAAAAAATTAAATGCTTAAAATTAATTTTGTTTGGACCAAAATTAAGATTGATTATTGCTAAGGTCAATAAGACCTTTCAGAGGGTTCTGTGCTGAGTAGTGCAAGAAAGGCAAGGGATTTTTAATGATAGGAATGTTCATAAGCAAGCTAAAAAAAAACTTTTCACAAGCTAGCTAAAAAAAAACTTACATAAATCTTCTTTGTGTTTTGTTTAAGGTAATTCTAATTAAAGAGTTTTCTTACTCATTTTCTTCCTTTTTGAATCTTGATTTATGCACATTTTTATATTCAACGAGAGAGTTTGCTATCCACTCAATAATTTTGTCATGTTGGAAAGTTTTTTATAGACAAGGTCATTAATTTTAATACAATGAGGACCATTTTAGCTATTTTATAATGACCGGTTCATGGAGTATGTATTAAGGAACTAAGGAATAAGCTTGTCCTCTTTTATTTTTTTCATGAATTGTATGAGGCTATAGTGCTGGAGAACGGTCCTTGGACGTTTGATCAACATCTACTGTTATTATAACATTTTGATGGGTCAGTTCCTTTGGAACGGATGCAGTTCACTCTCTCAAATTTCTAGGTTCAAATTCACAATCTTCCAATGGGATTTCAATTGGAGAAAGTGATCCAACATATCGGGAGCTATCTGGGTGTTTTTATAGCTTATGATCCCAAAAATTTTAAGAATTTCTAACATTCTTATATCAAGATTCGTGTCCAAATTGATTTTTCTAAACCACTCAAAAGTATAATGAAATTGAAGAAGGAAGGAGGAGATTGGTTTGTAGTGGAGTTTAGGTTTGAATGACTTCCAACATTCTGCTTTATTTATGAATTATTGGGTCATTCCCATAAGTTTTCATGAGAAGGAGTTTAAGAATCCTGCTTTGCTGAATGTTAAGAGATTTGATAGCTCCCTTCTAGCCTTAATTAGGTGAGTTTGTAACCAAGAAGCTAATAATGGCTTCATTTTGACACCGGTGAGCTGTTAGATGCATATTCTGGTATAGGAAGGCATAGTTGTACCAGTGGAGGTTTAGGAGACCATAGAGGTAATGATGGTAATAGTGGTAAAGGACAAATTAGTTGTTAACTTACCTTTTCTACTCTTAACAATGTGCATGGGAAGAATCAATTTGTTCCTATATTTTTGGAGGAAGAGGGAATGGTAGTTTCATATTCTAAAAGAAAGAGAGGTATGGATCATTTAAACTCTCAAGTCCAAAGGAATCTGATTCTAAGCTCAATGAGCTAGATTTTAGGATTGTTGACAATTTAACTAATTTTGGACCAAAGGTGGAGCCTGTTCCATAGGCCCGCCTAGAGCCATAAGTTCCTTAGTATGGAATTACCATAGGCTGGTCAATCCACGAGTAATTCAAACTCTTAAGGATCTGGTGGCTCATTGTAAACCAGATCTTGTGTTTCTAATTAAGACTATAGTTGGGCAAGTTAAGGTTCAAAGTGTGTTAGCCTAGTTAGGCTTTGTAAATAATTTTATAGTTGATAGTATTGGAAGGAGTGGTGGATTGGCTCTATTATGGACTGGATCGGTTAGTGTGGATGTTTTGGGCTCTCATAAACACTTCATTGATTAAATGATTATGAAGAATGGGTATGGGTCTTAAAGATTTACGAGTTATTATGATGTCCCCAGCATATATAGGAGGTCTGAGTGTTAGGATCTTTTATGGCATTTTGCTAGTCTTTCATCTTTCTTGGATTATTATGGGGGATTTTAATGAAGTTTTATCAGTTTCAAAGAAAAAGGAAGGGGCTGCTTATCTATAATGGATTATCGGGGCTCTCAGCATATTATCTCTTCTTGTAACCTTACAGAGGTGATCTCCAAAGGTTATCAATTTATTTGGTGTCGAGGTGTTAGTGATGGGAGTGGGTGGAGGAGAAATTGGATTGGGTTTCTTACAGCTTCTTAGGGTCATAAATTTTTTAATTCCTTTATTCAGGTGATGGAAACTTCCTCCTGAGATTATCTCCCTCTTTTCTTAAATTTGGGTTTAAAGGTTTAGCGTCCTAAGGAGCGAAAGTTTAGATTTGAAAACTCTTGGCTCTGGGTTGAGGAATGTCAGAAGATAGTGGTTGATTATTGGGTTTCTTTAGGGAATTTGGAATTGTTACTAAAGTTAAATGAGTGTGGGAATCTGTTGTTCAATTGGGTTGAGCAGATAGCTAGTACTTACACAACTCAATTGATGAAATGTTACAGTAATCTTAAATTGGCTCGATTGAATCAGGGTACATATAGGTTGATTGCTTTCATGGAGATTCAGAGATAGTATAAAGACTTGTTGTTGCGGCAGGAAATTTACTGGAATCATAGGGCTAAGAAATTTTGGTTAAGGGAAGGTGATGCGAACACTTAATTTTTTCACTCTTAGGCTTCAACTAGACGTAAGGTCAATGCTTTGCATTGTTTAAAGGATGATATGGGGGTCTGGCGAGATGATGCTCTTTCTATTGGAAATATTGTTTTCAACTATTTTTCAAATATTTTTATATCCTCAGTGGGTGATTTGGATGCTCTTTCTATTTTGATTTGGCCTCAAGTCTCTACGTCCCAAAATGAGGAGTTGCTTGCTCCTATCTCTAAGCAAGAAGTACGTTCGGCTATCTTTGGCATGCATCCTGATAAGTTGCCTTGGCTAGATGGTTTTAATCCTACATATTTTTTAGAAATTCTGGTCAATTGTGGGTATAGAGATTGTTTCTTTTTGCTAGAATTTTATAGTATCATGTTCTTTTTCTTCAGACCTTAATCTTAATTCTATTGTTTTGATTCCTAAAAAAGAACATATGGAATCCATGGCTGACCTAAGACCCATTATTCTGTGCAATATTTTATACAAGATTATTGCAAAAATTTGGCTAACAAATTAAAGCCTCTTCTGCCTCATCTTATCTCAAAAGTTCAAAGTGCTTTTGTTAGTGGTAAGGCCATTACTGATAATGTTCTTATTGTCTATGAGGTTATTCATCATCTAAAGTGCAAAAGAAAGAGTAAAAAGGGTGTAGCTGCTCTTAAATTGGACATGTCAAAAGCATATGACATGCTTGAATGGAGTTATTTAGAATGAGTTCTGGGTTTAATGGGGTTTGATAATAGATGGATTCAGAGAGTTACGTTTTGTGTTACTTTTGTGACTTATAATGTCATTTTTAATGGCTCTCTAGTTGGTCCTATTGTTTTGAATCATGGATAATAGCAGGGGGATCCACTCTCACCATATTTATTCATAATCTGTGTTGAAGGTTTCAATGTTATGTTGAGGAAGAAAGAAGCTGATGGGGTGCTTCATGGGTGTTCGGTGCAAGATGGGCTCCTATTGTCATTCGTTTGTTCTTCGTAGATGATTGCTATATGTTCTTTCATGCCACATTAGAGGAGTGTTTGGTTGTTCAGCATCTTCTAGATGATTATGGTAATTTTTCTAGACAGCTTATCAATTTTCATAAGTCAGCTGTTATGTTTAGTATTAATGTTGCAGATCAAACGGGGGACTTTATTTGTTCTCTCCTGAATGTGTCACTAGTTTGGAATCCAGGACCTTATTTAGGTCTTCCTTCATTGGTGGGATGTAATAAGATGGCTGGGTTTAAGTTTGTGAAAGATAAAGTTTAGAGGAAGCTAAATTCATGGAGCAATAAGCTACTCTCCAAAGTTGGTAAAGAAGTCCTCCTTAAAACAATTGTGCAGGCTATGTTGAACTATTTAATGCAAGTTTTTTTTTTTTTGTAGCCAACTCAACTTTGTTGTGAATTAGAGAAGTTAATGAACGGGTTCTGGTGGAGTTACAAGGCTAGGGATCATCGAGGTATTATATGGAGAAATTGGGATTTTTTATGTTATCTGAAAAAATATAGAGGTTTGGGTTTCAAAAAATTCTAGGATTTTAACATCTCTATGTTAAATAAATAAGCTTGTATTGTGAACCTGAAGTTCCCACATCGCTCGCACACGAGATTGTGTGCGTGCTTATAAACAGGGCCTGAAGCCTTTATTTATAGACGCGTTTTAAAGCCGTGAGGTCCTCAATTATCAAAGCGGACAATATCTACAAACTGTTTATAACACGTTATCAGCACGATACTCGCGATGGGAGGATGTGTTGTGAACCTGAAGTTTCCACATCGCTCGTACACGAGATTGTGTGCGTGTTTATAAGTAAGGCCTGAAGCCTTTACTTGTAGACGCATTTTAAAACCGTGAGATCCTCAAATACCAAAGCGGACAATATCTACAAGCTGTTTATAACAGCTTGGAGATTATTAACTTCTCAAATTACCTTGATATGTCAGATCCTTAAGGCTGAATATTTCCCCTCAGTTTTATTTTTGGAGGCTAAGATTGGTTCCAATCCTAGTTTCACATGGCGAAGCATCTGGACTACCCAATCTATTATCCGTAAGGTGCAAGGATAAGAGTTGGTGATGGGACTTCTATCTCTATATGGGCAGATCCATGGTTACCAGATAAACAGTGTGGTTATCTTTCTACACCAGCTTTACCGAGTCTCAATATAGCTAAGGTCAGTTCTCTTTTTATTAGAAATTCGAAGTAATGGGGTAGAGACATTATCTTTAATTTGTTTAATCAATGGGATGGGAGTCTAATCCTATCTATCCCTTTAAGTCAAAGACATGTTTCTGACAGCTGTTACTGGTGCTATGATAATAAAGGTCTTTTTTCTGTGAAGAGTTGTTATAGAGCTGTCAGAGGAGAGGTTAATGCTGTTATGGACCCTATGTGGTCTAGGATTTTGGAAGTTAATTGTTCCTAATAAGGTGAAAATTTTCCTTTGGCGTGCTACTGTTAACTGTTTGCCCACTAATTCTGCTTTGTCATTTCGACATGTCCTTGTTAATATTTTGTGTCCTCTATGTGTTTCACAGCTTGAGTCAACTCTGCATATACTATTTTTCTATTCTATTGTGCAGTGTTGTTGGTTAATTTCTAGTATATATATTAGGAGTGCATTGGATCTGTCTTTGAATGATTGGCTATATCAATATCTACTTCCATTATTTGGTGATGATATTGCTCTTTTTGCTGTCATTTGTTGGGAGCTTTGGAATAATAGGAATCACAAGGTTCAAAAAGCTAGAAAATGTAGGCCTTTTTCTATTGTCAATTCAGTAAGCCAATTTTTGGAACAGTGGAGATCTGCTCAGGGTTCTTTTTACATTTCTTCTACTATGGAAGATGATTATGTTGATGGTGATGTGGTTTGGTCAAAGCCTAATCCTGGAATACTAAAACTAAATTTGGATGCTGCGCTATTTATTGATGAACGAGTGACTAGTTTAGGATGGATTCTAAGAGACTCAGATGGTTGCTTTCTCATAGCTTGTTCGGTTCATCTCTTTGGGTTACTTAATCCTGGTGAAGTAGAAGCTGTTTCTATTCGAGAGGCCTTGAGTTAGCTGTGTGGTTTGGCATTTGATAATGTCTTGCTTGAATTAGATTCTAAATAGGTTATGGATTTAATTAGAAAACCAGACTCTTCTTCTACTTCGGGCTTAATTATTGATGACTATATTACACTTTTGAAACACTTTCATAATGTAAGTGTAAGATTCATTAAGAGATTACCTAACGAAGTTGCTCATAGATGTGCTAGGGTAGCTCATTATACGTCTGGCTCAAGGGAATGGTCCTTTACCCCCGTTTTTCTTAATTCTGCTATCTTTCTTGATTATTCTTCTTAATGAAAGTTTGTAGTTCATTATATATATATATATATATATATATATATTGTTAATAAATTTATTTAATATAATATAATATATTTAAAGAAATTAAAACATTATTAATGATAAAATTAAAAATTTGGATTTGCCATAAACAATAAATGTTTGGTTTTTTTTTTTTGAACATAATAAACATACATTCAATTGTCAAAGGCATTTGAATACAAAATAGCTTCCAAAGATATCAGAATATTACACGTCCAATATGGATTTAATAATAAAACATTAACATTTTTAGAGATCCAATCTACTACGGTATTAGCAGACCTACTAATATACTTCAAATCAAAAGATTGTTCATCCCTTACAAGAACATCAATATCCTGAATAAAGTCTTGAATTTCCTAAGGACAAGTGGATCTGTCATTCTTCAAGGCATCAATCAAATTCTTACAATCAGATTGAAAATCACTCAATTAAAACCCTTTACTTTAGCCATGAGAACACCTGCCAACAGTGCCTATGCTTCACTAGCTAGTGTAGATGTAATAAGCCTTCTAAAATAAAAACCATCTATCAACTTGCCATGTTCGTCGCTGATTATGATAGCCAATGGAAGCTATTCTATCAGATGCATTAAAACTTGCATCAGAATTAATTTTAAAGACACCTGGAGGAGGTAAGCACTAAGTAGAAGTTCGGCCAATATGATCTGACCTTCTATATACTAATGGGATTAGTTAAAAAGCATCCTTGCATTGATTCCAATAAAGCAACGCTTTTGAAAGCACATCTAGAGGGAACACCTTTTCACGTAAACACCTCATCATTTTTGTTTTTTCAAATAAACCAGTAGATGATGACAATTAAATCAAGCAAGCTTTCATCAATAGTCCTGATAATATTAAAATCAGAATTCAACCAAGATGCCACAGAAGAGAAACCAATACTCTCCATTTGGAAACCAAAAGGAGACAAAAACCATACTTGCTTGGCTTTAATACACAAAAAAAATAAATGCTCTATTGTTTCCTCTTCTGCAGCATATAAAGGACATAAAGAAACAAAAATCAATTTCCTCTTAGCAAGATTTGCCATGTTCTCCAAAGAATTAGTCATCATTCTCCAAAAGAAAATTTTCAGTTTTGAGGGAACCCTTCGATTTCAAATTGATAACCATAATTTTTTATTAAAACAAAAAGATGTAGATACATTACAATAAGGACAATAGATTTGCAAAACCAACAGATGATACCCTGACTTAACAGAATATGCTCCATTTGCTACATAGTGTCAAACCCATTTATCACCCTGACTAGATCTAGCAATTAGAACTTGAGCTATTTTGTTAGCTTCGTAAGTCGATATAAGACTATTAAGCAAAGTAAAATTCCAAGTCCTTGAGACCGGATCAATCACATTTGCTACCCAATTCACATGACAATAAGAAGGTTTAGAAGATTGAATTTTAAAGTTACAAAGATTTGGTACTTGGGGATCCCTCTAAAAGTTTGTAGTCCTTCCATTCATAATATTTCTTCTAGCTCCCTTATTAATAAGCTTCAGTCCCTCTAAAAAATCATGCCATCCCTAAGAAACACATTTCCTTTTATTTTCAAAGAAAATATTACCATCCCATCCATATTGACCCTTGGAAATTTTTAAAAGCAACATATTAGAATTAATAAGCACTCTCCAAACATTCTTCCCCAATAGAACAATATTAAACAAATGTAAATTTCGGAATCCGCACCCTCCTTCAAACTTTGCTCTAATTAATTTATTCCAGCTACTCCAATAAATACCTCTCTCTTGCTCACCCTGCCTCCACCAAAATCTATTAATAATTTATTGAACCTCCTGAATTACATTCTTAGGAATTTTAAAGCAAGAAAAAGCATACGTTGGTATAGTCGTTAAGATAGCTTTTACCATAACCTCCCTGCCCCAAAAAGATAATAAGCTATGCTTCCAAGACTTAGCTATATCTCTCATTTTGTCAATTAAGAATTTGGAAGCTTGTAATTTAGATCTGCCCCATTCTAAGGTCAGGCTGAGGTATTTCTCACCACCACCTAATTCTCTCGTCCCAAACACTTTCTTGATTTGATGACGCAAAACACCATGCACCCTTATACGTTGATCTAAAAGCATATTTAAACGATGGGCTTTTAAGAGAGAAGCCTGGCCAAAAAAATTGTGTCATACGTAAATAAACTGCTGAAATTAAAGGACAGTGCTTATTAATCTTGAAGCCTTTAAGACAATCATTTCTAACAACCCCATCCAACATGTTTGGAAGAATATTACCAATGAAAATATAGAGGTAAGGTGATAGAGGATCACCTTGTCTAAGGCCTCTAGAGAGTCTAAACCAATCAGACAGCTTCTCGTTAACCAAAACAGAATATTGAACAGAAGTAACACACTTCATGACTCTATTTATCCATAATTCATGAAAACCCATTTTGAATAAAACTCGACTCAAAAAACCCTAGTGAACTTTATCATAGGCTTTATTCATATCTAATTTAAGAGTCATTCCCACATTCTTTTGGGTTTTAAAGGTGTTCATTGAGACAACTCATGGGTTATAAGAATATTATCTTGGATTTATTTTTCGGGGACAAAAGCACCTTGCAAAGGATGAACCATATTCTGCAAAAAAGGCTTAAGCCTATTTACCAAAATCTTAGAGATAATCTTATACAAGAAATTACATGGACTCATAGGACAGAATTGGAAGACTTCTTCAGGGCTATGGACTTTAGGAATCAAAGCAATAAAAGTTCTATTTACTAAAAAAGGAAGAAAGCCATGTATCCAAAAATTATTAATAAAATTAAACACATGATATTTAAGGGCATCCCAATGAGTTTGATAAAAAAAAAATACCTTGGAAGCCATTAGAGCCAGGACTTTTAGAACTACCTAGATCAAATACTACTCGTTTCACTTCTTCCATCAGAACTGATCTAATAGGCTCTCATTCATAGAGTTCAAAACCACCCTTTTAATAGACCTTAAAGATTTAGAAGTATTCATAATAAGTTGTTGAGCAAAGAGTTTTCGATAGAATCTAAGGATAATTTGATGAATAAGAGGTTCTCGATCCTCCCACACACCATGTTCATTCTTCAACCTAAGAAGCAAATTCTTCTACTTGCGTTGAGTAGCTGTAGCATGGAAAAATCTAGTGTTCTTATCCCTAGCTTTAAGCCAATGAATTCTGGATCTTTGCGCCCAACATTCTTTTTCTAATCTCTAGGCTTTATTTAACTCTTTAATGATTACCTCCTGATTCTAACTTGGTTCCTCATATTCTTCATGATGTTGCCACCACACCAAATCCTCTTTCAGTTTCTCAATTCTTTGTCTAGCATTATGATCATCATTTCATTTCAGCCATATCAGAATACTTTGATGACAAGAGGATAACTTCTCAACAATACCCAGCTATTGATTTTGAGAATTTCAATATTCTGATATCAAATCCCTCACGCCCTGTATATCATTCCATTTTGCCTCAAACCAGAAAATCCTTTACTGATCAGCATCATTGTTTTTTAATAACATTTAGAGGATGATGGTCACAGCCAATCAAATCACCATGCACTAGTGACACATAAGGAAAACAGCAACGCCAATTAACATTCACCAAACCTCTATCTAGGCGATATGGAACATTTACATCAAATTTTTGCTTGCTTGTCCATGTAAATGGATACCCTTTAAAACCCATGTCCAGGAGACTATTATTCTGAACAAAGCTGCCAAAGTCGATTGATTGATTCCCAATTGGCTTCCCCTCTCTTTTCGCATTCATAAACAAAACACAGTTGAAATCTCCAATGTATAGCCAAGCATCATTCATCCCTTGATTTTATTAGTGTCAATTATTGCATAGTTTTCTATTTAATTTCCATAGGATTTATCAGTATTTCTTTATATTTTATTATTTATAATTAATGTTTTATTAAGATTTTAATTTATTAGCTTAGCTTTATTTACTTTTGGTTTTCTAATTAATTTATGTATTTTTTTGTATGTTTTTATAGGAATTTTGTTTTCCTAAAGAGTTCGGGATTCAAGCTAATAATTAAGGAGCTATTTTATGGAATTATTTTCCTTATTAAAGAAGGTTTTGAAGGTGATAAATTACTATTTTGATCCTTGGATGAATTTAGGGTATTTTTATCTATAAATAGAGAATTTTAGCTCTTAAAAGAGCCATTTTTTTGGGATTAAACACCAAAGTTACAAACAAGAACCCTAGAAGATTAAAGGAGCAAGAAATCAAAGAATTGAAGTTTGAAGATTGAAGATTAATTATAATTATTTCATTCTTAATTCATCTCTTTCTTATATTTTTATTATGGATTTTTCTTGTAATTTCTTAGAGATTATTGATAATATGTTAGGCTAAATATTTCTTTGTTAGGAATTGATGATCCAAACATGATCTAATCTTCTAATTTAATAAATTCATTAGTTATTGCATATGGTGTTTATTAATCTTAATGTTTGTTGTTGTTTGGCCACCAATAACATGATTTTAATTGGGGTTATACATTGAGAAATGGTAATTCTAATAGACCTATAAACACAAGTTTAATTTAATTCAAAATTAAAGATAAACTGAGTTAATTAAATTCTCATTGGGTTGTATTTCATAATTCATGATTTTGATATCTAAGTGTTTGGATTGTAATGAGAATTGGGTTTTTATTGCCTTGATTGATAGTTGCAAATTTTAATTAATTAATACTTGAGAGAGATTGATTGATGCTTTAGAAAAACTTGAAATATGCATAGCTAATTGATTGGTAAATTTGCATAGCTTAGTTATTGTGAGGTGATTTAATTCCTAGCAAGTTTTGATTATTGATTGTTTAATCTTTTGATTTAAAAATTATTTTTATTTTATAGGTTTATTTATTTGCTATTTAAATTCCATTCAAAAAAATTCCTTATTTAAAAGTCTTAGACAATAAAGAATTAGGTTAATAAGTGATTAGAATGAGTTCTCGTGGAATCGATATTTTTATTCTACTTAGCGATACCATATGCTTGCAGTTTTGCATAATTAGATTCAAATCAAATATCTCCTTCCACACATCCTCTTTTCCCTAAGTAGTTGGTTTACCCTGAGTAGTTGGTTTACTATAAACAAAGGTAATATAATACTTGAGTCGATTTTGAACTTTGACATGAATCTAGAAAATACATGAATCTAAAAATTTTAACATAATACTAGTTCTCCACCACAAAACTAGACCACCTGTTAGCCGCTATAGATCCATATAATGACTACATTCAAACCCCATTCTTCTCTTTATTTTTTTGTAAAAACCTTGCTATTCTTGGACTCCATTAAAAAAACAATGGACTCAAAGAACCCGAATTTTCAAAAATTGTCCAAGCCCCTAACAGTTCCAAGCAATGAGAATTATGGCGCTTATGGTGGCTTTGGGCGAGCCACCAACGCCTCATCTTATTCATTATCAACAAAACTATCATACCATCTTTGTTTTTAATTGTAGTCACCTCATTAGTTATTTCCTCAATTATTACCCCCTATTACAAGCAGCTCTTTTCCACTTTCTTCTATTCCTCATAGCTCTTAAATTTAAAAGACCAGGTAACACCTGCGCTTCACTCTCCACATCACTATCATCATCATCATCATCATCAGCACTAGCCTATGTAGCAAAATGACACATCCAAAAGACGAGGAAATCAAATGCCTTAAACTTTTTTCTTTATTCATTTGGGCCCCTTCTGATACATATCAGTTTCTTTTTTTTTTTTTGGAGGAAGTAGTAGGGTTGTATTTGGCTCAAAGGAGGAGAAAAGGATAAGGGTTCATTAGGGCTTTGTGGATCATCCAAATGGGTAAGGGTATAAGGTATAATGATCAGGTTTTAATGTGACAATAGAATTTAGATGTTATGTTAGCACTCTATATTCAATTTTGACCAAAGCTAATGGTATATTATATTTATGGGCTAAATTTTCAAGTGGAAAGGGTCTAATTTTTAAACTCCAATAAGGCTTCATTTGCTTGTGAAAAATATTTTATCTTTGGATTATTTTATCTTTGAATTTTTTAAAGAAAATATTTTTTGATATTTGGTTACAACACTATAAGACAATAAATGTGAAAAGAAGATATTGAAAAAAAAAGAGAAGACAATAAATGAGAAGAGAAGGCATTGAAAAAAGTATTTGAAAAATGATTTTCCATCCTTAGAATGAGAAATCATTTTTCTTTATTTTGAAGTTATTTTTCTTTGACTAACAATTTATTCCTTTAACTTATTTTCTTTCATATCTAAACACTAATAAATACATAAAAAAATTTTGAAAAAATATTTTTCGCAAAATAAATGGAGTCTCTTTAAATTGTTATTTAAAATATCAATTTTTATTTATTTGAGTCAAAACTTTATGGTTACAAAAATAAATGCAGAGAGATTTACATATTCAAATAAAAACAAGTTTGGAGTCAACAAAAAGCCAAGTTTCTTCTTTCTCTCACCTAACCCTCTCTCCCTCTCGTGTCTGTCACTGTTCATTGTCTTCTTCCTCTAGTTTTTATAGTTTTTGGCCATTAAATTGGCAAAAAAAACCACCCTAATACTAATCTTTTTGCAATCTATATCATAAATAAGTTAGATGTGAGTGTTATCCTCAATTAGTGTAAGTTTTTATCCCATTTATATGGTTGTTTTTTAATATCTCGAATTTTTAAATATTTTTATACTGCATCGAGATATACAGTGTTAATAATTTTTGTATATATATATTTATGATATTTTATGAGTTTGTTGTTTGTTTAAAACTAATTTTAATTATTTTATATTATTTTAAATACTTTACATAAAATTTTTTCGAAAATTATATTTTCGGGAAAATTGACACGTAAATAATTTAATACTATTTATTTTGACTAGTTTTATAAATTTGCATGAACTCATATATAATTTTAAAGTGCTAAAATAAATTATATATATGTGTACTTATTTAAATTAATTAGAGCTTAATTAATTTTCTTAATTTTATTATTTAATTTTTATATTAATTAATTAATTTTAAGTGTATAAATTATTAAATATATTAAAATATTTGTGTGATGAGTATTATTTGTATGAGGGAATATATATATTACTATAATATAGTGTGGACATATATATATATATACATATATACACAAATTTTAATAAAAAAAAACAAAAGTTGCCTTAATTACAATTTTGCCCCTCCTTCATCTTCTTCCTTCCAAAACGTTTTCAGCCATTTCAAGCTAGTTTTCTTTGCTGTCACTGTACTTTCCGGTGTGCCACCTTCCCTTACAGCTATTTCCGATGTCCCAAGCTCCCATTTCCGGCGTTGTTTGGCCGAATTTTCATCAAGAAGCCAAAAATCGACTTAGCTCCGACCAAGAACTTTCCGGCCATCAAATTTGATGCTGTCAGTCTCTATCTTCTCCTTGAGCTCTGGTGAGTATGATTCTAAGCTTTGTTTCACTTGATTTGGTCTAGAATTGCTTAGGTTTCAATTTCTTCAAATCAACCATTTTGGGTTTCGAATTTTTTTTAGCTTCAATTTGATTGATTCATAAAAAATTTCTTCACAAACTTTGTTCTTGGAAGCTTAATCTACATACTGTAATTTTTTTAGAATTTTTGGAATTTATTTTAATTTTTATGAATTTTTGATTATTTTATTAATATTTTCTAATTTTCGAAAATTAAATAATAAAATTATGAAATTGTGTTATATGGTGATTATAGGAGTTGAAATTAATTATAGAAATTTATTTGTAATTTTTGTGAATTTTTATATATTTATTTGGAATTTATTAAGTTTATGTAATTTTGAAAAATAGGGTTAATTATGTGTTAAATTGAAATTAATTGGTTAATTGAGTATATTTATTGATATTATTAAGATATATGTTGAGAAAATTAATTTTGAGTAATTATATTATTTTTCGTGAATTTTTAGATTTATTTTAGTAAATTTATATATATATAGGGGTACTTTGGTAATTTTATACTAAATTGGTTAAAAATATAATTAAATTGGTTTTAATAATTATTTGAGCTATAAAAATGATTTCTACAAATTATTTAGCATTTTTAACTAATTAAAACTATTTTTCGTAAATTATTTTCAAATTATATATATAATATACGATTTTTCTAAATAAATGAGTTTTTATCGATTTTTAACGTGTTTTAGGGTTAATTACGTAATTTGAATTTATAAAATGTATTTTTATTATATAAGGGCATTTTCGATATTTTATAATTATTCTGTGAATTGTGAACCTCGGTCGGTGAATTATAGTTTGGAGTCCGACCGAGGGATTGTGGTTGTAATTCTGTGTTTATTTCGAAGTGTAATTCTTTGCAGGACCGGCTCTACTCTTTGAGTAGAGAGATGTCCGTTTTACATGGGAGGTTCTGCCGAATTTTCGGTCAAATTCCTATTCTAATTTTGTGTCTAAAATTATAGATCGAGTATTTAGAATTTCCGTTAAATTTATTCTGATTTCATGTTGTCATTTGTTTGTCTAGCTGCGCCGAGACCGAGGCCTAATGGATCAGGCCCGTCAAGTTTGTCTTGTGGAACGCTAACATGTGAGTTATTATACTGTATATATATGCACTGCATATAGGGTGCATTATTTAGAATTTTTCATTTTCATTGTATGTTTTAAAAGGGATTTAAATTATAATATTTTTGGTATATCTACGATTGCATTTTTATATATATGCATATTAAATAATTATGCATGTTAGTTTGATATATGCACATTAAATAATTAGATTTAGGTTTAATACATTTGAGTAATATACACATGTTTTAAAATGTACACTTAGACATAATTATTTTATTAAATGATTAGTATACCTTAGGTATAGTTTTAGTAGATTTTAGGTTTATTCTTAAATAATTGCATGTTAAATTATAAACCTACACTTAAATTATTTTTAAGTTTATTTTTGGTATATTTTTTATTTATTTCCAAATAAATAAATGTTTTATTATTAAATTAAACCTAGCACATTAGTGGTATATTTAGGGTTTATTTTTGATATATGCATGCTAGATAATTAGGTTTATTTTTAGTATATTTGTGAATATATGTTAAACACAAACACATATTTAAATGAATATTTATAAATAAATGTTTTATTAAATGATTTGTGTACTTAGGGTATATCTTTTGCATATTTAAGTATATTTTTAAGATAATGCATGTTATATTATTGTTACTCATTTAAATTGTTTTTAACTATATTAATGATTTATCTTTAGTTTATTTCATATTTTATTTGACATATATATATACCTGAAATATACTGGGTGTAATTTAGGTATATTTTTGGTATATATATATGGTTAATTTTATTATTATGAATGTCGTTCCACATTAATTATTTTCAGAATAAATGATTTATTTAAGTGAAGGATATCAATAGAACGTGCTTCCTAGTGGACAACACTAGAACCGTGTACATACCGGTACGATAGATAAGGATTAAGTGAGAGTTAAAATTGGGTGATTATAATTGATTTAATTGATTTGACTAAGATTAATAGTATGTTAGATAGTCTGATTGCAGGGCCAATCACACTGACAGTCAGACTGTTAGAGCTCGGTTGACTTAGTGTCTCGGGGCCAGTCTATTGTCCATAAGTGAATTGAATGATCTATTGGGTTGATTGAGATGTGAGGTGATAGATAGTGTGATTGCTGGAGCTCGGTTGACCAAGTGTCTCGAGGCCAATCACACTGACAGTCAGACTGCTGGAGCTTGGTTGACTTAGTGTCTCGGGGCCAGTTTGCTGTCCAGATTGGAATAAGTGTTCTATTTGGAATCAAGTGAGCCTGCATGACTAGAGCGATGATGGGGTTGTTGAGGTTGTTATTATTAGGGTTCTATGGATCCTTTATGAATTTAATCAAACATTTTTTACATGTAGTATATTTATAAAAAGCAGAGTTTGGCATTTGTGTGAAATGTGTGTGTGTATATATATATATATAAGAATGTTTGATTGTTATGGTTTAGTTTGCATGTATATATAGTATAATAATTCACTCAGTGAGGTATGACCCCCCTCAATTATTTTTTTCAGGAGATTCCATATCGTCAGACCTTGGTTGTAGAGTTCTTCGCCGGTGTTCTTCAGTCTCGGTTATTTTATGCAAATATATATTCTGAACTTTGAATTGTATTCTAGAAACTACAGTAGTAGTGTTATAATTTTTGGAAGTATATTATTTTGTTTGGATATTAAATACTCTGAGAATTTGTATTTGAACATTGTACGAATATGTATTCATTTATAAAAGGATTTGGAGTATTTATTTTATATATTTATTCGAAAAATTTTAATTATATCGTACTTTTTATTTATTTATTGTATGATTTTATTTTCTTAGGCTTGCTACAGGTTCCAGATTCGAAAGAATTCCCGTTCTCTAGCACCGGTCATGACTCCTAGTTTGGGTCGTAACGTTTTATATTTTGGTTTGATATTATTGGTATTAACTTAAGGAGAAATTGATAGAGATCCAATTATATACTCAAAATCAAGCTTGATGTGCTTCTTGTTGTCAGGTACCTCTCCCTCCTCTAAACTAGGAGTTGAATGGTGTGTATCTCTTTTTGCATAGAGCTTGAGCACACCGAATATTAATTTAATAAGTATCTGTACCGAAACCATACCGAATATTAATTTAATAAGTAATACATAGATTTTAATAAATAGTAACTTAAGTATATACTTTTAATTATATTGTCAAGTAATATATATATGTATAATAATTATGATAAAAATTAATAAATTTTTAACAAAATATTTTTATTAATTTTATTATTATTAATATTATTATCATTGTTACTACTACTACTACTTTTAACTACTACTAACTACTACTACTTTTAACTACTCTACTACTACTACTACTACTACTATTATTCAATTAACAAGTAAAAATATGAAATGTCTATTATATTAACAATTTGAAATTAAAATATAAAAATAAAAAAAATCACAATATATAGTTTCAAAAAATTCAATTAACAAATAAGAATATAGAATGTCCATTACAACATACTTTAAAATTAAAATATGAGAAATAGGAAAATTATTATTATTGTTATCAACAACAAGAAAAAATGTGGAATGTCCATTATATTTCAATTTAAATTAAAAAATGCAAATAAAAAATTAATATTGTATAATTTCAAATTTTATAATTTTTAATTAAAATATGTTGTTATTATCATATTTGATAACTTATTAATTATTATTTTTAGTAAGTAATATAATCTTATTGATGTTATTTAAATTAATGAGCTAAATAATATTATTATATTTAATTACTTATTAATTATTATTGTTATTAAGTAATATAATCTTATTCATATTATTTAAAATTAATGAGCTAAATAATTTCATTATAATTATTATTTGCTACATAACCAAAACGATGTAGTTTTGTCCAATACTACGTTGTTTTGATTAAAGTAAATAAGGATCTTACAAACAAAAATAAGAGAATATAGGTTATTTTTATTAATTAAAATATATTACTATTATTATATTTAATAATTTATTATTTACTATTATTATTAAGTAATTTAATCTTATTGGTATTATTTAAAAGTAAAGAGGCAAATAATAATAATAATAATAATAATAATAATAATAATAATAATAATTCAAAAACAACATAATTTGACTCAAAATTATATCGTTTTGATTTGTGGATGATAAATATAATTTTAAGTAATAATATAAATTTATCTATTATATAAATTCCCAAATTCCCATTTTGAAACGTACTATACTAATATGTTCTGATAAAACCGAATATCCATGCTGATTCATGCCGAAAAATGGGATGATATCAGTATAGAGATTTTTAAATTATATATTGGTACTGGAGATTTTATTTTTAAAATCTTCAAAATATGGTATGATTATAGAGATTTTAAATTCCCAAATTTCCTTGACCTGTGCTCACTCATATTGCAATAGTCTTTAATACAAATTTTAATTGTAGGATTTGAGTGTTTATATTGTAATATCTTTGTAATCTCATGAATTTCTCCTTTTAATAAAATTTCATGTCAATTGTTAAAAAAATAAAATAAAAACAAGTTTGTAATTTTGAGTGGAATTTACGGTTTACATTACATGTATGGACAACTAAGAAGCACAAACATAGATACGAGACATGGATACAATACGACACAGATACGATGATATAACAATTTTTAAAATTTAACGAAATGATATGGGTGAGACACGTTATATATATATATATATATATATATATATTCCACATAGAATGTGTATTATTTTCCATTATATAAACATAATTTGTTAAAAAAATAAAGTTAGTGTGATAAAATAGAAATTTCATTAAATTTAAATACTTAATATAATCATTTAATTAATTATTTATCATTGTCATATATAAAGTAAATTATAAAAAGTGGCAAATTAAATATATTATTAAATTAAATGTTAAATTAATTGAATCAAATTATTAATAATTGAATTATTAATAAATAAATTATTAATAAATAAATTATTAATTAAATTAAATTCTAAAAAAAAAAAAGCTAAAAAATGTCCTAAAAAAGTATCCCACTATGTTCTAAAAGTGTCTTGTCATATTCTTTACGTGTTTCAACCATATCTTTTGTATATCCAAAAAATAAAGATTTATTGTGAAATAAAGATTAAATTACTTATTTTGTTATAGAACTAAACTTGAATTTAGTAGTATTTAACTAGAAGAAAAATATTTTATAGTAGAATGATTTTGAGAGAATTTAGAAAGAGTTTGGAGAGAATTTAGAGAACTATAATATTGAAAGAATTTGGAGAGTAATCTATCTTTTCTTCTTCTTAATCTTAACCTCCCCATTAATGAATTTCAATCCCTTTATATAGAGATTTTCTTTTCACTATTTGAGAACTATTCTCTCACAAGCAATATATTATTCATTCACAAGCAATATATTGTTCATTCACATTCATAATACTCCCCCTTGAATAACAATATTTTGCAACTGCCTCGTTAAAACCTTGCTAAATAAAACCCAGTGGGAAAAACTTTAGCTTAAGGAAAAAGAGTACAGTGCATGATATTCTCCCCCTCAAGTTGATATATATAATCTTCCTTCACATAGTATGTAGATGTCGCATTCCAATATCGTGAACGTATTTTCTAAAGATTGTAGTTGGAAGTGCCTTTATGAAAAGATCAGCTGAATTCTGGCTAGACTGAATATACTTGATATCTATATGATTGTCTTTTATTAGCTCTTGAGTGTATGAAAAGAATCTTGGAGGTATATGTTTGGTTCTATCACTTTTGATATATCCTTCCCTTAATTGTGCAATGCATGCTGCATTATCTTCATATAAAATTATTGGACTTTTGTTGACTGGAAAACCACAAGATTCTTCAATATGATGTGCCATTGATCTAAGCCACACACACTCTCTACTTGCTTCATGTAGCGCAATAATTTCAGAATGATTTGAGGAAGTAGTGACAAGCGTTTGTTTCTGGGAACGCCAAGAAATTGTAGTTCCATTATTTGTGAACACATAGCCTGTTTGAGATTTTGCTTTATGAGGATCAGATAAATGCCCTGCATCTGCATAACCAATCAATTCTTGTTTTGAATTGTTAGAATAAAATAAACCCAAATCAACATTTCCTCGAAGGTATCGAAGTATATGTTTGACCCCTTTCCAATGCCTTTTTGTTGGAGCTGAACTGAACCTTGCTAATAAATTGACTGCAAAAGAAATGCCAGGTCTAGTACAATTAGCAAGATATATTAGAGCTCCAATGGCACTGAGATATGGAAATTCAGGACCAAGAGTTTCTTCATTTTCTTCACAAGGTCGAAATGGATCAGTCTCAATATTGAGTGATCTAACGACCATTGGAGTACTTAAAGGATTTGCTTTATCCATATTAAAGCATTTTAAGATCTTTTCTGTGTAATTTGATTGATGCACGAATATCCCATTGTGCATTTGCTCAATCTGTAAACCAAGGCAATACTTGGTTTTTCCAAGATCTTTCATTTTAAATTCTTCCTTTAAGTATACTGTTGCTTCATAGATCTCATTTTTTGTTCCAATGATATTCAAATCATCAACATATACAGCTATAATCACAAATCTGGATATTATTTTCTTAATAAAAACACATGGGCAGATAATATTACTCACATATCCTTTATTAATCAAATAATCGCTTAAACGATTATACCACATGCGCCCAGACTATTTTAACCCATATAAAGATCTCTGGAGCTTGATCGAATACATTTCTTTGGGTTTTGTACTTAATGCTTCAGGCATTTTAAATCCTTCAGGGATTTTCATATAAATGTCACTATCAAGTGATCCATACAAATAAGCAGTCACAACATCCATAAGATGCATTTCTAATTTCTTAGAAACTACTAGGCTAATCAAATACCTGAACGTAATTGCATCCATAACAGGAGAATACATTTCATCATAATCAATTCCTGGCCTTTGTGAAAAACCTTGAGCTACAAGTCTAGCTTTGTACCTTATTATTTCATTTTTCTCATTTCTCTTTCGTACAAAGACCCACTTGTATCCTACAGGTTTCACAGTTTTAGGCATAGGAATAATTGGCTCAAAAACATTTCGTTTGTTTAGTGAGTCCAATTCAGCCTACATAGCATCTTTCCATTTTATCCAATCATGCCTATTTTGACATTCCATGACTGATTTTGGTTCAGGATCATCTTTGTCATTTATTATTTCACATGCAACAGTATATGACAATGTTTCATGACTTTCTTTATTTTCTATTTCTTCAGGGATATTTTCCTCGTTATCAATATGATTATCTACTCCCTTTCTCTTTCGAGGATTTTTATCCTTAGAACCAATTGGTCTTCCACGCTTCTAGCGTGTTTTAGACTCATGAGTGTCTTTATTCTCAGGTTTTATTTATGGAATTTCAATACGAGCAGGAGCATTGGCTGCTGGTATATATGATTTAGTCACTCTTTTTGTATCAGTAAATGCATCTGGCAATTGATTTGCAATTGGTTGTAAGTGCACAATCTTTTGCACTTCTAATTCACATTGTTTTGTGTGAGGATCCAGATGCAATAATGATGGTTCATTCCATGAAATATCCCTTTTCCCTTCTTTCTCCCCTTTTCCTAATGTTGGGAAAACAACCTCATTAAATTGGCAATCAGCAAAACGTGCTGTAAAAACATCACCAGTTAGAGGTTCAAGATATCTAATAATCGAGGGTGTTTCAAACCCAACATAAATTCCCAATCTTCGTTGAGGACCCATTTTTGTGCGCTGAGGTGGCGCAATGGGTACATATACTGCATAATAAAAAATTTTGAGATGGGAAATATTTGGCTCTTGACTAAATGCCAATTGTAGTGGGGAGTATTTATGATATGCACTAAGTCTAATGCGAATTAATGAAGCAGCATGTAGGATTACATGACCCCAAACTAAAATGGGAAGCTTTGTTCTCATTATTAATGGTCTAGCAATAAGCTGAAGGCGTTTAATCAATGATTCAGCTAAACCATTTTGAGTATGTACATGGGCAACAGGATGCTCAACAATGATCCCAGTAGACATACAATAATCATTGAATGCTTGAGATGTAAATTCACCAGCATTATCAAGTCTTACCCTCTTGATTGTATAATCAGGGAATTGTGCTCGTAATTTAATAATTTTAGCAAGCAACCTTGCAAATGCAACATTACGAGTTGACAATAGACAAACATGTGATCATCTACTAGATGCATCAATTAATACCATAAAATATCTGAATGGTCCACATGGTGGGTGAATTGGCCCACATATATCACCTTGAATTCTTTCAAGAAACATAGGTGATTCATTTTGAATTTTAGATGGTGAAGGTCTCAAGATTAATTTTTCAAGAGAACAAGCTGTACATGGCATTTCATTTGATTGAGGAATTCTTTGCCCCTTCAAGGGATGCCCATGTGAATTCTCAATTATCCTTCGCATCATTACTGATCCAGGATGACCTAATCTGTCATGCCATAAATTTATTATTGAAGGATCATAAGATTTTTCTTTTACTGCCATATTTGATTCAATTACATGTATATGCATGTAATGCAATCCATTAGGGAGTTTTGGCAGTCTTTCCAATACTTGTATTTTTCCTGATTCATAGGAAACTATATTTAAATATTTGTTACCATTTATAGTAATAGATTAGGTATCACACCCATTTCGATATATGTCATCAAAACTCAATAAATTTCTTGTTGATTTTGGTGAAAACAAAGCTTCATCAATTATAAACTTTGTTCCATTTGGTAACATAAATTTAGCTTTGCCAATTCCTTCAATCAGATCTACAGGACCTGATATTGTTTTTACAACTGCCTTTGTGGGCTTTATTTCAGAGAAATAATCTCTATTTTTCAAGATAGTATGTGTAGTACCACTATCTGGTATGCAGAGATCTCCAATATTGTCTTTATGTTGAGTACAATCCATATTAAACTTCAAAATAAATAAACACAAAATTAATCAATTAAGGTAAAAACATAAAATAATTGTAAAGTAGGACATTTTATTTAATTTAAAAATAACATACATAACAATAACATATTCTTCAGAATCAAATAAGTAATAACAATATACTTAAAATTATAGATGTCTCAATTTCCATTGTCAGTAAAATCATCAGTAAAATCAGAAACATCTAAATGAGTTGTATCATTAACATGAGTATGATGCTCATTGAAGTTTATTTGCTTTTCTTTGCCTTTCAATGATGCCTTATAAAGTTGGCAAAGATGTGGTGGTGTTCGACAAATTCGTGACCAGTGTCCTTTACTACCACATCTGAAACACACAGTTTCAGACTTATATTGAGGCCTTTCTTGAACACCACAGATGACTGATTTTAACTTCTTTTGAGGTTGAGTCTAAGTTTGTTGTGGAGTATTATTATATTTATTTCCACGACCATGGTCAAAGAATTGACCTCTTCCACGTCCACGACCTCTACCTCTCCCACGTCCACGGCTATTATAATTTTTATATCTGGAATAATTTGCAGCATTTGCTTCTGGAAATGCTATTGAGCCAGTGGGACAGGATTGATGATTTTTCATCAAGAGTTCTTTATTTTTCTCAGCTATCAGTAGGCATGAAATTAGTTCAGAATATTTTTTAAATCTCTGCATCCTGTATTGTTGTTGCAGTGTAACATTTGATGCATGAAATGTGGAGTAAGTTTTCTCCAGCATATCCTCATCTGTGACTGTCTGTCCACAAAATTTTAATTGTGATACTATTCTGAACATTGCAGAATTATAGTCACTCACTTTTTTGAAATCTTGAAAGCGTAAAGCTCTCAATTCATCAGTGACTATTGGTAGTATTACATCTCTTTGATGATCATATCTGTCTTTTAGATCCTTCCAAAGAACACTTGGATCTTTGACAGTCAAATATTCACATTTTAATCCTTCATCAAGATGACGACGGAGAAAAATTATAGACTTGGCCTTATCTTGCAATGAGGTGTTATTATTTTCTTTTATGGTATCAATTAACCCCATTGATTGAAGATGCATTTCTACATCTAGAATCCAAGACATATAATTTTTTCCCGTGATGTCAAGAGCAACGAACTCAAGCTTTGCTAGATTTGTCATTATGATAACTAATAAAAAAATAACTCAATTAGAATTCATAAAGTTGATGACTACTAAAAAAAAATCAAACATGATCAGAATTTACTAAATAATTATATCATGAATGAATATTGCAAGAAATAATAGTGGTACAAAAAATGATACAATAATACTTGAAATTATATCAAATAGAAAATCATCTTCCATATTAATTATTCCTAAAACTATTATAATAGTCATGATCAAAACACAAATATAAATATACCAAATCATGTTTACAATTTAGAGTAAAGAGAGAAAGAGAAAATGTATGAATTTGTGTGAATGAATAAAATTTATAGCTCATCTATTTATAATGAAAAATATAGCCGTTTATTACCGTTGGTAATAAAAATATAGCCGTTAGAATTTTTTTTTAATATAATATATTGAGAAATAAATTATATAAAGTAAAATCAATAAATAATGTTGATATGATTATTTATAGTAAGTGAGTTAACATAACGATATGTATAAATATGGGGCAAAACCGTCCATTAATATAAAATGGGGTATAGCCTTCCATTAACATAAATAATAAAAAAATAAATGTGCATAAATATAAATTGGTAGGAGACATAGCCATCCATAAGGTTAGAACCATTTCTAGCAATATTTGCATCAATGGTGTAGTTAGTAAAACAAAATAAAAATAACAATTAATATAAAGTTAGATTGAAGAAATAAATATAAATATATAAATTAGTAGGAGGTATAGCCATCCATGATAATATATAATCAACTAATATATTCATAAATATTAAATATTAAGAAATATGTACCTTATTGTTTTGATCGAGAGCTCCTCGTGCTGATAACGTGTTGTGAAATAAAGATTAAATTACTTATTTTGTTATAGAACTAAACTTGAATTTAGTAGTATTTAACTAGAAGAAAAATATTTTATAGTAGAATGATTTTAAGAGAATTTAGAAAGAGTTTGGAGAGAATTTAGAGAAGAGTTTGGAGAGAATTTAGAGAACTATAATATTGAAAGAATTTGGAGAGTAATCTATCTTTTCTTCTTCTTAATCTTAACCTCCTCATTAATGAATTTCAATCCCTTTATATAGAGATTTTCTTTTCACTATTTGAGAATTATTCACTCACAAGCAATATATTATTCATTCACAAGCAATATATTATTCATTCACATTCATAATAAGATTAAAATAATAGGACATATATCCTACTTTATCATGTGCATATTGGTATTTGAAAAATGTTCGTTGCAAATACTTGAGTCTATTTAAAGTGTTGGTACATCATAAATGGACAGTCACCAAACATGAGCTAAGCATCTACATATATTTTGCATAAGGTAAAAAGTCCAAAAATGACTCTAATATTTACCTCGATCCTCACATTAACACCTAATATTTCTTGAGATCCGTTTATGACTCTTATACCACCAAATTTAATACATTTAAACATGATTTTTCCCAGTTAATTTTCCGATAAAAATTAGTTTGCGTGATTTTTTTTTTCTCTTCTTCTTCATCTTCATTAGTAGGAATCTTTTCTTGATGTCATGTGGCATGCCGCCACCAACAGCACCACCAGCAGAGTTGGATCAAGAACAAGCATCACAGTTGCATAAGTGGGTTTTTGTTGTTGTTGTTATTCAAATCAACCAGATTTAGTTGTTGTTATTATTATTATTGTTGTTGCTGCTGCTTTTTCTTGATTCTTTCTTGACTAATGAGATGAAAAGCTGTTACAATCGGTTATTGTTTATCTTCTTCTTCTTGTGGCTCTTGTCTGCTTCAATAATTGGTACTTTATCTCTTCTCTTCTCTTTTTTTCTTATATTTACTGGGGATTTTTGGGTGTTTTGTACTGTGGTTGTGTTGGATGATTCTTGTTTGTTTGATTTTGTTGGATTCAATGGAACTTGGATCATTGATGTTGTTGTCTTTTTCTTTTAATTTCTGGATTGAGTGCTCTCTATGTTTGATAATTTGAAAGATTTTTTACTACAGTCAACTGGAGGATTGAAATTTGTTTGTTTTCCACTTATGGTTGTTCATTTTGCTATTGGGGACACTCTGTTCTTCTTATTTCTCTTTGCTTTCTTGGGATTTTTTTGGAAATTGTGTTCACTCAATCCCTTGCTGGATTCAAATTTGTTTTGTTTCCTAAAAGAAGTCATGTTTACGATGTTGTTTTGTCTAGCTCTGCGCCTATGGATGATTAAACCATTATTGAATTTTGTTTCCTAGATTGTTCTGCTGGATCGTAATTTTGCCTCTCTTTCTGCAGTTGGACAGTCTCAGGAAATGTTATGGAGTTGAAATGTATTTCTCTTCTAACTTTTTTTTTTTCTAGTTATCCTTTTTAGAATTTATTACTTTTGCACTCAAGGAAGAGGAATTTCTTAGCTTGTACATAGTGAGTTGGTTTTGCATTTTGTAAAACATTGGAATTCTGTAGTTCTTACAAAGAATTGCTGTGAAAAATAATTTTGAAAATGGGCAAAGAAAGCTGCCTTTATTCCTCACGAACACATAAAGCCCTTGTCTTTTGTGAAGTGAATTTTCAAAGAAGTGACTCCTATTATCCGGGATACAAGAGAGAATATTGTCACTATTGTATTTGATTATATACAAATGAAAATTTGGTTAATGAATTCATCTTTTGCCATAAACACCACTGAGCCGGTGGTCACTGGTCAGTGGTCTCTCACTGTTGCTGAGCAATTTCTGCTACTTCTGGTCATAAATTCCACCACTGAATCTATTTTTAATTTGAAAATCAAGTGCAATAGTGGCATTAGGGACTAAACCCAGTTTTTTCTTTGTAATTGGAGAAGTGAAGAAGGAACAATTCAACAAGCAAGGGCACTGAAATAGAGAAACCGAAAGGAAAAAGAAAGCGGGCAACCATGGCATCTTTGATGGAGAATTTTTGAAATTCTCAGATGGAATCAGCTTTGGTAAGTTCTGTTTTGTCCTAGTATTTATTTTTTTGTTTTAATGATATAATGCCTAACATGAATCCTCAATGACATGGGTTTCAAAAGATCACAACTTGTTGTCTCATGTTACAATTTTTTGCAAAATTGGTGTCTTTTTGACCAACGGACTAGAACTGGTTTCTTCAGTGAAATAATAGATCCTTCGCTACTCAACATTACAACAATTTGCAATATAGTTAGTCTGTCTGGAACAGTGATGAATCATTTACCTCCACATACCTTTGCAGCTACAAATGCTTACAACTAGAATTTGCATGCAATTACTGAGAGCCAGTATCTTTAGTAAGCTTCAGTTATTGTAACCTCATTTATTGAAGTCGATCCTTCCTCCCCTACTCCTAATGAGCTAGTAGTGCTACAAGATGTTGTAAAAACGAAAGGTGGTTGTTTTGGAGCCGGAAGAGGTGCTTCACTACTCAACATCAAAACAACTTCTAACATGGTTGGTCTGTCCTCAGCATTTTCCTGAACACATAAGAGCCCAATTTGAATGATTCTCAAGGCTTCGTGTGAAGAATATGATCCTTCTAGTGATGAATCCACTATTTCCAATGCTCTGTCTTCTCTCCATAAATCCCAAACCTGTATGATTCTTAGCATTAGCCTAGGAAGACTAGAATTTTGATAAATAATATAGCTTGGAGCAGTGAGTTCCAAAAAGTGTCCTTCACTTACATGCCCAATCAGGCTCAGGGAAGTATTCATTTGATGAAATCCATTGTTCTTCTTGCCAGTTATAATCTCCAAAGTTATGACCCCAAAACTAAACACATCGGATTTTGTTGAAAACTTACCGAACACTGCATACTCTGGTGACATATATCCACTGCGAAGGAGAATTATTGAAGTATGTTTAACATGTTATTTTTCAATTTATTCATCTCTAATTGTAGCGTTAAGAAATTGCATCATCATGTACTTACTAGGTTCCAACCACTCTGTTTGTCTTGTCATGAATCTGGTCAGTTCTCATTATTCTAGCAATGCCAAAATCTGAAATTTTTGGGTTCATCTCTGCATCCAATAGAATGTTGCTACTTTTTAAATCTCTATGGATTATTGTCAGCCTCGAATCTTGGTGAAGATATAGAATCCCTCGAGCAACTCCATTTATAATAATGAATCGGTTTCTCCAATCTAGGAATGGACTTTCTTGATCTGATACAAAATTTTAAATTTGAATTAGTTTTGGATAGTGTAATATATGCAACTTGAATCTTTTACTTGCATCATGAAACATTTGTGATTTGAGAACCAACTCGATGCATGGAATGCATTATGGAAAGACTCACCAAAAAGAAACAAATCCAGGCTTCTGTTTGGTAGATATTCGTAAATTAACATTTGCTCTCCTCGCTCAATGCAGCATCCTAGTAGTTTCACAAGATTCCTATGTTGAAGCTTAGCAATCAGCATGACTTCATTTTTAAATTCTTCTATCCCTTGCACAGATGTTTCGGATAGTCGTTTTACTGCAACATTTTGTCCACTGGACAACTCACCCTGAAATTATTTGCAAGAGTCAATATTCTGTGAACAATCAAGCCAAAAAAATGATAGACAGAGGCAATCTCATATAAACGCAAACAATTAAAAGCCAATTTAGGATTCAGATTAGTGTAGAGAATCCACCCTATAAACGGAGCCAAAACCACCCTGTCCAAGTTTGTTGGCTGGAGAGAAATTGTTGGTGGCAGCAACTACGCTGCTGAGATCATAAAATGTTATGTCTGCAGGGTGAGTATCGCCCGTAAGCTCGCTTGCTGCCAAAATATTTTTGTAGTAAATTGAACCACTGATAGGATCAAACACCTTTTCTCGCCATTTGTATTTCATCCCTGTCTTTGACCAAATTGAAAACAAATGTGCAATGTAATTCCTTCATTGATCTGTTTTATAGCTGCATAAATATAGCTTCTCAGTCTCACAATTTTCTTTTTAATTTTTTAATCGCTAGTATTAGTAGTATCATTAAGTGCCTTAATTCAAGTGGGGTACATAAATTTTGAATTTCATCACCGATTAGCTATCTGAATGTACTTAGCATAGTGAGTATACATGAAAAATAAAAAGAGTCAAATGTTTAAGCATGTTTTGTTACCTTTCTTTCTCCTTCTTAACCACAAAGAGGCAAAGAAGAAAATGGCAAACCATGCCAAGCCAACAGATAGTAATAGTATGTTGTGCGCCTTCCCAAGGAAAGAGTTTGAAGTTCTTGCATTCCCAGCTATGCCAGTGGTTAGAAAAAAAAAAGGAAAGAAAATTGTAAACTTTGGTAAGACTTTGAGTGTAGAGGTTAGGTGAGACAATCTTAATAACAGAATCAGAAGAAGGAATTTATGCAGGTCTGGCTATGCTTTTACAGAGAAATTGCATTTCGTGCGTGATCTGTGCTTATTGATAACTTAGTATCATATTCCAAGTTTAATTAGGGCTGGCCAAGATTTTCACATACCTAGTTCAACTGCATCAACACGAACATACAAATTCAAGTTGGTATCCATATGACCTACCGCGTCTATTAATTTACCATACCATGCCAAACATCCAATTTCTTGCTTAATGTTTTCTACGGTTGTATAGGCAGAGCAGGAACAATTTCTTAGGCATTCTTGTTCGCACTCCATGTGGCTCATATTCGTGCCCACCCAAGCTGCATTTGATGTGTCAGGAAACTTGACATTCTCATATTTTACAAACCCTTCTCCATGCCTGCAAACTGATGTGGACTCTGGTCGCTTCCTGGCACATCCTTGCGATGCATCTCTTAGATACCAATCACGTGGAGACTTGGGTTCATACCCAGCCAAACAAGAACATTCAAATGTATTTGCATTGCTAGAACTGCACATACTATAAGCACCGCACTGAGCATAGAAGTCACAAGGGTATTTAGGAATGGAAAAGAACTCCTTCCACCGGCCATCACTCCAATGCCATGTTAACCACTTGAAGAATCCTAAATGATCCACCATCATTCTTACGATAACTGAAGCATCATTAAGGTGGTAGAATGTGTACATCTCGTCTTGATTGATCACACAAGTGTAGTTATATACGTTGGAAATTGTTCTTAGCGGCCACAGGTACATTCGCCATCGAGGTTTTGAGCCCTTGATTAGAATGATTTGCGGCGAACCTGTTGAGTTGAGCTTAAATGAGTAGTTGCCATTTCCTGGGTCATCTGCTGATCTCCATGATGTATAATACCACTCCAGACCAACCTTCTTGCTCTGCCCAAGTCTCATTCCTGGCATCATGGTATCAGTGGGATAATCAAAGCTCTGCCACACGATTCTTTGACTTGTTACTTCGAGCAAAACCAAGTTTCCCGTCTCCAATAGCTGAGCGACACAACTATCTGATACCTTCCCTGTTACATTTGTAGACCATAACTTAACCTCCCGGTCAGGATCAGTGTAGAGAACAAGATTTCCATATTGATTTATTGATAAAACTGCAGATGAGCCAGTGACTGGATCATTCCTGTTGGCGACCCATATAACCGATCTTTCTGAAATTCCATGGAACCAAATTCCAAGGTATCTTTTGCCGGAACTGCCCGGTCTAAAAAACCCAAATGCAAACTTATCACCTTTGGAGACTAATTGGTCTCCTTCTTTGAAGGATTGGTTTGTGGTAATGACATCAGACGAATTACAGAAAGTGAATTGAAGGAACAGAAGCCAATAATGCAGAAACCTTCTCTTAGTAGCAGCCATGAAGACATTATTATGCTTCTGTCATGTTCTGGACAATATCAGGGACTCCTTTATTTAAGACGAATAATAGAAGTTTGTTTTCTTTTTGTATATTGAATGGCTGTAACAATAGTCAAACGGGCTTGTTGGGAAAAAGAAAAGAAAGAATAGTCAAACGGGCAGGATACACAAAGAAAAGTCAAACGGGCAGTATATACAATTCAAATAATTCTCCTCTGCATAATTCTATATTTTTATATTTGATGATTTGACAGAACTTGCTGGATTTCTGATTTGTTTTTCTCCAGTCAATGAATAATTAAATGCATGCCTGTTTTTTTTTTTTTTTTTTTTTCAGATTTTAATTCAAGGTGATCCAATTAGAAAATTAAGACTTTATTTTTTTAAGTTAGGCCCAAACACATATTTAATTCCGTGAATTTGTAGCGAAAAACTCATTAATTTCATGTACTTAAAATTTAACTTTATAAACATTTTAATTTATAATAATATTTAACCTTATAGACACTCTTATACTGAAATTAAATTTTAGTATAGAAGTGCTAAAATATTTAACCTTACAAACACTATTAACTCAATTTACTTTTGTTGATAAATTTTTTTTAATCCTTAAATTTGTATTTATATTTATATTTATAGTTATGTAGATAAGGTCAAATTAATTATTGTACAGGCAAAAAAAAAATATTTAAACATATATTTTCTTGTTTAATCTTCGAAAATAATAAAAATATAATTTATAAATTTTTTACAAATAAATAATTTATTTTAAAATGATATTTAAATAATTTAAACAGAAATTTAAAAATATCTTAATATTTATAAAAACTTTAAAAAATTCATATTACAATAATAATAAAACTTTTAAAGTATTTTGAATTTTACATTGTAAATTGTCAAAATTTTAAATTAATAATAAAATAACTGAAAAAGGTTCATTATGTAAATGTAAATGTAAATTTTATTTTAATATTAAACAACATTATTCAAAACTATATGTATAAATAAAATATTTTTAAATTTTAATTAAAATAAGTGAATATTATAAAGTTATATTGACAATTTATAACTCAAATTTAATTAATTATTATGAATAAAAATACTTTTAAATTGTTAATTTCTCTTAATTAAGCTAATAAACTAAAAAAATAATAATTATTAATTTATAGTTTTTATTCATAAATATTTTATTCTAAGTAATAATTAATAAGTCCAAAAATTTTAATATATTTTTGATATTCATAAAGTTATAAATCATATTTTCATCTACCATTTGATGGACTAATTATTTATTATTATTTTTATTTACTTGTATAGAACTAATGTATCTCATATTAAACTATTTATAATTTAGTAATTTTTATTTATTGATAATTTTAAAAGTATAATTACAAATAAAAAATAAATTTAATAATATTTGAAGACTCTATTACATTTATAAATATTATAAACTTTATATTTTAAATTAAAATTTTTTTAAATGAACTAAATAATCAATAAAATTATTTGTAAGAATATAAGTTTTTATTTTACTTTTAAATATACATTATTCAATTATGTGCATGTAAATAAAATATTTTTAATTTTAAAAGTAAATATTTGAATATTAAAAAATTAAAAATATAATAGTCATTGTAATTTTAATGTAATTAGAACATATAAGTGTAAATAAATTAATAATATTAATAATAATTATGCTTTAAAATAATAAAAAAATATTAAAAACAATGAGAGGATCAAAATAAAAATTATGAGGGTGAAAAAAAAATTTAGTTAAGGATTATAAAGTAAAATATAGAGGTGTTTAAAAAATATAAATTTTACAAATTGATATATTTATAAAGTTAAATTTTACAAATTTAAGTATTTATAAAATTAAATCTTAAGTATAGGGAGCCAATGAAATTTTTATTACAAGTTCATAGTGCTAGGTGTGTGATTGGCCTTTAAGTTATAAATTGAAGTTTTGAGGTAATAAAGTGTTATTCGTATTAAAAATTAATAAACCATTGATGATTAATACAAAGTTTTCTTTAAATTAGAATCGGCGGGGCATTGATGTCAATACTATTGTCACATCAACTTCTTATTTGTTTTTTTTTTTAAAAAAACCATAACATTTCTCATTTGTGGTAAATTTATCCCAAATTTTTAATTTTAATATCAATAAATTAATTTTTTAAATATTAATTTTACTATTGAGTATATAAAAGCTAGTAATTAAATATAATATTTGAATTATTTGATATTTAATTATAAATTTTTTTTAGAAGTATAACATTCATTTAGTACTAAAATATATCCATCTAATTAATAAATTTATTTGGTAAAATATAATATACTTAAAGAAATAAAGATATTAATGATAAAATTAAAAATTTTGAACAAATTTTCCATAAACAAGAAAAGTTTAGTTTTTTATGCAAATAAGAAGTTGATGTAACAATAGAATCTAGTTGTTACATTAGCATTTTATATTCAATTTTGACCATAGTTAATGGTATATCGTATTTGTAGGCTAAATTTACAACACTACAAGAAATTGATGATTAGTGACGGTATTTTCCATAGCTAAACCTCTAAATCTGTCGCTAAATGCCTTAGAGATGGAATTAGCAACGGAAAAATTAATCCATCACTAAATTGAATAATATGGAAGCAAAATAATAGTTGATTTTAGCGACATAAACTAAAATCCGTCACTAAATTAGCAACGGAATTTGAATTTAGTCACTAACGCGATGGAATTATGGACCGAATAAAAATTCTGACACTAAATTTTGCTAAATCTTTTATAATAGCAATGAATTTTATGATATTTTATTTTTTATTTTATGACAATAAATTTAAAAAAAAAAAAAGTAAAAATAAAATATATAAAGTACACATTTATTGCAAAATAACCATAAATTTAATACATTGTTGAAAAAAATACCTTACAAATAAGTTTAATTCACTATTATATCTACTATAAAAAAAAACTACACAATATTTAGTTCAAATGATCCAGTGTAAATATAAAAAATGTCAGTGCCTGATAGCAATTCTAGTATCAACATATCTAATATTTCTTTAGCAAAAATCCATTTAGATTCTAACTTCTATGTCATCTTTTCAATAAATATTCTTTAACTAATTGAATGGACACCCAAGATAAAGCCAAGGAAAAAAATAAATTAATAGTGTAGAAAGCAATAAAAACAAGGCACACCTCAAGAACCAAGTTAGTAGCACATAATCTAGTGCAAGCTGACAAAAAATTACATGACTATTTGTGGCTCCAAGTTTTGTAATTGCGGCAATGCCAGTAATGCAAAAAAATTGGAGATGCCAGTAGAAGTTACAACAAAAACATTAATGGAAATGGACAATAAAATGACATCCGCAAAGTTAAAGATTTATGAGTGTGTTTGTTTATATAATTGATTGTAAGAGGGAGAGATTATGTTGCTTAATCATCAAATAAGAAAACTGGTCATCTAGAAGCAAAATTACAAAGTCTGCCTGAATATGCTAAATATTTTCAGGTGCTTGTTTCATTCAACAAGACTGCAAAATAGTTAATCTTTGGTAATTTAGAGAGACGCTAGAATTATCAAAATTCCAGAGTAATTTAGCATCGGCTGTAAAGCCCATAATTCACAAAACCAAAACAACCAGGTCAACTTAACTCCAACGATTAATCAAAGAGAGCAAAACCCAGAAATAATAACAACAAAAAGAAGCTAAGGATAGAGAAACTCGCAGCAAAGGGATCAACTTCTTCTTCATCAAAGGGGTTAGGATCATTATAACGACCAGCCATAACAGCAAAAACAACTCAAATTAATATATTATTAAAGTAAAAATATTTTAAAAATATAAATATGGCCTATCACATATTGTATAATAATTTCAGCATAAGATATTTTTAAATTGAATTTTAAAAGTTTCATTAATTGTAAGAAAAAAGTAATTATAAAAATTTGAGAAAAATAATATTAACATATAAACTAGAATATTTTCAAAAATAAAATGAATTAAATGAACAATTTATCATACTATTATTGAATTGAACCAAAATTTTAAAAAGAGTACAAATAGTTAAAAATTTGGTAAAAAATGATGCAATGAAATTTAGCGATGAATTTTGAATTTCGTCACAATTTTTAATCTTTTTTTTTTTTGGAGAATTTAATATATTAATTTTACAAATATAAAGAATTGAATATTTGCTTATCAAATGTTGTAAAATATTAAAATCAAATTAATATATTATTAAAGTAAAAATATTTTTAAAATATAAATGTGGCCTATCATATATTGTATAATAATTTCAACATAAGATATTTTTAAATTGAATTTTAAAAATTTCATTAATTATAAGAAAAAGATAATTATAAAAATTTGAGAAAAAAAAATTAATATGTAAACTAGAATATTTTTAAAAATAAAATGATCAATTTATCATACAATTATTGAATCAAACCAAAATTTAAATTCTATCATTGAATTAGCGATGGAATGCAATTAGCGACAGATTTTGAATTTCATCACTATTTTTTTGAGAATTTAATTAATTAATTTTACAAAAATAAATGAATTGAATATTGGCCTATCAAATGTTATAAAAATATTAAAATCAAATTAATATATTACTAAAATATAAATATTTTAAAAATACAAATGTGGCCTATCAAATGTTGTATAATAAATTTAATATAAGATATTTTTAAATTGAATTTTAAAAGTTTCATTAATTATAAGAAAAAGGTAATTAAAAAATTTGAGAAAAATAATATTAATATGCAAACTAGAATATTGTTTAAAAATAAAATGAATTAAATGAACAATTTATCATACTATTATTGAAATGAACCAAAATTAAAAAAAGAATATAAATAATTTAAAATTTGGTAAAAAATATTGAATAAATTAGTGATGGAATTTAAATTCCATCACTATTTTTATTTATTTTTGTTTGAAAATTAATCTATTAATTTTACAAAAATAAATGAATTGAATATTGTCCTAAAACTATTAAAATCAAATTAATATATCATTAAAGTAAAAATATGTTAAAAATATAAATGTGACCTATAAAATGTTGTATGGAAAATTCAATATAAGATAATTTTAAATTGAATTTTAAAAGTTTCATTAATTGTAAGAAAAAGTTAATTATAAAAATTTGAAAAAAAATAATAATATTAATATATAAACTAGAATATTTTTAAAAATAAAATGAATTAAATGAACAATTTATCATATTATTATTGAATCGAACCAAAATTTTAAAAAGAATACAAATAGTTAAAAATTTGGTAAAAAAAAAAATTGAATAAATTAGCAATGAATTTTGAATTTTGTTGCAATGTTTAATCTTTTTTTTTTTTTGAAAATTTAATCTATTAATTTTACAAAAATAAATGAATTGAATATTCACCTATCAAATGTTGTAAAAATTTTAAAATCAAATTAATATATTATTAAAGTAAAAATATTTTTAAAATATAAATGTGGTCTATCATATATTGTATAATAATTTCAACATAAGACATTTTTAAATTGAATTTTAAAAGTTTCATTAATTGTAAGAAAAAAGGTAATTATAAAAATTTGAGAAAAATAATATTAATATATCAACTAGAATATTTTTAAAAATAAAATGGATTAAATGAACAATTTATCATACTATTATTGAATCGAACCAAAATTTTAAAAAGAATACAAATAGTTAAAAAATTGGTAAAAAAAATATTGAATAAACTAGTAATGGAATGAAATTTAGCGACGGATTTTGAATTTCATCACAATTTTTAATCTTTTTTTTTTTTTAGAATTTAATCTATTAATTTTACAAAAATAAATGAATTGAATATTGGACTATCAAATGTTGTAAAAATGTTAAAATCAAATTAATATATTATTAAAGTAAAAATATTTTAAAAATATAAATGTGACCTATCAAATGTTGTATAATAAATTCAATAAATATTTTTAAATTGAATTTTAAAAGTTTCATTAATTGTAAGAAAAAGATAATTATAAAAAATTTGCGAAAAATAATATTAATATGTAAACTAGAATATTTTTAAAAATAAAATGAACAATTTATCATACTATTATTGAATCGAACCAAAATTTAAAAAGGAATATAAATAGTTTAAAATTTGGTAAAAATAATTGAATAAATTAGCGATGGAATTTAAATTTTGTCGCTGAATTAGTGATTGAATGCAATTAGTGACAGATTTTGAATTCTGTCGCTTTTTTTTTGAGAATTTAATCAATTAATTTTACAAAAGTAAATGAATTGAATATTGGCCTATCAACTCTTTTAAAAATATTAAAATCAAATTAATATATTATTCAAATATAAATATTTTAAAAATATAAGTGTGGCCTGTCATATAATAAATTTAATATAAGATATTTCTAAATTGAATTTTAAAAGTTTCATTAATTGTAAAAAAAAGGTAATTAAAAATTTGAGAAAAATAATATTAATATGTAAATTGAATATTTTTAAAAATAAAATGAATTAAATGAACAATTTATCATACTATTATTGAAATGAAACAAATTTAAAAAAGAATATAAACAGTTTAAAATTTGGTAAAAAAATTGAATAAATTAGTGATCGAATTTAAATTCTGTCGTTAATTTAGCCTAAATGAATTCCGTCGCTATTTTTAAGCTTTTTTTTTTTTGAGAATTAATCTACTAATTTTACAAAAATAAATGAATTGAATATTGGCCTATCAAATATTGTAAAACTATTAAGAACAAATTACTATATCATTAAAGTAAAAATATGTTAAAAATATAAATGTGGCCTATAAAATGTTGTATGATAAATTCAATAAGATATTTTTAAATTGAATTTTAAAAGTTTCATTAATTGTAAGAAATAGGTATAATTATAAAAATTTGAGAAAATAGTATTAATATATAAGCAAGAATATGTATAAAAATAAAATGTATAATTTATCATACTATTATTGAATCTAACTAAAATTTTTTAAAAAATATAAATAGTTTAAAATTTGGTAAAAAAAATATTGAATAAATTAGTGACGGAATTTGAATTTCATCGCTAATTAGCAACAGAATGCATTTTCTGCCTCTAAATGAATTCCATTGCTATTTTTAATCTTTTTTTTTTTGAGAATTTAATCTATTAATTTAAAAAAAAATAAATGAATTAAATATTGACCTATCAAATGTTGTAAAAATATTGAAATCAAATTAATATATTATTAAATTAAAAATATTTTAAAAATATAAATGTGACCTATCAAATGTTGTATGATAAATTCAATATAAGATATTTTTAAATTGAATTTTAAAAGTTTCATTAATTGTAAGAAAAAGGTAATTATAAAAATTTGAGAAAAATGATATTAATATATAAATTAGAATATTTATAGATATAAAATGAATTAAAGGAACAATTTATCATACTATTATTGAATCAAACCAAAATTTAAAAACGAATATAAATAGTTTAAAATTTGGTAAAATAAAATATTGAATAAATTAGCGATGGAATTTAAATTCTGTCGCTATATTAGCAATGGATTTTGAATTCCGTCGCTATTTTTTTTTTGAGAATTTAATCAATTAATTTTATAAAAATAAATGAATTGAATATTGACCTATCGAATGTTGTAAAAATATTAAAATAAAATTAATATATTATTAAAGTAAAAATATTTTAAAAATATAAATGTGACCTATCAAATGTTGTATAATAAATTTAATATAAGATATTTCTAAACTGAATTTTATTGTATAAATGTTGGAAAATAATAAATGCACAATTAAAACATAATGACATCCATTTATAAAGAAATATACCAATTATATCCCAAATATATACCAAGCATATATTAAAAATATTCTAAATATATATGCCACATAAATACCAAAATATACTACAAGTATACCAAACGTATACCAAGTATATATTAAGAATATACCAAACATATACGTCGCATATATATATATATATATATATATATATATATATCAAAATATACCAAAAATATATTAAATCATTTAATAAAATAATTCATGTTTAAATACATAATGAAAACATGGATACTCATAATCATATATACAATGCATATATAGAATAATAACTTATAATTTTGCGCTCCTCCAGACAAATTCAATGAGCTGGTCCAATAGGTCTCGGTTTTGATGCAACTATAGAAAATAAATAATAATAACAATAGTAGAATCAAACTCCTAATTTTGCACTTTTAGGAATTTTAAAGAACAACTCGATCTAAGACACGACTCGACCATAAAATTAAAAACTCATGATCGACCCGACGTTACGTTTTAAGAGAATTCTACCAAAAATTTGCTAGAGTTTCCTCTATAAAATGGACATCTCTCTACTGAAAGTAGAGCCGATCCCGCAAGCAAATACACTTCTAAAACCACAAATGCACAACACCTTGGGTTGGGACCCCGAACTACACAATTTCCCAACCGAAGATCACAATTCGTAATAAAATCAATATTTAATAATAAAATAACAAAAATCATTAAAATCCATAAACATCAATAATAAACCACAATATAATATATTTATATAACAAAAATATTAAAACTAATTATTTTCAAATTAGTTAATAAAATCTCAATTAAATTATATAATATTAATAAAAATTCAATTTTTCAATTATTCGAAATCAACTAGTAAAATTCACAATTAATTATTTAAATAGTTTAAATATATAATAAAAATAGTTAAAAATTCATTTAATCACAAAAATCGTAAATAAATTTATTATTTGAATATATTTTTCAAAAATTATTATTAATTAGTTAAAAATAGTAAATAATTTGTAAAAATGATTGTAATACTATTTATTATTCCAAAATTATTCAAAACATACTAATTAACTATAATTTCAATTAAAACACCAAATTCACTAATTTATATTAATTTTTCACATAAACTTTTAAAAATTCGTAGTAAATAATTGGAACATAATTTTCAAAAACTTCCTTCACAAACTATATTCCAAATAATCCAAAAAATTATTAAAAATAAAAAGATTTTTCGATGAGGTTCACCAAAACAGTGACTCGTTGGAAAATTCAAACCTCAAAAAATCAAATAAATTCCAAAAATTTCAACAAAAATATATTTGCATAGATTAAGCTACACACAACGACTTTTCTAAAGGCACTTAGCTTAAATCATAAGAAAACAAGCTCAAAAAAATTAAAAACTAAAATTAACCTAAATAAAAACTTGAAGAAAACTTACAATCTACATGTTCTCAGCTTAAACCGATCTTAGAATTGGCTTGCCCAGAGCATGAGGATCCAAAAAAGCTTGGGAATACGACTTTTGGCCATCGAAAAAGCCACCAACAATGAGTTGAGCTTCGGTTGCTGTTGCTGCTGTTTCTGCATGTTTTCCAATGATAGAGGCACTCTATTGGTGGCGGGAGGAAGAAGAGAAGGAGGGGAGGTGATGGTAGAGGGTGGTGGTGTATGGCAGGCTAGGGTGGTCATGCACAATGATGAGAAAGTAGGAGAAGAATGATTATTATTATAACTTTAATATTTTAAAATAATAATAACTTCCAAATAAATTTCTTTACATAATAGAATATTTAAAAAAAAATAAATAGATACTATGCACAAATAATTATAATATATAAAAAAATTTTAAAATATTATTAACACTGCATATCCCAAAATAATTTTTAATAATTTAAAATAAAGGGTCATTACAATCTTCCCCCTTACAAAATTCGTCATCAAATTTCAAATAAAAGAATAGAAAATAGAAATTTATTGAGGAAAGAGATAAGGATAGGCCACTCACATCTCGACTTCAATCTCCCAAGTGTGCTCCTTCACATTGTTGCTCTGCCACAACACCTTGACCATCAGAATCTGCTTCGAACGCAATTATCGAACTTGATAGTCCATTATCGTAACTGGCTCCTCCTTGAACGTCAGGTCTTCGTTCACTTCCACACTCTCAGGTTGCAACACATATGAAGGGTCTGAAATATACTTCCTCAACATCGAGATATGGAACACTGGATGCACTTGAGATAAATTCGGAGGCAAAGCCAACCGATATGCAATCATGCCCACTCTCTCCAGAATCTCGAACGATCTAATATATCTCGGTGCTAATTTCCCCTTCTTGCTAAACCATATCACACCCTTCATCAGAGACACCTTCAGAAACACATAGTCTCTAACCTGAAATTTTGCATCTCTACGCCTCAGATCTGTATAGCTCTTTTATCTGCTACTTGTGGTCTCTAATCTCCTTTTAATCACAGTAACCTTCTCAGCTGCATCTTGAACCATCTTAAGTCCAGTCAGTGCTCTCTCTCCAATCTCATCCTAATACAAAGGAGATCTACACTTCCTTCCGTACAAAGTCTCATACGGTGCCATCTCAATACTGCTATGGTAGCTGTTATTATATCCAAACTCTACTAGTGACAAATGATCATCCCAGCTACTTCCAAGATCCAATACACACATCCTTAACATATCCTTAAGTGTCTGGGTCATCCTCTCAGACTGACTATCTATCTGAGGTTGAACATTAGTATTGAAATCAAGCCTAGTACCTATTGCTTCTTAAAAATTTTGCCAAAATCGAGAGGTAAACACTAAACCTCTATAAGATACAATGGAAACAGGCACTCCATGAAGAAACATAATATGCTTAACATACAACTTAGCCAACTTAGCTACATAATAAGTGGCTTTAACCGATAAAAAGTGAGTTAATTTGGTTAACCTATCCATAATCACCCAGATGAAATTGTATCCATCCTTTGAACGAGGTAACCTTACCACAAAATCTATAGTAACTCTCTCCCACTTCCACTCAGCAATAGGAAGAGGCTGAAACTTCCCAGAAGGCTTTTGATGATCAACTTTCACCTGTTGATAAATTAAGCACTTGGAAACATAATAAGCTACATCCTTCTTCAATCCATCCCACCAGTACAAATCTTGAATGCTGTGGTATATCTTAGTAATGCCTTGATGTATACTATAAGTTATAGAATGCACTTCTTCAAGGATCTCCTCTCTCAAATTATCCATATCAAGAATGCATAATCTACCACTGATCCATAAAATACCTTCATCATATAGTGTAAAATCAGTGAACTTCCATACATGAACATTCTCCTTAATCTCTGCTAGAATAAGATGTTGGCTCTGAGCTGCTTTAATCCTATCTCTCAACATTGATCGGACTCTAAACTGAACTAGCAATCTACCTGATATGCTAATCTTCATCATCAGACCTTAATCCACTAACTCATGCAACTTCTAGATCAATAGTCTCCTCTCCATACTAATATAAGCAAGACTACCCAAGGACTTCTTACTCAAAGCATCTGACACCATATTAGCCTTGCCTGGATGATAAAGAATATTGTAATCATAATCCTTCAGGAGTTCCAACCATCTCCTCTGCCTCAAGTTTAGATTTCTCTGCTGGAAAATGTACTTTAGGCTTTTGTGATCAGTGAAAATCTCATAAGTCACCCCATACAAATAATGTCTCCAAATCTTGAGAGCAAAGATCATTGCAGCCATCTTTAGGTCGTGAGTAGGATAATTATATTCATGCTTCTTCAACTGTCTCGAAGCATAAGATATCACCCTACCATTCTGCATCAACACATAACCTAAGCTGACTCTGGAGGCATCACAATACACAATGAACTTATCTACTCAATTAGGCAAAGCTAGAATTGGAGTTGTGGTCAACTTCTTCTTCAGCAACTGAAAACTATTCTCACAAGCATTTGACCACACAAACTTCACATTCTTTTGAGTTAGGTGAGTCATTAGAGTTGCAATTCTAGAAAAATCTTGCATAAATCTCCTATAGTACCTAGCCAAACCTAGAAATCTCTGAATCTCTATAACTATCGTTAGTCTGGTCCACTTAGACACTGCCTCTATCTTCTATGGATCAACCTAGATACTGTCTTTAGACACTATGTGTCCAAGGAATATAACACTCTCCAACCAAAAATCACACTTTAAGAATTTAGCATAAAGCTCATATTCTCTCAATGTCTGCAGTGCCGTCCTTAATTGATATACATGCTCCTCTATACTCTTCGAATACACCAGTATATCATCAATGAAGACTACTATAAATTGATCTACAAACGGTCTGAATACTCTACTCATCAGATCCATAAAAGCAGCTGGTGAATTAGTCAACCCAAATGATATCACCAGAAACTCATAACGACCATATCGAGTGCCGAATGCTGTTTTAGGAACATTGGCCTCACTGATCTGCAACTGATGATAACCCGACCTCAAGTCAACCTTAGAAAAGAACTATGCACCCTAAAGTTGATCAAACAGATCATTTATCCTTAGAAGAGGATACTTGTTCTTCACTGTCACCTTATTCAGCTCATTATAATCATTGTACAGTCTCAATGTACCATCCTTTTTCTTCACAAACAGGATTGGTGCACCCAAGGAGAAACACTAGGTCTAATAAAACCTTTATCTAACAAATCCTGTAACTGCTCCTTCAACTCCTTCAACGCAACAGGAGCCATTCTGTAGGGCAGCATCGAAATAGGAGTTGTACCTGGAACACATCTATATAGAACTCGATCTCTCTATAAGGTGGTAAACCTGGTAACTCTTAAGGAAAAACATCAGGAAACTCATAAGCAACTGGAACATCTGTGAGAATTAACTTCTCCACTGAAGTATCTCTAACAAGTGCCAAGTATCCCTGACAACCTTTCCTTAGTATCTTCTTAGCCGTGATAGCAGAGATGAGATTCTGAGGTGCAGAACTCTTATCACCCACAAACTCAAACTCTTCTTCATTCAAAATTCTGAAAATCACCTCTTTACTCCAACAATCCATAACAGCATAGTGCTGAGATAACCAATCCATACCAAGGATCACATCGAACTCCATCACATCCAATAACACTAATTCCATTGACAATTCTCTATCTCCCACTAATACAGGACAACCAGAAAGAACAACATCGATGTTTAATGAATCGCTTATAGGAGTGGTGACAGATAAAGGAAAAGCCATCCTCAAAGCTTACCAATATGACTTCAAAGCAAAAACAGGGGACATAAAAGAATGTGTGGCACCTGGATCAATCAAAACTCTAGCATCCAAGTAACAAACTAGAAGTATGCCTACAACAATGGCATTGGATGCATGAGCATCCTGTTGGGTGAGGGTAAAAACTTTGGCCTGACCTCGACCCCCTATTGACTGGTGAAAGCCTGATCGACACCCCTGGCACTCCCTCTACTACCTCTGCCATGCCCTTGCTGGGAAACAATCTGTGTCGTACTCAAATATTGAGCTAGAGGCAACTGATAAGGAGATGGAGCTGAATAACGATCAACTGCTGTAAAAATGGCTGTTGATAACCATAATAAATACACGCTCTGGCAAAATGTCCTGTCTGTCCACATCTAAAACAAGCTCCATGAGTCTTGTAGCATGGTCCCTGATGGACTCTCCCACACATTTGATAAGCATTGGCTATTGATCTTATGCTACCATATCCCAAACTCTGACTACTGCTAATATTAAAAGCACTAGAACCAAATTTGATGGGTCTATGCAATCCTCCATGACCATGCCTACTACTCCTATGAACTCTTTGCTGAGGTCTCTGGCTTTACTAATAAGATCCTTTTTGACTAATCTGAAATGTCTGAAATAGTGTGCTTTAAAATCCTCCTGACTGAACACCTCCCAGCTGATAGTAATTAGGCATAACTCCTTACCTGACCAATATAAGCTTTATCTCCTTGGCCAACTCTATCACCGACTCAAGAGTAAGGCCTACAGTAGGCATCCTAGCAAAAGCAGAATCCAGTCCAGTGATGTATGTCGTAATGGTAAAATACTGATCTCGTATCAAGTCTTCTGCATATTGACCAAGTCTGAGGAACTCTCTAGTGCAGTCCTCTACAGATCTGTCACCTCTAGTGATGTTGGTCAACTTAAGTCTGTAGCTCATCTGTAGTGGCTCAGGATAGAAATGCCTCATAAATCTCTCTCGAAACTAAGCCTAAGTCATTGTCATCGCGTGTGGCTGGATAACCTGAACGAACCAATCCAGGGCTGGTCCCTCGATAAATAGCTTGACTATTATAATCCGTTGATACTTGGTGTGAGCAGTCTGAGTCCTCATCTCAATGGCTTGTAGAAAATCTAGAGGGTTCGATGTCACATCGAAAGAAATCATAGTGACTCTGGCATAAAATAACACAGCCTGAGGGTCAGACATGCCCTGCTAATAGGCAGATTGCATATGCAGTGCAACTAGAGTTATATCAGCTTCCTCAAACTCTTGCTCTATAGGTTCCTCATCTTGTAGATCTTTCTATCTACGGTGACCTGCCACTCCTCGAGGTCTACCTTTACCTCTATCTCTGCACTTGGCTAGCGGGTCAGGAGGTAAAACTTCATCCTGAAAGGACTCATCATCCTTGGCCTCAACGACCAGTGGAGTGACACGCACTCACCTCCTCATTCTGAAAAGACAAAACCAATGAGATTCAAACAAAATAGACATCCTAACGATTATGTGAAAAACTAAATCAAGAAAAACTTATCGAAGACATAATCAAACCTAATTTACTGCAGTAGTTTCAAAGAAAACACAACTTTGAAAACCTAGGTCCATGACACTAATAACTTAGGCTCTGATACCAACTTTGTCATGACTCAAATCGGGAGTCATGACCGGCACTAGGAAACGAGAATTCTTTCGAATTTGGAACCCATAGCAAGCCTTAAAAATAAAAACACATGCAATAATAATATAAAAATACACCAGAATTAAAAATTTATTTAATATAAAAGAAATATTTATATATCATACATAATAAAAACATTTCATGCAATATTCTAATACAAAACTCGAACCAACTATAACACTTCTAGCACAATAACAATACTAGTACATATTCTAGAATACAACAAGAGTTCATATATAAAATTTACATAGTCTAGCTGGGGCTGAAGAAGACCAGTGTAAAGTATTACTGGAGAGGTCTGAAGAAGAAGAAAATCCTGTAAAAAAATATATTAAGGGGAGTCAGACCTCACTGAGTGAATTATTATAATATATATACATGCAACCTAAAGTCATATATAGTCAAGCATCAATATAATAATATACATATACACGCATCTCACATGGATGCTAAAAATCCAGTTTTATATAATAAATGCAGAAAAAGTTTATTTTAGTGAAGGATCAAATAGAACCCTAAAATATACACAACCTCAATCAAAATATCTCACTAGCCAATAGGCTTACTTAATTCCAAAATAATTGTCTTATTCCATTTTTGGACAGTAGACTGGCCCCGAGACATTAAGTCAATCAAGCTCCCACAGTCTCATTGTTAGTGTGATTGGCCCCGAGACATTAGGTCAACTGAGCTCCCGTAATCACACTACTCACTCACCAAAATTCTCAGTAATCGAATAATCAAACCACATCAAATGATTTCATAATCTCAACCTTAAAATCTAACACACTGGTATGTACACAATCATAGTGTAGCCCACTAGGTAGCACGTTATACTAATATCCTTCAAATAAATCGTATAAATGTTGGAAAATAATAAATGCACAATTAAAATATAATGGCATCCATTTTATAAAGAAATATACCAATTATATCCTAAATATATACCAAGCATATACTAAAAATATTCCAAATATATATGCTATATATATACTAAAATATACCACAAGTATAACAAAAATATATCAAATATATATTAAGAACATACTAAACATATACGGTGCATATACATCAAAATAGACCAAAAATATACTAAATCATTTAATAAAAAAAATTCATGTTTAAATAAATAATGAAAGCATGGATGCTCATAATCATGTATCCTATATGCAATGCATATATAGAATAATAACTTACAGGTTTGCGCTCCTTTAGACAAACTTGACGGGCTTGGTCCGATAGGCCTCGATCTCAGTGCAACTATAGAAAATAAATAATAATAAAAATATTAGAATCAAACTCCTAATTTTTCACTTTTAGGAATTCTAAAGGATGACTCGATCTAAGACACGACTCCACAAAACCAAAAACTCAGGATCGACTTGACGTCACGTTTTATGAGAATTCTACCAAAAATTCGCTAGAGTCTTCTTTATAAAATGGACATCTCTCTATTGAAAGTAGAGTCGATCTTGCAAGCAAACACACTTCTAAAACCACAAATGCACAACAGCTCGGGTTGGGACCCCAAACTACATAATTTCCCAACCAAGGATCACAATTCGCAATAAAATCAATATTTAATAATAATATAATAAAAATCATTAAAATCCATAAACATCAATAATAAACCACAATATAATATATTTATATAACAAAAACATTAAAGCTAATTATTTTCAAATTAGTTAATAAAATCTCAATTAAATTATATAATATTAATAAAAATCCAAATTTTCAATTATTCAAAATTAACTAGTAAAATTCACAATTAATTATTTAAATAGTTTAAATATATAATAAAAATAGTTAAAAATTCATTTAATCACAAAAAATAGTAAATACATTTATTATTTGAATATATTATTTGAAAATTATTATTAATTAGTTAAAAATAGTAAATAATTTGTAAAAATTATTTTAATACTATTTATTATTCCAAAATTATTTAAAACATACTAATTAACTATAATTTCAATTAAAACACCAAATTCACTAATTTATATTAATTTTTCCAAAAATTAATTTTTCATATAAACTTTCAAAAATTCGTAGTAAATAATCGGGACATAATTTTCATAAACATCCTTCACAAACTATATTCCAGATAATCCAAATAATTTATTAAAAAAAAAGATTTTCTGACGAGGGTCACCAGAACAGTGATTCATCAAAAAATTCAAACCTCAAAAAATCAAATAGATTCCAAAAATTTCAACAAAAATATATTTGCATAGATTAAGCTACACATAACAACATTTCTAAAGGAACTTAGCTTAAATCATAAGAAAACAAGCTCAAAAAAATTAAAAACTAAAATTAACCTAAATAAAAACTTGAAGAAAACTTACAATCTACATGTTCTAAGCTTAAACTGAGCTTAGAATTGGCTTGGGAAATGAGGATCCAAATAAGCCCGTGAGCTTCAGTTGCTACTACTGCTGCTGTTTTTGTGTATTTTCCAACGACAAAGGCACTTTACTGGTGGTGGGAGGAAGAAGAGAAAGAGGGGAGGTGATGGTGGTGGGTGGTGGTGTACGGCGGGCTGGGGTGGTCGCACGTAGTGATGGGAAAGCAGGGGAAGAAGAAGAACAAAATGGGAAAAAAGAAAAAGAAAAAGGGAGGAGAGAAAAGGAATTCCCGAAAAAATGTCATGACCCTTTTTATTATATATATATATATATATATACACACACACACACACAACAACAACAACAACAACAACAACAACAACAACAACAACACTAACACATACATAAATAATAATAATAATAATAATAATAATAATAATAATAATAATAGTAATAGTAATAATAATAATAATAATAGTAATAGTAATAGTAATAGTAATAATAGTAGTAATAGTAATAATAATAATAATAATAATAGTAGTAGTAGTAGTAGTAGTAATAGTAATAGTAATAATAATAATAGTAATAATAATAATAGTAATAATAGTAGTAATAGTAATAGTAATAATAATAATGGTAGTAATAGTAATAGTAATAATAATAATAGTAGTAATAATAGTAATAATAATAATAATAATAATAATAACAACAACAACAACAACAACAACAACAACAACAACAACAACAACAACAATATTATTAACTTCCAAATAAATTTCTTTACATAATAGAATATTTAAAACAAAATAAATAGATACTATGCACAAATAATTATAATAGATAAAAAAATTTTAAAATATTATTAACACTGCATATCCCAAAATAATTTTTAATAAATTAAAATAAAGGGTCATTACAGTTATGAAGAACTTCCATGCGTGTATAAGCCCTAGCATGTTTAAATCTATCTTGTATAAGTGCCTTACTATGTTGTTAAACTGAAGTTTAGAGCTTATATTTCTATGGTTTTGATTCCTTTGTTTACTAAATTGATCCATGAGCTAATCTTATGGACTTTTGTGCATGATCTTTACATATTTTGAGGAACTAACATTTTGCCTATTGTAAGGATCCATTAGTGATTTGTGATCATCAATTGTTCATCCTATTAATTAGTTCTTGAGAGGTTTTATTTGATTTAAGTAGTTTACTTTTAGTTTATTTTTTGTTTATTGTACTATTATTTAAGTATGAAGCGTTGTATTCCTTTTCCCCCTTTGCTTTGGAATTTATGGTTGTAAATTATATCTTTTTTTTTACTTATGGTGAATGTTGGGACCAGTCACATAAATTTGATTAATGTGCAAACACGGGCTTAATCATAAAATGCAACCATCGTTTGAAGGAAATTACAATTCATGTGATAATAAATAAATCATTGAATAATTAAAGGTAATAAACTATAAAATGTAAACGAAGGCCAACCACAAGATTGGGTGGGCATTCAAACGCCTATACCCAGATTATGAACCCGTTCTCTGATGACGGCTTTTAGGAACCTTTGTGGAATCTAGTTGCCATATAAGTGTATCCCGGCTTTCATCCGACTGGCGACTCCATCTTCAAGCAGGTTTTAAGGCCTATATCGTATTTTCTAGTGGGCCTCAAGCCCATACAGTGCCATAGTCACCAAACACTTGGGTGCACATTGAACCCCACTGCCTACAGTGGCGACTTAATTGGGGATAGAGAAACTGATTCCAAATGTTTTTTTATTTATCATTTTTAATTATTCTTTGATTTCTTTTACATTTCTACTGCATTCACTACACTCTTTGCATATAATGAGCACTTAAGTCCCGTTTTAACCCGATAATAGTCAATGTGTTTTGCTACCTACATTTCATTTAAACCCGGTGGTGGAATATCTAATTATTATCACTCATGACATGTATTATCCACGTCGCATGGACCTTTAGGTGGGGGGATGTACATGGATGTATATCATTCTGGGAGCTGAAGATTTTTACTACCCTAAGACTTAAGCTCATGTAGTGGCCTAGCAACTTTCCATAGGAATTTCCTAATTGCATGCATTTTTATGCCCTTTAATGGACCCTTAAGCTTGTTATAAATGGACCTTGTCAAGATGGGCCTTTCATGTCTATTCTCAGCTCATTTCAAAATGAGCATTGTTAAAATGGGCCTAGCATGACCATGTGGGCTCATTAAAATGGATCTTGACAATATAAAGCCCTGATATCATTCTTAGCCCATTAAAAGCAGACTTTGGATTTATTTAGAGGATCTGCCTTGTTTGTTCCATTTTGAGAGTTATGTTGCATACGTCAGTTTTGTTATCCCCTGTTGATAATTAAAACCCAAAAAAAAAAATCCTAGGACAAGATACTCACCATTGAATATGTGTGTGGGAGAAATAAGGGTGGAGGTTATCATTTTTTTGAAGTCTTGCATTTTGTTTTGTGTTAAATGTGCTTACATGTTTTCTTATTTTCCTTGAATAATAAAACGAAATTGCATATCATGCAAAATTCTAATATATGGTCTTACAGTAGTATAGATCCTTCAAGCTCATCCAAGTGGATTCAATCTAGTTCTGGTTAATTAGTCAGAAGTTCAGAAATATAAATGGTAGGAAGGTTTGATCCTAAGGCTTTTAAGGCATAGTTAAAAGAGGAGGTATTTGTTAAGACTCGGTCTATGATGAGGGAGATAATGGGAGAGATAACTAAGTTAAGCAGAGAAAATCAGCCGACATAGCCAACCAATACGATTGACCTTGATGATGAAATCCCATTGAGAAAAAGGGAAGGGGATAATGTGATAGTATTAGCTGATCCACCAAACTGAAGGAATGTAAACCTAGTTGAGGATGTGGAATATACTAAGTGACACAAGAATATAACCAAGGCTATGAGTCAAATGCAAATGATGATGAAAAAGAAGGCCATGGATGCTCTGTTGGACTACATTGATTTGAATCTGGATAGGGAGGATGATTCGTTGCCTAGGAAATTCAAATTCCCTGACATGAAAAAATATTCCAGAACTGAAGACCCCTATTTGCATTTAAAGCAATATGTGACTTACATGAAAGCCATTAAACTAACTAAGGCTCAGATAATCAAGCAGTTCCCCATGTCATTGGAGAACACACCAATTCGCTAGTACTATGCTTTGGAACCCCATGTTCAATTTGATTGGAAAGAACTGTATGCTACATCTATGAAATAGTATGGCCTCAATGTTCAATTAGAGGTATCTTTAAAGGATTTTCAAAACACTAAGCCAAGGTTTAACAAGTCCTTCATTGATTATCTAACTTATTGGAGAGGAAAATTATCTCAAATGAGGCATAGGCCTACCGAGTCAGACCAACTAGTACTGGTAATAAAAGGATGTATTTCAGCATTATCTAAGAAGCTATAGGATTTAGGAATCCAAAATTTTGAGGAGTTACATAGATTTAGGGTTTAGAAGGAATCAGACTTAGCCCAAGAGAAAAAGTTCTTTAGAGGGAGATTTGGAGGCAAAAAAGGAGCCAGTTCGAGCAGCAATGTCCAGATTAATACCATTAGGCCACCAAGTAGTAGTTTACAGATTAACACTGTTAGGTAACCTTAAAGATTCTCTAATTTGCAGCAGCCTTTATCCAAAGTCCTCAAGAAGTTAATTGAGAAAAAATTATTATGACCTCTTCTTTTATAGTAACCTTTCCTCGGTGCCAACCTGAAACTTTTTTGCAAATTTCACCAAACCATTGGGCATGATACTAATAGTTGTGCCCAATTAAAACATGAGATCCAAGATCTTATCGATGCAGGCAAGATCACCGACCCCAAAATAAGAAAGCCAAACACCAAAAATAACCCTCTAACTAATTATCAAAATGTGCCACGACCTAACCCACCCATTTTAATGATCAACACTGACCTAATAGAAGAGCAAGTTTTGAAGTCTTTTGTTGACACCATTCTTAATCTATTAAAGCCTGAACTCGAACCAAGGCATACAATCCACTGAGCTTATTGTACATGTATTAGATATGTAGAGCTCCGATGACGAATATGAAGTAAATGTTGATTTATGGGATAATGAACAAGGTATATCAGTCCAATATATGAAAAAGGCTAAGGAGAAAAGGCAAGAAGTTGAGACTATTGAGCCTAAATCAATAAAAGTAGGGAAGATAGTGAAAGGGAAAGAAGTGACAAAAGACCGAGGAACCATTGCCAGTGTGTGGGAGTTACTCATGCATTCCAGGGACCATCAGGAAGCATTAGTTTTGGCACTAGATCATAAAAAGATCTTCACAAGTTGTACTCTCGAGCAAATGGTCAACTCCTTGACCAAAACTCCCCAAGGCATTATAATGTATTCTTGTGATGATTTACCTTTAGAGGGGAGAGACCACCACAAAGCCTTATTCATTAAGGCTAAAGTTAAAGGGAAGATGACTTGCTGTGTCATGGTAGACAATGGTTGTGCCATTAATGTGTGCCCATTAAAGATTCTACTAAAGCTAGGATTGATTGTGGCAGATTTAAAACCTTCTGAGGTAGTTATCAAGGATTATGATGATACAAAAAGTCCTATTAAAGGGGACATTTAGAGCATTGGTCAGGACAAGACCTATTGAGACTTAGGTTAACTTGCACATGATTAATATCCTTATAACCTTTTCTATTTTGTTAGGAAGGCCATGGTTTCATCCTTTGGGTGGTGTGCCCTCCACTATCCACTAGAAAATTAAGTTTTTGCATGAGGACAAGGTTGTCACCATCTCCATTGAGACTAAAGCTGGTGTGGCTGCCCTAAAACTAGCACCCAAAGAAATCCTTATAAGTCCAAGTTTTAAGGTTTGTGTAATTTATGAAAATGAAATGGACAAGAGGTTTCTTAACATGATGCGCATCATGAAGTTTATATTTGGTATGGGATTAGGAAAAGACCAAAGTGGACCTTTGAGATTTATTGAGCTTAAAGTACCCATTTTGAAGCATGGTGTAAGCTTTAAAGGTGTTGATGGTCCTGAAGAGGAAATCAACATCTGGAATCAGACTGAGAAAGAAGAGGAAGAGATTATGGTTAAGAGAAAGAACTTGTGGGAAACTTTTATGAGAGAAGGCACTGGATACCCATATAATAGAACTCTAGAACCTCTTTTGATGGTCGAGGAAGTTATTCTAAGGTTTGAGATCTTTATTGAGTTTGTGAATGGAATGAAGAAAGCTACTGTTGAGGAAGTCCCTATGGAAGAATTGATACCAGCCGAGAGGGAATCTGAAGAGAACACAATCGCTCTAGAGGTGAAGGATGCTGATGATCAGGAAAAGGAACTGGATGTCAAAGCCTATGTCCTTGACTCCATCATGGACATCTTTTATGATGATTTTGATGTTTCTCTTACTTCTTTGTTTGAAACTGATGATTTGTTCTTTTCAAAAGTGAATGAAATAAAGTCTGAGTTTGCTTATTTGTGTGATGTGTTCCCTAATGGTGATTCTATTTGTGATGATCATTTCATGCATATATTTGACATTAATTCCATGCAAACTGAATCATTTAATTTAGGCATAAATGACAACCCTAAAAATATATTGCTTGCTTCTTATCTAACTCATGATAAGAGAGAAAAAATGAAAGAAATATTAATAAAAATACATAAAGTATTTGCTTGGGGCTATGATGATATGCTAGGAATTGATAAGGAAGTCTCTGAACACAGAATCCTTACGTATCCTCACATATCACTAGTCAAGCAGAAAAAGAGGAGACTAAGGCTAGAATGGGCTCTTTTAGTCAAAAAAGAGTTCAAAAAGCAACTAAGGGCAAAGTTCCTGGAGGTGGTAGAGGACACTCAATGGTTGGCAAACATAGTTCTAGTCCCAAAGAAGGATGGGAAGGTCAAAATGTATATGGACTGTAGAGATCTGAACAAGGCTTACCCGAAGGATGATTCCTACTGCCTCACATTAACACATTAATCGATAGCACATCTTCCAGTGCAATGTATTCTTTCATGGATGGGTTCTTAGGGTACAACCAGATTATGATGGCAGTAATAGACAAGCTAAAGATGTTGTTCATCACTAAGTGGGGGATCTATTGTTATCGGGTAATGTCATTTGGATTAAAAAAATGCAAGAGCTATCTATTAGAGGATGATGACTGCTTTATTACATGACATGATCCATAAAGAAATAAAAGTGTATGTGGATAATATGATGGTGAAGTCTACAACCAAAGAAGGGCACTTCGAGGGTTTAGACAAGTTCCTGGAAAGGGTAAAAAAGTACAATCTTAAACTGAATCTGAAGAAGTGTGTTTTTAGGGTGATAATTGGCAAGTTGCTGGGACACATTGTCAATTAGAAGGGAATAGAAGTGGACCTGGATAAGGTTAAGAAAATTAGGGAAATTCCCACTTTAAAGAATGAAAAAGAAGTCAAAGGGTTTATGGGACGATTACAGTATATTAGTAGGTTTATAGCTAAATTGACCACTATGTGCAAACTAATCTTTAAAATTTTAAAGAAAAATTAGCCTGTGATATAGAACGATGAATGTTAATAAGCTTTTGAAGCCATTAAGGCTTACCTAATGAATCCTCTATTTCTGCAGCCGCCAAAGCTGGGTAAGCCCTTAATCCTATATTTGGCAATTGAAAGGATGTGATAGGGGCAATGTTAGCTCAAGAGAATGAAGAAAGGTTCGAACATGCGGTGTATTACTTGAGTAAGAAGCTCCTCCCATATGAAACCAGCTATAGCCTAGTAGAGAAAATATGTCTGGTTGTAATTTAGGTGATGAAGAAGCTCTGACACTACTTTCAATCCTATAGGGTGTAGGTGGTATCTAGACATGATATCCTCAGGTACCTTCAACAAAATCTCTCACTCACAGGAAAGTTAGCTAGATGGTTGGTGCTCCTCACTAAATTTGACATTGGTTATATGACGAAGAAGGTAGTAAAGGGAAGGGTAGTAGAAGACTTTTTAGCTCAAAATCTAGTAGTTAATGATCAGGAATGGGAGTTAGAATTTCCTAATGAACACTCGGGGCCATAGAGGTACAAGGATGGAAAATGTACTTTGATGGGGCCATCAACAATAAAAGGGCTGGTATTGGTATAATCCTAATCATGCCAGAAGGGGAAATGATCCTGATGGCTAAAAGGCTTGAATTTGAAGTAACAAATAATCAAGCGGAGTATGAGGCTTGTATTTTTTATTTATAAGCATTGCATAGTGTGGGGGCAGAGGATGTTACCATGTATGAAGATTCAATGTTGGTGGTAAAGCAGGCTTCTAATAAATGGAAATAAAGGAAGACATGTTGCATATGTATAGGGATTATTTGGCTATTATTTCACTATCATTTGCTCAGTACAAATTTATTTATCTCGAGAGAGAAAAAAATCATATAGCTGATGCTATGGCTACTCTGGCTTCTATGTAGGAAAGTGGAAAACAAACAAAGGTCAGGCCCCTAGTATTAACAAAGTCTCGAACCTCTTACTATGAAGAAATAAGGGTGATGCCGGTGGATGCCGTTGAGAAGCCTTAGTTTCATGATGTGTAGTGATATTTGGAAATAGGACAGTTCCCTGAAGATGTTGATAAGAAGGAAAGGATGTCTCTATGAATGTTGTCTCGGCAGTTCATTAGCCACAATGGAATGCTGTACAAAAGAATGCCTATGGGTGTCCACTTGAGATGCATCAATAAAGAAGAAGCTTAGAAACTTATGAAAGCAATTCATGAAGGGGTGTGTGGGCCATATATGAATGGGATGGTTCTAGTAAAGAAAATAGCCCGCGAAGGTTATTACTAGATTACCATGGAAATAGACTATGTCAAGTTTGTAAAGAAATGCCATAACTGCCAAGCTTATGGGGATGTAAGCCATATGTCGTCTAAGGAGCTTCAAGGAATGACTTCTCCTTGGCCATTTGTAGTGTGGGGAATTGATATCATAAGAGAAAAAAGGCTGAGAGAGTCAAACAGTCATTGATACATTGTTGTGGAAATTGATTATTTCTCCAAATAGGTTGAGGCTGAGTCCTATACTATGGTTAGCTTGAAGCAAATGTCAAAAGTTTGTTAAGAATAATATAATTTGTAGATATAGGCTGTCACATCACCTTGTTATTGATAATGGTATCCAATTTTGGGTAGAGACGGTTGCACTATTAATAGACTACAAGATAAAACTATTAGAAATCAGTTATGGTATTTAGACATAAATACATGTGTTGTAAGCACAAGTCTAAATAGAGTAAATTGAAAAAATTTGCTCATCATAACCCTTCATAAAATGAAGAATTTCATTTGCCCAGGATTCAAATTCCATTGAAATACACAACTAAATAAATTAAGCAATATACAAAAAAATAATTAATTAATTATAAGTTTGTAAATTTACTTGTTTTAGAGCTTAGTATTCCTTTTGTTCAATTCCTTGAATCAAATGCTTAGCCCTCTAAATGTAAGGCCTCTAGTTTGAAACACCAAAGCCTTATCTATCACTTACTTACGTTAATTAAACTTAGTAACGTGTACTAATTTAATTAAGAGCACAAGTATAGAGTATATGTTTAGCATATGTTGTGTTTATTTTTGGTTTATGATCTTATCATAACCAAAATTACTTAGTGATTTTTCTTAACTCTTTAAGCAAAAACTCACTTAAGCATTATTTTTCCTCCCTTCTCTTACCAAGTCACTTGACTTGCCTTAAATATATCAAATGATATATGTGTAGTAATTTTCCACTAAGGAAAAGTATGCATTAATTAATTAAGTGATTATTAAGTATGCCACCTTAGGTATACACCTAACCATCCAAATGATTAAAAATGACACCTTAGGCATACTTTAGAAATATCCACTTAATTAATATGCCACCTTCCTTAATTCAATAATTGAGCTTGCCACCTACACATATTAATGTATAAATTTGTAAGTATACATCAAATGTATTATTTTACATATTAAATTATACATATACATAGATATGGACTTTGATTAATCTTTGGTCCAAAATAAATTTTGGCCTATGTCCAAACCAATTTGGACCATTAATATAAGTTCATAAATAAATAACAACATATATATATTTATTAATTTAATATATATTAATTAATATCCAATATTAATTAAATATTAATTAATAAATAATACTCTTATTTGAAATAGATTTCATGATATACCAGAATCATTGTTCAAAAACATAAATATAATTCTATTAATCTTGATTAATTGATTAAACTCTTTTAATCAATAATTAGATTAATACTATAGTGAATAAATAAAACTCTATTAGGTGTGACTTACTAGGTTCATGTCTAAATGGCAATGAGAAAATATAATATTAACATTTAATATTATTTGAAACTCTTTTCAATTCTAAATGTGAAAATCCCAATTATTCACATTTAGTTCTCATAAGCTGTGAGTGACCCCTCGTATCGATATCACAACTATCTAATTATAAATGAATGCATATTATGATTCACACGAACCTAATCATAATTACCGTGCACTAAATTCCTTTCATTAAAGATCCCAATATAGCCTAGAGTCAAGGTCTTATCAAACTCTAATAGCTTTATTATATGACCTCATCTTAAGTTTTAATTCTTGATAAAATACAACAAATACTAGAACTTTTTCTAGTATTGAAACTCTTTTTCAGACTGTGTTATATTTATCCTGACCAGGAATTTATTTATCAAGAATAAACTTAGATAGCATAGGATCTATCCCGTTTCACACCAGGTAATGAATCCCATCTTGGTTAAACATTCATCCCTACATTTAACTAATTAGAGCCACCACACGCCATATACCCATGTGATGATTAACACAAGTATGTAAGCGGTAACAAACTCTAACCACCTAAATGTGGATGACTATGCCACCTCAAGTCAAAGGACTATATGAACCATTATAATCTAGATTGTGATTGTTGATTATATGTGAATATCCTTGCAATCACAATACTAATGTCACTATTCGATTAACCCATCCAATGAGTATCCACATGTCTATTCTAATCACTCATATCAAGTAGCATGAGATTCACTACCTCCCATTATTAGTTTCTCACACTAATCAAGGAAAATAAAAAGAGGTGATAGTCTAATTAATATTATCCAAATATTAATTAATTGACTATAAACAATTTATAGTAAATGTACTAAATAAATTTGTAACTCATATTATCAACTCTTTGATAATAAATTTATTTAGCATAATACTAAAGGATAAATACTCAAAAAAATAACATATTTATTTAAAAGAATATTTTATTGCCACAAGGATTATATACAATATTTAAATAATTACAACAATGCCACAAGGGCATACCTTATACTAACAATCTCCCACTTGCACTAGTGCCATTTACTATAATATTTAAGACCCATCTTTTCAAGATGACAATCTAACTGTAGTTGTGTGAGCGCTTTAGTCAATGGATCAACAACATTGTCAGCTGAAGCTACCTTTTGGATGACCACATTGCCCTTGTCAATAAGTTCTCGAATAATATGAAAGCGCCTTTTTATATGTTTGGATTTCTGGTGAGACCTTGATTCCTTTGCCAATGCTATGGCTCCATTGTTGTCACAATAGAGAGAAATTGGAAACTCAATGGAAGGAATAACTTGTAGTTCTATTACGAACTTCCTAATCCAAACAGCTTCTTTAGCAACATCTAATACAACTATATACTCAGCTTTTGTAGTGGAATCAACAGTGATACTTTGTTTGAAACTTTTCCAGCTCACTGCACCACCATTACAGATGAAAATAAACTTGGATATAGACTTTCTATCATCCATGTCTGATTGAAAATCAGAATCTGTAAAGCCATTAATTTGTAAATCACCTTCTCCATAAGTTAAGATCAAATCTTTAGTTCTTCTCAAGTACTTAAAGATTGATTTAATAGCTATCCAGCATTCTAAACTTGGATTGGATTGAAACCTGCTAGTCACACTAACATCATAGGCAATGTCAGGCCTAGTACACAACATAACATACGTTAAGCTTCTTGTTGCTGAAGCATACATTAAGCTTCTTGTTATTGAAGCATACATTAAGCTTCTTGTTGCTGAAGCAAACATTAAGCTTCTTGTTGCTGAAGCATACATTAAGCTTCATGTTGCTGAAGCATAAGGAACTTTAGCCATTTGTTTCATTTCCTCGGGTGTCTTGGGAGACATACCCTTGGATAAATGAACACCATGCCTAAATGGTAATAATCCTCTCTTGGATTCAAGCATATTAAACCTCTTCAATATCTTTTCCAAGTAAAGACTTTGGGATAAACCTATCATTCTCTTCGATCTATCTCTATAGAGTTGAATCCTGAGAATATAAGTTGCCTCCCCTAAGTCTTTCATAGGGAAAGTTTTAGATAACTAGACTTTTACAAAAGTCATCATTCCTATATCATTTCCAATTAATAAAATATCATCTACATATAAGACTAGGAAAGTGATTTGACTCCCACTAACCTTCTTGTAAACACAAGGCTCATCTTGATTCTTTATGAAATCATAAAAACAAATAGCCTCATCAAAATGATGATTCCAACTCCTGGAAGCTTACTTTAAGCCATAGATTGATCTATTAAGCTTACACACTTTAGAGCTTTCCTTGGATTCAAAACCCCTAGGTTGCTCCTTGAAAATTTCTTCCTCAAGATAACCATTAAGGAATGCAGTCTTGACATCCATTTGCCAAACCTTATAATTATAGTGTGCTGCTATAGCTAAAAGAATTCAAATGGATTTAAGCATGGCTATTGGAGAAAATGTCTCTTTATAATCGATCCCTTCTCTTTGGCGAAACCTTTTTGCTACAAGCCTAGCTTTAAAGGTGTTAACCTTTCCATCTGCATCGGTCTTTCTCTTGAAGATCCATTTACATCCAATAGGTACAATACCTTCTGGAGGATCAAAAAGTGTCCAGACTTCATTTGTATACATGGAATCCATTTTAGTTCTCATAGCATCAATCCATTTAGAAGAATCTTTATCAGATAAAGCTTCTTCATATGTGGTAGGATCATCTATATGAAGACTATCTTCATGAGCATGCAACTTTTGCATATCATGTAGAAGGCCATATCTCTCCGGAGGATGAGATGCCCTACTAGATTTTGTAAGAGTTGGTGTGATGATATTTTCAATTGGAATAGGCTCCTCAGGTTGATCAATATTCATTTAATTAGTTTGTTCTGTTTCTTTAGATGACTCTTCATCTAATATTATCTTTTTTCCTATGCCACCTTCCTTTAGAATTCTTTCTCAAGAAAAATGGAATCTCTGCTTACAATAACTATTTGTTCAACAAGAAGATAAAAGTAATATCCTAAACTATATTTAGGATATCCAACAAACCTTCCTTTTATCGATTTCACATCCAACTTATTCGACTTTAATTTTTTGATAAAAGCTGGACATCCCCAAATCTTAACATGTTTAAGACTTGGTGTTCTACTATGCCATATCTGATATGGTGTAGTAGAAATGGATTTGGATGGAATATGATTAAGGATATAATAGGTAGTTTGGAGTGCATGACCCAAAAGAAAAATAGGAAGATCCGTATAACTCATCATCGATCGTACCATATCTAATAAAGTATGATTTCACCTTTCAGACACTCCATTTAACTGAGGTGTTCTAGGCGGTGTGAGTTGAGATACAATGCCATATTCCTTTAGGAACTCAATAAACTCGATACTCAAGTATTCACCTCCTCGATATTATCTCAGAGTTTTAATATTTTTCCCAGTTTGGTTTTCTACTTGGGCTTTGAATGCTTTAAACTTCTCAAAAGATTCAAATTTATTCTTTATAAGAAATAAATACCCAAATCTTGATAGATCATCTATAAAGGTTATAAAGTAGTAAAACCCACCTTTAGCCATTTCAGAAAATGGCCCACATACATCACTATGTATGACTTCTAACATATCAGTGGCTCTTGCCATTTGTCCTACAAATGGTGATCTAGTCATCTTGCCCTGAAGAAAAGCTTCACAAGTTGGATTAGATGTGGATTCAAGATTGCTCAAGATTCCCATCTTTTCTAACTTAGTGATCCTATATTCAGTAATATGACATAATCTTAAGTGCCATAGATGTTTGGAATTAAAAGTATTTTCAATTAGCATTGCATATTTATTACTCATAAATTGAAGCTCATTATTATTGGAATTATTATCAATATAATATAAACCACGTATTAAATAACCCAAGCCAATAATATTACTTCCAAAGTAAATATTACATACATCTCTTTTGAATAAAAATTCATAACATTTTCTAGTCAAACTAGAAATAGAGACTATGTTTCTATAAGCATTAGGTATATATAATACACCATCCAATAATAAAATATGATTACAAAGATCTATTAAAGTTGACCCTATAGCTTTAGCTACAATATTTGCACTATTTCCAAACTTTAAGGTTACTTCATTAGGCTTCAACTTTCTCTTATTTGCTAGATCCTGTAAAGATAAACAAATGTGAGAACTAGCACCAGTATCTAATACCCATGCATTTGATGAACCATTAGAACATTTAGAAAACTTAGAGAAAAACATACCTTCTCCAAAACTATCCTTTCCTTTAGTCTGTAAAGACTTAAGGAACTTAGGACAATTTCTTTTCCAATGTCCTTTACCTTCACAATAGTAACAATTACCCTTGTTTGGGTCTTCCCTCACCTGTCCCTTGCCTTTAGATTTGGCTATTCTATCTGTAGGCTTGACAACATTTGTCTTGCCTTTCTTTTTCTTATAACTCTTTTTTATAGTCTTACTAGAAGAAGCAATAAGAACAGTCTCCTTCCCTTTACTGCCTTGTATTACCTTTTAGGCTGTTATAAGCATGTTCAATAAATTAGCAAGTGTACACTCTACTTTATTTATATGAAAATTTTCAATGGTCTGCCAAAATGATTTAGGAAGTGATTGTAGGATCAAATCCATTTGGAGATGGAAGTCCATTGAAAAATATAGACTTTATAGTTCCTCAATTGATCTTATCATTGAGTTCACATGGACTGCCACATCCTCACTTTCTTTCATTTTAGCATGAAATAACCGCTTTGATATCTCATATCTAGCGGTCCTACTCTGTTCACCAAACAGCTCTTTCAGGTGAAGTAGGATTTCATTTGCACTATTGTACTTCTCATGTTGCCGATGGATATCGGTACTCATAGAAGCCCATATAATGCAACGTGCTTGCAATTCATGCTTTTTCCAATTTTTAAGAGTGTCTTGCTCCTCTTGAGAAGCATTTACGGGAAGTGAACCAGGTAGTGGTTGTTCTAATACATATAGTATTTCTTCGGAAGCCAAAACTACTTTTAGATTCCTTAGCAAATCTACAAAGTTTGGGCTCGTGAGCCTATGTTGGTCTAGTATGACGGAGAGTGGGTTTGATGATTTCATATTATTAAATTATCTGTAAAGGTAACAAAATTAGTTAGTTTAAATGACATCGTATAAAAAATCATTAGATTTGATCTTTAATCTTAATGATTTCCCACTAATTTGGCGGATCTTATTCTTCCAAGTAGGAAACAAAAATCCCTTGTTGGATGGATTTCTAGTGGGTGATGAAGTTCTTAATAAATTATAATATTCCTCAGGTACCCTTTGCCATTCTTGAAATATTAAAATTTATAAGTGACATTTTCCTGTCATCACATCTTATGTGATATTTCATCAATCAAGCTCTTAATATTTCATCTTATGTGACCTCAGGTACCCATTGCCATTCTTGGTCCTTGGCATTAATTAAGTCTATACCATTGGCATTGTGAAATGTATAAATTTGAATAGTACATGCCTCAGGTATGCCTATTTGCCATTCTTGGCATGTAGTATATTTATACACTCAAAACATCACTATGCTTAACAATAACATTGTATAAATCTCTTGGATTTATATATATCCCTATGTGTCCATAGCTGATATACATAATCCAAAATTATTCAATTTATTGCTCCAATGGAGAGCTTAGACTTAGATTTATTTGGAAGATTTTTGGGTCTCACTTTGCACATTAACCAATTTATACGTATCAAATACATAAATTGTACGACATACAATTATACATACAGATATGTATAAAAGCATATAAAACATACATATCTCATATGTGCATAAAACATGCAAATATGGATGCACAAATAAGGAGTGATCATGGACTAATTTTTATACCTATTTTAATACTAAAATAAATTACAAAAATTATTCTTGTCCATGAATACTTCAAGTATGAATATCCTTATCACCATCTCCATGGATTTGCTCCTTGAACTCCTTCAAGTCTCCTTGTTACAACTTTTGCAATAAACAAATAATCATTGACATGCCAAGGTTATTAATACATCCTAATACTATGTAATTAATATTTAATTACATAAACAATAATAAAATTAATTATTACAATACTAGAATGTAAAACCTTGTCCATAATCACTACTTGCAAGTATGGCATGCAAAAATTAATAAATGCAACTTTTGCATGTTATAATAATTTTGCAAACATAAAAAAAAATGTATGCTACAGTACCACTATTTACTGCTACAGTACCGCTATTTATTGCTACAATACCACTATTCACAACAATACTATAACATACAAAATACATTTTTTAGCATATTTTAGCCATAAAACTTGCAACCAACATATTTTAATCACAACATTTGTAATTAAACAATTTATTTAGTATGTATAAAATGCAAAAATGGGCTCTGATACCACTATTAGAAATCAGTTATGGTATTTAGACATAAATACATGTGTTGTAAGCACAAGTCTAAATAGAGTAAATTGAAAAAATTTGCTCATCATAACCCTTCATAAAATGAAGACTTTCATTTGCCCAAGATTCAAATTCCATTGAAATACACAACTAAATAAATTAAGCAATATACAAAAAAATAATTAATTAATTATAAGTTTGTAAATTTACTTGTTTTAGAGCTTAGTATTCCTTTTGTTCAATTCCTTGAATCAAATGCTTAGCCCTCCAAATGTAAGGCCTCTAGTTTGAAACACCAAAGCCTTATCTATCACTTACTTGCATTAATTAAACTTAGTAACGTGTATTAATTTAATTAAGAGCACAAGTATAGAGTATATGTTTAGTATATGTTGTGTTTATTTTTGGTTTATGATCTTATCATAACCAAAATTACTTAGTGATTTTTCTTAACTCTTTAAGCAAAAACTCACTTAAGCATTATTTTTCCTCCCTTCTCTTACCAAGTCACTAGACTTGCCTTAGAAATATCAAATGATATATGTGTAGTAATTTTCCACTAAGGAAAAGTATGCATTAATTAATTAAGTGATTATTAAGTATGCCACCTTAGGTATACACCTAACCATCCAAATGATTAAAAATGACACCTTAGGCATACTTTAGAAATATCCACTTAATTAATATGCCACCTTCCTTAATTCAATAATTGAGCTTACCACCTACACATATTAATGTATAAATTTGTATGTAAAGTATACATCAAATGTATTATTTTACATATTAAATTATACATATACATAGATATGGACTTTAATTAATCTTTGGTCCAAAATAAATTTTGACCTATGTCCAAACCAATTTGGACCATTAATATAAGTCCATAAATAAATAACAACATATATATATTTATTAATTTAATATATATTAATTAATATCCAATATTAATTAAATATTAATTAATAAATAATACTCTTATTTGAAATAGATTTCATGATATACTAGAATCATTGTTCAAAAACATAAATCTAATTCTATTAATTTTGATTAATTGATTAAACTCTTTTAATCAATAATTAGATTAATACTATAGTGAATAAATAAAACTCTATTAGGTGTGACTTACTAGGTTCATGTCTAAATGGCAATGAGAAAATATAATATTAACATTTAATATTATTTGAAACTCTTTTCAATTCTAAATGTGAAAATCCCAATTATTCACATTTAGTTCTCATAAGCTGTGAGTGACCCCTAGTATCGATATCACAACTATCTAATTATAAATGAATGCATATTATGATTCACACGAACCTAATCATAATTACCGTGCACTAAATTCCTTTCATTAAAGATCCCAATATAGCCTAGAGTCAAGGTATTATCAAACTCTAATAGCTTTATTATATGACCTCATCTTAAGTTTTAATTCTTGATAAAATACAATAAATACTATAACTCTTTCTAGTATTGAAACTCTTTTTCAGACTGTGTTGTATTTATCTTGACCAGGAATTTATTCATCAAGAATAAACTTAGATAGCATAGGATCTATCTCGTTTCACACTAGGTAATGAATCCCATCTTGGTTAAACATTCATCCCTACATTTAACTAATTAAAGCCACCACACGCCATATACCCATGTGATGATTAACACAAGTATGTAAGCGGTAACAAACTCTAACCACCTAAATGTGGATGACTATGCCACCTCAAGTCAAAGGACTATATGCACCATTATAATCTAGATTGTGATTATTGATTATATGTGAATATCCTTGCAATCACAATACTAATGTCACTGTTCGATTAACCCATCCAATGAGTATCCACATGTCTATTCTGATCACTCATATCAAGAAGCATGAGATTCACTAACTCCCACTATTAGTTTCTCACACTAATCAAGGAAAATAGATAGAGGTGATAGTCTAATCAATATTATCCAAATATTAATTAATCAACTACAAACAATTTATAGTAAATGTACTGAATAAATTCGTAACTCATATTATTAACTCTTTGATAATAAATTTATTCAACATAATACTAAAGGATAAATACTAAAAAAAATAACATATTTATTTAAAAGAATATTTTACTGCCACAGGGATTATATACAATGTTTAAATAATTACAAAAATGCCACTAGGGCATACCTTATACTAACAAGAACATCACAGATCATCTCCATATAGGCCATAGGCTAATGGGCCCATGGAAGCTACAAATAAGAACATAAAAGGAATCCTGGCTAAGATGATCGAGAATTATCGAGATTGGGCGGATTACTTGTAGTTTGCATTATGGGGGTACTGAACTACTGCTAAAACTTCAATAGGAGCTACCCCATATTCCTTGGTATATGGATGTGAAGCTGTATTGCCAATAGAAGTTAAGGTTCAATCACTAAGGGTTCTTTTAGAGTCTAAGATCCCTGAGTACCTATGGGTGGAAAGTCGATTAGCATAGCTGACACTATTGAATGAAAAGAGGATGAAGGCTGTTTATCATTCTCAATTATATAAGAGGAGGATAGCCCGAGGGCCTACAATAAGAATATCAAAGAAGGGGACTTAGTGATCAAGCTTATAAAGCCGATTATGATTGATCCATGAGGGAAATTCAAGCTGAACTAGGAGGGTCCTTATGTGGTAAAGAGGTTGTTCTCCAAGGATGTAGCTATCCTATCTAACATTGAAGGAAATGAATTTCAGGAGCCCATCAACCTAGACAAGCTTAATAAGTACTTTTTGTAAAAGTCTCATTAGGGAGAAAACCTCAAAAAGAGGTTGTCTAGGCAAAAGTTAAAGACAAAAAAATGAAAAAATAAAAGAGTCCTATTGGATTGAAAACCCCAAAAGAGGTGGTCCAGGAAAAATTTAAGGACATGTAAATGGAGAGAGAAAGAGCTGAAAATGGTTAGTTGGAAAACTTACAAGGGCAAACCAACTAACGACATAAGTTATGTTAGAAGCAAAATGTATATTCATATTGTGCTTAAAGTTAAAAGAAACAGATTGCTTTAATTACTGTTAAACATTGTGTTAAGTGTCTATTACAAACTATTTAACTAAAAAGGGAAACTCTATCTAACCAAAAGAGAAACGATGACTTAATTCATGAACTCATTTTATTTTCTCCTCTTTTATTGAATATACCAAGCACTCAATGCTTGTAATTCTTTTATTCTTTTATTTCAAATAAACTCATCTCTTTTTGCTTGTTGCAATTGAATCCATGCCTTGTAATGATCATCTGTGGTTGGATCCCCATTATATTCTATGTTCCTTTAGATGATTCTTTGAGGCTAGGTAGCCACTAGGTTATCCAAGAAGTTCTAGGTGAGCAGTCCTGGTTTGAATTCATGCACTAACTCCACTATTAGCTATTTTTGTCCATATTGGTGGTAGAGTCGGGCAGGATTGTAAGAAGTGCATAAATAAAGGCCAAAGATAGGAACACAGTAAGTGTAAAACTGAACAATCACATGTTGCAACCTCCACCATAGGCACATCCATCAATTCAAGTATCGAGAAATATGGATAACTAGTCCTGAATGTTCTCAAGTATAGGATACCATTTTCTAGTTCGGTAATGCTTAGCTCTATATCATGCTATGTCTCGGAGAGGCTCAATTATTCTCAGCTTTTTATGAAACCACATTGGTAGGAGCGATGGGTAAATAAAATGCTAGCAAATCAGAAAATAGAAGTCAGAAAATAAGAAGATTACCTCCAATAAGAATGGACTCCTAGAAAATTGTTTGGTCTCCAAAAAGTTATCCAGTCTAATTATGGTTTCCACTAGGATGAGGGGGGACAGATTGAGTCTCACTTCCACCTATTCTAGAATGTGGAGTTTTAAATCATAGTTTTTAGATGGTGAGATAAACAGGAATTGGGCGTACAAGCAAAGAGCTATTATTCAGGGCCAGTAAACCTCTCCCCTGTCTACATTCAAGATAGCTTTAAGGAAGGGTTCTAATGCAATCTCTTAGCCAAGAATGTAGTGAGATGAAGACTGGGGTAGAAGGTTGAATAACCAGGCCTTCTGATCCTGAACAGAAAGTGAGTCCGGGGTTCCAAGTGTAGGGATCGCGAGCTAGCATGAAGAATCCATTTGACAACCTAAGAGTACTTCAAAATATTTTGGTAGGGGGCATAGCCCAACTATATTGAACTAGAAAATGTGTTTTTAAGGATCCCAGAATTGAGCTACTGCATGAAAAAAATGGGAAGTTGATTCTATTAGCATGGAGCAATTTGAAGATGGATAAGTGAAACAACTTTAATTTGGCCCATGACGTGTTGTCATAGCTCTTCAATATTAGTTGTAGCAATTTGAGGCTTCTTTCAACCATAATTTAAGCTTTTAGGGATATTTAGTGAGAGAGAATAGAGGTTTAAGGTGAAGATAGCTAGAATTGGGACTAAAGGTGAAGGATTGAAAGCTAAAAAAGGGGAAAAATTGACCTGACAATGAGGTGATTGCCTCATCAAAGAGGTGTCACCTTAGTACAAAGAAGTGATCGCCTCTTCAGCAGGAGGTCATGAGGCAATCACCTATTTAGTAGAAAGTTGTCACCTCTTTAATGATAATTAATGAGCTTCTGCTAGACCATGACTGTCTCAGCTTTATGAATTTGAAGTGTAATAATGAAAAGGGGGAGAACATCTTTATAATTATTGATGCTAAAATTGTATGCAAAAAATAATAAATAAAATTCATTGCAATAAAATTCAATTTTGAAAGCATCTTATTAACAAAGAATAAAGTGTGCAAATGTCAAAAGTAAATAGATGAATAATAATGGTAGTCAAAAGGGGATAATTCATAGATCCTAGTATATCAAGAGTCTAAATTAGTCCCCTCAGGGTCATCCCCTCCTTTGGTGATGCCATCATTACCATCCTCATTGTCATCGTCATCCTCATTTATCTAGAGAACTTTAATCTGTCGCTCAAGGGTGGTAATCCTCACATGGTTGGCCTCATCACGATCCTGTTCAAGCATATCACAAGTTAGTAAATCATTCAAGCATGCATACATATAGGTGTAGGAAAGGTTATTTTTCTCCATTGCTGTGTGATGTCCAACATATAATCCCTCTGGGCCTCAATCATTTGATACATGTATAGGCCTTATTCTAGAGGAATTTGCATTATTAAGAGAATGTTAGGACTGACAAATGTGTTAAGAATAATTTAGGAGACAGGTTAAGAGCAAACTCACGTGAGTAGCATCTTTGGGAGTACATGCAGGTGTGAGCTCCTCATCTAAGGTCAGGAATTAACGAGACAACTCTCTGGGAGGAACCCAGAAATGAGCTAGAGAATTACGTGTGTAAATGAAACTACCAGTGATAAAATGGGAGCTAGTCATAGGGGGTCTTATCTCCTCAGCTGTAGTCAAAGTCCCCTATTTACATGAATCCAGATGGTATTTTAGGGGCTCTCTCCCTCACACCTGAGGTCTAGCCTGGAGTATAGGTCTAGCCACTGTAGCTTGAAAATAAATGAAGACTATGTTAAGACATCATAATTCTGAATGGAAAGGGGAGTATCAAACAACTACCTGTGAAGTAGAGGCAGTAGTCAAGGGAACTACCTGTAAGAGGTGGGTTTGGAAAAACTCCATATATTGACTCTTGATCTAGATGGTGTGGTCCATGGCTAGCTCTCCAATAATAGCTTGATCCAGTTCAGACCCCTCTAGCTCATGAGTCCACAATATGCTTCTCGTGGGAGATTTAGGCACACGCCTCGTGCCATCTCCCTAACTCCAATTTAGGATCCACTCACTGAGATACCAGGCTCGATAGCCTGGTCCATAAAGGAGGACCCTCTTTTGAGCTAACAGTCTAGAATGAGTCATCTTCACATTCCATCTGCCCTCAGGCCCCTATAAATCAACCCAAATCTGCAATGAAGATATCAATAGGCAAGTAAGTGAAATTTTCAAAATCACTAACATGTAATGTGGGAGTTATAGGTATCATATCCTATGTCAAAGAATTCAAATACTACCGGTGAATATGTACTCAGGCCAAATGCCTCTTTAAGACACGGTTGTCGCCCTACCTACTGATGGTAGGAAAGTCATCCCCCATTTGCATCAGACCAATGAGCAGCTCCAAATCTAGGGTCCACACTTGCAAAAGAAAGAGGGATAGAAAATGTTAGTGAGTAGATATTACAATGACTTAAAAAGAAAGAGAGGTAGAATGTACTAGTACAACGTGCCAAAAGCCATAGAATCTCTTAGTCCCATGAAACACCTCATTCATTCTCCAGTAAAGATAGGTTAGAGCACAACTCCCCCAATCAAATGAGGAAACCTGATCCAAGTCCCAGAGAGGCAATAGAAACATAAGATCTATTGAGCTGGTAGTGTCAACAAAGAAGGTGGTGCTGAGGAGATAAACTAAAAAGGTGTGCACCACCTGATCAATCTTGCATGGGGTGACCATCGTTGTACCTCTATCCCAGGTGTAAAAACCCTGAATCGACTCGAGTTTGAGAGTATGAGTCCCCTTCATGTATGGGACCATACTTAGAAGGTGCTCTATATAAGCAACCTTATTTAGGCCCAGCTGGTGAAGGCTCATGTCAAAAGGAATAGAATCTTTGGTGCACGTGATCCTAGTAATGGCAGTGAAAGAGACAAGGTCTAGGGTGAGCTTTATGAACAGAAGATGGAAGGTGTGTATCATGCCAAACCACCTCTCCATCAATGCATAGAGTGGTTGATAGCCCATCTGACCTTGCTCTGAAGGGAGTGACAATACAAAGTCTTTGAAATTGGTATCCTAAATTCAGCCCTTTTAGTCGTTGATCAAATCGTTATAGAAAACTCAGGCCCCATGAAAGTTTCTAATCCCCTTGAATGTTTGTGTGTCATGCTACAAAAGAGAAGGAATGAGAATCAGGGAAGTTGAATAAAAATATTGCTCAATTTCGTTCACCCTGTCACAGAGGCATAGCGCCTCATGGAAGAGGCAATTGCCTCATTAAAGAGGCAATCACCCTTATGCATAAGGTGATTACTCTTGGCCATGAGGAAATCCTCTATGTGCTGGCACAGAGGTGATCACCCTTTTTTATAAAGCGATTGCCTCATCGATGAGGTGATTGCCTCTTCATAAGGTGATCGCCTTTGCGTGTCGGGGACAGCGAATGATTTTCGAATTTTTTACCTAAAATCATAGATGCATAATTAATCAACCTATTTTTCAATCATAAACCATAATGGACATAAATGCAATCTAACATGATGTAATTTGCAAAAAAATAAGAAGAATTTAAGAACTAACCTTTCTAGATACCGATGAACAGATATGGCTCCTTAAGTCAACTAGGAGAGGGATTGTATCCCCCTTTAACAAGCCAAAGCTAGGAGGGGCATTCACAGAGGGAAAAATCCAATCCCATTCAGGTGTGGGTGGTGTCCTCTCATCATCCATTTTTTGAAAGAGTAAGTGTGTGGGAAGGAAGAAGGAAAAGAAAATAGAAGAGAGAAGGGGGGAAAAGAAAAAAATAAAAGGGGATGCTTTTATAGTGGGAAAGAAAGAAGGTTAGGTTAAAAAAAAGAAGGGTGAAAAATGATGATGATGAAATGAAAGAAATGGTGATAATGACAACAAAAGATTTTCCTCGAGCGCATCCTAAATATTAAGGTTTTTGAATGAAAGTACTTTAGTCAAATATTTTTTTATTTTGGATAATGTATTGGGTTAGGAGAACCCATAGATTATAAGGGTTGTTTGGGTTGTATCCTTAAAGCTCAAAATTGAGAAAGGGTTATAGCCTCGAAGCTCGAAGTTGAGAAAGGGCTATTTGAGTTGTATCCTTGAAGCTTGAAGTTGAGAAAGAGCTATTCAGGTTGTATCCCTAAAGCTAAAAGTTGACAAAGGGCTATTCGAGTTGTATCCCCAAAGCTCAAAGTTAAGAAAGGGTTGTATCCCTAAAGTTCAAAGTTGAGAAAGGGCTGTTCGGATTGTATCCCCAAAGCTCGAAGTTGAGAAAAGGTTGTTCGGGTTATATCCCCAAAGCTCAAAGTTGAGAAGGACCATTCGAGTTGTATCCCTAAAGTCTGTGTTTTAGTTGAGTAAGGATCAGGCTAGGAAAACCCGAGAGTCTTTGTTTCAGTTGAGTGACGATCAGGCCAGGAAAACCTGAGAGTCTTTATTTCAGTTGAGTGATGATCGGGCCAAAAAAACCCAAAAGTCCTCATTTTAGTCAATTGAAAATTGAGCTAGGAAACTCGAGAGTCTGTGTCTCAGTTAAGTATTGAATCATGCCAAGAAAAGAGTCTTCATTTCGATTGAGTGATCATTGGGCCAGGAAAACCCCAGAGTCTTCATTTTGGTTGAGTGATGATTAGGCTAGGAAAACCCGAGAGTCTTCATTTTGGTTGAGTGACAATCAAGCCAGGAAAACTTGAGGATTATCGTTGTCAGACAATATAAGCAGTTGATTGGGCCAAGAAAACTTAAGGATCATGATCATGTTTCTAGATTAAAGAATCCACCTCCTAATTGAAGCTCGAGAGTCAGGTATGTTATTTATTACTCTATTGTATTGTGCATGTCATATTTTGAAAAATTATCATTTCATGTATTTGGCTTTTCGAAAAATCAGGGGGCAAACTGTAGAACCCAGTTCGATTGACCCGTGATAGGGGTGAATTGTGGATACTCGGTTTAGTTGGCCCACAATAGAGCCTGATGATGTGAAATGTAAAACTTAAATGCAAGAAGGAAACCCTAAAAACTTCTAAAAAATGAGCCAGAAGGCTATAAACCCATGAACAAGCCTGAAACCTTCAAAAATTAGTCTAAATCACCTAGGCCCATTAGGCTTAATGCAGGGTAGGTCAGAGAGGCGAACGCCTTTGTGAAGAGGCAATTGCCTTTATAGTAGCTACTAAAAAGGTGATTGCCTCATTATAGAGGTGTTGCCTCTATAGTAGCCACTTGCTTCTACATTAAATACAGAGATAATCATGGCATCCAAATTGGTGGGCCCACCTCCTTTGCAACTTAGCCTTTAGTTTGAAAAGATAACATTAAGAGAAGAAAGGGGCTAAGAAATGCAATGATGGAGGAGTAATAAGGGTATAGGCTAAGGGATGTGAATAAAAAAGAGGAAAAAAAGAGAGAGGGGACTATTGGCATTTTAAAAAATAAAAAACTTAGCAAAAAAAGAGAATTATAGAGAGAAAAAAGAGTTCTAAGGTGAAAAAGGAAGGAAAAAACTGTTCTTGAGGAAGCAAGCTTAGAAGAGGATTTCTCTTAAAGAGAAAAAGGGAAGAAACTTGCATTTAAGGAGAAGATCAACATTTCAAAACATTTATCAGGGCCAAACATATTTGAGAGCTCACTTTTCAGTAAACATCTTATCCCTCTTCAAGTTTGCATGACTCATTCCTTATTTATTTATATGTAATTTCTAGTCTTCTTATTCACTAGCTTCTATATTCTTTCATTTATGTTTATTATTCATAATATGCATTGCTTCTCACATGATTCACTGAGCTCTAAGTGAAATTGCATATTTAGCTAGCTTTTAATAATAGATCTTTACTTGAATTGAAAGACTTGCCATTTTGAGAGTTGTTTGAGAATGCTCATGGGGCGATCGCCTCTCTATCATGAGGTGATTGCCTCTTCACAGAGGCAATTTCCACTCTAATAGCATCTCATATGACCTTGTCTCACATTCTTATAAGTTATGAAGAGCTTCCATGCATGTATAGGCCCTAGCATGTTTAAATATATCTTGTATGAGTGCCTTACTATGTTGTTAAATTAAATTTTAGAGCTTATATTTCTATGGTTTTGATTCCTTTATTTACTAAATTGATCTATGAACTAATCTTATGAACTTTTATGCATGATCTTTATGTATTTTGAGGAATTAATATTTTTCCTATTATAAGGATCCATTGGTGATTTGTGATCATCAATTGTTCATCCTATTAATTAGTTCTTGAGAGATTTTATTTGATTTAAGTAGTTTTCTTTTGGTTTATTTTTGTTTATTATACTATTATTTAAGTACAAAGCATTGTAATCCCTAATCCCTTTTCCCCTTCGATTTGGATTGTATAGTTGTAAATTATATCTTTTTGTTTACTTGTGGTGAATGTTGGGACCAGTCACATGAAATTAATTGATATGCAAATACATGCTTAATCATAAAATGCAATAATCATTTAAAGGAAATTGCAATTCACTTGATAATAAAGAAATCATTGAATAATTAATGGTAATAAACTATAAAATGTAAATGGAACCAACCGTAAGGTTGGGTAGACATTCAAACGCCCATACCCATTTTCCAATCTCGTTCTCTGATGATGGCTTTTGGGAACCTCTGTGGAATCCAGTTACCATATAACTATGTCTTAGCTTTCATCTGAGTGGTGACTCCATCTCCGAGTAGGCTTTAAGACCTATGTCGTATTTCCTAGTGGGCTTCGAGCCCACACAGTGCCATGGTCATTAAACACTTGGGCGTGTTGAACTCTCATGTCCTTTTTCCATCTCCTATGTAGCTTCTTTTGGGGAATGTTGACTCCACTTTACCTTTACTATTGAAATTTCTTTGTTGTGCAATTTTTTTATCTACCTATTAAGAATTTTAATTGGTTCTTCTTTATAATTTAAATCTTCTGTTAACTGTATTTCTGACTCTTATACTACATGGCTAGGATCATATCTATATCTTGTTAACGTGGAAACATGGAAATTCTATGGAGTCTCACCATAGTTAGTTTATAATGGAAATCACTAATGTTAAATATTGTCATCTCATATTTTCCTTTCTTATGTCGATTCTTCTAAACCATTTTAACTATGGAAATCATTTTATTTCATAATACATTCTAATCCCTAACTATATAGTCCTTATACACATTCTTACATGCTACATGCTATTAAAATTCCTAAAGTAATATACACAATTATTACTACATTTATAAGAATAATTTCCAAAAATTATTCCTTATGAGGTTTGACAACATTTGCAATTCTAAAGTCTTCACCATGGTTGTCACTACGAACTTACCAATAAACTAATCTTAGCTTTGTTGATCCCTACCTTAAAATAAGTCAAATTTTAACTCTAAACCATGCAATGATATGTCCAAGAACTTTGACTATGTAATACATTAATATTCTCAGCCAATAAAATATTAAATCATTAACTATTATTCATAAAATTTCTATTTCCTTCAAAGTGGAATACCCTCAAAATATCATATAGACTTTCAAAATTACATTTTAGAATATCACTTTTAACTAGATCTCATCTTTTTTATCATGTTTCAAGTCCTATATTATAAAAGAAAATTTTACTATACCATTAAATATACATAATTTCATCCACAATATATGTGGAGTTTCAAGTAGACTTAGTATTGTCTTTAATATCTTTCAACTGTATTCTTAACTAGCCTTAAATTCTCAATCATAATGTCTCCAAGAATATTCAATCTTTAAATATTACTTTTATTTTCACAAGTTATATTCTTATAAATCATTTCTGCCAACACCTTATCTTTCATCACAATTCATTCATGTATCTTAGAATGTAATAAATCAAATGTTACACTATTAAATAAAAATTTCACTCATTTCTCTTTTGCTTTCCTTAAATTTTATCTTTCTATGAAATTCATCAAAATTTCTTATATACTTCTTTCATAATAATTTTTTTTCTTAACAATAATTCCACCCTTAGTATGACTAGCATTATTTAAACTATGTTATCATTCCATAAGATCAATCAGTTAAATTCTCTATTCAGCCTTTAAGACTATGCCTTTAGTTTTCTTGAGCTAAACACTCCAACTATAGATTTGAATCTTAAACTTTATTTCCTATTCAACATGCTTGTCTGTGCATATACCATTCTACTATGCATATATCTTATATAATTTATAAATTTTATACTTACTACTACATAACAATCCTTTTTACTATTTAGTACCAACAAGTAACATTAACTTCTCTTTGTTCTTTTTTTTTTTTTTGCATTTGATTACACCATGTGATAAGTTCAAGCATTCTAGTGAGCTTCATTTCCTATCTAACCTTTCATACATCTATTTTTCTCTTGATGAAAAATATAGTCTCTTAATATATATATATATATATATATATATATATATATATATCCTTAGATGACATAAATTAATATGTTGCTTTATTAAATAAAAATTTAACTTACCATAAACAAGGAGTTTTTATATTTCCATTACCACTCACAAAATTTATCAACTATAACCATATTTTGATTTCAAATCCTCAAATAATCAAATTCTCAAATATTATTCTATTTCTAACTATTTTTTCCTTCTTTCATAAATTATATTTCTATAAATTATTTCTACTGGCATTTCAAGCTTCACTGCAAATCAACCATGTATGTGAGATAGAATAAGTCAAATTCAACTCTATTAAATACAAATTCCATTCCTAACATTCATACTACTTCATAGACTCATTATCAATCCCAAATTTTAAACCATAATTCTATTAAGATCTCATATCCTTATTACCAAATTCTTTAAGATAACCAATCTTTGTAGCATTCTTTCATTCCCATTTTATAAATAACCTAGAATCAATTAAACCTAGGCTTTTATATAAGGGTGCCATTCGATATGGTGCAATTGACAGTGATGCTAACCCTAGTATAGTTTTTATCTCAAATTAGTCTCTAGATGTGGAGGTAAACTCGGTAAATCTTCTAGAAATACATTTGCAAATTCCTTCACTACCGGAATATCCATTACTCCTAGACTAACTTTAGATACATCTACCACATTAGCCAAATAAGCTTCACCTTTTTAATCAAATGGAAAGCAACAATAACTGAAATCAAAAAGCAACTCACCTTAAAATCTCATAAAATATATACATTAGCAATCAAACTATAACTCATCCATCATATGTTCACACTCATCTCAATCACATAATTTCACCCAAGAATTTAATCAATACTTATACTCACCTTTTATTTGTCAGTCACTATATGGATAACTTGTATCACCTTCTCAAGCTTTACGAATGCTTTGAGATCCTAAAATATGACATATATATGATTAAGAATATACCTATAATGAGTTTTTATGCTTATTATATAATTAGGATATGTTATATATATATGTAAGCCTAACATTTATGTTTTTTTTTATTGGACAGCTTAGCCTTACTAGACTTGAGAGTGAACAACTCTCACCACACAATTTCAAAATACTTGATTGATTTTTTCTATAAAATTAGATATATAGGGCTATAACATATCCAAAAATCAGCACAATTAATGGTGAAATTTTGAATTCAGACCTATGTTTTGTACAAAAATAGCTCAACCAGGTCACTTTTATTTTAGAATTTCTTAAGTTATACAAGTCCAATTATAAAACCTTACTTCAGGAACTTCAATAACACATAACAAAATAACTTTCATGTTCTATAATTCATTTACTTTAGCCTCTAAGGCCCTCATATTATCTAAGAAAGATCATACTACTTGCAGATATAGCAATCAGAATTAGCCCCACGCCAAAGGTGATTTCTCATTACAAATATATTATTTCATCAAACTGCACCATAGGGTATTAGATAACATATAAAGGAACAAAACTCATATTTAACAATTTGCTTAATTCAGCCTCCAAGGGTCTCATAATTATTAGGCAAAAGAAAGCTACATGCAGCAAATACAATCTAAACTAGTCCCAATCAAAAGAAGAATTTCTCATCACACACACCAATCTCATAATACAACTTTATAAACATTTATATAAGATAAAAATCTACAAGTTTTATGTTTTGTATTTCTCCTAATCCTTCTTCTATGGCTATGAAAACAAGGGTGTAAAAATTTTGCTCTAAAATAGATTTCAAAAGTTATAAAATCATTTTCACACCATTAACACATAACTTCAAATATAATTTACAAGGAAAATAATTAATTCACCAAATTAGGAGCTAAAATCACCAAGATTCAAGTTTGGGAGTTTCAGAGAAAAAGGAATTAATTTTTTTTATGGCAAAAGAACTATGGCTTACAGTTGAGAAAGAGTAGAGCTTTCTAGTTTCCTACAAGACAAAGACAATCTCATAAATATCCACTATCGTATGTTATTATATATATTATCATATATTATGATAATCATCATCATCATTAACTATCAACCTAAAATTTCAAATCAATCCATGTAAATAAGTCTACTAGATTTACTTCCATACATATTTATTTATTGACTAAATGTACAATTTTATAATACCCCCAAATACATCCTATGTTGCACATACTCAAATATACCATTGAAATGCACTTTGGCAAATATAAAACAAATGAAAGGATGTAGAATTCATATAGTTAAATGGAATGATTTGAGGTGCATATGTTCAAGTGAATTATATGCATTATTGGTGATAATTCTTGAGCTAGTTGTGGTGGTGTATTTGTATGTTCAACCCCATGCACAGACTCAGACTCACTTGCAGTAGGATCTTTGATCGGACACTCCCTACTCTTCCTATTCAAAATATAAACACTTATACTTAATTCTTAATATCTATATGTATTCCTAACATGTACATACATTCACATTTTTATCCTAAGGGATTCTAAACCATGCTCTGATACCACTAAATGTGACATTTATTAAGGATACTAGACATAAATTGTACGCATATGACTAATAAATAATATATCCATTAAAATTAAATTTTAGTTCATGAGTCAATATATATACAAGACTATTTATATAAATAGCACATAAAACACACCATAAAGGCTCATAATGTTAAACATTTCATATATTTCCTTATGTTATTTATATACAATACACTGGCATGTTATTTATGTACAATACACTGGCCTTAATACAAAAAATGAAAATTTTCTAAGCATGTTACATTTTATAAAACTAAAAATGACCTCTTGTTGACTCACCTGACGCAATGCTAGTGCAATTGATGCAAATGTTTCTTTAAAATAGACCATAATTCTTTTAGTCTTGAAAAATAATACAGAGGAGTGAGCTTGCAACTCAGCAAATGAATAATATAATATTCTATAAAAAATAACACATTCAAACATGTAGTATTATCAATTATTAATCCATTCAATGTTTAACTATAATTTATAGTATGTACATAGTCATAGTAGCATAGTATGTACAACATATTTCTTTAGTCTTTATACGGCTTTTCAAAGGGATTTCATAATGCACACAACATTGCCATAATCATGGTATTTTCTTTTAGACAACAATGAACTTATAATATGTACAAATTTGTTATAGCATAGTATTTTCTTTTGAACAGTAATGTACTTATGAATTATGTGTAATTCAATTTTTTTATTCATGAATCCCTATACACACACAACCTTGCCATAATCTTTTGCTAATTGTATTTTTTTATTAGTTTTTTTATAACTGATAACTTGTTTTCCAGAATCCTTGAGCTGGAACCCTATAAGTGATCAACAAAGGGCAATGTGAGAGGTGGGGAGGATCCCCACAAACCCTCTAATGCCTAAGTCAGAAGATGTAGAGAGAGAGTTTAGAGGGAGAAAGAGAACAATGAGAGTATGAGAGAATGGAATGAATGAGAATGAGGGACATAGGGCCCTATTTATAGGGATAATGATGCTCAAACCTAAGAGAAATAGGATTCTTCTTTGATGAGAGTCCTATGCCAACTAAAAGAGTGTTCCTTCCTCTATGAGAGTCTCCCTATCATGAATCTTTTTCTATTTGTCTTAGGTGTCCTTCCCCTGCAAGCAACCCTATATAGGAGAATAAAATACCTTATTTAAATAGGAATATATATGTAGGGTATCAAGAGTCCCCCCTTGGGAGTATACTCAGATATTTATGTCTGATATTTCTGAGTTCACTAGGTGGATATAGACGTTATTGCCTTGTCCAGAGTGAAACTACTTGAATCACGACATTTGATATAGAAAGGTGCACTGAGGTGGCAAGTCTTAGTCATAAAAAGATATGAAGCTTAGCATTGAGTCTTGAAATCATCATATAAGGACATCATAGAAGTGCTAGCTAGACTTGGGTACCTAAAACCTATAATAAAAGTGTTGCATAAGGGATTAACCTGCCATAATAGAGACAGCTTGGCAGAACCAGTCGTCATTGGATTTTTTATGTTCAGTGCATTAAAAGCATGGCCTGAGTGCCAGATAATCTTAGTGCATTAAAAGCGCGACCCATGTGTCGAACCTCAGTACTATAAAAGTGACTTGAGGGTGCCAGCTTCAGCCACTGGACTTAGATGCTTAATGTTATAACTCAAGGCTTAGATGCTCAAAACCTTAGTACTATAGAAGTGACTTAAGGGTGTCAGCTTCAGTCATTGGACCTAGATGCTCGAGGATTAAATGCTTGGTGCTATAACTCAAGGCTTAGATGCTCGGAACCTCAGTACTATAGAAGTGACCTGAGGGTGCCAGTTTTAGTCACTAGACTTAGATTCTTAGTTCATTTCTTAGTGCATTAGAAGCAACTTGAGGGTGCCAGCTTTAGTTATTAGAGATTGATGCCCAAGTGTTAGATGCTTGATGTATGGTATAGCTAGCAGTGATATGTGCAGGTTTAGTAACTATTATGTCCTTTCAATGACTTTTTGAAATTTGAATTGTGTAACTATCACATCTGTTCGTGTGTCCGAAGATGAGATGTTTTTGTTGCCACAATAATGACTACTCAATTAGTAGGTCTTTTCCACTTCCCAGACTACCCTTAATGGTGTGGGAGAGATTAAAAAAATTTATGAGGGTAGTAATGGTTATTCTAGATCCTTTAATTGTCATATAAGTGCACTAGACCTTTCGATTTGTTGCATTTTTCACTTCTTCCTATCTTCTTTTCTTTTTCTCCATTCATTTCGCATGCATTCTGTCATCAGGTTGTTTCATAACAAGCTTGCATTCTACATTCAGGTGAAGCTTTCTTATTTCCTATATTTTCCTTTTGTTTTTTAAATAAACTCTATGGCACCGAGGAAATAAATTAGCTCCGGTCTATTTGTCTCTAGGATAGATGAGGACATGCTAAAATGGTAGCAAAGACATTTTAGCATTCCTGTCAATTTCACTTTGCACACTGTAGATAGGAGATTTAGAGCCCACACCCCTATGTTAGACTTTAATAGACTAGTCATGTATTTTGACCAGTTAGAGGGGCGTTTGAAGTTCCCTCTAGACTCCTTCACGAATGAGTTCTTGAATAGATATAATATAGCTCTCGGGAAACTCCATCCCAATAGCTATTAGATTCTAACCAGGTTTATAGAGTTAATGCACGAGGATGGTAGAGAGCCGGACTTGGACATCCTATAATACCTCTACAACTTGAATAAGAAAAAGGGGGAGCTTATGTTCTCTCTATTAGCCATCCTTAACCATAACCTTTTTATGAAACTTCTGGAACTCCACAAGAAGTGGAGACATAGATTTTTTATTGTCAAATACCCTTCGGGCTTTGTGGATGTACAACAGATGTGGTCCGATGAGTGCCATAAAGTAAAGCATCCCCTGAGATTATCTGATTAGGATACAGACATGGTTATAAGAATTCACCTTCATGGCATAGCTAATGCCCAATCTGTGGAAAATATGTCCAAGAGATATCTTTGGAGAGTCTACCCTGATTGTGTACAACCCACTGGTATGTTTTGACCTTTGAAAGGTATCATTCTGACTTATGTATTTTCATTTTTATTTATAAATGGCTAAATTTTTTTCCTTTATGGATGGGATTTAGTTTATAGATGATGAGCCAGAGGTGTAAGAGGATGTTCAGATATCCTTTCCCTCATTTGAGCTTATAGTGTCGGCAGTTCCAGCTGAGGATATGGACAGCTTGAAAGGAAAGACTTTAGCTAGGTCTTCTCAGGCTGAGGGGCTGAAGAGGGGAGTCCTAGACAAGGACTCGAATACTGAGGAGCTATGCGAGGAAATCTTCTTTAAGTGTCTGAAGCTATCTGAGTGTCCGAATATGAAGTCTTAGATCCTCAACACTTAGGTAAGAGACCACTTTGCAGAGTCTCTAAGGCTGCCAGCTGATATATAGCACTAAATGGATGAGGATAGTGAGGAGTTGTACAACTCCATGATCGAGCATTCATTAGAGGTAAATACCTTATTTTATTAATCTTGTGTTTTTGTGCTTCAAGGCAATGACATTTGTTCTTTCTTTCAGATGACTCAGGCTTTGATGTTAGTAAAGGATAACTACTGCTACCTAAAAAGCCAATATATCCTAAAGGAGATAGAGGTGGGCACTATAGCCATCGACTTTAAGAAGAAGTTAGATAAGGCGATGGTGGCACTGGAGCTTTGCCAAACTAAACATGAAAAAGCTGGGTCTGAGGTAAAGGCGAGTCAGAAGAAGGTGGCTGATATGGAGCATAGTCAGGCTTAATTGACTACTAAGATCAAGGAGTAGGACTTGTAGATCGCTGACCTGGAGAAGAAGTTGGGTGAGGCTGAGAAATCCCGTGAAGATGAGAAAATGATCTACTAGAACATGGTTGGGGGGTTTCTTAAGGCATATAAATCCAAGTGTCGGAGGGTCCTACTCACACAAAATTCAGATCTTGACTTCTTAGACTTGGATAAGATAATACTAGCTGAACTAGCTAGGATCACCTCCAAAGAAGATGCTCAGAGCAAGGCCTCTACCCAAAGTGCAAAGAATCCTAAGAAATCCACTAAGTCTTCAGTTGGGGGACTGTCTTCTGAGTCTCCTGTGCCTATTGGTGCTATTACTATTATCCTCGCATCTATCTCTGAGTCTCCCATTTTAAGTGTCCCTTCATATGAGCTTTCTGATGCTAAGTTGTTAGATTGAAAGTTTTTTTGACATTTTATAATGTAACCTTTCTTATGAATGAGAATATTTTATTTGATAAATTCTAAGTACATCTACTGATAATATTTTCAAAGATAATTTGAGTTTCAATATCATTGTAATTCCTTCCTCTACCTGTCTCTAATTTTGTATGCCCTTTTAGATGTTTTCTCTATGATTTGATAGGACCTTCCTAATTAGGTCTAAGCTTTCCTATACCAGAGTTGCCTTTACTGATGTTTGCCCTTTTGAGTACCCAATCTCCAGCTTTGAAATGTCCTAGCCAGATGATGGTGGTATTCAACTATCCTCTATCTTTATGCCTTTGTAATAGCAGATGCCCATTCCCTTCTCTCCTCTAGTAGATCCAGACATATCTAGGTGTTAATGTTGTTGACTTCCTGATCTAATTCCTCACTAACCCTATAACTTGGTGACCCAATTTCCACTAGTATTACTGCGTCCATCCTGTAGGTTAGCCTGAATGGCGTCTCTCTTGTGGAGGTTACAGGTGTAGTCCTATAAGCCTAGATGACATTATTGAGCTCTTCAACCTATTTTCCTTTCTTTTCATTGAGTCGCTTCTTTAGCCTTTGCATGATGATTCTATTAATGACCTATATCTGTCCATTTGTTTGCGGGTAAGCTACTGAGGTAAATTAGAGCTTTATTCGGAGGTTAAAAAAATTTCTAAATTTCTCATTATTGAACTATTTTCCATTGTCTGCGATTAGGGTATGTGGTATTTCAAACCTACAGATGATTTCTTTCCAAAAGAAGTATTGTATCCAGGCTTCCGTTATGATCGGTACAGCTTCCACTTTTACCCATTTGGTGAAATGGTCTATAACCATGATCAAGAATTTCTTCTGGGACATTGAGGTAGGGAAGGGACCCAGGATGTCCATTCCCCACATGGCAAAGGGCCAAGGGCTCCCGGTCGGATGTTAAGGATTAGAGGGCTTATGGATGAGGCAGGCAAACTATTGACACTTGTGGCATTCTTGAGTTAGTTTTTTAGCATCTTGAGACATGGTGGGCCAGTAGTATCCTTACAGCAATGCTTTCCTAGTTAAGGAATGATGTGATTCATGTGCTCTACAAATTCCCTTATGGATCTCCTTGAGTACTTAATTTCATTCTTTTGGAGACACACACTTAGACCATGGATGTGAAAGAGATCTTCTGTAGAGTTCCCCATGGTGGATGGAGTAGTGTGTAGCCTTTATCTTTAATTTCTAAGCTTTTAGTTTATCTTCTAGAAGTGTCCCTTTCTCCAATATTGAATGATCGATTTCATCCATTATAGGGCTTCCCGTATATCCATGATTTTTGAATCCTCAATGCTTGGTTTTGTTAGTGCTTTAGTGAGCTCAAGTCCTCTAAATGTTTGATTGTACTCAACTGTTGACTTGGCTAATAGGACAGCCTCTGAATTTTAACTTCTGGGGATTTGGATGATTTCCCATTGTCCCCCTTCTTGCTCGAGCTTCTTTGAGCTGTATAACTTTTCTAACATATCTGGTGATGATCAGATCTTTTATTTAGAATGTCCCTTTGAATTAGTTCACCACCAGTTAGGAGTTTGAGTGTATCATAAGATGCTCGGCTTTGACCTCTGTAGCCAACTTTAGACCTGTGATGAGTGCTTCGTATTCTTCTGTGTTATTAATGGCATTATATTCTATCCGGACGATATATTTTATGAGGACTTTGTGTGGCCCCTTAAGAATAATCCTTGCACTAGAACATTAGGTAGATGATGCCCCATCGACATAGAGCCTCCATCCTAGGCTTTCAAAAGTGGCAAGATCTTTTGATGTCGTCTCTTGTACAAAGTCTACCAGGGCTTGAGTGTAGACAGCGGGGTTTAGCACGCACCCAAGATTTTAGTAATTGTGAGACTATTTAAGCTTAGGGCTCTAGACAACACATTAACCACTATCACAAAGACATGACATGGAGATAAGGAGTCACCACCTAGGGTAATAACTGGGACAAATAAAAAATGGTGGTACTTGATTCTCTAAAAAAAAGGTAGCACCATAACTAGGAAATTCTGGATACAAAATACCAACTATAAACCCTTAAAAAAATAATCAACTCTAGGCAAACTAGTCATGAAATATACAAGTAAACAATGCATTTACCACAATCCTTAAGTTAGTCTAATCTACATTGATTTTAATTAAATGGGCTAAATCTACATGTTTTAATTTGCAAGTGAGTCTAAAGGCTAATGAGCCTAATTCCTTTAATTAAATGATCTTAAGTCTATATATTTTAATTCTAAAAAATGGGCCTAGATCTATAAATTATGAAGTATTTAATTTAGTGGGCCTAATTCTACATATTTTAATTATAGAATGATCTTATATCTACAAATTATGAAAAGGCTTAAATTAAATGGGCTAATTCTAAATTAATTTAATTAAATTAGGTGGGCCTATGTCTAATTAACTAAATGGGCCTATGTTATCTTTACCCTAAATCTAATTAATTATGGGCCTAAAGAGGCATTGTTATTAATTAAACCTAAAAAAACCTACATTTAAATGGGTTAAAGCTTAAAGTGGGCCTATGGCCCAAAACATATAAACATAAGCAAACAAGCCCAAAAATAATAAAAAATATCAAAATAAACAAATAAAAAGATCAAACAATTAATTTAACTTATTCTAAAACCTTAATTTAATTAAAGTGACCATAAACAAAAATAAATAATTAATAAACAACCCTAATTCTAACCACTTAAATCTTAATTCAATTTTAATTAAACGACATAATGATTTCTATAGCCATTAATTTTAATTAATTACCTAATGAAAACCCTAATTTTACTAACCAATTACTTACAATAAAACACACAAGCACACATACCAAATTTCATTATTCCCACTATTGGGGCTATTACAATTAATTATTGAGAATAATAAAAAAGAAGAATTAATACAAACCCAAAATAAATAAAAAATTAAAATAATGATAACCAAACTAAATAAAAAACCTAGAAATTATGTTTAGCTACAAGGTTCCATCCATAGCATTCCATGAATCTCTAAGGATTTGGCTCTTTTCTTCCAAGTATGATTATCATGTAATCCCCTCTATAATCACCATTGAAAAAGGGTAAAACAATAATTAGTGAATAAAATTATAATAAAAATTAAAGAAAATTGAAATTCAATAAAATCAAAATAATAAAAAGAGAAGATAATGCTTATGGATGCTGAACAAATTGCTCCTCAGACTAATAAGATCACCGTTATTTTTAGTAGGCCTTCAAGAACTTATTATTCTTCTTTTCAAAAATCTTCGACAAATAAATCACTAAGAATTTTTTTATGTATTGCCTAAAGAAAAGTCTATAGATACTTAGGAAGAAGAGAGCCAAAATTGCAGAAAAGAATGCTCAGGATTGAGAATTGAGTCCTCCTACTCTAGGAGCCTAAGCTCTCATTTTATAGGAAAAAAACCAAAAAAATCCTAAGTTCTACGTACTAAGAATTCCAATTTTAAAAGGACTTTATTTCCTGAAGAATTAAATAAATCCCAAAATAAATTTAAGAAAATTTTTTAACCAATCAAAACTCAAGAAAAAATATTTTTATTTTTTGTAAAAATACAAAAAACAAATGGAAAACACATAATTCCTACTGAAATTCTATAATTTTAATTTTTTAACTTTTAATTACAAAAAGACCCCTGAAAGAAATTAAAATTTTTAATTAGGTCTTAAAAAGTATTACAATTAATTCCTTAAAAAACCAATGAAACTCTTTTTAAAAATGTATTCAAACTTTTGAGGTTCCAAACTTCAAGTGTTGAAGACCTATTTATAACATTTTCATCATTGGAGTCATTTGTTGCATCCATATTTTATTATCCCAAAATTGGGTGTTTACAGTTGCCTGCCATTGTCGTTGTTTGCTTGACAAATTGCAATAAAGCAAATAAACACACAATTTCTTAAGAATAAAAGTTTGGGTACTTACCTGTTCTTCTTGAGGTTTATGCTTATAAGCGATCATTGGTTCACGATAAATGCTTGTGTTGCTGTACAACACTAGGCATAAACTTAAAACATCTGAGGAAACAATATACTCGGACGTATATCATTGATTTGGATGGACACATTATACTCAATCGTATAATGTTGACTATACTCAGTCATACAGTTTGATTTGAAATGACACATTGTACTCAATCATACAATGTTAACTATACTTGCTCGTATTGTTTGATTGAAAGATACATTGTACTCTGTCGTACAATGTCGACTACACTTGGTCATATAGTCTAAATGGAAGGATACATTATACTTGGTCATACAATGTTGACTATACTCGATCGTATAGTTTGATTTTAATTGACACATTACACTCGATCGTACAATGTCGACTATTCTTGGTCGTATAGTCTGAATTGAATTGACACATTATACTCGTTCGTACAATATTGACTATACTCGGTCGTATAGTCTGATTGAAAGATACATTATACTTAGTCGTACAATGTCAAATGTACTCGATCGTATAGTATGAATTGAATTAATATATTGCACTCAGTTATACAATGCCGACTACACTTGGTTAAATAGTTTGAATGGAAGGATACATTGTACTCGATCGTATAATGTTGACTACACTCGATCATATGGTCTGAATTCATTTGACACGTTGCACTTGATTAAACAATGTCAACTATACTCGGTCATATAGTCTAAATGGAAAGATACATTGTACTCGATTGTATAATGTTGACTACACTCGGTTGTATAGTCTAAATGGAAGGATACATTATACTTGATCATACAATGTCGACTACACTAGGTTGTATAGTCTGAATTAAAATGACACATTGTACTCAATTATACAATGTCAACTACACTCAGTCGCATAGTCTGAATTGAAATAGGTACATTGCACTCAGTTGTATAATGTCGACTACACTTGGTTGGGTAGCGTTGATCTCTTTTATGCTTTACCTTTTGTCAATTCATTCTTTATTTCCTTTATCCCTTTCTTTACTTATTGATTATGCTGCAATCCATAATTGCTCATGATTAGTTATAACCTTTTCATTTCTCACTGATGATGCTGCAATCCATAATTGCTCATGATTAGCTGCAACCCTTTCGTTGCTCACTAATGATGTTGTAGTCCATAACTGCTCGTGGTTAGTTGCAACCCTTTCATTGCTCATCAATGATACTGCAATCCATAATTACTCGTGATTAGCTATAACCCCATACATTGCTCACCTTTGATTCTATAATCCATAACTACTTGCAAATTGATTACAGTCCTTTCATTGCTCACCTTTAATGCTATAGTCCATAACTGCTCATAAATTGACTGTAATCCTTTCATTGCTTGCCTTTGATAATGCTATAGTCCATAACTATTCACTAATTTTAATTAACTATAACCCTCTCGTTGCTCGCCTTTGATGTTGCAATCCATAATTGCTTGCAAATTGACTGTAATCCTTTCATTGCTCACCTTAGATAATTCTACAGTCCATAACTACTCATTATTAGCTGCAACCCTTACATTGCTTGCTTATGATGTTGCAATCTATAATTGCTCATGATTTTTATCTTTAGTTGTTTGATTCGAATGCTTTGAATTCTTTATGCTGACTGACTTTGAATTTTGCTGAATGGACTGATTAGAATTTCTCTACCGATTGACTTTGAATTTGATTATGTTAACCATCTCTACAAGTTGGGTGCACTTTCTTCTGGATTTGCAATTCCTACAGGCTTATTGAAGTTAGCTTCAATCATGATGAATGTACAAAATTACATTATAATATTGAAAATTTATAAGAAAATTCATCACATTTTCACAAGATAGCATTCACTCAACGAATCTCACTATTTTTTATTTTCATGAATATCATTTATTTGCCATTTGTAAAAGTCAGAGGAATCATTAACCATCTTGTGCTGAGAGCATATCTTTTACCAAGTGAAGAGCTTACTTCCACACCTAATTTTAGGGAGAATTTACTAAACAAAACTCATGGAATTTAAGCATAAAAAGATCAAATTCTGAGAATTAAAATAATCTTTGAGTTATTTTTATGCTTTCCTTCCTTATTTGAGCATTCCCCCACCTTTCTCATATTACTTAGTGTGGATACCATTGGAAAGGTCCTTTGGATACTCATACTTCTATAGAGCATTGGAGTAAATAAAATAATTTTTGGCATGGTCCTCTTTTAGTATTCCCCCGCCTTTCTTGTATTACTCAGCGTGGATACCGCCAAAAGTTTCATATTGATACTCTTGCTCATTTTAGAGCATTAGAGTAAATTATGTTTGCTCTTATTTTGATTCTCCTCTTAGTATTCCCTCGCTTTTCTTATATTACTTAGCGTGGATGCCATTAAGGGATTTTTTAGTCATACTCATTTATGAGTATTGGAGTAGATTATATGCATATTTATTATTCAAAAGACTAATATGATACTTCAAAATTCAAGCCATTTATACTGCAAGTCCACATATTTTATTTCTGCATATTCTTCCCCTCATTTGGGTGAAAAGTAAGAATTAAATTGATTAGAGTTTATAAACTCTCAACACAAGGCTACTAATTAAACATCTGAATTCTGAAAGGCTAATAAAAAAGCCATTATGATCAAAGGTCATAAGATAGGATTTTCGCACATGATCTCATGAAGTGGATGAATTTACTTTCAATTTGTGGATTTTATTATTGAGATGGTACTTTACTACAAAATCTAAGGAAATAGAATTTTGTTACTTCCCTTGATTATCTTGATAAGTGTTTGGCATTTGCTATCTGACCCATTCTTATTAATGTATCAGTTCCTTTCCTTTTCTTCATTCTCTTTTATTTTTCCTTGCACAAAATACCATAAGTTAGTATGGTCTATTTGCAAGTGAAGAAATTTTGTCAAAATGCAATGTTATTCTTTTCATTCTTCCCTTTTGATTATGGTGATGATGTCTCTGATCACGAAGGTCATGATACTCTACCATTGAAGTTGTGGCTTTGGGCTGCATTTGTATTTCCGCCATTCTCATTAATGATATGGTAGAGGGCTTCATTCCTTTTATTGACTTCTCTTGTAAAAAAAGGTTCAGGAGTTAGAGATCTTATTTCATGATCAAATAACTTTTTAGAGTACATTCATTTTACGTTTTGAGTGCATTCTTCCCCTTTTAAGGCCGTCAAATGTATTGCTAACATGTTGGACCTTCTTATTACCATATTTCATACCCTACACTGGTCTAACTATTGTGGAGAGATATTCCAGATGATGCTTCAAATGAGACTATAAAGATGGATGTTGAGTCTAAGGAGCTTGAAGATCCTATCCAGCCTCTTGAGGTCACCAGGATGATGCTTTTGCAAGTATCACTGTCAATGATATTCCCTTACCAGATGGGCCCATAATTTATTGGGCTCTTAAGGTCTAAAGTCCTATTGAGTATTAGGCTCACCTTGATAGTGTTACCCTTTTCCTTTAAATATGAGCATTCTGACTACCTTTTTACACTTTTACAACACTAATTTTGAATGTTAGTAACAAAGTATTTGCATAATCTCGCCTAAGCTCAAAGACTTTATTATGCAAAGCAAGTATGTCATAACAAATGTATGTAAGTGCATGCATATTATGTATGACATGCATGATCCTAATAGGTCTCCTGTTTGGAACAGAGCTATGTTTGCAGCTTGGAGTGTGAGAATGAGGTCCTTCATTCAATAGCGTGTAGGCTTAAGCATTGAATGCTTCGTTGTTGGTACTTCTGATGTTAGAACTTCTAATACAACTTGTCCAGCAAATGACCAAGTGGTGCTGTATTGATGAATTATCGGTTGTTGCTTATATTTTACTTCTTTATGCCCTTATAACTCTTATACTAGCTCTTATACTTCAGTGTTCCATCTTTGCTCTGTGAATACAGACTTACTGTTATGCAATTTTCCCCCATAGCTACATTTTGCCCCTAGTTTCATTCTGGATCCATTCTCGCTATTCTAGCAGTCTTTTTTTTCTTTTTTGTGTGTAAAAGACCCAGTTCATTTGTTGTTGTTGTTGATCCTTTAACTTACTAACCCTATTAGTTGCAATCTCATGCATTAAAGATGCATAGGAGTAGGCAAATTGACTAAAGTGAGTTCTCAATGATGAAATCAGCTGAACTTGCTCTTCGAAGAACTCTTAAGTTGAATATGAGGCTTGATGCTGATGTAATGATTGATGATAGTTATAAGACAAGACTTGCAATGCAAGTTACTAAGCCACCTAAATTCTTAAGGTATAAGGGGATGCTAGGCTTACAAGGAAAATTACAAAGTGGTGGCAAAAAAGAAAACATAACTAAAATAGTGATCTTATAGCTCTATTTAGCTTTCATTATGTATTGTCTTTCCATTCAGATACTTATGCAATATGATATAAATGAATATGTGATATTTGAACAAAAATTTCAAATTTAATTTTAATCATTCATTAGGGCAAAAATGAGAACATTCATTACATCACATGATACAACTCTTATTACCAATTAGTCATGAATTTTTCTCTATAATTTTTACCTTATTGTTCTTTTTTTTCATTTTCTCTCTTTATTCTTTCTCTTTTTTATCGTTCTTTTTATTTTTTTCCTCAAATTTCCTATCTTTAGAAGTTACATCATGTGATATATGAATGTTCTTTGAATTTGCATTTGTGTCCATGCTGAATGAATTTAATTCAATTGAATTTATGTCAAACATGCAGATGCTATCAATATCACAATGCACAATACCATTAGGATGATAATAAATAATTAAGCATGATCAGAATTCATATCATCGATCACTAAAACAAAATAAGTTCTGAAGAAACTAAAATTTTATTCAAAGAAGACAATAAGAAAATTTATTTCCTATTTTAGATGCTAGGGATGCTGAGTCTTATGGTGGCTATCCTTAAGGTGGCTGATATAACAATTATTTTTGCATCTTCTTGCCGATTGTCTCTATGACTTCATCTTTCTGTTCCTCAAATGTGCATTTTTCTTTCTTGTCTAGAAGCTTCTCATTATCAAACTCGTCAACTTATCCTGTAGGCATAATCGACTAAAAAGGTATGTCAAAAGAAGGTGGTTTAGTATAAAACACCTTATAGTCATACTTGCCTGAAGGCTGACCCAATAAGTCTTCTTCTCTTTCCACATCTTTAACGGCATTAAGAGACTTCTCATTGGTTTTAAAGTCTAGGTCCTCAAAAAAGCTTAGCACTTCCTCCTTACTTACTCTTGAGTTAATCAACATGGTAGCTGAGGGTGGTACATTTTAGTAGTTTGGAAAAGGATTATTTCTAGTGCTTGGGTTTTTTACGTTTGTGATCTTTCCGGAGTCTATATAAGGTTTGAGGCGGATGCAGTTATCCATGGAGTGTTGGAGGTTTTGATGGAATTGGTAGTGCTTGTTTGGGTTATAGCCTGGGGTGTTTAGGTTTAGTGGGTTTGGATTAGGTAAAGGTTTAAGTAAGCCCTTTTGCATTAGGTGCTCTAGGACTTTTGACAAAGGTTGGTTAAAATTGGAGAATCTCCTTGGTTATTGAACAACATGGACTTTCATAATTCGGCTAGTGCTTCCTTGTTGTATGGCCCCAATTGGGTAGTTTCTTGCTCTGGTGCTTTTAGCGATCCTCTTTGTCTCATTCTCAATCTCCTCAACTTGCAACCCATCGTCATAAAGGTCTAAAAATGTCTTAGGGTTCATCATTTGCAACCTCTCAACCAAATTGGGTGACATGTTTCGGACTATCATCCTAACCTAATCCTTCTTAGCTAATTTATTCTTTATTAATCCTGCCTTATTTATGAATCTAATCAGAAAATCTGAAAATGATTTGTTAGGATTCTACTTGGTTAATTCTAAATCCCTGATAGACACTTCAAGCCTGGTATTGTGGTTATATTATTTTAGAAAAGCAATGCACAACTCTCTCTAGTCCACTCGGATAGATTTCTCCAACCCATGATGCTAATTAACAGTCATAGCCTCCAAGAATAGTACAAACAACTTGGTAACTATGGATAAAGGAGCCTTAGTGGTGCCCATAGTAGTTGTATATTGACTAAGGTGGATCCTTGGGTCTCCAGTACCATTAAACTTTTGCAGTTGTGGCATCTTGAATTTATCAGGTAGCTTATCTTCCTCAAATTGCATCATATCATCAAATTCAAATGAATATCCAATGCCCTGTCCTCTCATCAATTCTTCCATTTTGGACATCTTCTGAGTCAGTGCTTTCATCTGCTTGGATTCCAGCTCTTGAACCAACTCAAGTGATTCTATCTTGGCTTTCTCTATTAAAAGGTTCTCCACATCCTTATATTTCATTTCTATAATAGGCACATTCCTTGCAGCATTCAATGGTTGCCCCCCCCAGTAGGTGGATCTTCCATAGCAACAATAAGTGGAATTACGATAACGGGTGCAGGTGCAACTGCAGGTGGTGGCATTAATGCAACCAAAGTTTGTCTTAGTTCATCTTGCATCACTGCTCTCATGTCATCCATCAATGCTCCTTTGATGTCCTTTAGGCTCCAGTTTCCTCTTTATTGTTCCATCTCTTCTATTTGAGTTGGTGTAGCTTTTAGGTAAAGCGGGTTGATAAGGCTCTTTTCTAAACTGTGAAGGATCTCTTTAGTTGTTGATTTTGGACTCAAATCAGTTCTCACTAATCTTCCATTACTCCGTTTCCAAACACAGGAAGACCCGAATGAATCTATGACGACTGAAAGATAAATTGTTAGTATGATGCATGTAATCCATGTATGCATGATGCACTGCTATGCAATAAGTAATAAGTAATTATCAGGTCAAGTATATACATCCTTCCAATCTTATTACTCCCACACACGTATTCAATGGCGAGTCTCTTTTCCTAGGATTTTTTATCTTAGCCTTAATATCAACAGGGGATATCAAGAACCAACATGCATGCCAAATCTCTTAAAGCAATAAAGCATAGAAATAATATTTCTAGGTATAAAAGCATAGCCCAATCTTTATTAGTCCTGATGGGCTTTTAAAGTATGGGCTTATGGCTTTATAGATAGAAATACCTCATGGCAACATTCATAAGTAATTTAGGTAATCTTAGGGGAAGTTACTAAGCCATTACATGAGCTGAGTCTGGTGGAAAAGTTAAGGTTCCCTTAGCAAGATGCCCTCCTTTAAGACTTGAGTCACAGGCAAAGGTCAGAGGAGCCGAGCATCCTTTGCAAACTTAAGAGAAGACTACCCCCCCTTTAGGACTTGGGTTATAGACTCTAGTCATATGAGCCTAGTAATCTCTCTTGTATTGAGTTAAGGTTAAGAGTGATAGTTAGCTAATTTACAATCCTATGAAGCTAGTAGAATCATGAAACCATAAACCAATGCAATTGGTTAATAGGGACATGCAGAATGAATTCAAGAATACAACAATAATTAATAAAATAATTCTAAAGAATACAAGTAGAATCAATATCTCTTATCCCCAATGGAGTCACCATTGTAGACGGTGGGGTTTCACGTGCTCCTAAGATTTTAGCAACTGTGACACTGTTTAAGCTCAAGACTCTAGAGAACACACTAACCACTATCACAAAGACATGGCATGGAGATGAGGAGTCACCACGCATGGTCATAACTGGGATATATAGAAAATGGTGGTACTCAATTCTCTAAAAGAAAGCTAGCACCACAATCAGGAGATTCTAGATACAAAATACCAACTTCTTTCAGTCTTGTGTTAATTTAGAATTACTTTATGAATTACTATTTTATCCTCTATTTACATGCAATTTCATATAAACCCTTAAAAAAATCAACTCTAGACAAACTAGTCATGAAATATACAAGTAAATAATGCATTCGCCACAATCCCTAGGTTAGTCTAATCCACATTGATTTTAATTAAATGGGCTAAATTTACATGTTTTAATTTGCAAGTGAGTCTAAAGACTAATGAGCCTAATTCCTTTAATTAAATGATCCTAAGTCTATATATTTTAATTCTAAAAAATGGGCCTAGATCTACAAATTATAAAGTATTTAATTTAGTGGGCCTAATTCTACATATTTTAGTTCTAGAATGATCTTAAATCTACAAATTATGAAAAAGCTTAAATTAAATGGGCTAATTCTAAATTAATTTAATTAAATTAGGTGGGCCTAAAGAGGCATTTATATTAATTAAACCTTAAAAAACCTAAATTTAAATAGGTTAAAGCCTAATGTAGGCCTAGGGCCTAAAACACATAAACATAAGCAAACAAGCCCAAAAACAATAAAAAAAATATCAAAATAAACAAATAAAAAGATCAAACAATTAATTTAACTTATTCTAAAACCCTAATTTAATTAAAGTGACTATAAACAAAAAGAAATAATTAATAAACAACCATAATTCTAACCACTTAAATCTAATTCAATTTTAATTAAACAACCTAATGATTTCTATAGCCGTTAATTTTAATTAATTACCAAATAAAAATCCTAATTTTACTAACCAATTACTTATAATAAAACATACAAGCACACACACCAAATTTCATTATTCCCACTATTGGGGCTATTACAATGAACTATTGAGGAGAATAAAAAAGAAGAATTAATACAAACCTAAAAATAAATAAAAAAATTCAAATAATGATAACCAAACTAAATCAAAAACCTAGAAATTATGTTTAGCTACAAGGTTCCATCCATGGCATTCCATGGATATCTATAGATTTGGCTTTTTTCTTCCAAGTATGATCATCATGTAATCCCCTCCATAATCACCATCACAAAAGGGTAAAATAATGATTAGTGAATAAAATTATAATAAAAATTAAAATAATAAAAAAGAAAAATAAAAAAAGTAGGGAGAAGATAATGCTTATGGATGTTGAACAAATTGCTCCTCAAACTAGTAAGATCGCCATTGTTTTTAGTAGGCCTTCAAGAACTTGTTATTCTTCTTTTCAAAAATCTCCAACGAATAAATCATCAAAAATTTTTTATGTACTACCTAAAGAAAGCCGAGAGATACTTAGGAAAAAGAGAGCCAATATTGCAGAAAAAAAAATGCTCAGGATTAAGAATTGAGTCCTCCTGCTACAAGAGCCTAAGCTCTCCTTTTATAGGAAAAAAACCAAAAAAACCCTAAGTTCTGCTTACTAAGAACACTAATTTTAAAAGGACTTTATTTCCTAAAGAATTAGATAAATCCCAAAAATAAATTTAAGAAAATTTTTTAACCAATCAAAACTAAAAATATATATATTTTTATTTTCTGCAAAAATATAAAAAACAGACGAAAAACACATAATTCCGATCAAAATTACATAATTCCAATTGGAATTCTACAATTTTGATTTTTTAACTTTTAATTACAAAAAGACCCTTGAAAGATATTAAAATTTTCAATTAGGTCTTAATAAGTATTACAATTAAGTCTTTAAAAAACCAATGAAACTCTTTTTAAAAACGTATTCAAACTTTTGAGGTTCCAAACTTCAAGTGTTGAAGACTTACTTATAACATTTTCATCATTGGAGTCCTTTGTCATATCCATATTTTCTTATCCCGAAATTAGGTGTTTACACTGAGCTTTCACTTGCTACTGAGATTTATAATCAATGTCAAATTCTCCGAGCAATATTGACCATTGAACCAATCTGCCAAATGTCTTGGGTATTTGTAAGATTTTTCTCAAGGGGAAGCTAGGTCTTACAATGATGGGATAGCTTAAAAATAGTGCTTGAGCTTTCGGGATGTGTGGATGATGACCATGGCTAATTTATCTAGTGTTGGGTACCGAATCTTAGATCCTCAGAGTACTTTGCTGACGTAGTATACCGAGCTTTGTTGTCTTCCTTCCTTTTTCACTAGTACCGAAGCTATTGACTCTCGGCCAATGGAAAGGTATAAGTACAATGTTTCTCTAAGACTGGCCTACTGAGCAAAGGTGGTGAGGATATGAATTTTTTGATATCTTCAAAGGTTGCCTAGCAGTCTTCAGTCCATATAACTTTCTTAGAATTCTTTAGGGCTTGGAATAGTGGCAAACATCGTTTAGTCGAACAAGAGATAAAATGCCCCAAAGCTATTATCTTGCCATTTAGCTTTTGTAGCTTATTGATTGTCATCGAAGCTTTCATATTGAGAATGGCCTCCATCTTTTCTGGGTTGGCTTCGATTCCTCTATGTAATATCATGAATCCTAAGAACTTACCTGCCTTTACTCCAAAGACGCACTTCTTTGGGTTTAACCTGATTTGAGATTGGCTCAGCAATTGGAGGATTTGTTTGAGGTCTGCAGGGTATTGTTCTGCATGCTTGCTCTTGATAATGATGTCATTCACGTATACCTCCATATTTTTTCCAATATGACTCCTGAGTACATGGTTCATTATCTTTTGATAAGTTGCCCTAGCGTTCTTTAGCCCGAAGGGCATTACTTTATAGTAGTAAGGACCGTCATAGGTGATGAAGGATTTTTTTCTTAGTCTTCTTTCTTTATTAGTATTTGGTGATACCCCTGTGCTGCAACCATAAAGCTATACAAACTATGGTCGACAGTGGAGTCTATGAGTCGGTCTATCATCGGTAGCGGATAGCTATCTTTGGGGCATGCCCGGTTGAGGTTAGTGTAATCTACATACATTATGTATTTATCATTGGACTTCTTTACAAGCACCATATTGGCTACCCATTTCAGGTGGGTGACTTCTTTGATGAATCTGGCCTCTAGCAGATTCCTTGTTTCCTCAGTGATTATCTTCTTCTCTCATACGCGAAGGTCCTCTTCTTCTGAACCACTGGCTTTATCCCGGGTCTGATGTTCAAATTGTGTGAGGCAATTCGGGGGTTGACTCCAGTAATCTCGGATGCGCGAGAGGCAAAGTCGCCTGAGTGTTTAATGAGGACTTCACTTATACCCCGCTTAGTATGACTGTCAATCTCATTGCCAATCCTTATTATTTTCTTGTCAATAATTTATAGTGTCTAAACCTTATTGATTGGTTAGGGGTCAGTTCTCTCTTTCTCCCCCTCCTAGGATTCTAGGGGGAATGCCTCCATCTAAGGTTTAACTGCCATCTGGTAGCATTTTCTAGGCATGTGTTGATCCCCACGAATTATTTGGATTCAGCCTTCGATGGGAATCTTCATGGTTAGATGTCGGATGCTTGTGATCGCATCGACTTTGTAAAGTACCAGATGTCTTATGATGCCATTATATGCTAGTGGGAGATCTACCATATTGAACTGCACTTTCAAGACTTTTGTTTCTTCAGTATCTCAATCTTTGAATTCCAAACTCAACCCCACCACTCCTATTAGTTGTTTAGTTCCTCCATAGAAACTTATAATGGGGTTTTGGATAGCTTTCAGGTCTGTGATAGAGCATCCCATTGCTTTGTAGGCATTTCAAGATAATGCATTGACAGTACTCCCGCCATCGAAGAGTAATCTCTTCACTAGGTAATTATTGATGTAAGTACTTACCACTAATGCATTGTTATGGGGGTGACAGACATGGTTCCCGTCTCCTGAACCAAATGTGACAATTTGTCTTTTCTCAAGGGTAGGCCCTTCTTCTCTTCGGGTTCTTTTAGGTTTCTTTTATGTAATTTCTCCTCTGATAATCATATTGATAACACCGGTCGGTTCATTCTGGGCTTTCTTTGGTTTTGGTTTGTCTTAGTCTTGTCCATCCTGCTTTCTGGTCTCTTTGATTGCCATTGCCATTACCTCCGTAAAAGTTCCAGGTTCTTGTGTCATTATCTTATCTTTGAGTTTATTGAGTCTAATGCCATTTTTTAGAGCCTCAATGGCCACTTCGTCCATCAAATTTTCAATTTGCATAGCTACCTTATTGAATCAATCCAAATAGCTTCGTAATGATTCATTGACCTCTTGCTAGCGCATCTAGAGATCGTTGATATTTTTGGCTAAAGGGATGTTGGGAGTCCAGAGTTTCTCTGCTAAATCTTTAAAAGAGGTGAAATAATTATCAAGAAGCTGGTGAAACCACTTTTAAGCATTCTTGATAAGTGTACTTGGGAAGACTCTGCACATGATTCAATCATTCACGTTCTGGAGTAACATTCTTATTCTGAATGAGGATATGTGGTTGATGGGATCTCCTATTTCATCATATTGATCAAGCTGTGGCATTCTGAATTTAGTTAGGATTTTTATCCGAATTATCCTACTTACAAAGGGCGTCCTCCCTTTCATGACGCATATATCTTCTTTCCTTGATCCTGTATGCACTTTATGTATAGCCTCTTCGACCTTTTGGGTTAACCTTAAGTCATCAAGAATCGAGATTGTTGAGCTGGATTCCCTTTCCAGGGCTTTACATTTCCCTTTGTCACCTTCGGGTACTTTTGGAGGGGGTGGTATCATTTTCTGTATAAGTTTACCTAATTTGCCACTTTGGATCAAAGTGTTTAACTGTTGTTGCATCAAGGCCATATGAGTTTGAATGTTTTATATCATTACTTCTATGCTCATTGGGGAAGGGTTGAGTGTTTGGGCTATAAATTTTAAGTTTGGTATGGTTATGGTGGGTGTCTCTTGTAGATTTAAAAAAGGTATGAAAGGTAGAGGCCTGTGATGGTGTTATAGAGGAGCATAATGAGGGGGATCAGTGCCAGAAGCTGGCCACCCTTGAGTATTTCCAAGCGAAATGTACGCCCCACCAAATGAAGATCCAATATTTAGGAAAAGGGCTAGTGGTACAGTCGTTGGAGTATGTGCTGATAAATTGATTGGAGGAATGGAAGAGGATGGGTTGATGTGTGTGTCAGGAGTCGAGGTCGGTGGTGGGCTAGAAGTCATGATGTTAAATTCTTGATTTGGTAGATACAAGAATGACTTTTACTCAAGAGTTTCCCACAGATAGCGCCACTTGATAACTTATTTTCTGGAACCCTTGAGCTGGAACCCCATAAACCCTCTGATACCTAAGTCAGAAGATGTATAAAGAGAGTTTAGAGGGAGAAAGAGAACAATGAGAGTATAAGAGAATGGAATGAATGAGAATGAGGGACACATGATCTTATTTATAGGGTTAATGATGCTCAAACCTGAGAGGAATAAGATTTCTCATTGATGAGAGTCCTATGCCAACTAGGAGAGTATTCTTTCCTCTATGGGAGTCTCCTAATCATGAATCTTTTTTTGTTTATCTTGGGTGTCCTTCCCCTGCAAGCAACCCTGTATAGGAGAATAAAGACTTTATTTAAACAGGAATATATATATAGAATATCAATAGCATATAAAGGGAATTCCATATCGCACATAGCCCTGCCTCATTCACAAGTAGCATTGCATCCTCATATTAATCCATTCATATTTCTTATATTTACATATACATTAAGAGTTCACCACACTGTCACAACATTTTATTCAACTCATCATCAATTAAATACATCACATATCACTCCATAAAACTAATTAATATCTCCCCCATAATATAATAATATACCACAAATATACCAAAATATACCATATTTCAACATGACAGAATTGATAGTGCAAATTCAAAAATACACCAAAAATTTCACATTATGAATATCAAAGCCATATTCTTCATATCAATAGTATTATAAGTTTAGATTAATTTGAAACTGATTTCACATCAATTAGATATATATAAAAGGAGAAACATAAAAAATATTCCACCAGGGTCAATCTATCATCAAAGACTAAACTACATAAAGTATTACAAAAAATTGGCCATCAAAACAGAAAAATTAAGCTTCCTCTATTTCTATCAATTTTGTAGATAACATTTTAGAGTTTTCATAAGAACAAATGGAATCTTATTTAGAGTTATAAAACTGTAGATATGGCTTAAATAAATATTTTGTTCTCACCCAAATAGAACCCCTGAATTTAACAACCATTCTTCATATGTACAATCTTATTCATATGTAAAATCAAATCTCAAGTACAATCAATCATCAACACAATAATAAAAAAAATTAGCGTTTATCAATTATAACATATATATTTCTCTTGTCCAATCAACTTAACAAATAAATTTATAATTATTTATTTTAAGTGTTATATTCACACAGAACATTAAGTTATTCACTTACCTTTATTATTTCCTTATTTTTGCTTGAATTTTCTTGTGTGATAGTCTCTTTTTCAATTTATTTAGCTGAAATAGATCATAATTTACTTTTCTTAAATACTTAATAATAATAGAACCTCATCTAGCATTATAACATCATTAAATTACTTAAGCATGTAAGACTACCAACTATAACAAATTTAATAGGCTGAATTTAAAAATTCTCCAAAAATTCTATACAATGAATCTTAAAATGAAGTTTTTCAAATCACTAGATCTATGTGTCTAAAGTAATTTAAAATTAATTTTGTTTTAATTGGAGGTGTATAGAGGAAGAACCCTAAGAAATAATCTACCATACTCAAACCAGCAATGGAACCTGAGCAATAAAATATTCAGCCAAAAATTACCATCGAAACACCAGAATTAGGTTTCCACTATTTCTATAAGTTTTGTAGTAGACATCTTAAAGTTTCTTTAAGTAAGATTTCAAACAAAACCTAATTTGGAATTACAAATTTTTCAAACTGAACCTAATTTCAAACCCTTAACTTCATAACCTAATCTCAAAGTTTTCAAACATAACTTAATTTGGAATTACAAAGCTCAAGATATAGATTAAGTAAGATTACTGTTCATACGTGATTTGAACTTCAGACTCCTCTCCTTTTTCTTTTTTTTTTCTTTCTTCCCACTTCTTTTCTATGCGTAAGTTTTCTCTTTCTTTTTTATTTGATGGCTGCCGTCTAGCCTTATTCTAGCACCTTCTATTTCTTATCTCATATTTATTTATTAATTTCTATTTATTATTTATTTCTTCTTTTGCCACATAATTAAATTTTAGAAAAATCTTTGTATATATTTTTTATTTATTTATTTTTAAAATCAACTTAACCAATTTAAGTCCTTTTTTATTTTTACCAATAATCAATTTAAATCCTTAACTTTCTAATTTTTATTGTTGACTTAATTGTAACATTTATATTCTTCTCATATTTAACATTAGAATTATTATCACACATATCTCATTCATTTCTCATGTCTATATGTGATGCATGTTATGCAAAAAAATGCAATGTATTAGGTGAGCGTTACAATTTAAAATTTATATTATCTCCCTCTTTTATTTTGTAAAATTATACTATTTAATCATTCCGTCAAATTTTCCATCACAATTACCGTTAACTAGCATAACAATTATCAAGTAAGCACTATTTACCCCCTATATTTGAATGTATTGTATTATTTACCTTCTCTATTTGAATATATTTTATTATTTACCCCTAAAATTTACAATATATTTTTTACTATTAAACTAATTTTTTAACAAGATATATGTTAAATTAAATTATAATTAATTGATTATAAAAATCATAATTTTATTAAAAATATTTTAATAAAAAAATAACAAATTTTACTTTTAATCTAATAAAAAATTTAACCAAATAAAAATTAATTACTTTCAATCTTGAAATATCTTTACTTAAATATTTATATTGCATAAAAATTTAATCATGTAAATTCTCTTTTTAATTGTAAAATTTTATTTTATTTTATTTTTATTTGAATTGTTACTTTAGATTATTGATTAAATAAATTATATTTATGAATAAAATTCATAATTTTAAATAATTTGATTTGTATGTCCAACAATTAAAATTAACAATTCAAATAAAGAATCAAAATTAAAAAGAGAGTTGATTTGATTTAATTTTTAGTGCAAAATAAATATTTTAAGTTATTATTAAAGTGAAGATATTTTAAAACTAATACTAATTAATTGGTATTTGATTAAAATTTTAATTATATAAAATCAAAATTAATCATTTTTTATTTTTAGGTAAATGATATAATTATCATTTTATAGTTAAATTTTAAGAAAATTAGTTTAATAATAAAAATATAAATACTAAATATTAGAGGCAAATAATATAATATAATCAAATAGAGAGGGTAAATAGTATAATATATTAAAATATAGAGGGCAACTAATATTTACTTATAATTGTTATGTTCTTGTGATGGAAAATTTGACGGAAGAGATAAATAGAATAATTTGCATAATAGAAAAGGTAGATAATATAAATTTTAAAAGTTAAGAATCAAATATTATAATATAGCAAACCACACGATATAAATAGCAATTCACCTTTAATAAAATGCTGTATTGAACTGCAATTATTGGGAAGTCTAAGGTACCTGACTGTTTACATGTATGGACACTCACTAAAACATGAACCAAGCATTTTCATATATTTTGCATAAACACCACTACTGCTCTGTACAGTTAATGCTACCTCCGATTACAAATTCCACCATTGAATCTATTTTTTATTTGAAACCCAAGTGCGATAGTGGCATTAGAGACTAAACCTAGTTTTTTTCTTTGTAATTGGGGAAGTGAAGAAGGAACAATTCAACAAGCAAGAGAACCGAAGCAGAGAAACCAAAAGGAAAAAAAAGCGGGCAACCATGGCATCTTTGACGAAGAATTTTTGGAATTTTCAGACGGAATCAGCTTTGGTAAGTTCTGTTTTGTCCTAGTATTTATTTATTTGTTTTAATGATATAACGTCTAAACATGAATCCTCGATGAGATGGGTTTCAGAAGATCACAACTTGTTGTCTCATGTTACAAATTTTGGTAAAGTTAAGTGTCTTTTTGACCAGCGGACTATAACTGGTTTATTTGGTGAAATAATAGATGCGTCGCTACTCAACATTACAACTTGCAATATAGCTAGTCTGTCTGGAACAGTGATGAATCATTTACCTCCACATAACTTTACAGCCACAAATGCCTACTGCTAGAATTTGGATGAAATTAGAGAGTGCCAATATCCTTAGTAAGCTTCAGTTATTGTAACCTCATTTATCGAACTCAATCCTTCCTCCCCTACTCCTAATGAGCTAGTAGTGCTACAAGATGTAAAAACGAAAGGTGGTTGTTTTGGAGCTGGAAGACCTGCTTCACAACTCAACATCAAAACAATTTCTAACATGGTTGGTCTGTCCTCAGCATTTTCCTGAACACATAAGAGTCCATTTTGAATGATTCTCAAGGCTTCGTGTGAAGAATATGATCCTTCTAGTGATGAATCCACTATTTCCAATGCTCTGTCTTCTCTCCATAAATCCCAAACCTGTATGATTCTTAGCATTAGCATAGGAAGATTAGAATTTTGATAAATAATATAGCTTCGAGCGATGAGTTTCAGAAAGTGTCCTTCACTTACATGCCCAATCAGGCTCAGGGAAGTATTCATTTGATGAAATCCATTGTTCTTCTTGCCAGTTATAATCTCCAAAATTACAACTCCAAAATTAAACACATCGGATTTTGTTGAAAATTTACCAAACACTGCATACTCTGGTGACATATATCCACTGCGTAGGAGAATTATTGAAGCATGTTTAACACGTCATTTTTCAATTTATTCATCTTTAATTGTAGCGATAAGAAATTGCAACATCATGGACTTACTAGGTTCCAACCACTCTATTTGTCTTGTCATGAAATTGGTCAGTTCTCATTATTCTAGCCATGCCGAAATCTGAAATTTTTGGGTTCATCTCTGCATCCAATAGGATGTTGCTACTTTTTAAATCTCTATGGATAATTTTCAGCCTCGAATCTTGGTGAAGATATAGAATCCCTCGACCAACTACATTTATAATAATGATTCGTTTTCTCCAATCTAGGAATGGACTTTCTTTATCTGATGCACAATTTTAGATAATTTTCAGTTGAGTCAGTTTTGGATAGTATAATCTATGCAACTCAATCTTTACTTGCATCATGAAACATTTGGTATTCAAAAACCAACTTGATGCATAGAAAGAAGGCATACAAAAAACTCACCAAAAAGAAACAGATCCAAGCTTCTGTTTGGTAGATATTCGTAGATTAATATTTGCTCCCCTCGCTCAATGCAGCATCCTAGAAGTTTCACAAGATTCCTATGTTGAAGCTTTGCAATCAGCATGACTTCATTTTTGAATTCTTCTACCCCTTGCAAAGAATTTTTAGATAGTCGTTTTACTGCAACATTTTGTCCATTAGACAACTCACCCTGAAATTATTTGCATGAGACAATGTTCTGTTAACAATCAAGCCAAATAAATGATAGACAGAGGCAATCTCATATAAATTCAAACAATGAACCAATTAGGATTGAGATTAGTGTAGAGAATCCACCCTATAAACGGTGTCAAAACCACCCTGTCCAAGTTTGTTGGCTGGAGAGAAATTGTTGGTGGCAGCAACTATGCTGCTGAGATAATAAAATGTTACGTCTGCAGGGCGAGTATTGCCCATAGGCTTGCTTGCTGCCAAAATATTTTTGTAGTAAATCGAACCGCTGATAGGATCAAGCACTTTTTCTCGCAAGTTTGTTCCTCATCCCTGTCTTTGAACAAATTGAAAACAAATGTGTAATGTAACTCCTTCATTGATATGTTTTATAGCTGCATAAAGATAGCTTCTCAGTCTCCCAACTTTCTTTTTATTTTTTAATCACTACTATCAGTATCATTAATTGCCTTAATTCAAGTGGAGGACATGAATTTTGAATTTCATCACCAGTTAGCCATCTGAATGTACTTAGTAAGTATACATGAAAAATAAAAAAATTCAAATGTTTAACCATGCTTTGTTACCTTTCTTTCTCCTCCTCAACCACAAACAGGCAAAGAAGAAAGCGGCAAACCATGCCAAGCCAACCGATAGTAATAGTATGTTCTGCTCCTTCCCAAGAAAAGAGTTTAAAGTTCTTGCATTCTCAGCTATGCCAGTGGTAAAGAGCAAAGGAAAAAACATTGTAAACTTTGGTGAGACTTTGAGTCTAGAGGTTAGGTGAGACAATCGTAATACCAGAACCACAATGAGGAATTTATGCAGGTCTGGCTATGCTTTTACAGGGAAATTGCATTTAGTTTCGTGCGTGATCTGTGCTTCTTGATAAATTAGTATCATATTTCAAATTTAATTAGGGCCAGCCAGGATTTTCACATACCTAGTTCAACTGCATCAACACGAACATGCAAATTCAAGTTGGCATCCATATGACTTACTGCATCTATTAATTTCCCATACCATGCCAAACATCCAGTTTCTTGCTTATTGTTTTCTACAGTTGTATAGGCCGAGCAGGAACAATTTCTTAGGCATTCTTGTTCACACTCCATATGGCTCATATTCTGCCCACCCAAGCTGCATTTGATGTGTCAGGTAACTTGACATTCTCGTATTTTACAAACCCTTCTCCATGCCTGTAAACTGAGGTGGACTCTGGTCGCTTCCTGACACATCCTTGTGATGCATCTCTTAGATACCAATCATGTGGAGACTTGGGTTCATACCCAGCTAAACAAGAACATTCAAATGTAATTGGATTGCTAGGACTGCACATACTATAAGCACCGCACTGAGCATAGAAGTCACAAGGGTATTTAGGAATGGAAAAGAACTCCTTCCACCGGCCATCACTCCAATGCCACGTTAACCACTTGTAGAATCCTAAATAATCCACCATTGTTCTTACAATAACAGAAGCGTCATTAATGTGGTGGGATGCGTACATCTCATCTTAATTGATCACAAAAGTGTAGTTATATACGTTAGAGATTCACCTTAGCGGCCACAGGTATTCTCGCCATCGAGGTTTTGAGCCCTTGTATAGAATGAACTGTGTCGAGCCTGTGGAGTCGAGCTTAAATGAGTAGTTGCCAGTTCCTGGGTCATCTGCTGATCTCCATGATGTATAATACCACTCCAGACCAACCTTCTTGCTCTGCCCAAGTCTCATTCCTGGCATCTGGGTATCAGTGGCATAATCAAAGCTCTGCCACACGATTCTTTGACTTGTTGCTTCGAGCAAAACCAAGTTTCCTGTCTCCAAGAGCTGAGCGACTTAACTATCTGATACCTTCTCAGTTACATTTGTAGACCATAACGTAACCTTCCGGTCAGAATCAGTGTAGAGAACAAGATTTCCATGTTGATTGATTGATAAAACTACAGATTAGCCAGTGAATGGATCATTCGTGTTTGCGACCCATGTAACCGATCTTTCTGAAATTCCATAAAACCAAATTCCAAGGTATATTTTACCAGAACTGCCAGGGCTAAAAAACCCAAACGCAAACTTATCACCTTTGGAGACTAGTTGGTCTCCTTCTTTGAAGGATTGGTTTTTGGTAAGGACATCAGACGAATTACAGAAAGTGAATTGAAGGAACAGAAGGCAGTAATGCAGAAACTTTCTCTTCGCAGCAGCCATGAAGACATTATCATCCTGCAAAAATAGATAATATCATTGACTTCTATGTTAGACGAATAATAGAAGTTTGTTTTCTTTTTGTACATTGAATGGCTGTAAAAATAGTCAAATGAGCAGGGTATACATTTCAACAAATTATAGTCAGCATAATTTTATATTTTCATGTTTGATGATTTGACTGTATTCCTGATTTATTAGTCTCCAGTCAATTAACAAAAAAAATTCATTCCTAGTATTATTTTTTCCCAGATTCAAATTCAAAGTGATCCAATTAGAAAATTAAATTTTTAAATATTTTTAAGTTATAAATTGAAGTTTAGAGGTAATAAAGTGATATTCGTATTAGAAAATCAATAAACCATTAGTGATTAATCCGAAGTTTTCTTTTAAGGGAAAATTATTATTTTCTCACTTTATTTTGATCTATTATATTATTTCACCATTAACATTCTAAAAATATATTTATTCATTCTTATATTTTGCTCAATTAAATTAAAATGCCATTCTTTTAATTTTTCTATTAATTAAGTGTTAATGGGGTGTTTGGTTTAGCTTATTGGGGCAGCTGATAGAGATTTTTCCTCAATCAGCAACAATTTAGATGTTTGGTAAAACACTAAAATCTGTAGCTGATAGTTAATTTTATTCAAAACATCTGTTGATTTAAAAAGCTTTATTTTGGAACTTTTTTTAATCAGCTGATAGTTTATTTGTATTTATTTTATATTTAGATTATTTTACTCTGATTAAAAAAAATAAATAACTTTATTTAAATTTAAATTAAATGTATATAATTAATTTTTTCATAGTTCATAATTAAATAAATATTATTGTAAATTATAATTAAATAATTATTATATTTATACCTATAATCATTTTAAAAAAAATTATACAACAATATTCATATTTTAAAATTTATTTTTAAATAATTTATATTAATTATTTTAATAATATATAAATTAAAGACAATAAATTATTATTTATTGAGATGTATATTTTTAAATAATTTGCATAACTAAAAAATATTATAAAAAGTATATGAAATTATATTTACAAATAAATGGTACCCTTAATAGTCATCTAACATACAAACATCAACAACTAATAAAATTTTACCAAACATTTTATATTTATCAGCTAACAACTATTCGCTATTAGCAATTGCTTTCAGCTATCAACTGCTATAAACAGCTAAACTAAACATGTCCTAAATGACTATAAAAAGACTAAAATAACTCCTCTATCAATTTTCCCTAGAATTTTCATCTCCTTCACCCGCCAAAACAACCATTGTTCACCTTGTTTTCATCTTGCTTCCAGCAATCATAAGAGGAACCTTGACCTCCGATCGTGTAATCATTACGTTGATCAAAATCAAGAAAAGAAGGTTTATCGTCTTCTTGATAGACATTATGAAGTGGGTTATTGTACAAAAGCTGAAGTCACTCCATGGAAGAGCTAGTTAAGAGGGGATCTAAAAGAGGAACTGACGAAAGAGATGAAAGAGTGTAATGACCCTTTATTTTAAATTATTAAAGTATATTTTGAGATTTGCAGTGTTAATAATATTTTAAATATTATTTGTATATTATCATTATCTATAATTAATATTTGTTATTTTATGTTAAATATATTGTCTTACGTAAGATAATTTATTGGGAATTTTTTTATTTAAAAATATTAAAAATATTATCGTTATTATTATTATTATTATTATTATTATTATTATTATTATTATTATTATTATTATTATTATTATTATTATAATATGTACATGTGATGTGCATGTGTTATGTGTATGTATTTGTGTTAGTGTATTATATATATATATATGTTATGATTAATTAATGTATGTGTGTGTGTGTGTGTATATATATATAATGGTCAAATTTCGGTCAAACTGCCATTTCTTTTTCCCTTTTTTTTTCCTTTCTCTTCCCTGCGTTTTTCTTCCCTCCCCGCAAGCTTTCAGTAGCCACCCTCACCATCGCTAGACTGCCACCAAGCCACCACCTGTAATCACCATCCTCTTCCCTCTTCCTCCTTTACCTCTTCGTCACCTGAAGATCGTTGGACCGCCACTAGAATGTAAGGAAACAACAGCAGCAGCAAGGGAAGTCAATCACCAACGATCTCATTTTCGACCACCTCAGCTCATGATTCTAGTCTCATTGGAATCCTTGAGCTGTGAGGAACTCATTTATAAACTTGGTTCAAGCTTAAACACCTTCATTTGTGACTTTTGTTTAAGTTTTAGTTTATGTCTATTTTAGGTTTTTTTTTTTAAGCTTGATTGTGTTTGATTCTTGATAAATCCTTTTGGAAATGTTGTTATATGGAACTTAAACTTCTCAAATATATTTTTAGTTTATTTTTTTAATTTATTTGAATTATGGGTAATTATTGAATTTTTAAATAATTAAATGAATTTTTAATAATTATGTGTTTTATATGTTTATTATGGAAAATTAGGTTAATTAGTATAGTTAATTTAAGTTATTAATTTTACACGTGAGAAAATAAATTTTAGTAATTTTTAGTAAATATTTAGTATTATGTGAATTTTGGATTTATAGGTAAATTATGTATTTTAATTGATATTATAGTTAAATTATATGTTTTAAATAATTATGGAATAATAAATGGTATTAAAATAATTTTTATGAATTATTTACTATTTTTAACTAATTAATACTAATTTTCAAAAATATATTCAAATAATAATTTTATATATTATTTTTGTGATTAAATAAGTTTTTAACTATTTTTAATATATATTTGGACTATTTAAGTAATTAATTGTGAATGTCACTATTTTATGTTAAATAATTGAAATTTTTTATTTTTATTAATATTATATAATTTATTTGAGATTTTATTTAGTTAAGGTGAACATAATTATATTTAATGTTTTTGATATTTAAATATATTATATTGTGATTATTTATGGATATTTATGAATTTTGATGATTTTATTATATTATTATTAAATATTGACTCTATTGTGAATTGTGAATCTCGGTTGGGAATTTATATAGTTCGGGATTCCAACCTGAGATGTTGAGATTTGTGAATATAGAATTGTGTTTTTTGCAGGATCAGCTCTACTTTTCAGTAAAGAGATGTCCATCTTACAGAGGATACTCCATTGAATTTTTTGTAGAATTCTCGTAAAACGTGACGTCGGGTCGATCCTGAGTTTTTGTATTTTAGCTAAGTTTTTATGCTTAAATCGAGTTTTCTTTTAGAATTCTTAGAAGTATGAGTTAGGAATATATTACGATATTTGTTATAACTATTTATTTTGCTAGCTGCGCCGAGACCGAGACCTATCAGACCAGGCCCGTCGAGTTTGTCCCGAGGAGCGCGAACTTGTGAGTTATTATTTTATATATACATTGCATGTAGATACATGATTATGAGCAGTCATGTTTTTAATATGAGTTTAAACATGAATTATTTCATTAAATGATTCAGTATATTTTGGTATATTTCGATATATATGCAGTGTATATATTTGATATATTCTTAATATGCATTTGGTATATTTATGGTTTATTTTGGTTTATATGTGACATATATTTTTGAAATATTTTTAGTATATGTTCGGTATATTTCTGGTATATAAACAAAATATTCTTCTATAATGAATGTCATTATGTTTTAAATGATGCATTTTATTATGTTTCATAAATACACAATTTATTGAGGGATATCAATTGAACGTGCTACCTATTAGGCTACGGTAGGACTGTTGTGCAACAATACGGTAGAATTAGGTTGAAATTCTAATGTTTGATTATGAATGAGAATATGGAGATTATTGGTTATTGGAAAAGGCCACTGCGGATCCTAGGTTGACCTAGTATACTCAGGGCTAGTCATGTCCATAGTAAGATTACGGATCCTCGGTAGACCTAGTGTACTCGGGGCCAATCATGCTGGTAGTGAGATTGTGGAACCTCAGTTGACCTAGTGTACTCGGGGCTAGTCTACTACCTTAAGTGGGATAAATGAATACTTAAAGTTTTGAATAAGCTTGTTGGCTATTGATTGTTATGATCAAGGTTGCAAACTATTAGGGTTCTGCTCTGGTCCTTCAATTAAAATAATTTCATGCATCTATTATATATATAAAATGAATTTCAGCATTTGTGTGAAATGTGTGTATATATATTATATACTGATGCTTGAATGTATATGAATTTAGATTGCATGTATATATATCATAATAATTCACTCAGTGAGGTCTGACTCCCCTCAATATTTTTTTCAGGAGATTTCTCGTCGTCAGACCTCAGTAGCAAACCTCTTCGCTGGTTTTCTTCAGTCCCAACTAGACTATATAAATTTGTTATCTGAACTTTTATTTTATTATAGTAACTGCAGTAGTAGTGTATTGTATCAGCAGTATGTTATTTTGGTTTAGAGACCTGTATTTGAATATTGTATAAATATTTTATTTTATATGACATTTAAGTGTATGTGTGTGTGTGTGTGTGTGTGTGTATATATATATATATGTTTTAATTCTGGCATATTTTTATTTATTTATTGCATGTGTTTTTATTTTTTAAGACTTGCTACGGGTTCTGAATTTGAAAAAATTCTCAATCCCTAGCGCCGGTCATAACTCCCGGTTTGGTTTGTGACAAAGAGGAAATGAGACTTTTCTTTTCCTGATTCTCATCAGTGCAAGAACCAAAAAAAAAAAAAAAAGGATCACACTTCTTTCAAGAAATAAAGCTAAGAAAATCACAGAATTAATCATCAGAAGTAATCTTTGAAAGGTCATATTTGATAAAAGAAAAAGAAAGGCTAGAGTTATACAAATCAAATGCATAAATAAATAGAACCCAGAAAAATTCAACAATATTAATGCCCAAATTCATTAATATAAAGCAAAAAAAAAAAGGTAAATTCTTTAGATTATATCATCCTTTCTTTGACATCCAAACGTAGAACAAAAGGGTCCATTCTTGATATTATATAACAGCATATATAATAGACACATAGAAGACAAGGCTTACAACCATCTTGTTACAAAGAGTATCATCAAGAACAATCTTGAAGAAGTGTGGTGCAGTTATTTTAAAGATTGAGCGATCCTTGTCCCTTTTAGTAGAAGGAACCATTGCATTAACAACCCTCAAATAGGTTTCTTTGCAAGCAAATTGTTGATATTGTGTACACTTAAACAAGGTTTTAGGAATTAATCAAGATTTTTCTTTTTTTGGTATTTTGGGTGTGCTCGTTACTTTGATATGTGATTGAGTTGTTGATTTGGTGCCCGCTGCTCAGCTTTTTTATTTTACGATTGATTGTTGCTCTACCACCGTGGTGTTAAGGGATTAAGAGTATGTTCTCATCATATGCATAACTATGGGAGTGTTCGGCTCTTGCTAGATGATGGCCACAGTGATGGTACTATCCGTCGGTGATGTTTATGATCGTAGCGATGGGTGATGACAGTGTCCATGGTAATGGTGGTGTTTGTTGGTGTTAGGATAGTGGTAGTGGGTGATGGCAGATGACAATTCTAAGCACCCAATTTCGAGATGCAATTGTACACAATTACGACGTAAGCCCCTATGATGAAATTTATTCAAAAATTGAACTCGGTTGTCGATTTTCTGGACTCTAGGGACTAAATTGTAATATTTTTTAGGATTTGATTATAAAAAAGTCAATTTTTTGGGGTCTTTTGGTAATTAAAAATTAAAAAAATTTAGGGATCGGCATTCTATAATGTCGATCGGTATTGCATAATGCCGATGCATTAAAAAGTCTCATTTTTTTTATTTTTTTTTGCTTTTTATTTTTATTTTTTATCAATTTTTTCAATGTTTTGATTGGTTGAAAATTCAAAATTTTCATTATTATTATCTGATAAATTTTTTATGCATTCAAAACACATAAGAAGATTTTGAAATAAAAAAAAATGCTATCAAATGTATTTTGTTCCTCCAAAGGAGGAAGTCAGTCTACATGCATACGAGGAGAGGACGAACGAACAAAGAGGCTAAAAAAATACAGAGACACACAACGAGAGAAAAAAAAAAGAAAAAGATAAAAAAAAAAGAGAAAACATCCAAAGAACTGCGCGATAAAATCCTACTACGTAAGCAAATCTTGATTTCTTCCGTCCTATCTAAAACTCTAATTTCTTGACATTGTTCTTTAAAGCTTTGAAATAACGTTCTGTGTTTGGAATGCAATTGAGCCTTTGTCCAGAATCAAACAACGAGTCAAAAACAACAGTGACAATCTCAATTTGAGGGGCAATCTCAATTTGAGGGGCTATCTCAAAGCATATGCACAACATTCATTTTTTTTTCTTTTTTTTTTCTTTCTGTGATTTTTATTTTATTTTATTATCGTTTTGATTATTCAATTTCATTACTAATTTGATTATTTATGTGTTTTTTTTATGTGCGAATGTGGATTGAGGAGGATGTTGCTTTTGTTTAAACTGAACAAGAGGTCCATGGAATGCCATGGAAGAATCTGTGTTATTTTCCAGTACAATTTAGGGTTTTATCTTTATTTTTCATTTTGGTATTCTGTGTAGTTATTTTAATTCATAACTGTGTAATTGATTGATTTTAATTTCTGTACGTAGTATATAATTGTCATGACCCAAACTAGGAGTCATGACCAGTGCTAGGGAATGAGAATTTTTTTGAATCCGGAACCCATAGCAAGCCTTAGAAAGTAAAAATCATGCAATAAATAAATAAAAAGTATGATAGAATTAAAAATTTTTGAATCAATATGTAAAATAAATACTCCAAATCCTTTCATTTAAAATGAATACATATTCGTACAATGTTCAAATACAAATTCTCAGAGTATTTAATATCCAAACAAAATAATACTCTTCTGATACAATAACACTACTACTGCAGTTTCTAGAATACAAATCAAAGTTCTGAATGTATATTTACATAAAATAGTCGGGACTGAATAACACCGACAAGGAACTCTACTACTAAGGTTTGACAGTATAGGATCTCCTAAAAAAAATAATTGAGGGGGGTCAGACCTCATTGAGTGAATTATTATACTATATATACATGCAATCTAAAACATATCCAACCATGCATTCACATATATATGTATATATATTCACGCATTCCACACATATGTCGACTCTGCTTATATAAATATACTAAATACAGAAAACGTTTAGTTTAATTCATGAAGGATCCATAGAACCCTAATAATAGCAACCTCAGACAACCTCATCATCACTCTAGCCATACAGGCTCACTTGATTCCAAATAGAACACTTATTCCAATCTGGACAGCAGACTGGCCTCGAGACACTAAGTCAACTGAGCTCCAACAGTCTGGCTGTCAGTGTGATTGGCCCTGAGACACTTGGTCAACCGAGCTCCAGTAATCACACTATCTATCACCTCACATCTCAATCAACCCAATAGATCATTCATTCCATTATGGACAGTAGACTGGCCCCGAGATACTAAGTCGACCAAGCTCCAATAGTCTGACTGTCAGTGTGATTGGCCCTGCAATCACACTATCTATCATACCATTAATCTTAATCAAATCAATTATAATCACCAAAATTAATTCTCACTCAACCCTTATCTATTGCACCGGTACATACACGATCCTAGTGCTACCCACTAAGAAGCACATTCTATTGATATCCTTCATTTAAAATAAATATTTATTCAAAAAATAATTAATGTAGAACAATATTCATAAGAGTAAAAATCAACCATTTATATATATATATATATATATGTCAAATAAAGTATGAAATATACTAAAGGTAAACCATTAATATAGGTTAAAAAAATTAAGTGTGTATCAATAATACAATATGCATTTACTTAAAAAAGTACCTAATCATGCATTTAGGTTTACATATATTCACATTATACCAAAATAACCTAATTTCCTAGCATGCATATATCACAATTAAACCCTAAGTATACCACTAATGTGTTAGGTTTAAATTAATAATAAAACATGTATTTACTTGGAAATATATAAAAAATATACCAAAAATAAACTTAAAAACAATTTAAGTGTAGGTTCAATATATAGCATGCACTTATTTAAGAATAAACCTAAAATATACTGAAACTATAGCTAAAGTATACTAATCATTCAATAAAATAATTATGACTAAATGTATATTTAAAATATGTATATATACTAAAATGTATTAAACATTCACCTAAATATTTAACGTGCATATATACAAAAATACAAACCCTAAATATACCAAAAATATTATAATTTAAATCACTTTAAAAACATATAATGAAAATGGAAAGCCCTAAATGATGCATCCTATATGCAATGCATATATATACAGTATAATAACTCACATGTTAGCGCTCCACAAGACAAACTTGACGGGCCTGATCTGTTAGACCTCGATCTCGGCGCAGATAGAAAATAAAATAATAAAAATCGTCAGAATAAACTTATAACCCTATACTTCTAGGATTACTATAGACAGATTCAATCAATAATTCAGAATTAGACTCGGACCGGTTGTCACATTTTACTAGAAATCTACCGAAATTTCGTCAGAGTCTCCTCTGTAAAACGGACATCTCCCTACAAAAGTAAGGCCAATCCTGCACAGAAAATACACTTCTAAAATCTCAAAGCACAATATCTTAGGTTGGGATCCCAAACTTCACAAATCCCCAACCAAGGTTCACAATACACAAACAACAATATTAAATAGTAAAATAATGAAAACCATCAAAAACCCGTAAAAATATTTAAAAGTCTTTATTTCCTAATTAAAACATAAAAGTTTAATTTAAATAATATTTGATAATAAAAATTCATAAATGGAACAAAATTCCCATTTTACAATTAAATTGACATAAATTGCAAATAACATTTGAAATCACAATTTATCATCACAAAAGTAATAAAACACACATTTAAATAACAAAATTCAAATATTACATAATTTTAATAAAAATTCAATTTTACAATTATTCAACATAATATAATAAAGTTCACAATTTAATTATATTATAAAATTAGTTTAAAACCCATTTTATTTCCAAAATAATATATAATATATTATCTGAATTTTTTTTTTGAAAAATAGTATTAATTAGTTAAAAATAGTAATTAATTTGTAAAACATCATTTTAATACCTTAAATAATTATAAAATCAACAAAAAAATATAATATTTAACTATAATTAATACAAAATTACACATTTACCCTTATAATATCAAATATCCAATATACTTAATAATTCCTCAAAAATTATAAAATCATTAAATTTATTTAATCAACATATAAAATACTAATATCAACTAAAACTCATAGTTAACCATTAATTTCAACAAAGTACATATTTAACTTAATAATTCAAAATACACATAAGTTATATAAAATTCCATAAAAATTATATAAATTCATAAAAATTATTTTATCATTAGATAACATTTTAACATCAACTAAAACACACAATTAAACTTTAAATTCAACCAAAATATTCATTTAATTCAATTATCCAATATTTACATAAACTAAAAATATTCATTAAAATTATGTAAAATTCTTAAAAATTAATTTCTCAACATCAAAATTAATAACAATATATAATAATACCATAAATCACAAATTTAATATTTTAACAATTAATTTATGAAAAATTAATAAAATAATAATAATATATTCAAAAATTCACAAAAATTAAAATAAATTCTAAAAATTCAAATAAAAATCTTTTCATGGAGATCAAGCTCCTAGAATAAACATTAGTGAAGGGATTTTGTGTGATTCAAACATTCACAACCTAAAAAAAATCCAAAACCTTAAAGCCTAAAAACTAAAAATCAAACAACACTCAAACAAATCGAGATTTAAGCTCATTCTGAACTTAGAATAAGACTCATCGGTGTCAGAGGGTTCGAACGGCACCGGTGGTGAGTGAAATGGTGGCCGAAAATGTGAGGAACATTGTCGAAACCCTCTGCTGCAACTCTCGGTTCCCGCTGCTGCTCGTCGTCGCCAGAGAAGAAGGACAGGGTGGCGGTGACAGCAGGAGGAAGGCGGTTGCTGGCGGAGGTAAAGGAGGCGCAGTGAGGGTCATAGAATAGGACAGAACGGTGGAAGAGGTTGTGTTTTTCTTTTGTAAGTTTCATTCTGTAAATGTATGTTTGTATATGTGTTTTTCGTATATTATATGTATATATATTACTTTATACTAAAAACCATATAATATAATATCATTATATATTAACTCCCCACAAATAAATATATACATATATATTACTCACATATATACAACAAACACGCACACATATATATATAACACACACACTTACATTAAACCCTAACGTAATATGAAAAATATAACACATAAAATAATGATATATAAGGTAATATATAAATATAATACATACAATAACAACAAAAATAATGATAATAATAATATCAAAATAATAATGGAATTTACTAAAGCAATAATATAGATTAATGCTTAAAATAATAAGCCTCTAAAATAAAATATTTACGTAGGAAACCCTAATTAAACAAAAATAATGATAATAATAATCACAAAATAATAAGTAATTAAATTTATTTTTAAACTTTATTAACACTGAAAATCTTATTTTAAAATAAGATAATTAAAAAATATAGGTCATTACAGTAATAGCCCCAGTAGTGGGAATACTGAAAAGATTTAATTTTCTGCGTTTAAAATCAATTAGTAATTAGGTTCAATTGGGTAAAAATCAATTAAAATCAATGGTGGTAGTAGCTTAATTTAGGGTTTGCATGTAATTGATTTAAGGTTTCTAGAAAATCACTAAAATATTTGTTTGATCCTTTTTTATATTTTATTTGTTTTTTGTTGTGTTTTTTTTAATTCTTTATTTTTATTTTGGGCCTCAAGCCACGCTTAGGTCCAACTCACTTTAAATAGGCTTAAAAATGGTTTAGGACTTTAAATAATTAAAATCAATTTAGGCTCATTAAGTTAATTAGATTTTAGGCCCACTTAATTAATTAAAACTTGTTTTGACTTAGCTCAGTCCATTTAATTTCATTTCTTTTAAAATAAATAGACCTAAGCCCACTTCTCATTTTAAATAAAAACCAACTTAGACTTAGGCCCACTAATTTAATTTTCCTTTAAAATTGAATAGACTTAAGCTCATTCCTTAGACAAACTAAAATAAATAAATCTAGGCTCATTAATTAATAAAAATGTAGGCTCACCTTTAGTCCCTTTCTCACTTATAAATAAATGTAAATCTAGCTCACTTTTTAATAAAATTAACATAGTTTAGACTTAGTGACAACGCGATTTTGAGTGCATTTTTTATGTGTAATTTTATTAACTAGAAGCCTAGGGATAGATGGATGTTAAATAGGGTTTAAATAAAATTTCATGTAATTAGAAGATGAAATAATCATTTATAAAATTATTTTAAATGAAAACGAAACTAAGAGAAGTTAATATTCCATTTCCAGAATCTCTTGATTGTAGTGCTAATTTTCTTTTAGAGAATTAAGTACCATCAATCACATTGTCCCAGTTATTACCCTGAGTGGTGACTCCTATTCTCCATGCTATGACTTTGTGACATAGTAGTGTGTTTTCTAAGGCCCTGAGCCTAAATAATGTTACGATTGCTAAAATCTTGGACGTGCGTTAAACTCCACTGTCTACAACGATGTCTGTGGGTGTTGGGATGGTGGCAGTGGGTAATATTTTTTTTAAATTGAAATGAAATTTAATTTTAGGAGGAAAGAACAAATTGCAATGAAACATATCAGAGTCACATGTGATTTTTTCTTCTATTATTCTCAATTTTATATGTATTTTTTATTGACTATTAAAAAATTTTGACAGAATGACTAATGAGTGTATAGAATAAAATATAAAAATAAATAAATATATTTTTAAAATATTAGTTATGAAATAATATAATAATCAAAACAGAGAGGAAAAATAGTTTTTTTTTTTTTTTTAATTAGATTCGGTGGAGCTTTTGATGTGGATTCTATTATTACATCAACCTTTTTTTTAATAAAACAATCATAACGTTTCTCATTTGTGGTTAATTTTTTCCAAATTTTTAATTTTGACATCAATATTCTAATTTTTAAATACATTATATTTTACTATTGAGTATTTAAAGGCTAGTAGTTAATTATAATATTTAAATTATTCATTATTTAAATATAAATTTTTTTTTAAATATATTATTTTATTTAGTACCAAAATATATCAATCTAATTAATAAAATTATTTAGTAAAATATAATATACATTTTTTAAAAAAATTAAGATATTAATGATAAAATTAAAAATTTAGGACAAATTTACTATAAACAAGAAACATTTGGTTTTTTTATGTAAATAAAAAGTTGATGTGACGATAGAATATAAATGTTATGTTAACACTTCTATATTCAATTTTGAGCAAAGTTAATCAATGGTTATTCTTTGTGGGCTTAATTTACAAGTCGAAAAGGTTTAATTTTTTAACATAAATAAGTCTTTAAATTATTATTTAAAATACCAATTTTCACTTATTTGAGTCAAAACTATATGGCTATAGAAATAAATGCAGACAAAGAGATTTACATATTTAAATAAAATAAGTTTGTGTCAATGAGGAAGTAGTAAAGTGATAACTCATCTCTAAGGGCATTTTGAGATGCAAAGACTGCCCCTTATTGTACAGTCTATCGATACTAAGATTATATGACCTTCCAATTCAAAAAAAAAAAAACGAGTTTGTAATTTAGAAATGCATTTTATCGATCTCAAAAGTTTTAAGGTGATTACTTATAATTGAAGTTAGCTGCAATTTTTTCCATAGAATAGATCATAATTTCTACTTGCATTCCACTTAACTATGCACCACAAATATGAACTGATAAATTGACATTTGATTCCCTAGAAACGTAATGAATTTGTCAAAGAATTGTATCAATGAAGTTACATGGTGATAGCATCTGGATATACTTTCCTCCCCTATTCCTAATGAACTAGTATTCCTGCTAAATGTTGTAAAAATGAAGAGTGGTTGTTTAGGAGGTCGAAGAGGTGCTTCACTACTAACATTAGCAGAACAACTTCTAACATAGTTGGTCTGTCCTCAAAATTTTCTTGAACATATAAGAGCCTTATATGAATGCTTCTCAACGCTTCATGCGGAGGATATGATTATGATCCTTCAAGTGATGAATGCAACCAACTCCAATACTCTTGTCTTCTATCCAAAAATCCTAATATTGTATATGATTTGTAGCATTAGCTGTAAGCATCCAATTTCAGGATGCAATTGTGCATGAATGCGATGAAAGCCTCTATGATGAAAATTTAGTCAAAAATTGGCCTTTAGTGTTAAGTTTCGTGATTTCAAGGACTAAATTGCAATATTTTTTGGGTTTAATTGTAAAAAAATTAAATTTTACAGGGGCATATTTGAAAATGTGTGTAATGCCAATCAATATTGCACAATGTCGATCGACATTACACAATGCCGGTTGACACTTTGCAATGCCAAGGTGCTAAAAGTTTCTGTAAAAATCTTTTTTTTTTTACTTTGATTAGTCCAAATTTAATTTATTTTAATAAATAAATTGATTTGAGTAGGGTTCGGTCCAATACGCGTCTCTTACGCATATAATCTTCTTTTTTTGAAATTAAAATTCTTATCCTGTTTGTTTTTGGGAAGGAAGAGATCAGAGCTACTGTGATCACATAACTCTGATCACCTAAGCCATTAGCTTAGGAATGAGATACAAAAAGAAAAGATCGATAGAGAAGAATGGGGGGATAACGTGAAAAAGGGTTAATTGAAAAAACACAGAGGGAAGGAAAAGACCTAACCTTCTACTATAGGTTTCAAAAAAACGTTTTTTTGAAAAAAAACTTTTTCAAAGCAAGAAAAAAAAAACATTTTTTTCAAAGTCTAGAAATCAAGAAAACACACAGTCAGTTTTCTTAAAACAGTGAAATCTTATTCTAAGAGGCATTCAAATAGCATATGCATAACATTACTCTTCTACTCCTTTCTTTTTATTAATTTATTCTTTTATATCATTTTATTATTTTTGATTTTATTATTTATGTGTTTTTTTGTTTAATTTTCATTATTTTGTTTTCTGTATTCATTAATTCTAATCTTATTTTCTTTTTTTTTAATTCTTTATGTTTCATGTTTCTGGTGATAAATATATGATTAAACCAAGGAAACCCATGATGAATCCATAAATAAAAGCCAAAAGTCAAAGATCCCGATTTAATTTTTATCTTGCTATATTTAGTTTGTTTTATTGTTTTTTTAGGTTTTGAATTTGTTTAGTTTATTTTCTCAAAGGTTGTAGTTTTAATTTTATTTTCTTTATTATTTTTGGTAGATTTTGTAATAGCCCCGATAGTGGGAATAATGAAAATTTAGTTCTCTTATTCTTAAAAATTAATTAGTAAATTAGGTTCAATTTGGTAAACTCTAATTAAAATCAATGGAGGCAGTGGATTAATTTAGGTGGCATGTTAATTAAAATTAGGGTTTTTTTTAGAAGAAATAATTTAATTGCATAGTTGATATTCTTTTATTTGTTTAGTTTTATTTTTTATGTTTTTGGATTTTTTGTTTATTTTTGTGTGTTTTGGGCCCTAAGCCCACGTTTAGGCTCTAACCCATTTAATAAATAGGTTTTTAATTGGATTTTTAGGTTTAATTTTAAAATCAATTTAGGCCCAATTAGGTTAATTTAGACTTAGGCCCACTAATCAATTTAGGCCCAATTATATTAATTTAGACTTAGGCCCATTTTTTTATATAGAATTAAAACATGTAAAATTAGACCCACTAATTTAAATACTTCATAATTTGTAGATTTAGGCTCACTCTTAGAATAAAAATAAATAGACTTAGGTTTACTTAATTAAAATTAAATAAGAATTAGACTTATTAGTCTTTATGCTCACTTATAAATTAAAACATGTATATTTAGCTCATTTAATTAAAATCAATACAGATTAGACTAACCTAAGGGTTGTGATGACTGTACTGTTTACATGTATTTTTTTGACTAGTTTTCCTGAAGTTAATTGTTTTAAATAAAGGTTTATATGAAATTGCATGTAAATAGAGGATAACATAATAATTTACAAAATAATTTTAAATGAACACAAGATTGAAAGAAGTTAGCATTCCGTATCTAGAATCTCCTGGCTGTTGTGCTAGCTTTCTTTTAAATAATTGAGTACCACCATTTTTATTTGTCCCAGTTATTACCTTGGGTGACGACTCCTCATCTCCATGCCATGTCTTTGTGACAATACTTAGTGTGTTCTCTAGAGCCCTGAGCTCAAACAATATCGCGATTGCTAAAATCTTGAAAGTGCGCCAAACCTCACCATCTACATTAGCATTGGAAGGTTAGAGATTTAATAGATACTAAAGCTTGGTGTGATGGGTTTCAAAAAGTGTCCTCACTTACATGCCCTATATATCAAGCTCAAGGAAGTATCAGTTGGATGAAATCCATTGTTCTTCTTGCCTATTATGACTCCAATACTAAACGTATCTATATGGATAATTCTTAGCCTTTAATTTTAATGAAGATATAGAAGCCCTCGTGTAACTCCATTTTTAATAGTGAAGCATTTTCTCCAATTTAGGAATGTACTTTATTTATCTTAGCATTTTCATTTGAATTAGCATTGGATAATCTATGCAATTCAATCTTTTACTTGCATCATGATGAAACATTTATGATTCGAAAACCAACTCGATGCATATAATGAATGCAAACAAAAACTCACAAAAAAGAAATAAGTCTAAGCTTTTGTTTGGTAGATATTTGTATATAAACATATGCTTTTCTCGCTCTATGCAGTATCCAAGAAGTTTCACAAGATTCCTATATTGAAAGCATGACTTCATATTCATATTCATATTATGTTGTGTTCATATTCAAATGCCATTTCCCACACGCAGCCGTATGTAGTGGTCGAGACTAGTGACATACTCGTTTTAGACAAATAATAAAATATTTTTTTAATGAATTAATAGTCCAAAAAAAATACAGAACAAACAAATCCTAGTTCAACTCCTGTGAAATCATTGGTTGATTGTTATAAATATTTGGTAAAAAATGTTACTAGAAAGATTTTTTTAACAGACTCTTTGGAGATTAGTAGGTTGCCATCTTTGTATGTTAGGTTTATGGCAAGGAAGTTAAGGGGAAATACACAAAATATGAGCTGAAAGAGCAGGAGACAATAAACAACAATGTCTTCTAAGAAAAATTTAATGTTATTTTCTAATTTCATAAACGTCTTTTCATCCCATAACAATTACTACATCATTATCTTAATTAAATATTACATTTACAGCACTCAAGGTCAGTTTCCAATCAAATTAACAAAACAAATAGCAGTCAGTCAGCCCACCTAAGAACAAATCTTGATCTCTAGAAATACCTAACCAAATCTTGAAAGAAAAATCTCAAAGCCCTTAAGTTAACCTTATAGAACTACAAAAAACAACAAATGAAAACAGTGAAAAAGATTAGTATACAAATTCAATTTTAACAACTATAAAGGATACCCATTCCTAACAGCATTTTGTTGTTATTTATTTATTATTACTCTGTTATACTCTATCGTGCTTTGTTATAAAAAGAGACTTTGATTCTATTTGTCTACTATAAGAAGAATTGAGATTGTAATGTATATTTGATTACATATTGAAGATACATAATATAGGTATAAATACAATAAAAGATAAAGTAGACAAATAGAATACAAATTCTTTATTATAACAAAGCAAAACAAAGTATAACATAGTAATAATAAATACATAAACCAAATGCTATTAAGAATGGGTATCCTTTACACCCCAATCAAGCTAATGGTGGTTGAATTGACAACTGAAGCTTGTCTCGATGATGATGGAACTTAGAGATGGACAATGACTTAGTTAAAATGTCTACTATCTGGTCAGCTGAACTTAGAAATTAAACATGGAGCTTGTTGTTATGCACTTGCTCTTTTACAAAATAATAATCGAGCTCGATGTGTTTGGTTCGAGCATAAAGAACCAGGTTGGAAGAGAGGTAAATAGTGCCAACATTGTCACACCACATGATTGGAACCAAAGACATTGGTTGGCCAAGTTCTGCTAGACGGGATTGAATCCACATTATTTCTGCAGTGGCATTTGCAATAGCTTTGTACTCACTCTATATGGATGAGCGGGCAATGGTTGGTTGTTTCTTGGCCAATAGAGCAAATTGATGTGTCCAATGCATTTTCACTTATAAATATTACATGCATGCCCATTTTTCATAAAAAAATTTCATGCGTGCCTTATTATTATTATTATTATTTTTATTTCCATCACTTCCGTTCTTCCCCTTTACCCACCTTCTTCTTCCCCATTCTTTTTTTTGTTTAACTCATTTCTTTTCTTGGCATTTGCATCATATTCATATTATAACCTTCGCATTTGTGTCACCTACGCTTATAAAGCTACCTCCCAACTACGACAATTAGATCTGCAGTGGCTCTATCCTACAATTTCACCTTTTACCAACGTCTCATTCTTTACTCTTATCTCACTCTAACTCCCACACGTGGGCTACACAATCTCTCCCTCTTATTATATTTCTCAAAATATTAATTTTGTTTTTTTTTTTACTTATTTTTAAAATTTTCTACTGTAGAAATAAATAAAAAATACTGAAATTTAAATCTTATTCTCCATGTCTAAACATGTTTATGCTTTTTGTCAATTTTAAAATCATATATTTTATAGACAATTTTTACTTTTTTTTTTTATTTGTTTTTTTAGGAATGCATGCAATGCTAGGGTGTTTAATGACATTATTGACTTATCTCAATTATTAGATGTGAGGCTATCACTTCAACTTAAAAACTTTTCCAAAGCATTTAATCTATGGACAGTTGGCGAATAACATATTTTTGCAACACCAATTGAAAACAAAAATTTGCAAGAAAAAATGGATGTAGTAATATTTCAATTTTATTTCCTTGAATTGTCTTTTAGAAATGCATGTAATGCTAGGGTGTTTAATGACACTGTTGACTTATCTTTTATTATTAGCAGTGAAGCTTTCACTTTAGCTCAAACTTTTCTATAGCATTTCATCTATTGACAGTTGGCGAATATTTGGAATCAATTTTTTCCATGATTCTTGTATATGTGATTTATATATATATTCATAGAAGTGTATTTGTTGATAATTTAATTGGAGATTTTATTTCTTTGAGAATTTTGCTTATCCTTAGTGATTTAATTTTTTTTTTGAACAAATAAAGAAGGATTCTTTAATTTACAAGTTAAAGATATCTAAATTAATAGAAAGGAGAGTATTTTTGTGTTAAATGATTAAAAGTTAGATCTATATTATCCAATTGTGTTAAATTTTTGTTGCATAACAAACTTACGAAATAATAAAAATAATACTTAAAAATAATATATTATTTGAATATTATTCATATATGATAGAAACAAAACAATATATTATCTTAATAGTATAAATATCTAAAACTCATAATAGTATATTATATGAATATTCCAAGTATTTAAAACTCAAAACAGTATCCAAAAACTCTAAATAATATCTGAAACTTAAAACAATATCTAAAAATTAAAAATAGTATCTCAAAACTCATAAATACAATATATTTTTTGAATATTATTTGTATATGATACAATCAAAATAATATATTTTTTGAATATTATTCATATCCGAAATTTAAATTATTATCTAAAATTCAAATCAGTATTGGAAACTCAAAACAATATCTGAAACTCAAAATAATATCTCAAACAAATAAATATAGTATATTTTTCGAATATTGTTTATATATGATACAATTAAAAATAATATATTTTTTAAATATTATTTGTATCTGAAACTTAAAACTGTATATGAGACTTAAAATAGTATCGGAAACTCATAATAATATTTGAAAATTAAAAAGGATATCTCAAACTCATAAATACAATAATAAATTTTAAATATAATTATATTCAAATCAATTAATTTGAATTCAAGTGTCCATCCTTTTTCAAATATATGAAATTTGAAATATTTTAATTTATTTTTCTGTATAAAATAATATCAATCTAATAAATATATATAAATATATAAATTTATATTTCAAAATATTTTTTTAGAGAATATTTGAAATTTTATTCTTTATTAAAATTAATATGAATTGTATAATTTAAATATAGTAATTATATAACTGAAATAGGTCAATGGACATCCTAGGGGACAGGTACCATATGGGAGGGGATCCAACCCCCCAAGACAAAAAAAAAATAAAAATAAAAATAAAAAATAAAGGATGATGATTACAAATAACATGATCGACATTATGGACCCCAAACAAGACCAACTGAAAAGGCTAGGACTCATGCATGTACATTAACAAGGAAAAAGAAAGGAGAAAATAATAAATAACTGAACTTGTGAAAGCGACATGACACCACAAGTTCAACTTACATTACACATAAAACAGGTAAGTAACTGTGTATATACAGGATTGTTCCTATTGTGTATTTCCTTCATAACATTAAGCGGTCATGCATTCAATTTCCGACAAATAAAGCACATTGAAGTGTCAAAATTGAAATTTGATCAGTAATGCTCTACAAAAAAAAAAAAAAAAAAAAATGGAGCTTGCCAGATTTTTATCAGAATGTTCATGCTTTGAACGAGAATTATCGGGTTCCAACAGCAGTCACTGAATACTCATTTACAGAATGTGTTGACCCTTCTCCTGCTGCTGATTTAGTATTGGAACATATCCTGAAAATGAAAGCAGGTTGTTTAGGCGCAGCAAGTGCTATCTCACTACTCAACATTAGAACAACTGCTGATATATTTGGTCTGTCCGCTGCGTCTTCTTCCACACATAAGAGTGCAATTTGAATGCACCTCAAGGCTTCATCAGGATTATATGATTCCTTTAATGATGAATCAACTATCTCCAGTGCCTTATCTTCTTTCCATAGTTCCCAGACCTGTATGGTACATGGCATTAGCATTTTAGGACTTTCCATAGTTCCCAGACCTGTATGGTACATGGCATTAGCATTTTAGGAAAAATATTAATATAAGTTGCATGACTTGAAGCTACAGGTGAAAAGAGTTTCTGTCACTTACATGCCCTATCAAGCTCAAGGAAAGGTGCCCTTGGTTAAAGCCACTGCTCCTTTTGCCGCTTATAATCTCCAGTATTATGACACCGAAACTGAATACATCGGATTTTACTGAAAATTTTCCAAAAACTGCATACTCTGGTGACATATAGCCACTGCACAACAAAATTTGGAAATTAGGTTTCAGTATTCTATCATGTGTTAATGTACACTTAGTACAGTAGGTTTCCTTACTATGTCCCAACAACTCTGTTTGTCTTGTCTGGAATCTGATCACATTTGAATATTCTTGCCATGCCAAAATCTGAAATTTTCGGGTTCATCTCTCCATCTAATAGAATGTTGCTGCTTTTTAAATCTCTGTGGATAATTTTCAATCTTGAATCTTGATGAAGATACAAGATCCCACGAGCAATTCCAACAATAATATTGAGACGCTTTCCCCAACCCAAAGATGATCTTCTTGCTTCATCTGCAACAGAAATAAAAGGAATAAGAAAGAAAATCATTTATATTAGGGTTAAGAGATCCATGGTTCACTTACTGAAAAGAAATGAGTCCAAACTTTTGTTTGGTAAATATTCATATATCAGCATTTGCTCTTTTCTTTGAATGCAGCAGCCTAAAAGCTTCACAAGATTCCTGTGTTGCAGCTTTGCAATCAGCAACACCTCATTCTTGAATTCTTTAATTCCTTGCCTAGAACTTTTGGACATTCTTTTTACAGCAATCTCCTGTCCATTTGGTAACATCCCCTGAAATCATGTCACCAGGTTAATCTAAATCATGATTAACCGGATCACGCCAGTTTGCTTATTCAAACTTCCAAAATAGAACTAAAAATGGCATAAAAAACAGCTCTGTTTTGAGATTATACCTTATACACGGATCCAAATCCACCTTGTCCAAGCATGTTAGCTGGGGAGAAACTGTTAGTGGCTGCAAGTATTGTGCTGAGATCAAAATATAGAAATTCCCCTTGGTTGCCACTTCCTCTCAGCTCATTTTCCTCCACAGAATCTTCATACATATTTGAACCAATACTGGAATCAAATATCTTTTTGTTCAATCTGTTCTTCGGTGTCCTTGGAAAGACAAATGAAAACAAATATTCATTTTCTGTCTGTATTAGGCATTTTTCAGTTTTGTGTATTGACTATGAGTAATGGTTCACTTGATTTTCAGAGAAAAGAATGCATTTGTTATTATCAGATAAAGGCACAAAATTTAACCTCATTCTTCTTCTCTTCCAGAACCAAAAATAGATGAATGCGATGATAACAAGCCACGCCGAAATGACAGATACTGCCACGACAACTGTCATTCCCTTTGTTCCAACAAAATTATTCGATTTCTTTGCTTCCTCAGCTGCAAGAATGGTAATGGAATACAAAATTAGCTCCAAAATGGAAATGAAGAAATGTTTTATATCTACCTTTAGGCATTGGCTAAGTGGGAAAAAAGTTATGTAACAGAACAGTCATCACAACAAACTGTCACTCAACGCAGAATTTAACAAGGTACATATACCTAATTCAAGGGCATCGACACGAAGATACATATCAAAACCAGTGTTATCCATAATATTTATTACGTCCTTTAGATCTCCATACCAGGTCAAACAAACATCCCCTGTCCCGCTAACACTAGCTATCATTGCACGAGGTATGCTTGCATAAGCTGAGCAAGAACAATTCCTCTTGCATTGTTGTTCGCAGTCTAGTTGGCTCGTGCTCCTTTTCATCCAAACTGCTGCTGAAGAATCAGGAGTTTTGACATGTTCCACTTTCAAAAATCCTTCTCCATGCCCACAAATGGATGATGATTCTAGCCTTTTCCTGACACATCCACCCGACCCATCTCTTAGCTTCCAGTCTCTTGGATACTTGGGTTCATACCCAGGTAAACAAGTACAATCAAATGTATTGACGTAGTTGGGATCACACATGCTGTTAGCACCACACACACCGTACCAGTCACATCTATACTTAGGTGCAGACCAGAACTCTTTCCACTGACCATCAATTTCATGCCATGCTAACCACTTGATAAATCCAGATTCATCCACGGTCATCCTAATGGTAACAGAGGGATCAATGTTAGTGTAGTTGAAGATAATTTCGTCGTCTTCGTTTGAAAAACTGTAGTTGTAGACATTTGCAATCTTTTTCCATGGCCAAGGGAAACTTCTCCAGTAATAATTTGCACCGTTGTACAGAGCTAACTGTGGTGAGCCACCTAGTTTGAGTTCAAGCGAGTAGCCACCACTTCCTGGATCATCCGGCGATCTCCATGAAGTTAGGAACCTGCGATGACCTGTTTTTAGATCCACTCCAAATTTCATCCCCCGAAGCATGGTATTTGTAGGATAATCAAAGCTTTGCCACACAATTCTTCCACCACCACCACCACGTTGAACCAAGACCCAGTTTCCTGAATCCAAAATCTGAGCCTGAAAATTATCTTTTGCTTCCATTGAAACATTGTTGGACCAAACTGGAACTTTAAGGTGATGATCACCATAGAGAATAAGGTTTCCGTGCTGGTTAAGTGAGAGAACTCCTGAAGAGCCATTGATGGGAATGTTTCTATTAGCTACCCATACCACAGTCTGTACTGGGACTTCATAGAACCAAATTCCAAGATATCTATACCCAGAACTGCGAGGGCTAAAAAATCCCAACGCAAAAGCTCTATTCTTGGAGACAAGAACGTCGCCATCTTCGATAGTCTGGTTAATGGTTATGGTGTCCGTCGAGGTAGAAAATGTGAATTGAAATAGCAGAAGGAAAGGATAGAGCAGCAGTTTTGGAGCAGCCATGCCCATGATTGGCTTCAGAAGTCTCCTATAAACTTTGATGTGTGCATGTGTTGGAAGCTTGTTGCAGTTTTTGAGCTAGAAATATTTGACCAAATCGGTGCTTTGACCTTCGTAACTGGCACACTGACAAGCAATTTTTCTTTTCTTTTTTGAACAATAACAAAAAAAAAACAAATATCACCAGTAAAGCAAATTTTCTTCAGTAAAATTAAAGTTTGCATTATTTGTTTTTTTTTTTTTTTGAAAAATTCAATTTCGTTCGCTTTGAAATTCCACCATTTAAAAAAAAAAGAAAAAAAAAAAACAAGTTGAAAATATTTTACTGCTGGCTTAAGATCTGAGTTTATCTTGTATCCAGCTCTTCACTCATGTTGCTTGCTATCATGTCATAGGTCTTTTCCTTCATTTAATAGCTCAAAAAAATGGTTGGCTCACTTAATATTCCATATCCTGGTTCTGCTCGATGGTCCGGTTAGTATTTAGTACCTTGTATCTGGTATGGGGTCCAAACCGCATCAATGATGCTAGGGCCAAGACTTGGACAGCAAGGAGAGGTCTAGTGGGCCATAATAGCATCACTCAAAAGCACAACACAGCGACATTTTGACAACCAGAATAAGAAATTATACAATTTCCTGGTCAAAGACAATCAAGTAATACCCTTCTAATGATTTGCAACATGACTACCGTGTTTGGAAAAAATTCAGTCCAATGTTTCCTTTAAAAAAAATATTAAATCAGCCGTGGTGCTTCTATACAAGTAAGAAGAGTGAAAATATAGATGTCTTGACATCTAAGTCATACACAAGAATCGCATAATCAAGTACTGCAAATGCCTATGACAACAATTCCTGTGTGATTCAGAGATAGTGATAGTATCGCTATCGGGCTACAACCTGTGTAATTGTTACCTCGTTCAAAGAACAATTTCCTCCAGGATTTGATACATTAGGACCTTCGCAATTTCTTCTTAATATGAATGCAGGTTGTTTCGGACAAGGAAGTGCTGTTTCTCCATTTAGCATGAGAACAACAGTTGGTATGGTGGGTCGACAAGTTGCATCTTCTTGCACACAGAGTAGCCCAATCTGAATGCATCTGAATATTTGGCAAGGAAGAGCTGACACTACTACTGATGAATCAACTATTTCCAAGAGTGCGTCTTCTCTCCATAAATTCCACACCTGTGTCATTGATAGCATAAACAAAAACAAGAATTTCAGTATAAATAGAAAAGTTAAATGCTTTTGTAATTAGATGCATTTCTATACTTACACGCTCAATCAGAGTCAGTGATGGGTCGTCTGGAAATGAAGTATTGCTCCTCTTGCCACTTATTATCTCGAACAATATGACCCCAAAACTAAAGACATCTGACTTTGTTGAAAATTTTCCAAACACTACATATTCTGGTGCCATATAGCCACTAAAGAGAATAATAAAAAGCTTATCTTTAGTCTTGGTATATAGTATTGTATCTGCATATCTGTCTTATATTGGGGTTTGCACATGCAATACTTACTATGTTCCAACAACTCGGTTAGTCTTGTCTTGAACTTCATCCCCTTTGAATATCCTAGCCATCCCAAAATCAGAAATTTTAGGCTTCATATCAGCATCTAATAATACATTGCTGGTTTTTAAATCTCTATGGATAATTCGCAATCTTGAGTCATAATGAAGATACAAGATTCCACGAGCAATTCCAACTATTACATCAAAGCGTTTTCTCCAATCCAAGATTGATCTTCTACTATGATCTACAAGAAAGTTTTTGAAATACTGTATCATTGTTCTGAACATTTTCAACACAAACAATTACATTATTGCGACAAACAAACCATAAAGCAAGGCAATTTCTTACCAAAGATAAAGTAGTCCAAGCTTTTGTTGGGCAAGTACTCATAAATTAACATCTTTTCCACTCCTTGAATGCAACAACCTAGAAGTTTTACAAGGTTCCTGTGTTGAAGCCTTGTAAGCAACAATACTTCATTTTTGAATTCTTCTATTCCTTGACCTGAAGTCTGGGATAATCTTTTTACGGCAATCTCTTTCCCATTGGGTAGCTGGCCCTGAAATTATTATCTCAGCTTTAAATACATCCAAACCTAGAAATGATCAGTTTTACACCATTATATACTTCCATGGGACTTTACCTTATAAACTGAGCCAAATCCACCCTGCCCAATCTTGTTTGCTGGATTAAAATTGTTAGTAGCAGCAGATATCATGTATAGATCAAAAAATGGCATATCTGAAGGTTGCGTGCTTTCTGCAAGTTCATTTGCTATGGATGTGGAGAATAATCCTTTAGTCAACTGCTTCTTCACTGTTTTTTAACATAAAATTAAAAAATAAAAGTCATATATGAACTTCACATCGCTGCTGTTCATCAAGATTGCATAGAATAAGTATATCAAAAAAGAAAAACTAAAAATATATTGCTTGTCGTAAACTCTTAAATAGCAGCAAGTTTATTTCATTACCTTTCTGTTTTCTCCTCTTTCTTCGCCAAAATTTTGCAAATATGATGATGAGAAGCACATTGAGAGCAGCAGACACAACTGGAATGATAACCTTCCCCTTCCTTATTAAAAAATCTCCTCTTTTCCTGGCATCCTTAGCTGCATATATGGAAGAGATTATAAGTTAGGTATAACTGGATTAGAGTTATATGTATCTCATATGAGTATCTGCACTGCTAATATGCAATAACAAAGGGACAATTGACACAGGCCACAAGTTGGGGGAAATTGCATCTATCAGACCAGAACCCAGAATGCAGCATATATTGGTAAAATTGTAGAATTTACTTGTCGTCATCTGCGTAAAACAAGTATTCAATGTTTACAAGCATTCACATTTGAAATTAATGGTAATTTGGCAAGGCAAGGAGAAGAATACCTAACTCTATTGCATCTACTCGAACATATAAATCACGTCCCTCTGTGTACTCTACCGTGTCCATCAATTCCCCATACCACGTCAAGCAGCCATATCCTTTCCTCTCAATATCCAAGCTTGCAAATGCTTTGCAGGAACAATTCCTCAAGCACAACTGTTCACAGTCTGTGCTACTCAAACTCTTATTCACTAGAACTGCTACTGAAGTATCAGGAAGCTTCACATGCTCAACCTTAATGAATCCTTCTCCATTTCTGCAGACTGACATTGTTTGCTGTTGCTTCCTCACACAGCCGGCAGATCCATCTCTGAGATACCAATTCTTTAAGGATTTGGGCTCATACCCTGGCAGGCACATGCACTCAAGACTATCGAGGTTGTTAGAGTTCAACAAACTGTTTGCACCACAGTGTCCATATTTGTACTTAGGTTCTGAACGGGAGACTCTCCATTGATCAGAACTATTGTCCCAAGTAAGCCGCTGGATCAATCCTAAGTTCTTAAGCACAATTCTTGAGAGAAGAAAATTTTCATCCAAAATGAAAGTATAAAATACCTCATCTTGATTGTTAGCAGAACTAGGTAAATATCCAGGCATCGGTGCAGGATCCCAAGGCCATGGGCTACTTCTCCAAATCCTGGTTAAACCCTTGTACAAAAAGAACTGTGGGCTGCCATTAGGATTTAGCTTGTACAACCAGTCCCCAGTTCCTGGGTCATCTTCTGATCTCCATGATGTCAAGAATCTGTAAAGACCAACTTTCTTATCCAACCCAATTTTCAGACCTGGAAGCATGGTATCGGTAGGATAATGAAAGCTTTGCCAAACAATAGTTTTGCTTTCATTTTGAACCAGAACCAGATTTCCTGAATCTAAAAGCTGAGCTACACAACTATCTGCTCTTTTCATTGAAACATTAGTGGACCACAAAAGAAACTGCCAATCATGATCATCATAGAGAACAAGGTTTCCATCCTGGCTTATGGATAGGACTCCTGAAGAACTGTTAATTGGATTGTTCCTGTTTGCCACCCAGACCACAGTTTGCTCTGGCAGTTTGTGATACCAAATGCCAACATATTTATGCTTAGAGTTACCAGGGCTAAAAAACCCTAGCGCAAAAATTCCATTTTGGGAGACCAAAGTATTGGAATTTGTTAAGGATTGATCAAGGGTTATGGTGTCAATGGAATAACAAGATGGCAAGAGGATAACTAGAAGCGAAACGTTGACAAGCATTTCTATACCATCCATTAGCGATTCTAAGCGTATTTTCTTGATATTTGTATGTTTTTGTTGACTCTTGCAAAGTAACAGGCCCAACTAAAGCTAAAATAAGAAAAGTGACGTTGGCAGAGTCACAAGGTAGGAATTTTCTTTAGGATATTGTCCAAGACTTTTCATCCTAAGATTCTTCCTTATGGATTAGGAACTCGACAATGCAAAAATGATGGGTTCAGATCAATGGGCATGGACAGATTGAGAAAGACACAAAAATGGTTCTAATGGAAGGAGATCAACATAAGTAGGCAGTCGAAGATAATAGAAAAGATGTGGTTTTATCTGCTTTGTTCTCTAATAAAGTTGCAAGCTTTTTGAGGATACACTGCCAAGCCCAACCTCAAAATGTCAGAATCCGTATCAATTAGAGGCGGCAATCACCATATCTGGAATTGGTGGTACTGTGATCTAGTGGGGAAATGAGAAACTCTGTTATGATTTGATCAATTGTTGAGGTTGTTTATTAGTAAATAATAATTAAATGAAGCACGAGATCCAGGTCAAGTGTCAGGTAGTAGCAGGTAGCGGACGAATAGCTAACTCCAAAACTTTTAATAGATCGCTAACCATAAAGCCGCTGATGTCTATAGCAGTGGTGGTGGCGGCGGCGGCGGCTGCAGCTCGACTGCTGGGAGTCGTTGTTTATTATTCAGGATTGAAATGCAGTAAAGATGCTTGTGGAATTGTCTCAATGAGACTTTCCAAGTAGCTAGCTAGCTACATGAGAAACTAAATTTCAAATCATTACGTGTGTTGCTAGCTAGCTAGCACCGTTTTCTAAGTCAAGATTGATGGCAAGTAAAGAAGATCAAGTACCTTGCCCAGTTGCAGAGAGATGAAGTGAAAAGGAACCTTCATTTTTGGCTTCCCATTTCTTCTGCACATCAATGTTGTTTGTTGATTCCAGTGTGAACCCAGCAACGGCCAGTGCATGCACTCAAATGTTAAAATTTCCGCATGCCGCATACACAGGATTAAAGAAGACGGATAACGTTGACTGTTAACTACCATATTCTACAAAATTGGACTTAACTGTCCGTATTATTGATCCATGTTTCCTGTCATATTATACCTATAATAATATAAAACATTTCCTGATGATTTCCTGATGCCAATCATGTGATTTAATATCTTTTATGCCTAGCAGATAATAATAATAATGATGATGAGGGTGACGGGATTAATTTTTTAATCTTATTTTTTATCAATTAAAAAGTTTAATAGTGTAAATACACAGTATCACTCACTTTTTTTTTGTCTTTTTTCTAGCCTAATCTAATAAAAAAAAAAAAAATAATACTCAAATGAGATGATATCAAATTACAACTTGTTTGGCTTTTTTTAAAGCTTAATTGGCCTAGTTTGGAGTTATGTGTCTAAGATAGAGCCCATAACTAGTATGTATACGAGAATTATTGGAAGGTCATGCATGTTAACTAGTCGTACAAGCCCAATAATATCCTACTCCCGTCAGTCAAAAAGAAGACGATATATCCATAATAATTGGCAAATTATATCATGTACTCTGTTCATATTGCAATATGAATTATAGATTCATCATAAGTGTAAAACATATCTTTTTATCTTTTTTTTTTCTATCCTAATCTAATAAAAAAGAAAAACTAATACTCAGATGAGATGATATCAAATTACAACTTGTAAGGTTTTTTTTTAAAGCCTAATCGGCCTAGTTTGTAGCCATGTGTCTAAGATAGAGCCCATAACTAGTTTGTACACGAGAATTATTGGAAGACCATGCATGTTAGCTAGTTGTACAAGCCTAACAATGTCCTACTCCCGTCGGCCAAAAAGAAGATGATATATCCATAATAATTGACAAATTATATCATGTAGTCTGTTCATATTACAATATAAATCATGGGTTCATCATAAGTGTAAAACATGTCTTTTTATCTTTTTTCCTACGCTTTTTTTTTTCTTCTTCCTTTTCTAGGCGTCTTCTTATTCTTGTTCTTTTTTTTTTCTCACCATTATTGCAATCTCTAGACTTTTTTTTTAATCTCACTCAAATCAAAATTGAATATTTGTTTGTTTTTTATTCTTGATTCTCATTCTCAACATCCACGTAAAAATACATTTTTTTATTATGTATTACTATGTACTGCTAGACAAAGAACCAAGATAAAGAAATAAGAACCAAAAAAGTAAGTCAAAAAATAATAACAAGACCAAGAACTAAAAAGAAGAAGAACAAGTAAGGGTGTGCAAAATCCAACGAACCTGAAAATTCAGTCCGAAACTGAACAAACCGAGTTGGTTTGATTCTTGTATTTGGAGATTTGCAAATTTTAGTTGGGACTTGAACCCAACCGTATATATATATATTTCTTTGTTTCTTCACTTACTTTTTTTGTTCTTGTTTTTTATTCTCAATTTTCATTCACATCATCCAAGAAAAAAATACATTTTTTTTTATTATGTATTGTTATATACTACTAGACAAAGAACTAAGATAAAGAAACAAGAACAAAAAAAGTAAGTCAAGAAACAATAACAAGACCAAAAACCAAAAAGAAGAAGAAGAACCAAAACGAAGAAGAACAACAAGTAAAGGTGTGCAAAATCCAACCGACCTAAAAATTCGATTTGAAATCAAACTGAACTTTTGATTTTTCGGTCGGATTCAGGTCCCAACTAAAATTTGCAAATCTCCAAATATGAGAATCGAACTAAGTCAGTTTGATTCTCATATTTGGAGATTTTCAAATTTTAGTTGGGACCTGAATCTGACAAAAAAATCAAACTACATATATATATATATATATATATATATATATATATATATATATATATATATATATATATATATATATATATACATACTAAAATGTGCTTTATAATGTGCTAGCAAAGCACTCGTGGTAAATTGGTAAACCACTTATATAACCAATTGTTAGGTTGTGGGTTTGAATCCCACAACCAAACTAAATTTTTCTAATTTTTTTTTCTTGTTTAGAAGACCAAAATAAAGGAAATATGCCTTTTCAAGGACTTAAACCCTCGCCAAGGAGAAAAGGGTCGCGCTCCAACCACTACACCACTTAGATACTCCTATTTTTTCATTTCTTTGAATTGTTTTATTTTAATCGGTTACCCCAAAAATCCAACCGCCACCTAACTAATATTTCATTTTTCAGTTTAATTTTGACATTTGAAAAAAATTGAAACCCAACCTGACTCGAACCTGACCGATGCACACCCCTAAGAATAAGAACAAGCCCTTGTCTTGTTAGAGGGTAAAAGAAAGGGAAAAATGTGGAGGGAACAAGTTTGGGTGTTGATACGCTATATCAATATCCTATTCTAATAAGGATTATAATCCCTAAAGAGGAAAAATGCTTAAATAAGAATATAGCTTAATAAGTAAGTATACTCTCTCTTAAACAAGGCAATCCTACATATACAAGGAATCCTATGCCTAAGAGGTTTGAGTCAATCTCTCACTATATATATATCTCATTACATCTTATATGGGGGAGAGATAATTCATTCTCATATTCTTATACTTTACATCGAGTTATCATGCCATCATTTCAACATCCACAATCATCCAACATCTTTTTATTCTACTCTATTTGCTTTATTATATTCTCCTCACATAATACTGATTTAATTTTCAGAGTGTTTATGGGAGAAACCCCACTAATTCACCCAATTCAACTCGTCAATACAAGTTTCATGGCAAGAGATCTAATATGGAGTTATCAAGTGGTGCCATCTATGGGAATACCTAGCTTGTTTTACTCACTAAAGATAATGAAGAGCTAGGTACAATCGAATTAAAATCTAAATTATCATTACTTGTTGGAACCTAGCTCTCATCAACTTGAAGCCAGAAAGTCAATTTTGTCATAAAAAAAATAGCTTTAGAGATTACAGAATTTACTTGCCATAGACAATGCCCTCTCAAACAAAGATCACTTAATTAACATCAAATGACATAAAAAAATTTGGCAAAATCCCGTTGATGAAATTCTAAAAGTATGATTTGTCTCTTTTAGTTTAGTAAGTGTAGAATGGTGAACTACTCTTGTTCCTTTTTCTAGAAGAATAGTTGGAGAATGGATGAGCCTATCAAGCATATTTATAATTCTAAGACATCATATGTTTATGTCACGACCCAAAACAGGGACCATGATCGGCGTTAGGGAATGAGAATTCTTTCGAATCCAGAACTCGTAGCAAGCCTTAAAATAAAATAAAAACATGCGATAATAAGAACATAATTAAAATATTATGTAGCGGAAATAAAATCATAAATAAAATAAAGTAATAATCCACCGATAAAATTAAATGAACATCCTATCTCATATATAAATAAACCTTTAATACAAATCCAATTCAAATCTTTAAAATACATAACTCACAAAAATATAATATATAAACCCCACAACTGTTTACAACTACTGCAATGCCTAGATTATAAAATAAAGCTCAGATAAGCAGTTTATATAGTGAAGCCGGGGCGGAAGAAATTCGGCGTATGGGTCTGCTACTGAGGTCTGAAGACAATGACTCTCTTGAAAAATAATCAACGGAGGGGAGTCAGACCTCACTGAGTGAATTGTTATAATATATATACACGCATAACTAAATGACAATGCACATAGTCAATAGTATATATAATAAATATATATACAAGCAAATACACACATATGCAACAAAATCATTTTATATATTTATTGAAAATCACTGTTTATGAAGGATCAAATAAAATCCTAGAAAATCGCAACCTTAAACAGTGTTAGACAACACTCTAGCCATACATGCTCACTTATTCCAAATATAATCACTTGTTCCATTTGGACAGTAGACCGGCCCCGAGACACTAAGTCAACCGAGCTCCAGTAGTCTGAGTGTCAGTGTGATTGGCCCCGAGACACTTGGTCAACCGAGCTCTAGCAATCACACTCCCAACTCATGTCACACATCAGATAAATCAATCAATCCAATCATAATCCGCAAATAGGTTAGTATTATAGCCTAAATGCTATCAGCGTACCGGTACGTACTCGGTCCTAGTGCTGCCCACTAGGTAGCACGTTCTATTGATATCCTTTATTTAATATATAAAACATACATTCATAAATAAATGATGCATAAAATTGAATAAAAATAGCAACATAAACCATAAATATACTAAAAACATACCAAAAGTAAACCAGGTATATTTTGAGTATATATACGTCAAATAAATCCAATATAGTTACAAAATAAACTATAAATATACTTAAAACAATTTAAGTATAAGTTTATAACAAAACATGCATATAATTTGGAAATATACCAAAAATATACCAATTATATACCTAAGCAATAATTAAATCGTTTATGCATAATTTACTAAAATAACTCATACATTTCTAAAACATGCACCCTAAAACATATATATATATATATATATATATATATATATATATATATATATATATATATATATATATATATATATATATATATATAAAATAACAACTCACGGTTATTACGATCCTCGAGATGGGTCCGATGAGCCTGGTCCATTAGGGCTCAAACTCGGTGCAACTAAACAAACAAACGATAATATGAAATCAGAATAATTTTAACGGAAATATCTAGAAACTCGATCTAGAATATTAGACACAGAATCATAATAGGAAATTTGACCAGGCATCACGTTTTACGAGAATTCTATCAAAAATCTGGCAGAACCTCCCCTGTAAAACGGACATCTCTCTACACAAAGAGTAGAGCCGGTCCTGCAAAGAAATACACTTCGAATATATACAGAACACAATCCACAATCCTTCAGTCGGACTCCAAACTACAATTCATCGATCGAGGTTCACAATTCACAGAATAATTGTAGAAATACTGAAAAATACCAAAATACCCTTCGATATTCAAAATATAGCAAATTTAAATATTCAAATGCTAAAAATATTTATGTAATCGATAAATACACAAAAACCCTAATTTTAATAAAATATTATTAAAAATCGGTAATTCTCAAGAAATTCATAAATATTGACCAAAATAAATTTTATAAATCCAAATTACATAATTAACCCTAAAACTTACTAAAAATCGATAAAAACTCATTTATTTAGAAAAATCGTATATTATATATAATTTAAAAATAATTTACGAAAAATAGTTTTAATTAGTTAAAAATACTAAATAATTTGTAGAAATCATTTTTATACCTCAAATAACTAGTAAAACCAATTTAATTATATTTTTAGCCAATTTAGTGTCAAATTACCAAAATACCCCTAGTTTCGTAAATTCACTAAAATTAATCAAAAATTCACCAAAAATAGTATAATTACACAAAATTAAATTTCTCAAAATATAATTCAATAATATCAATAAATATACTCAATTAACTAATTAATTTCACTAAAACACATAATTAACATAATTTTCCAAAAATTACATAAACTAAATAAATTCAAAATAATTATATAAAATTCACAAAAAATACAAATAAATTTCTAAAATTCATTTCAACACCTATAATCACCATAAAACACAATTTCATAATTTAATTAATTAATTTTCGAAACTTAGAAAATATTAATAAAATAATAAAAAATTCACAAAAATCAAAATAATTCCCAAAAATTCCACAAAAATTCACAGAGGTAGATTAAGCTACAAGGATCAATGTTTGTGGAGGGAGTTTTCTTGAATCATTCAAATCATAGCTCAAAAAATTCAAAACCGTAATAGGCCGAAAATGGAAAATCAAAACCTAGGGAAATTTATACTGTTTTAAGTGAAACAAAGCTTGGAATCACACTCATCGGAGCTCAAGGAGAAGATAGAGATCGGTGGCATCGAGTTTGGTGGCCAGAAACGGCCTGATCAACGGTGGAAGTGAGTTTCGGCTTCTCAAGGATTTTCCGGCCAAAACACGCCGGAAATGGAGGCTTCAGGTGGTGGAAATGGCTGGAGGTGGTGGTGGCAAGCCAAGAGGCACACCGATGGTGAAGGAATGGCGTGACAGGCGGCGGAATGGTGAGGAAGACGATCAGGAAGAAAAGGGAGGGGACAATGACATTTCTATAAATAATGTGAAATTTTGTTTTTTGATAAATAAATATGTATATATATGTATATATATAACTATACTATATATTATAATATTATATAATATCAAACACACAATAAATACTCACCACACACGCATTTTAACAATATATACACATATCTAATTAATTAATTAATATTAAAACTATATAATAAAAATTAATTTATTTAATTAGACCCTAATTTAATTTAAATAAATGTACGTATTTGCATTTTATTGAACACTTTAAAATTATGTATGAGTTCATGCAAATTCGTAAAACTATTTAGAATAATTAATATTAAATTATTTACATTTTAATTTTTCCGAAAATAAAATTCCTGGAAAAATTTTACATAAATCTCTTAAAATAATATAAAATAATTAAAAATAGCTTCAATAAATAACAAACTCATAAAAATATCATAAATATCTATAAAAATTATTAACACTGCATATCCCGATGCAATTTAAAATTATCTAAAAACTCGGGATATTACAGTCTTCCCCCCTTACAAGAATTCGTTCCCGAATTCCAAAAAAGAATAATTACAGGATCAAGAAAGGAAGAGATATGGGTAAGAAGCTTACATCTCAGCTCCAGTCTCCCACGTATGCTCTTCAACTCTGTTGCTGCGCCACAGAACCTTGACCATCGGAATTTGCTTCGAGCGTAACTGTCAAATTTGGTCATCAATGATCGCCATAGGTTCTTCCACAAATGTCAGATCTTCATTCACTTCTACGCTGTCGGGCTAAAACATGTGTGAATGGTCTAAGATATACTTCCTCAACATCGAGATATGAAACACCGATTGCACCTGTGACATACTCGGGGGCAAAGCCAACCGATATGCAACAGTGTCAACTCTCTCCAGAATCTCAAACGGTCTGATATATCTCGGTGCTAACTTACCCTTTCTGCCAAATCTCATCACGCCCTTCATCGGAGACACCTTCAGAAAAATAAGGTCTCTAAGCTGAAACTCTACATCTCTGCGCCTAGGATCCGCATAGCTCTTCTACCTGCTAACTGCGATCTCTAATCTGTGCTTAATCATGGCGACTTTCTCTGCAGCATCCTGAACCATCTCAGGTCCAGTCAAAGCTCTCTCACCAATCTCATCCTAACTCAGAGGGGATTTACATTTCCTTCCATACAACGCCTCATATGGCGCCATCCCAATACTGCTATGGTAGCTGTTATTATATGAAAACTCTACAAGTGGCAAATGATCATCCCAACTACCTCCCAAATCCAGAACACACATCCTCAACATATCTTCTAGTGTCTGGATCGTCCTCTCAGACTGACCATCTGTCTGAGGATGAAAAGCAGTACTGAAATCCAACCTAGTGCCCATCGTTTCTTGTAACTTTTGTAAAAAATGAGAGGTAAATACTGAACCTCTGTCTGATATAATGGACACAGGTACCCCATGAAGGCACACAATATGCTTCACATACAGCTTCGCCAATCTAGCTACAGAATAAGTGGCTTTCACATGCAAGAAGTGTGCAAACTTAGTCAACCTGTCTACAATCACCCAGATGGAATCGTATCCATCCTTGAAACAAGGCAAACCAACCACAAAATCCATAGCTATCCTTTCCCACTTCCACTTGGGAATAGGAAGAGGCTGAAGCTTCCCATAAGGTTTTTGATGTTTAGCTTTCACTTGCTGACACGTTAAGCACTTAGCAACATAATCAACGACATCCTTCTTTAGTCCGTCCCATCAGTATAAATCTCTAATACTGTGGTACATCTTAGTGACACCCAAATGTACGCTATAAGTTGTAGAATGTGCTTCCTCTAGGATCTCTTCTCTCAAATCATCCACATCAGGAACACACAGTCTACCACTGATCCACAACACACCATCATCATCGAGTGTGAAATCAGTGAACTTTCCTGCTCGAACATTCTCTGTAAGCTCTTTGAGAATAGGATCTTGGCTCTGAGCTACCTTAATCCTATCCCTCAGTACAGATCGCACCTTAAACTGAGCTAGCAATCCACCTGATCTACTAAGCTTCATCATTAGACCTTGATCCACTAACAGATGCAACTCCTGGATCAATGGTCTCCTCTCAACACTGATATGAGTAAGACTTCCTGAGGACTTCCTACTCAAGGCATCTGCTACTACATTAGCCTTGCCCGGATGATATAATATCTCACAGTCATAATCCTTCAATAATTCCAACCATCTCCTCTGCCTCAGATTCAGATCTCTCTACTGGAAAATGTACTTAAGGCTCTTATGATCAGTAAAAATCTCACAAGTCACCCCGTACAGATAGTGTCTCCAGATCTTGAGAGCAAAGATCACTGCAGCCATCTTTAGGTCATATGTAGGATAGTTCTGCTTATGCTTCTTCAACTGCCTTGAAGCATAGGCTATCACCCTACCATTCTGCATTAACACACAACCAAGGCCAACTCTAGATGCATCAAAATAAACTGTGAACTTATCCACACCATTAGGCAAAACTAGCACTAGAGTGGTGGTTAACTTCTCCTTCAATAACTGGAAACTATTCTCACAAGCTTCTGACCACTCAAATCTAACATTCTTCTGAGTCAAGCGAGTCATAGGGGCAGCAATTTTGGAAAAATCCTACACAAACCTCCTAGAATACCTGGCTAAACCCAGAAAATTACGAATCTTTATAATAGAAGTCAGTCTAAGCCACTCAAACACTGCCTCAATCTTCTGTGGATCAACCTGGATACCATCTTTAGACACCACGTGTCCAAGAGAAGAAACACTCTCCATCCAGAAATCATACTTCGAGAATTTAGCATAAAGCTGATGTTCTCTCAGTGTCTATAGTACAGTCCTCAAATGATATACATGCTCCTCCATACTCCTCGAATATACCAGTATATCATTGATGAAGACTACCATAAACTGATCCACATATGGTTTGAATACCATGTTCATCAGGTCTATAAAAGCTGCTGGTGCATTAGTCAAACCAAAAGACATCACCAGAAACTCATAGTGGCTATATCGAGTGCGGAATGCCATTTTAGGAATATCGGCTTCATTGATCCGCAGTTGATGATAACTCGACCTCAGATTAATCTTAGAAAAGAATTGTGCACCCTGTAGCTAATCAAATAAGTCATCTATCCTCGGGAGAGGATACTTGTTCTTCACTGTCATCTTATTCAGCTCTCTGTAGTCAATGCACAGTCTCAGGGTACCATCCTTCTTCTTCACAAACAGGACTGGTGCACCCTAAAGAGAAACACTAGGTCTAATGAAACCCTTATCCAATAACTCTTGCAACTGCTCCTTCAACTCTTTCAACTCTGTAGGAGCCATTCTGTAGGGTGGCATAAATATAGCAGTAGTACCTGAAACCACATCTATACAGAACTCAATCTCTCTGTGAGGTGGTAAACTAGGCAACTCCTCAGGAAAAACATCAGGAAACTCACAGGCAACAGGAATATTTGTGAGTGGCAACTTCTCCATTGAAGTATCCCTGACTAATGCCAAATATCCCTAACAACCCTTCTTCAGTAACTTCCTAGCCGTAATAGCAGAAATAAGATTCTGAGGTGCTGAACTCCTATCACCCACAAACTTAAATTCTTCTTTATCAGGAATTCTAAAAGTCACCTCTTTATTCCGATAATCCACCATGGTATAGCGCTGAGATAACCAATCTATACCCAGAATAACATCAAATTCCATCACATCCAACAGAATCAAATCAGCGGATAATTCTCTATCTCTCATGAGAACTGGACAACCAGAAAGAACAATATCGGTGTCCAAGGAATCACTTAGAGGAGTGGCGACAGACAAAGAAAAAGCCATCCTCGAACCTTGCCAACAAGACTTGGAAGTAAAAACAGGAGAAAAGAATGAATGCATGGCACCTGGATCAAACAAAACCCATGCATCCAGGTAACAGACAGAAACAATACTTTCCACGACTGTATTAGATGCCTGAGCATCCTGGTGAGTGAGATGGAAGACTCTGGCATGTCCTCGACCTCCCTGCTGGCTGGTAGAAGCCTGGCCAACACCTCTGGCACCTCTACCACGACCCTGCTGGGGAACAATCTAAGTGGAACTTTGATGTTGGGCTGGAGGTAATTAAAAAGGAATGGGTGTAGTACTAGCAATCGACTACTGTGGAAATCACGAAATCTGCGATATCCGAAATAAGGACATGATCTTGTATAATGTCCTATCTACCCGCATCTGAAGCATGTCAACAGTGTCAGGTAACACGGTCCCTGATGGACTCTGCCGCAGGTCTGGCAAACACTGGTAGTTGATATGGAACTACGACCACTACTACTACTCGAAGCACCTAACTCGAGTCTGAACGATCTACGATGACCTCCATGGCCATGTCTACTGCTCCGATGCACTCACTGTTGCTATCTTTAACTCTGCTGAGTCAGACCTCTCTGCTGACTACTCGAACCAACATGAAAACTTGAATATGGAGTAGTCTGCAATCCACTCGACTGAACACCCAGCTGGTCATAATCAGGCATAACTCCTAGCCTGACTAGCCTCAGCTCAATCTCCTTGGCCAACTCAATAACAGACTCGAGAGTAAGGCCCGCTATAGGCATACTAACAAATGCTAAAACCAATCCAGTGACGTAGGTAGTGATTGCAAAATACTGGTCTCGCATCAGATCCTCTACATATCTATCCAACCGAAGAAACTCTCGGGTATACTCCTCTACTGATCGATCACCGTGAGATATACTAGTCAATCTGAGACGATAACTCATGCGAAGCGGCTCTGGACAGAATCTCCTTATGAATCACTCTCTGAACTGAGCTCAGGTCATCGTCATCATATAAGGCTGGATCATCTGAATAAATTAGTCCAGGGCTGGTCCCTCTACAGAAAGCTCAACTATCATGATCCGCTGGTACTCGATGTGAGCAGTCCGAGTCCTAGTCCTGATCACATGCAGGAAGTCTAGAGGATCGGAAGTCCTATCGAAAGCAATCCTACCAATTCTAGCATAGAACAGAGCTGCCTCAGGGTTAGACATACCCTGTTGATAAGCAGGCTGAACAGGCTAAACAATTGGAGGTACATGAATATCCTCATACTCAGGCTCTACAGGCTCCTCATCCTGTATCTCTCTCTGCCTATGGCGACCTGCCGCTCCTCGAGGTCTACCTCTGCCACAACCTCTGCGTCTAACTGGCGGCTCAGGAGGTAAAACCTCATCCTGAAAGGACTTATCATCCTCGGCCTCAATAACCGGTGGAGCGACACACGCTCGCCTCCTCATTCTGAAAAGATAAACAGAACGATTCAAACAAAATAGACAACGGAGGAATAACGCAGAAAACTAAAGCAAGGAATACTCATCAAGACATACTCAAACTAATTCACTACAGTAGTTTAACAGAAAACACAATATTGAAAACTAGGGCCACAACTCACATAACTAAGCCCTGACACAAAACTCCGCTCTGATACCATCTTTGTCAAGACCCAAAACAGGGGCCATGACCGGCGTTAGGGAACGGGAATTCTTTTGAATCCGGAACCCGTAGCAAGCCTTAAAATAAAATAAAAACATGTGAAAATAATAACATAATTAAAATATTGTGCAGCAAAAATAAAATCATAAATAAAATAAAGTAATAATCCACCAATAAAATTAAATGAACATCCTCAACTAATATATAAATAATCCTTTAATACAAATCCAATTCAAATCTTTAAAATACATAACTCACACAAATATAATACATAAACCCCATAACTATTTGCAACTACTGCAGTGTCTAGATTATAAAATAAAGCTCAGATAAGCAGTTTACATAATGAAGCCGGGGTGGAAGAAATTCGGCGTATGGGTCTGCTACTGAGGTCTGAAGACGATGACTCTCTTAAAAAATAGTCAACGGAGGGGAATCAGACCTCACTGAGTGAATTGTTATAATATATATACATGCATAACTAAATAACAATGCACACAGTCAATAGTATATATAATAAATATATATACAAGCAAATACACACATATACAACAAAATCATTTTATATATTTATTAAAAATCACTGTTTATGAAGGATCAAATAAAACCCTAGAAAATTGCAACCTCAAACAGTGTTAGATAACACTTTAGCCATACAGGCTCACTTATTCCAAATATAATCACTTGTTCCATTTGGACAGTAGACCGGCCCCGAGACACTAAGTCAACCGAGCTCCAGCAGTCTGACTGTCAGTGTGATTGGCCCCAAGACACTTGGTTAACCGAGCTCCAACAATCACACTCCCAACTCATGTCACACATCAGATAAATCAATCAATCCAATCATAATCCGCAAATAGGTTAGTATTATAGCCTAAATGCTATCAGCGTACCGGTACGTACTCGGTCCTAGTGCTGCCCATTAGGTAGCACGTTCTATTGATATCCTTCATTTAATATATAAAACATACATTCATAAATAAATGATGCATGAAATTGAATAAAAATAGCAACATAAACCATATATATAGTAAAAACATACCAAAAGTAAACCAGGTATATTTTGAGTATATATACGTCAAATAAATCCAATATAGTTACAAAATAAACTATAAATATACTTAAAACAATTTAAGTATAAGTTTATAACAAAACATGCATATAATTTGGAAATATACCAAAAATATACCAATTATATACCAAAAATAAACCTAAGCAATAATTAAATCGTTTATGCATAATTTACTAAAATAACTCATACATTTCTAAAACATGCACCCTAAAACATATATATATAAAATAACAACTCACGGTTATTGCAATCCTCAAGATGGGTTCGACGGGCCTGGTCCACTAGGGCTCGGTCTCGGTGCAACTAAACAAACAAACGACAATATGAAATCAGAATAATTCTAACAGAAATATCTAGAAACTCGATCTAGAATATTAGACACAGAATCAGAATAGGAAATTTGACCAGACATCACGTTTTACGAGAATTCTATCAAATAATAGTGCTATGCGATGTTTACATCAAGAATATCTACAAATTCATAATCTTTATGAAAAGAGTCCTAGAGGGGGGGGGGTGAATAGGACTATCAAATAAAAATGAGAAATTAAAAGAATTCTTTGTAAGAATTAAATAGAAGTTGAGAATGAAGAATGAAGAATATAAAGATTTAAGGAGTTCAGATTCAACAACAATCATACGTCTCCACCTAACTTATCCCTAAGTTAGGATTTTCAATCACCCACAATCTTATTCATAAGATTGAGATTATACAAGAGTTTTATGGCTTACTCTTATAACCTTACAACATGAGTTTTCAAGGCTCACTCAAAAAATTAAAACCCAAATGTTTCAATGGACAACACTTAAAGCAATTCCTTTAGAAATAAATCTCACTTTCCTTCTAATCTAACCCAAGATTTAATATGAAGAGAAATTCTATTTCTAACACACACCCAACTCTCACAAGAGTTATACAAATAAAGAATTATTTAAGAGAATTTGAGAGCTCAATGAATGCTTAAGAAATAATGAATGATAAACAAGTTTCTTAACTTCCATTCAGCTCTAGAGGTATTTATACTAAAAAATATAGTTGTTGGAGGTTCAAATGATGTGTCTAACATCTATATTTTGAATTATTGAGACTGATGCTATCAGACAGCTATTCATGGATTGAAGTCGTAATTGGCTCCTTAAGACTTTTGAATTTGCCCATACTTTCTTCACAAAAGCTGTAGATATTTGAATTATATTTCCATATCAATTTGAATCACCTAAATTTGACTTCTTTAGCTCAATATATGTCCAAAATACTAAGGGTTTTGCAATCTGTAATGCAGACTACGGTTAGACAGCTATACCCAAATTGAAGCCGTGATTTGATCCTGAATAAATTTGAATTTGTCTATAATTTCTTCATAAAAGCTGTAGATATTTGAATTATATTTCCATATAATTTTGAATCACCTAAATTTTACTTATGTAGCTCAGGATATGTCCAAATTACTAAGAGTTGTGCAATCTGAATTGCAAAAGATTGTCAGACAGCTATACACAAGTTGAAGCCGTGATATGCTCTTGAAGAAATTTTAATTTGCCCATATTTTCTTCATTAAAGTTTTATATATTTGACTTATATTTTCATATCATTTTAAATCACTTTAATTTGACATCTGTAACTCAAGATATGTCCAAAATACTAAGAGATGTGTAGTCTGAGATGGCAGACGTATACGTGGATTTCAACTCAAAATTTTCCTAACCAAATGAACTTGGATTTTGACAAATAAGCCCAATTCAGAAAGCTCAAGATGTCTATTTCAAATTTTAAGAGGCTCATTTTCTCATGTAAGAGCTCTAAAGATGTCAAAAGCCTTCTTGAATCTTAAAGGTTCAATTTGCCCGAAAAGTCACTATTTATCCAAAAGTGTATATGCTTGGTATATGTATGGTATATAATTCCCTACACACGTAATTGGAATTATTAGTATAAAAATTGTTTGTCAAAGTCCAAAATTTAGAGTTTGATAATGCAAATGGTCAACAATCTCTCCCTTCTTAGTTTTGACAACCAATTTTAAAAGATAATAAATAATGTGTGTGAGTGTGACAAAAATAAATAACAAGTATAAGCAATCTAATTAAAATAGCTCCCCCTTTCAAATTAAATAGATGCAAAATGAGAAAGTATTTTTCTCCCCCTTAATATATGCATAATTTCAATATTTATTATGTATCAGAGTATATAAATGAATTATCATAGCATGTATAAGAGTTTAACAAATCTATTCCTTTAATAAAATATATTTATTTATTTCTCCTCCTTTTTGGAAATTATAAGAAATATAAATAAATTTTATTATCCTTCTTAAAAAAAATATAAACAACATAAAATATAGTAGGAGGGACAAGAACATGGCCTAACATAACAAATGATGATAACATGATCATTAAAAAATATTAGACAACATGAAGGAAATAATTTCAAACATATATGCATATAGTGCTACTATAATGCAGCACAAAATAGTATATATGCTATATTGAAATATCACATGATTATAGAAAGTTTAGCTAGTCAATCAGTCATACATAATCATGTGGTACTTAGCATATCTTAAATACAAACACAATTATTTATCCTCTAAGCACATAGCTTCTTCTCCCCATTTGTCAATGATAAAAAGAAAAGAGAGAGATATAAGGGGAAATAGACCTAAGAGAGCCAATAATAACAGAGGGAATAAAAGATCAATAATCAAAACAATGAAAGCAAAGATACTCAAAATCTTTATGAAAGTCAATTCATTTTTAAAGATAAAAACCATTCCTAAAGAAGAATTTATACATGAATATGAATTTTGCAGGTATAAGCATAATTGATAGTCATGCATAAATAAAAAATATTCATATCATATATAAACAAAGTAAGCAAAACAAGGCTTTTTATCACAAGAACTCAACTAGCCACACTTACATTGTTATTATGCATGCATAAAAAATTTTTGTGAAATAAATTCAAATCAAATAAAATTAATACAAAGATCATGCAAATGGGAAATACAATATATCATGTACATGAAGTAAATTTGCTAAAGAAAATACTTTTGAAATAAAATATATACATGACGCTGAAAATAATTTTTTTATTTTTATTTTTTTAAAGCACATGATCACATAAGAATCCAAACATCAATTCATCAATTTAAGAAGTGATCAAGACAAGCTTGAGCCATTAATCATACCAAGTTCATACTTAATAAAATTCAATCTTTCCTCACAAAGAGGCTTGGTAAGGATGTCTGCTATTTGATGATTAGTATCAACAAAATCAAGAAAAATATCACCATTTTGCACATGATCACAGAAGAAATGATGTCTAATGTCAATATGCTTAGTTCTAGAATGTTGAATGGGATTTTTACTAAGGTTTATAGCACTTGTATTATCATATTTAATTGGGATGTGATTAATATCAATGCCATAGTCCAAAAGTTATTGTTTTTGCCATAGAACTTGGGTGCAATAACAATTAGCCACTACATATTCTGCTTCAGCGGTGGACAAGGCAACCAAAACTTATTTCTTACTAAACTAAGAAACTAAGAAATTTCCTAAAATTTGACAAGTTCCGGAAGTGCTTTTTCTATTTAGTAAGCTACCGGCAAAGTCAGCATCAAAATAACTAATCAAGTCAAAGGAAGAACTCCTAGGATACCAAAGTCCTAAATGCATTGTACCACAAAGATATTTAAATTTTTTTTAATAGCATTCAAATGAGACTCTCTAGGACTTGATTGAAATCTAGCACACAAGCAAGTAGCAAACATAATATCGGGTCTACTAGAGGTTAAATAAATAAGGGATCCGATCATACCTCTCAATCGCTTTTCATCAATCGATTTGCCATTCTCATCCTTGTTGAGTTTGGTTGTGGTGCTCATTGGAATTTTGCTTGATTTAGCTCCATCCATTCCAAACTTCTTGAGAATGTTCCTTACATATTTGGTTTGGTTAATGAAAATCCCATCTTTACATTGCTTAATTTAAAGTCCAAGAAAGAACTTGAGTTCTCCTATCATACTCATCTCAAATTCTCCTTGCATTAACTTAGAAGATTCCTCACATAAGCAATGGTTAGTAGCATAAAAAATAATATCATCAATATAAATTTGAACAATTAATACATCATGCTTGTATTTCTTTATGAAAAGAGTTGTATCAACCTTTCCTTTAGAGAAACCTTTCTCTAGTAAAAAGTTACTCAATCTTTCATACTAAGCTCTTGGAGCTTGTTTCAATCCATTTAATGCTTTTGAAAATTTAAAAACATGATTTGGAGAGTTAAAATTTTCAAAACTCGGAGGTTGTTCAACATATACCTCCTCTTCAATAAAACCATTTAAAAATGCACTTTTAACATCCATTTGATAAAGTTTAAAATCAATGTATGATGCAAATGAAAATAGCATCCTAATAGCTTCTAACCTTGCAACGGGGGCAAAGGTTTCATTATAATCAATGCCTTCCTTTTAATTATATCCTTTAACTACTAGTTTAGCTTTATTCCCAATTATGACACCTTATCAATTCATCTTATTTCTAAACACCCATTTGGTGCCTATAATAGGATGATGTTTAGGTCTAGGAACCAAGGTCCAAACCTTATTTCTCTCAAATTGATTTAACTCTTCTTGCATAACAAGGACCCAAAATTCATCACACAAAACATCATCAATATTTTTGGGTTCAATTTGAGAAATGAAAGCTAAATTAACAGTAGACTTTAATTGAGATCTAGTAGTTACCCCTTTTGTAGTGTTACCTATAATGAGGTCTTGAGGGTGAGCTTTCTTGAATTGCCAATCCTTTGGAAGTTCATCCTTTAAGGTAGGTTGAGATGTCTCCTCATTTTCCTTCTTACCTGGATCTTCAAGTTCCAAAGGCATACTAGCATTTTCTTCTTGTGTTTCCATAATCTCATTGTCACCTACAAGATCATCAACACTACAAACATACTTTCTAGGATCAAGTGAGTTTGATTCATCAAATACCACATGCATTGACTCTTCAACTACTAGAGTTCTCTTATTAAAGACCCTATATGCTTTGCTAGAGATGGAATAGCCTAGAAAAATTCCTTCATCAGCTTTGGAATCAAATTTTCCAAGATTATCCTTGGTAGTCAATATAAAGCACTTACATCCAAATACTCTTAGATATGAGATTTTAGGTTTTCTATTGTTCCACAACTTATAAGATGTTTTATTTAAAATTTGTATTTTGAAAACTCGATTTGAAATATAACAAGATGTGTTAACGGCTTCCGCCCAAAAGTATAAAGGCAAATTATACTCATGAAGCATCGTTCTAGCCATTTCCACAAGAGTTCTGTTTTTCCTTTCAACTACCTCATTTTGTTGAGGGGTTCTAGGAGATGAAAATGTATGAGAAATACCATTTTCATTACAATAGTTTTTGAAAAATTCATTTTCAAATTTGGTTCTATGATCACTTCTAATGGATGAAATACAAAATCCTTTTTCTTTCTGAACTCATTTTGAAAAATTTTCAAAAGCATTAAATGCATCATTCTTATGAGCAAGAAAACACACCCAAGTGTATCTAGAGTAGTCATCAACCAATACATAAGCATAGTGCATTCCACCGAGACTAGTAACTCTAGTTGGTCCAAATAAATCCATATGTATAAGTTCAAGTGGCCTAGAGGTGGACACTACATTTTTTAGCTTAAATGAGGACTTGGATTGTTTTCCCTTTTGATAAGCATCACAAGGTTTATCTTTAGTGAATTCAAGCTTAGGTAAACCAATTACAAGTTCATATTTATAAAGATCATTCAAAAGCTCAAAATTTGCATGTCTTAATCTTCTATGCCATGTCCATGTGTCATAAGAGAGAGACACTAAGCATTTTATGTCTTTTTTTTTATCAATTTTATTCAAATCAATGAAATAAACATTGTCTACTCTATCACCACTAAAAATAATTTTATTTTCATCAAGACTACTAACAAAGCAATTTTTAGGATAAAAAGTTACTTTATTTCCCATGTCACATAATTGACTTATACTAAGCAGATTGTGTTTAAGACCATCAACAAACAACACAGGATGTATAGATAAGGATTAAGGATTACCTATTTCTCCAATGCCAATGATTTTTCCTTTTGCATTATCTCTGAAAGTAACGTGTCCTCCATCCTTAGCATTAAGTTTGTTAAATTGCTCTTTATCTCTTGTCATGTGCCTTGAACATCCACTATCGAGATACCACTTACTTTTTGTTCTTGTGGATTTCAAGAACATCTACGTAATTTAAATTTAAGTGTTCTTTTGGACCTAAACCTTTCTTGGTCTAGGTTGGTTAGTTTCAAGATAATCCGTAGGAAGTAAATTCATATGTCATCTTATATAGAAGCACATATTATTAGTATGTCCTTTGATCATGCAATAAGAACATACAATATTTTCAAATTTATTCCTCCTAGGATGAAATGCTTTCCTAGTGTGTGCAACATGCCTTTGGTGTTATGTGTATCTCCTATTGTTTTGTGTCATCAAGTGAGACATGTATTGGAAATGGTGATGTGTATTTCAATAATTTTGTGCAAAATATTATGTGCACTGTATTGTGTAGCATGCTTATTATAATTGTGTCTAATGAACATATAAGCATGCTTGGGTTTAGGTGCTCTAGTTTGGGCCTTACCTTTTTGTGTTAATGAAGGATGAATCTCATAAGAATTTTCCTTGCTATTTAACACATGAGATCTTTTAGCTTCGAAAGCTTGAGTCTCATTTGATTTGGTGGTTGAAAGAGTGGAATCATGTGAAGCTTTTACAAAATTAACATGTGATGAAGATGATGAAGACATTCCATTCTTATATCCAATTCTATGAGTATCTCCATGAAATTTTTAAGAGTCAAGAAGACTATCTAAAGTTTCTTTTCCTCTCTTAAATTTAGTAATGGAATTTTTTAATTCTAAGACTTCCTTAAAAAGCTTATGATTTTCATCATTTGCTTTCTTAAGTTGATCTTCCAAAGAATTAGAAGATTTAGCATTACTAACTAGTTTATCATTTGATGCAGCAAGTTTAGCAAAATCAATTTTTAAACATTCAAAATCCTTATTTAAGCTAGCTAACTCATGTTCATATTATTTCTTCTTAGATAACAAACTTTTGCATTTAACAAGTAATTTTCTCATAATAGAGCTCTCATCATCATCATCACAATATTCATCACAATCATCAAAGGAAGAATAAGAAGTGCATGGTACCTCATTTTCGTTTTTAATGGCCATGAAGCAAAGATTGGCAACTTCTTGTTGTTCCTTTTCCTCTTCAGATTCAGAGGAAGCATCCCAAGTAGCTTTGAATTCCTTCTTCTTATCTTTTGCTCCCTTGCTTTTAAATTTAAGTTTAGGACATTCACTTCTAATGTGTCTCGGTTTCTTGCATTCATAGCAAGTAACCTCTTTTATTTTTTTCTTCCCATCTCCTTTGAACTTCTTATTGAAGTCCTTTATTCTTGAGAAGTTTTTCTTTCTCAAAAACTTCTTGAAGTTCCTAGTGAGCATGGCAATGTCACCATCTTTATCACTAGAATATTTGATGCTTTCCTCTTCACTCTCTTCTTGAAGAGCTTTTAGAGCAATGCTCTTTTTCTTTTCTTCTTTCTCTTCTTGTTCTTCACCTCTTTACTTGATAGTGAGCTCATGTGTTAAGAGCTTACCAATGAGCACATCTGTTGATAGGGTGGAGAGGTCTTGAGCTTCCTTAATTCAAGTAACACGAGATTCCCAATCCTTCTTAGGTAGGATTCTTAGAATCTTGTTGTTTACTTCTTCCTTAGAGAAATGTTTTCCAAGTTTCTTAAGCATTGTGAGGAGAGTATTGAGACAATTTGTCATCTCCATGATTGATTCATAAGGCTTCATTTTGAAGAGTTCATATTCATACATATGAAGTTGAACCTTCTTACTTTTTACTTGAATGTTGCCTTTGTAGTGGTTTTCTAAGGTCTCCCACATTTCTTTGGTCGACATATAATGTTGAAGCTTGCCTCTTTCTTTTCTTGTCATTGAAGAGACTAGAGTAATCATAGCCTTTTTATTTTTATGATTTTCTTCCTTTTGATCAATACTCCATTGGCTTTTTGCAAGATTAGTTACCACACCATCAATGATAGTTGTAGGTGGTTCCTAACCTCTTAGGACAATGTCCTAAAGTTTAATGGAATCACAATCAAGATATAATTCCATTTTAAATTTCCAATGTGGATAGTCACTACCATTAAAAAATGGTCCAAGAGAAGAGATGTTTTATGATTCACTCCCCCATGATCTTGTATTATAGTAATGAAGTACCTATAATTCAAGCTCTGGTACCAATTGAAAAGAGTCCTAGAGGGGGGGGGGTGAATAGGATTATCAAATAAAAATGAGAAATTAAAAGAATTCTTTGCAAGAATTAAATAGAAGTTGAGAAGGAAGAATGAAGAACACAAAGATTTAAGGAGTTTGTATTCAACAACAATCCTAAGTCTCCACCTAACTTATCCCTAAGTTAGGATTTTCAATCACCCACAATCTTATTCACAAGATTGAGACTATACAAGATTTTTATGGCTCACTCTTATAACCTTAAAACATGAGTTTTCAAGGCTCACTCAAAAAACCAAAATCCAAGTATTTCAATAGACAACACTTAAACCAATTACTTTAGAAATAAATCTCATTTCCCTTCTAATATAACCAAAGATTTAAGATGAAGAGAAATTCTATTTCTAACACACACCCAAATCTCACAAGAGTTATACAAATAAAGACCTATTTAAGAGAATTTGAGAGCTCAATGAATGCTTAAGAAATAATGAATGATAAACAAGTTTCTTAACTTCCATTCAGCTCTAGAGGTATTTATACTAAAAAATATAGTTGTTTAAGGTGCAAATGATGTGTTCAACATCTATATTTTGAATTATTGAGACTGATGCTGTCAGATAGCTATTCATGGATTGAAACCGTAATTGTCTCCTTAAGAAGTTTGAATTTTCCTATACTTTCTTCATAAAAGCTGTATATATTTGAATTAGATTTCCATATCAATTTGAATCACCTAAATTTGACTTCCGTAGCTCAATATATGTACAAAATTCTAAGGGTTGTGCAATCTGTAATGCATACTACGGTTAGACAGCTATACCCAAATTGAAGCTGTGATTTTCTCCTGATGAAATTTGAATTTGCCCATACTTTCTTCATGAAAACTGTATATATTTAAATTATATTTCGATATCATTTTAAATCACCTAAATTTTACTTTTTTAGCTCAGGATATGTCCAAATTACTAAGGGTTATGCAATCTGAAATGCAGAATACTGTCATACAACTATACACAAGTTGAAGCTGTGATATGCTCCTGAAGAAATTTTAATTTGCCCATATTTTCTTCATTAAAGTTTTATATATTTGACTTATATTTTCATATCATTTTGAATCACCTTAATTTGACTTCTTTAACTCAAGATATGTCCAATATACTAAGAGATGTGTAGTCTGAGATGGCAGACATATACGTGGATTTCAACTCAAAATTTGACTAACCAAATGAACTTGGATTTTGAAAAATAAGCTCAATTAAGAAAGGTCAAGATGTCTAATTCAAATGTTAAGAAGCTAATTTTCTCATTTAAGAGCTCTAAAGATGTCAAAAGCCTTCTTGAATCTTAAAGGTTCAATTTGCCCAAAAAGTCATTATTTATCCAAAAGTGTATATGCTTGGTATATGTATGGTATATAATTCCCTACACAGTTAATTGAAATTCTTAGTATAAAAATTATTTGTCAAAGTCCAAAATTTAGAGTTTGATCATGCAAATGGTCAACACTTTGGTTTTAAATTAACCTAATACTCTTGATAAAGAATGATATTCTTTTATTGTCTTTAGCGTGAATGACAACATAAGAACTTCCTAAATTCTCAGTTATTCAGAACCAATCAAGAACAATAATGTCAACAGTGGAGAAAGTGAGTCCGGTGATAGTTTTAGAAAAATCTCTAAATAAGAATTCACCAAGTCTATGTTTTAAAAAGCTGATGAGCCTTAAATTCAAAATGTTAAAGTTGCTATATCTATAGATTTTGTTCTTCTACAAAACGTAAAAAGCTTAAAAAAAAGGAGGAAGGAATTGAGTATTAAAGATGCCATTCTAGTGGCTTAGATACAATTCCAAGAATATCAGGCTCAAGAAACTCAAGCTTCAAAGAGAAAAAAAAAGATATGGAAGAATTAAATTTTCCTCTAGAACTCATTAGGTGGCCACACATCATCTCTCACACCTGAATAACGAGACCAAAGCTCTATGTTCCATCTTTTGAAGAGTAGTGACAATCATATGGATCACTTTTAAGCTTAGTATTCAATAGAAAATAGCATGATACTATCAGAATGGAAAAAGCTCTAATGCATCGAGCATATTCGACTTTGCACCTAACTTAACGGTGAGGAGAAACGTGGTACCAAATCGCAGTTAGACAATAGTTCATTATGAAGCAAAAATCAAATATGCCTCATCAAGATAGCAGCTAAGCAAACAAACATTTGCTATTAAGGTTCTCAAACTTATTAAAAATCAAATGAAGAAACTTAGAAGGTTGACAGAGTAGAAGGCTGTCAAACGAGATTGATTCTTAGATCAATTAACCTCCGCTAAGTACCAAGATCGTGAGTTAAGCTCTAGGTAGTACCAACATCTATTGAGTATCCACTACTTGACACCAACTTCATGGGCACTCAGACTATTAACAATGAGAAATTATGGAGAGTTAGACATTCAATTCATGAGCATTCTATTAGAAAAATTAACAGTGTTAGTGCAACGAAATAATGTTCTTAGAGACAAAATAAAATTACTGTAAAAATAATTAAACAAATAAATAAATATAGGAGGTTAAACAGACCAATGGGTGAGTAAAATAGGTAGTAAAACCTGCCATATAAATAATAAAAATGACACTAATATTTTAATGTGGTTCACCTTTAATTCTTGGGCTATGTCCACAGTACAAAATCTGAATAATTTGTCCACTATAAAAATAGTAGGTACAAGAGAGATTCTTCTCTAGATCAACACTAGAAGCATATAATAAAAGAGTTCTCACCAAAATAGTAGCACTCAAAGTGTTTCCTAAACACCCCAAAAATAATTACCTTACTATTTTATCATTCACACTTTGAGAAAAATTTCTCAAACCCTTAAAACTCTCTCACACTCATTAAAGAAAAATTGCTTTGGCTCCCCTCACAAGTGCACACAACTTGAGGTTTTCTCTCACTCGTTGCTTTCATTTTCTTCTCCATGACCATGGCTTTATATAGCCATTATGTTTGGCCATTTCTCTAACTAAAAGTTAATACATGCAGCACCAAACTTTGAATTTTTTTTCAAACTTATGGGCTCCACTAGAAGGGACCCACCATAATTCTCCCCCTCCTGACTACCTGGAGGTCATCACCATTCTGGTAGCTAATTGATAGAATTCGAACTCCTCCCTTAGTAAAGTCTTTGTTAACATATTTGATTCATTTTCATTTGTATGGATCTTCTCAAGCTGTAATAACTTCTTCTCTAATACATCCTGTATTCAGTAATATCTTATATCAATATGCTTTGACCTTGAATGAAAGGAGGAATTCTTACCAAGGTAGATAGCACCTGACTATTACAAAATAACTCGTATTTGTCTTGCTGAAAGTTGAGTTCATTTAAGAACTTCTTCATCCATAACAACTCTTTACAAGCTTCCATTACTGTAATAAACTTTACTTTAGTGGTAGACAAAGTAATACATTTTTATAATTTTAACTACCATGACATAGCTCCTCCTACAAAAGTAATCAGGTAACCAAACATTAATTTTCTTCAATCAACATCTCTCACCATATATGCATCTGTGTATCCAGCTAACATAGGTTTGACATCTCTAAAACATAAACATATTTTGGATGTTCCATAAAAATACTTAAAAATATATTTCACTACAGCCCAATGCTCCTTTCCAGGATTTAAAAGGAATTAACTCATAACTCCAACTGAGTGTGCAATATTTGGCAATGTACACACCATGACATACATTAAATTACCAATTGCTAAAGTATATAAAACTCTATCCATCACTTCCTTCTCCTTATTAGTGGAAGGGCTTTGCTAAGAAGTCAATCTAAAATGATTAGCAAGAGGACAACTAACCGCTTTAGCATTGTACATGTTGAACCTCTAAAGTACCTTCTCAATATACTTCTCTTGTGACAACCACAAATTCTTGATGCCTCTTTCTCTAATAATCTTCATGCTAAGAATCTACTTTACTGGTCCCAAGTCTTTTATAGTAAAAGACTTACTCAACTGCTTCTTTAAGTTGTTGATTTTGAAAATATTCTAACAAACAATCAACATGTCATCCATATAGAGCAACAACACAATAAAGTCATCATTAGAGAATTTATGAACAAATACATAATGGTTTGAAGTGAACCTCTTGTAGCCTTACTCCCCTATAATAAACTCAAAATTCTTATGCCATTGTGTTAGTGCTTGTTTCAAGCCATATAAGCTTTTCTTCAATTTGTAAACATAGTCTTCTTTTCCCTTTTCTTTGAAACCCTCTAGCTGCTCCATAAATATTTCCTCTTCTAAATCACCATAAAGGAAGGCAATTTTAACATCCATTTGCTTAATCTCTAGATCAAAACTTATTGCTAAACCCATCACAGTATGGATGGATGTCATTTTCATGACTGGAGAAAAAAATCTCATCAAAGTTGATACCCTTTCTTTGGTTGAATCCTTTTACAACCAGTCTAGCTTTGAATTATGGCTGGAGGTTATGTTCTTCATGCTTGATCTTGCCTTCAAGCAGCTTCACCAGATCAAACATCTTGTTCTCATGCATAAACTTCATCTCATCCTATATGGCTTCAAACCATTTTTTCTTGTGTTCATCATTCATAGCTTCTTCAAAGCTTTTTGGCTCTCCCCCATCAATTAGTAACACAAACTAGTCTCTAGGATATTTGGTAGAAGGTTATCTATTTCTACCATATCTCTTTAGTGGCACTAGAGAAGCCTCATCCACTGGTGGTTAATCATGAACACCATCATCATTTTTTTCAAATGGAATCTCAATAGGATCATTTTTATTACCTACATTTAGCAGAATAACTTCATTTTTATTTCCAACTTCAACTTCCCTCGGCACCATTGTTAGAGGAACGAACTTCAAATTAGAATCATCTTTAAATCTAAGGATGTTCTTCTCAACTCTAGCAATATCTTCGATTCCTTTATCTTTAATAAACGCAGCATCACGACTTCTAACAAGCTTCTTCTAGATTGGATCATAAAATCTATAGCCAAGTTGATCTTGAACATAGCTAATGAACACACACTATCATGTCTTGACATCAAGCTTAGAAATTTCATCCTTAGGAATATGCACAAAGGCTTTACACCTAAAAACCCGCAAATGACCATAGGAAACATCTTTTCTTGGCCATACCCTTTCTAGAATGTCAGACTGTAGAGGAACACATAATGAAAGGTTCAACACATACACTATTGTAAGTAGAGCTTCAACCCAAAATGTTTTAGGCAGCTTTGAATGTGAGAGCAAAGATCTTATTCTCTCCACTTAACTAAACCACTCAATTGCGGTATCTTTGGAGGTGTCATTTGATGTTGTATACCATGCTCTTTACAATAAGCATTAAATGGCCTAGAATACTCTCCACTATTTTCTATATATATGCACTTTAGCTTCTTGCTAGTTTGTTTCTCCACCAGGGTCTGAAATTCCTTGAAGACAGTTAGCACCTGATCTTTTGACTTCAAGGTGTATGCCCACGTCTTTCGAGAATGATCATTAATGAAAGTCACAAAGTACTGACAATCACTAAATGACTTTGGCATTAGCCCAACCAAGTCTGAATGAATTAAATCCAAAACATTCTTCATTCTGAAAGGATGAAAACTCTTAAAAGAAACCCTATCTTGCTTTCCTGTAAGACAATCAACAAATTTCTCTATATCCACAAGATCTACTATAGATAACACATTTTTCTTAGCCAGCACTGTCATCCTTTTCCCACTCATGTGCCGAGTCTTTTATGCCAAAACTCAACTATACTATCTTTCTCTATAGCATTCACCATGTTTTTGGAGAGATTTTCATGCATAAACTATAGTGTTGAGTCCTTTTTGCCTCTAGCTATGACCAAGGAGCCTTTACTGAGTTTCCATTGGCCATTATGGAAGGTGTTGGAGAAACCTTCATCATCAAGCTTGCCTATTAAGATTAAATTCAGGCGAATATCCGGAACATGCTTGACATTCTTTAAGATTAGTCTTATACCATTCGCCATTTCCAAACACATATCTCCTTCACCAGCAACTCTTGTTCAATTACCATTTTCCATCTTTATAAATCTAGAATCTCCTAGAGTATAGGATGAGAAGAATTCTCTTTGAGATGTAGCATGAATGGAAGCACCACTGTCAATTACCTAGTTGGTCTCATGGATAGTAAGATCAACAATATCATCATAAAAAAGGATATTGAATTCTTCAAGAAGATTTACTTCATCATAATCACTACTGTCATCTTTTCTCACATCTTTGCCTTTGTTCTCATCCTCAAACTTTTGACAGAACTTCTTGATGTGGCCTTTCTTTTTGTAGTAATGGTATTCAATGTTTGCATACTTATTTGACTTTCCTCTGCTCTTATCTCTTTGCTTTAAGCTTTGAGTCTTACTTCTCCCTTGAAATTTATAACAAGGATATCTGATTGTGTTGAAGATATCGATTCTAACATGGGAGGCACTCTTTGATTTGTATCTCATCTCTTCATTCAGAATACCGATTCTAACAAATTTCATATTCACTACACTATTTAATGCAGAGTTTATAAGTGAAATCCTTAAAGTTTCCCATGACTTTAGTAGAGAAGCTAGTACCATAAGAGCAAGAATTTCATAATCAAAATTTATGCCCATTCCTGACAATTGATCCATGATCCTTTACATTTCATTCAAGTGATCAGTGACAGAAGAGCCTTCCCGATATTTTATCTGCATTAATTTTGTCGGATAAAATAATTTGTTGTTGTTGATTTTTGAAGTGTACAGCTCCTCAAGCTTATTCCACAACATTCATGAATGAGTTTCATTACAAATGTGATTGTACACATTATTTTCAATGAACTGTCAGATGTAGCCACACACTTGCTCATGCTCAAATGCCCATTCCTCATCTGTCTTGCCTTTGGGTTTTGCTGTAGCAAAAACTAGTAGATGTAACTTCATCACAAATAGGAGATCCTTCATCTTATTTCTCCATATATGGTACTTTGTGCCATTTAAGCTAACCATCTTACTAGTCTTAGCCTACATCATTGCAGTATTTAATAATACCTCCAAAACATGAACCAATAGCTCTGATACCACTTGTTGGGAAAATTAATAGAGTTAGCACAACAAAATAATGTTCTCAGAGATAAAATAAAATTACCGCAAAAATAATCAAACAAATAAATAAATAGAGGCGGTTAAACTGACCAATGTTTGAGTAAAATATGCGGTAAAATTTATCGTATAAATAATACGAATGACACTAATATTTTAACATGGATAACCCTAAATTCTTAGGCTATGTCCACGGGACAAAATCAAAATAATTCTTCCACTATAAAAATAGTAGATACAAGAGAGAATCTTCTCTAGATCAACACTAGAGGCATACAATAAAAGAGTTTTAACCAAAATAATGCACTCAAAGTTTTTCCCAAACACCCCAAAAATAATTACCTTATTATTTTGTCACTCACCCATTGAGAAAAATTTCCTAAACCCTTAAAACTCTTTCACACTCATTAAAGCAAAATTGCTTTGGTTACCCTCACAAGCACACACACCTCACTTGAGCTTTTCTCTCACTCGTTGCTTCTATAGCCATTGTGTTTGGCCATTTTTCCAACTAAAAGTCAATAAATGCAGCACTGAATTCGGTGTTGCAGATTTTGAAAATTTTTCCCAAACTCGTGGGCTCCACTAAGAGGGACCCACAACACATTCACCGAATATAGAATTCTTAAGCATTTGAACAACCCTAATATCATATGTTTAACTACAAAATCCATGGTATAAAAAGTGTTAACAAAGAAATAGATTATGGCTGAGTATATCAGATATTGAAATGGTCAAAATATAATCAGAAAAGGTTGGATAACGATAGTTCCATTAGTAGAATCATTAAGATATGAACTTCATACATTAAACTTGTTGATTGTCTAAGAATTGAGCTCTAAGCATCAAAATGCAGATTGAAAAATAAAAATAGAAGGGTTTCATTGACTTTAAGTAAAAGCATGAGCATCAAGACCATTTCAAGGTGGTATAATTATTCGAGATGTTATTAGTTCTGTGTTGCCATATATATTGTTTGGCAAATACTTGAAGAGCAAATCTTAAAAAAAAAACTACTATAAGTCTTAGAAATAATGAGGCATAAACTGAGATCCAAGCTCTGAGCTTCAAAGCATCGAAATATAGAGACCATTGGGCATCAAAGTTTGAGCATCAAAGAATTTAAGCATCTGAGTCCGAATAGCAAAGAGTTTGAGTAGTAAAAGTTTAAGTCACAACACTGAAGTTTATCAACTCTCAAATATCCAAGTATTTGAGTCTTTATTATCGCAGCCTTAGATATCCAGGCAACATCAAATATTGAACATCCAAGATCAGAGCATCCAAAACTCAATGATAGTCAGACATTAAGGTTTGATTCTTAATTATTAAAAATCTAGACACCTAAGCCTAAATTATTTTAATTTTATTCTTAACGAGCATCAAGTGTTCAAACATTGACTTGATGAACATTCACTAAGCATCCAAGTATAAAGATAGTCAGGTTCAAAATTAAAGAGGAAGGTTCAACCGGATCTCTAGTTGGAATGTGTTTTCACAAAGCAATTAGTGATGGCCAAATTCATCAAAGCTAAAGCTACTAAGATTAAACTTCAATATAATATTATGTACTTCTGAGAAATTCACGAGAGCAACTCTGGAGTCAAGAAAATTTAAGATGACAAACAAAGGAATTATTTAGCAAAGACTAGTAGCTCAAAGGAAAATTTTTAACAACATTAGCAAGTTTGGATTTTATAATTAAGACCATATATCTTCAACTAGCATTAGTGAATACATATTCAAGCACAAAAATATCAAATATTAAATTCTATAATGAGGATTTGAGTTAAGCATTGAGGTAGAGTTTAAGTGTTAGACCATCAAAGCATATTATACTACATTCAAAGGATGTGTTCAAGATAGTACAAAGTACCAAGGAGTCTAATATATTCAAACATGGATAGTAGCGAGGAGGTTCTTTGACAGTCAAATTATATAAACAAAGAAGATTATGGAGAGACCTTCAAATACATCAGCAACCACTGAGCAACAACTAATATAAATATTCATTAACTCAAAGGCAGGACAAGAGAACATAAAGAGATAAGTTTCTCTCTTAATCATTTATTTTTTAATTATTTATTTTCATCTTATTCTTATAAATATTTATAACTTGTCACATAAGCACACTTACACATTTGCTCATCCATGGATTCATGATTATTATTCATGAAAAACATACATCAATCACATTGATATATATATTATATAAGGATTGACCATTAAATGAGATCGATTAAATGACTCTAAAATTGTTATTCTTTTATCTTTCATTACAGATAAAAATATATATTTGTTGGCTACAAGCAACATTAATGGAAACAAGCACTCATTCGTGCTCAAACAATAAATGATGGCTCTCGCCTAAAGTCAATCGGCACCATTTGGCATAAGACCAATATTAAAACTCCAGTGATTGAAGTTGGCACTCTCAGGTCACTTCAATAGTACTAAGGTTAAGACTTGGGTCGCTTCGATAGTATTGAGCATCTAAGTCTAGTAACTGAAACTAGCATCCTCAAGTCATTTCGATAGTACTAAGGTTAAGACTCGGGTTGCTTTGATAGTACCAAGCATTAAAACTCCATCAACTGAGGTTGGTACCCAGGTTGCTTTGAAAATATTGGGGTTATTTAACTCAAAGCTAGCACCCTTATATTTCTTTAATCATTGAGGTTTAGAAACTTGGGTCATTTCTATAACATTGAGCAGTAAAACTCCAGCGACGGCTGATCTTGTTAGGTCATTTCTATAATATTGATGGGTTAATACCTCAAGTTGTTTCATAATGTTGAGCATCTTTTATTGAGCAATCTATGCATCTAAAGTCCAGTTGACACTTCATGATTACGATATTCTAATATTGTGATTCTAAGACTTGGTATACCAAGCATCTCAATGTTTAATAACTGAGGCTGGCCACCTCATGTCATCTTTCAACAACACATGAGACTTGAAGCAAGGTTCATATCATAGTGCATCAGTCATCTTCATGTGATTCTTGAAAATTCAAAAATTTTGGACATAGATATCTAAATAGACTTTCATAAGGGACTTTTGATACCTCATATCAATATCCTATTCTAATAAGGGTTATAATCCCTAAAGAGGAAGAAAGCTTGAATAAGAAGAAAGCTTAATAAGGAAGTCTATTATCTCCTAAACAAGGCAATCCTACAAACACAAGGAATCATATTCCTAAGATGTTTGAGTCAATCTCTCACTATATATATAGATATCTCATTACATCTCTTATGGGGGAGAGATCATTCTTTCTCATATTCTCATACTCTACATTAAGTCATTATGTCATCATCTCATCATCCACAATCATCCAACATCTTTCTGTTCTACTTTATTTGCTTTATTATATTCTTTTCACATAATACTGACTTAATCTTCTGAGTGTTTATGGGGGAAACCCCACCTATTCACCTAATTCTACTCGTCAATGCAGGTTCCATTGCAAGAGATCTAATTCGGAGTTATCAGGTGTGCAATTTCTTTATGTTTGTTTTTTAAAGTTATGACTTCTAATACATTAGTTTGTGCATATACATTCATTAGTTGTAATGTAAAAGTTCATGTGTCATTGATTGGAGATTCATTTGTTATTAATTAAAAAAAAATTATTTTTTTAATGAGATTAAAAGTGAATCTGTACGTGAAGGTCAATGAGCTTGTAGATGGAGGTCAATAAACATACAGGTGAAAGTCAATGAGCCTATAGATGAAGGTCAATGAATCTATAGGTGAACGTAAGTGAACCTACAATAGACTCATTAATCACTTACAAATTCATTGATTCTTAATGAATATATAAATGAAAATCAATGAATCTACGTGAAATAAAAGGATGTTTGATGCGGAAAAAAAAAACACATTTTTTTTTTATCTCGCACGGATAATGATCCTTGATCCATATTGCATTATGGACAAGTGCCATGGTATAACAGTTGTCGATAACTCTACCTTGCAGCAACCTTAGTAATTTTCAACTCATTTATAGAACCGTGTCCTCTACCTATAGTTGATAGAGTAGGCTGGTTGGTAGCTCTTCCGAAAGCAAATACAGGTTGTTTTGGAACAGGAATAGTTTCACTATTTAGCATAAGAACAACAATTGGCATGGTGGGTCGATCTTTTGCATCTTCTTGAACACACAATGGCCCTATTTGAGTGCATCTGAATACTTGACTAGCAAGAGCTGTACTCACTAACATCGAAACAACTATCTCCGTGGCTCCGTTTTCTTGCCATAAGTCCCACACCTGTCTCATTAGCAGCATAATTCAGCACAGATTATTATCACCTAACAATGGAAAATTTCTGTTAACCACTTACATGGCCTATCAAATTCATTGAAGGGTCATCTGCAAATGAAGTATTTCTCTTCTTGCCACTTATGATCTCCAACAACATCACTCCGAAACTAAAGACATATGATTTTGTAGAGAATTTTCCAAACACTACGTACTCAGGTGCCATGTATCCACTGTAAGAGATATATTCAGTTCAAAATTAATGATCTTTTATGTTAATATATGCAGTGTTGTGTGTTAATCATGTAAAACTTACTATGTTCCAACAACTCTTTTGGTCTTGACTTGAACATCATCCCCTTTGAATATTCTTGCCATTCCGAAATCCGAAATTTTTGGATTCATTTCAGCATCTAGCAAGACATTGCGGGTTTTCAAATTTCTATGGATAATTCTCAATCTTGAGTCATGGTGAAGATACAAGATTCCACAAGCAAGTCCCAATATAATTCCAAAGCGTTTTCTCCAATACAAGACTGTCTTTCTTCTCTCTTCTACGACAAAAGTTTGCAAACATTGTGTCATAGTTAACATGATACAACTAGACATTTAACGTCAGAAACTATAGCAAAAGACATTAAAGTCTTACCAAAGATGAAGTAGTCTAAACTTTTGTTGGGCAAGTTCTCATAAATTAACATTTGTTCCTCTCCTTGAATGCAACACCCTAGAATTTTCACAAGATTCCTGTTTTGAAGCCGTGCAAGCAGCAACACTTCATTCTTGAATTCTTCAGTCCCCTGTCCTGAACTAGGAGATAATCTTTTTACAGCAATCTGTCGTCCATCATGAAGCTGACCCTGAAATTATTTACATAAACTTAATTAAAAATACTCAGTTTCAAATAATTAGGTTCAGTTAAAATACCTGTATGGAACTTTACCCTATAAACTGACCCAAAACCACCCTGTCCAAGTTTATTTGCAGTGTTAAAGTTGTTATCAACAGCAGAAATTGTTCGCAAATCAAAGAATGGCATATCTGAAGGCTGTGTGATCTCTACAAGTTCGTCTGCCACCAGTCTAGATAATAGTCCTTCTGACAATTTCTTTTTCACTGTCCTTCAACATTAAGATAATAAGTTATGACAAGCCTTTTACGAGTTCTCTAGCACTGCAATTTACCTTTGATTACATAGCCACGAATTTCCTGAACTTACCTTTTCTTTTCCTCCTTTTCCTTAGCCAAAAACTGGCAAATATGATGAGAAGAAACATGTTGAGAACAGCAGAGAACACGGAATGACCACCATCCCCTTCCTTTTCAGAAACCCACCTCTTCTCTTAGCATACTCGGCTACATTGTGCAACAGAAACGCAAGCAATATGATATAAGTACTGAAAACTTTTAAAATGTGATGTGTCAACACAAGGAGATGAATACCTATTTCAATTGCTTCAACACGAATATAGAAATCTCGTCCTTCGGAATGTTCCATGGTATCCATTAGCTCTCCATGCCACATCAAGCAGCCAACTCCTTTTCTGTTGATATCTAAGCCAGCAAAAGCTTTGCACGAACAATTCCTCAAGCACAGTTGTTCACACTCTGCTCTACTCCAACTCTTGTTCATCAAAGCTGCAATTGAAGCTTCAGGAATCATCACGTGATCTACCCTGACAAAACATTCGCCATTTCCGCACATGGAAAGCTTTCGCTTCCTCGTGCACCCTGCAGAACCATGTCTGAGATACCAATCCTTTAAGGATTTGGGTTTGTAACCAGGCAAGCATGAGCACTCAAATGTGGCAGTGGAAACATTGTTTGCACTGAATACGGAATATGCACCGCAATGTCCATAGGTTTTCCTAGACCCAGACCAACGTGGCTTCCATCCGCCAGAACCATTGTCCCAAATAAGCCGCTGAAGCAACCCCGAGCTGTCAATAACATTTCTTGTGAAAACAGATTTGTCATCAACTATGTCAGTGTAATAAGCCTCATCGTCAGTGTTGACAAAAACGTATTTAGCATAGCATCATTCCATGGTCATGGATTGCTTCGCCAATACGGGATTAGGCGTCCCCTGTACAAAAAACAACTGCGGAGAGCCAGCAGGATTGAGCTCGGAGGAATAATTCCCGACTCCAGGGTCGTTCACTGATCTCCATGAAGTTAAGAACCAGTTGAGGCTTTTTTTCCGCTCTAACCCAATTTTCACACCTGGAAGCAAAGTATCTGTAGGATGAGCTTTGCCAGACAATTCTTTTAGTTTCATTATGGACCAAGACAAGGTTGCCCGAACCTAACAAAAAAGCAACACATTCACCTGTTTCTTGCAGTGAAACGTTTGTTGACCATACAGGAAATTGTATATCATGGAACAATGTTTCCATCTGAGCTAACTGAGAGAATTCCTGATGAATCATGGATTGGATTGTCCCCATTTGCAACCCACACCACCGTTTTTCCTGGGAGTTTATGATACCAAATGCCAAGATATTTATTGGTAGAGTTGGCAGGACTGAAAAATCACAATGCAAAACTGTTTTCTTTGGAGATTAGGACATGACCATCTGTAAGAGATTGGTTTCTGGTTTTGCTTTCAATGGAAATGCAAAATGGTAAAAAAAGGAGTGGAAACAAAAGTTTCAGGATCATTTTCTTTGATTAAAATTCATGTTGGTTCTTGAGATATTGTAAAATTAATTCTCTTGGACTAAAGACTGGTGCCAAATACACTGGGATTGATTGAAGATAAAAAAAAAATGAAAAATGAAAAATAAAAAAAGGCTGCTGTTGATTATTCAGTACTCTAGGCGGACATTGACAATGAATGGTCAACTTGAATTATTTTTTGGGTTAATGGGAAAGTTCATCCTTTCACATGCTAATGCAGCCTCATCTTTCATATAGAATAATGTTCCAACGGGAGCCATAACACTTAAAGAGGCAGTAAACAGGGGCTAGGACCCACTTTGTGTAACTATAAACAATTATAATACCTTATAATGAATATTCGCGACCACATCAGGTGTGCATCTAAGTGTTTGAAAACCACGATACTGTGTGAATACAAAACTTACAAAACTCACTAGAAAATATAAAATGAGTTTAGGATTCAAAATGGAGCTGGAGTCGCAACCAGAATAAAAGTTGAGACACGCAGGTTTTCAGAAGCCATCATTAGAGATAGAATTTAGAAACTGAATATGTGCTTTTGAAATTCCCATCCAACCTTACAATTGGCCTCCATGTGTGTTTCATATTTTATTAACTTTGATTATTAAATTATTTTCTTATTTTAACATGCATTGCAATCGTTTCCAATGGGACTAATGTGTAAATTTAGACTAAAATATAAGTTTCCAATGGGAAAAATAAATAATAATAATTTACAACCATACATTCTAAATAAATAGAAAAAGGGATTAAGGATTACAACATTTGGTGCAAATAAATGTAAAATAAACGGAAAGTAAACCATACATAAACCAAAAGTAAACTAATTAATTATACAAATAAAACCTCTCAAGTAGTGAAATAATCCCTACAATAAATACAAATTAATCCCATCTCACAAGACAACAACATTAGTTACAAAATAATTGTCAAACAATATTCAGCAAATAGAAATACAAACACAAAATAATCCATAAAAAATCACAATAGTCACCATACAACAACGATATTAAATAACATCACAATCATGCATAATCTCAACATATATAACAAGACAAACATAAGAATCATGCAAAGCATATTAAGTAAACATTAAAAATCAAAATAGAATAGTGCAGGATCCTAATGAAGCAACGACGCCTCTTCAAAGAGGCGACGCCAAATCGCCTCAACACGAAGGGGCGACGCCTCACTTCAACAAAGATAGAAACAAGTTACATTTCTTAAATTCTAAAAAAGCTCGATATTTATGCAAATAAGCAAAGACTAACACAAATATATAGATATCAGCAACTAATAGTCAATCTTTCATACAATCATGCTTCACATATGACCTTATACAAACAATATAATTCAAAAGAACAATTAAAAAAGTAATAAAACAAAGATTTTGATGAAATAAAAAAAATGGAACTTAAAAATAGGGAGTCTAACTAATTTGGATGAAGTTAATGCTCCTAATTAAACCCTTAGAACTTAATTGATTGACTTAGGTGCTTGGAATGCAAAGGAGTCTTCCTTCTTCTCAAGAAATGAAATTCTTTTAGTTTAAAAATTCTCTCCCTTCTTCCTCATCTTTCTCTCTTCTTTTCATTCTTTTCTCTCTTCTTTTCTCTTTATTCTTTTTTTTAGGTCCAGAAAAAAATTCTCTGTCCCCCCCCCCCCCCAAAATTCCCCCTTCTGTTTCCTCTCCTTTTCTTTTTAAGCCTCACACACCTTTTTTTTCCCTGTTTCTCCGAAAACTCACTCTCACCCTCTCCCTATGCTTTTCCATCACTCCTTAGGGTCTTTTTTCTTTTTCCTACTTTTTTACTTTCTTTTACGTCCAATAGTGTCCAAACCCAAAGCAAGTCAGCCTCCAAGTGCTGCCATTAATGTCATTTAATACTGCAGAGGGTGGCAGCAAAGAGGTGTTGCCTCTTTAACAAGGCATCACCTTAGTAATGCCTAAGATGAAGAGGTGACGCCTCTTTATTGAAGTAATTGCCTATTCACCTAGGCCAGGTTTAGGCCTTTAGGTCAAAGAGCGATGAGCTTGGGCTTGGATATGTCTTTTGGGCTTTGGATATGGTATTTTGGGCTTAGAGGCTTACTGTTTAGGCTTCTAAGTCTATTTTAAAGAAGTTTTAGGCTTCCTTTGCATTCTAAACTTCTACTTTTCATCATCAGGCTTTTATTGCAGGCTGATAAAATTGAAGGTGTCCACAGTTTATCCCTTTGGTTTTTCAAAAAATTGAATTTTCTAAAAATAATTTTAAAAAAGAACAACATGCACACAAAATAGTAAAAGATAAGAACAATATACTTGACCTTCGAGCTTCACTCGAGTCATCATTTTTAGGAATTCAAACCCAAGAGGTCAAACTTTAATCTTGAAATATGACCATGATCTTAAGGTTTTTCTGGCCCAATCAGCTACTCATTATAAATTTATCGTGATTCTCAAGTTTTCTTGGCTCGAGAAGTCACTCAATAGAAGAGATGAAAACATGACTATGATCCTCAGGTTTTTCTAGTCTAGTTAGCCACTTATTATATTTTGTCGTGATTCTCAAGTTTTTATGACTCAAGAAGTCATTTAGTAAAAGAGATGAAAATGTAACCATGATCCTTAAATTTTCTTGGCCTGATCAGCCACTCATTATAGTTTTTTATGATTTCTAAGTTTTCTTAAATCGAGAAGTCACTCAGTATAAGAGATGAAAATGTGACCGTGATCCTCGAGTTTTCCTAGCTTGATTAGCCACTCATTATAATTTATCGTAAAACTTGGGTTTTCCTAGCCCAAGAGTTACTCAATAGAAGAGAATGCACTTTGGAGATTTAAATCCAACTAGATGCTTCTTCTTTCGCTCACTGGGATTCGAACCCAACCAGGCCCTTCTTTTTCATGCACTTCAAGGATTCAAACTCTACCAAACACTTGTTCTTTTAAACATTTTAGGGATTCAAACCCGACTAGGCTCTTATTCTGCTATGCACTTTGGGGATTCAAACTTGACCAAATGCTTCATTCTACTGATGCTTCGATCATAATATTTTCAATTTTCAAACATTGATTTTGAGGTACTCCCGAGTAGTCAAGCAAGAGTTTTTTTTAAAAAATACTTTTGGTGGGCCGTGGGCCAACTTGCGTTCTTTTTCATTAAATGGGTTCACCTTTCGTCTTTTATTTTCTCTTCCTTTAGTCTTCCTCTTTTACCCTCAATATATAAATTCTTCTTTTCTTTCACAAAAGTTACTTTCACCCTTTTTGGCTTTGAGATTTTCTTTCTTTTTCTTTTCCAAATTCTCTTTTCTTCTCCTTTACTCTTCCAACCTTTCATTATCATGGAAGTTGCATGGACCCCGGATTTGCTAGCATGGGACCTAGTAGCACCTGCAATGCACTGTTCATAAAGTTTCAGACTCTGTGTTAGAGATGAGATTCCCCTTTTTATGGACATGTGATCTTACATTTGTGAATTGGCCATGAGAGAGGTTAGTACTCAATTTCTTTAATGTTTCTTGCAAATAATGTTAAATAACATTGGGTTACTATTTATAAATGCTTATTTATCAATTTAACTAAAAGAAATTGAATTTTATTAAGTGAAATAAAAAATTTTGAATTATACTGTCAAATCATTAACATAAAGAGGCATTGCCTCTTTTATGAGGCGGTCGCCTCTTCGATGAGGTAATCACTTTATTACAAAAAGGCATTCACCTCTTCGCATCAAGGTGCTCATAAGGAGGCAATCGCCTCTTGACTAAGAGTTTTGAGAAAAAATTGAATTCATTCACGTAAAATAATAATTCTAAAAAATTGAATTCATTCACGTAAAATAATAATTCTACTCCCTATTTTACTCCTGTAACTCGATGCCCACACCCTTAAAGGTGTTGAGAACTTTAGTGGCATGCGTATCTAGTATGACTAGCTCACAGACATAGTGCAAACTCATATTCATGACATAAGGTTTTCTGACTTTATCCTAGCACTACTGGCGTAGAATAGGTGGCCCGACATTAACCACACATTCCACCTTCCATTTAAGGAGTTCACGCTTGACATGGTGGCTTTTGCTGCAATCACTAACATAGCCTGTATTGGGGATTTAGTCCCTTTTGATTCTAGCCTCTACCAGCTATCTCCAGACCGCCTCATTTTTATCGAGCGTCTGCTTGGCATAGTCCCAAACATGAAAGGGACTCATATAGTGAAGCTCAATTAGGAGCTTCTATACCTGTGCTAGAGTTGAGGCTGCTATCATACCTTGATAAATCAATCAGGTAGTGCATGCATTTCTAGTCTAGTTATTAGGCACCACTCTATTTGTAGATTCTGCGAGCTCTATAGACCTGAGCTTCTTGATGCCCCTGAGAGATCCAAATCTAGTGGCCGCATATGACTGGGGTAGCTGTGCTTTAGCTTATTTATATCGAAGTATGGATGAGTCTATGCATAGAGCTAAAAGGCTTTATGGCTTTTGGCATGCTATTTTAATACTCTTCTCTTCTTTCATTGTTAAGTTATGCCTTAATTGTTATTATCATATTTTGCTAATCTTTCTTTCTTTCTTTTGCAAGATTAGGCTCTAGAGCTGGAGTTGATTATAGGGATTACTCATATTATTGACACTCTTTTCCTTACTATGGCGAGATGGGGCCTTAATCATGCTTGGAGGAGGCCAGTTGCGAATGTACACATTCATCATGAGTGATTGAACACTCTTACACATGATGAGGTATGTACCTATAAATATAATTATAATCAGTAAAATATTTGTTAATCAAATTCATTCACATACCTGTTTATTCCTGCAACTGTGCTCTGACTTGTAGGGTCCCCAAATTGGATGGTCTCGGGCCATGATTTGCTCGATTCCACTATCTCAAAAAAGGGTGCAACTCTGAGGGACTGACTATAGAGTTTGGTAGCTCAACGAGAGAGTACACTAGTGGTGGATGGGTGCTCGAGTGAGACGGCCACCCCTTACTTCTCCCCATTATAATTTCTGGGCACATGAGTTAAAGTGAGATGGGCTAGACTAGGCTTTGGTAGGAGATGATGCTAATAATTACTATGAGAGGAGGAAGCCTACTACATTGATTTTACCCAAGCTCATCTTCTACAGAGGGTACCTCTACCTACACCTGCACTTCAGGTAAGCATGCAATTCAATTAAGCATATATTTACACTTATGCTTATAGATGCCATTTCTTGATTTAATTTTCATCCTTAAGCACTAGCTAGGGCACCAACTCCTCGTTCTAGGCCTACCACACATGAGAGGCCTCATTATCGCCCTTGTATCATTCCAAGTAGTGAGGGTTCCTCTTCTGGCACACCACCTGTTATAAAGCCTTATAGCTCTCGATCCCATATGGTAGTTAGTAAACTTATTGATACCCTTGACTTGTTGACCTACTGATGGGTGCCTTCAGGTGAGCTCTCTCATTAGTTTTTGATGCTAGACATGACCTTGGAGCCAACATTCTTCCTGGAGGCCACTACACATGTGAGTTCCTTTATTTTAAAGTCTTGTTCTTAAATTTGACTTAACATATGGTTAGTTCTAACAATATATTAATTGTGCAGATACCCCAAGATTATGGGGAGTATATATAAAAGATGATCGAGGCCCATTGAGACTTCCTGATGCAAATGATAATAGGGGAATGCAAAAAAACTACACTTTATTTCTACATGTATGCATGATCTCATGATTTCTTACCTTTTATTATGCCTTGATAGGACTGAGATGAGGCTAGTCATGCTAGGATCACTACCCTTGAGCGCTAGCTTGCTACTCTCCAAGTCAAGGATGATGAGAAGGAGGATCCATCTAATGTGCAGGCTGAGATAACAATGATGATAATAGAGCCGATCTTGTTGATGCTTCTATAAATGACCTTATTGATGAGGAAGCCAATGAGTCTAGGGATAACGAGTAGAGGGGATACTCGAGATGATGTGTTAGCATAAGATTATTTTGACTGGAGAGATATTTGATGCTTTGCACCATTGCTCTATTACTATTTGAACTAATTTTTACTTTAGCATTTTCATACCTTGCATTGAATGAATGGGTGCAACATTTAAATTTAAATTTTGGAAAAATTCTAAATCAATCACAGGATTTTTATTACTGAACAGCTCTTCTTCTAATTTTGCATGTATAATTCAACCATTTTACGGTGATATAAAGATCAGTTTAACCTTTTTAAGAGAAGAGGTGACGTCTCTTTATAGAGGTGTCGTATCTTTATGAAGAGGCGACAAGGAATTGCCTCTTTACTCAAAAGAATCACCTAACTGTAGAGGCAATCACCTCTACAAGTACAGCATGTAGCTATAAAAAATCCCTAAATCTTTCTTAAAATCCCTAATTCTCCATTCATATGAATTCTCCTCATTCTTCTTGTCTAGGTAGCACCCTACCCCTCCAACATGACTAAAAGAAACTTAAAACTACTACAACTAAATCTGAAAAGTCTAGATGGCAGACCATGGGCTAGATTAGAACCATTTCACCTATCCATCTTCTGATCTTTGCATGCTAGGAAGATCAACTTCCCATTTCTCTATGTTCTTGCTCAATTTTTGGATTCTCAAAAGCATGTATTTTAATTCAACACAGTGGAGCTCTGCCCTATGTCAGAAATTTAAAGCTATCCTGGGCTCTCAAAAGGATTCTACTCGTCAGATTGTAATTCCTTCGATTGAAAATCTAGATTTGCATTCCATTCAATACCAAATGGCTAGGCTATTCAACATGTCCCCTCAGTTTTCTCTTTATCATGTACTTAGTAATGAAGTTTTTATGAGCCCTTTTCTCAAAACTATTATGACTGTAGACAGTAATGAGGTTCACTAGCCTCTTATGATCGCCTTTTGTCTATATGCTTAGTTTCTACTAGTTTCCACTTCTAGCAACTGTGACCTAAAGATTCTTCACATTTTGGACCAAGCGGAAGCTAGCATGAACCCTCTCCCTCTGGTAGAAACCATTATTGGTCTTGAAAATTTCTCCAAGACTAGGTAATTCTCTGGAAGTCCCTTTTTGCTGAAGGTAAGCTTCTTTTCTCTTTTATCCTTTTATGCTTTTCTATCATTTTTACCTATTCATTATCCCTGCAGGCTGGGTTACAAGAAAAATTGAGATTGCTCGAACCTCCTAGAGACATTGTGCACTATAGGCTAAATATTATTGTACTAGGAGACTTCACCCTATTCCAAAAGATATTCAGAGCTAGTTGTCTATATTCCTTGACACTCTAATTCAGTGGATGTTCCCATGATAGAGGTTATAGCCTATGACCATTCAGTCCTACACCTACTGTGTCCCTTTGGCTGGTCTCTACCCACTTTCTACAATCCTGCTTAACTTTATAGGAAATATAGGTAGAAACAACAAATCATAGATCTAGTGTAAGAATTTGAGCCAAGGCCTCTTTCTTAGAATTTTCTGGACAACCTAGTTGCTACTTAGCCTCGTATAATCATTTAGAGGTTCATTGACTATGGCGGAGATCAATCTATTAATGATAAGTACAAGGTATGGATTCAGTTATAGCAAATAGAGAAGGATAAATTTATAAGAAATAAAAGAACAGGGGCTTTACAGGTATCGAGTACTTAGGGTATTCAAAAAAGAAGCAGACAAAACTAGTTTATGAAATTTAGTCTTTTATTTGCCTTTTTATTGGATGGAATTTCCTTTCTAGTTAAATACTGTGTAATAAGTATTTAATACAACATTCACAATAATAAAAGCAATCCATTCCATTTAATTTAAGCACAAAGTGACTATACATCTTACTTCTTATATATCTCCTATAGTTAATTTAGCTTGCCCTTGCAAATTTTCCAATTAACAATTTTTCTCTCTCTCTCTCCTTTTATTTCCTTTACTATTTCCTGAATTACCCTTTTGGGTTTTCAATCTAATAGGACTTTTTACTTTTTCATTTTATTATCTCTAGTTTTTGCCTAGGCAGCCTCTTTTAAGGTTTTCTCCCTAGCGAGACTTTATAAACTCTTTTAATGGGCTCTTTGAACTCATTTCCTTCTAAATCAGACAAAATAATAGTGCCTTTGGAAAATAATCTCTTCACTTAATACGAAACTTCCTAATTTAGCTTGAACTTTCCCCCAAAAATCCGTCATGATAGGTCTAGTGAGTTTCAAGACTAAGTCATCCTTTTTGATTTTTCTTGACCCAATCTTCTTATTATAAGCTCAGGCTATCCTTTTCTAGTGTAATTAAGAGTGATATATGACTTTCATTTTCTTTTCATCTAGTAGCATTAACTATGCCAATTAGCTTTAAACCCATTGATACTTAGGGATTTTAGATTCCAAGAGAACCCTTAATGACTGAATCTCAACCTCAATAGGCAACACAGCTTCACATCCATACACTAGAGAATACGAAGTAGCTCTTGTCGATGTTTAAGCAGTGGTCCTATATCCCCATAATACGAACTGTTGGTAGGTTGTCTAGTCTTTGTAGTTCTATAGTATCTTGGCCAAGATCCTCTTCACATTCTTATTTGTCACTTTTACTACCCTATTTACTTGTGGTCTATAAGGAGATGATTTATGATGTTCAATCTTATATTCCTCCAAAAAAGTAGCTATTTTTGCTATGAATTGAACACCATTATTAGTGATGATGTGATAAGGCAAGCCATATCTGTAGATTATATTCTTTTCTATGAACCTCACAATATATTTTTCCCCAATAGTCATGAATGACTCTGCTTCAACCCACTTAGAAAAGTAGTCAATTGCTACTATAATATAGCGATGGTTTTTGGATGCCTTTGGCCTTATCTTCCCAATGATATCAAATCCCCAGACAGTGAAGGGCCATGGATAAGTCAATCCCTGATGTTCCATAAAAGGTAAATTGCTCACTTTACCATACACTTGACAGTTATGACATTTTGTAGACAGTGGGGTTTAGTGCGCGTCCAAGATTTTAGCAACCACGACACTGTTTAAGCTTAGGGCTCTAGAAAACACACTAATCATTGTCACAATGACATGGCATAGAGATGAGGAGTCGCCACCCAAGGTAATAGCTGGGAAAAATTGAAAAGGTGGTACTCAATTCCCTAAAAGAAAGCTAGCACCATAACCAAGAGATTTTGGGTACGGAATACCAACTTCTTTCAGTCTCGTGTTCATTTAGAATTACTTTATGAATTACCATATTATCCTATATTTATATGCAATTTCATATAAACCCTCATTCTAGCAATTAACTCCAAGGCAAACTAGTCATGAAAAATATAAGTAAATAATGCATTCAATACAATCCCTAAGTTAGTTTTATCTACATTAATTTCAATTAAATGAGCTAAATCTACATTTTTTAATAAGTGAGCCTAAAGACTAATTCCTTTTAATTTTAATTAAATGAACCTAAATCTATTTATTTTAATTCTAAAAATAAGCCTAAATCTACAAATTATGGAGGTATTTAAATTAATGGGCCTAATTCTATATGTTTTAATAATAAAATGATCTTAAATCTAAAAATTATGAAAAATGCTTAAATTAAGTGGGCTAAGTCTAAATTAATTAAATTAAATTAAGTGAGCCTACGTCTAATTTACTAAATGGGTCTAAGTCATCTCTACCCTAAATCTAATTAATTATGGGCCTAAAATGCGTTTTAATTAATTAAACCTAAAAAACCTAAATTTATTTAAGTGGATTAGAATTTAATATGGGCTTAAGGCCCAAAACACATAAGAATAAATAAACAAGCCCAGAAATAAATAAAACATATTAAAACAATTAAATAAAAGATCAAACAACAAATTAATTATTCCTTCTAAAACCCTAATTTTAATTAACATACAATCCTAAATTAATCTACTTCCACCATTGATTTTAATTAATTACCCAATTGAAATCCTAACTTTACTAACCAATTAATCAACATAAACAAACAACCACGCACAATTTTACTATTCCCACTATTAGGGCTATTACAATAATCTATTGAGAATAAAATAATAATAATAATAATTAATACAAACCCAAAAATATAAATAAAATAAAAAATAAAAAAAAATCCTAGAAACTATATCTCTACAAGGTCTTATCCATGGTGTTCCATGGACTTTTTATGGATTTGATTCTCCAAGTATGATCATCATATGTTTTCCTTCATAATCACCAACATAAACACAAAAAATAAACAATGATTAGAGCTTAAATAAAATAAAATTAGAATCAAACTAAATAATCAAATAAAAAAATAAAGAAAAGAGTAGAAGAAAGGATGATTGAATGGATGCAGTATTGATTAGCTCCTCAGAGTGTTATCAATCACTGTTGCTTTTAATAGATCTTCAAAACTTCATGTTGTCCTCTTCAAAAGTCTATTGCTTTTACTCTAAAAACAAAGAAAATCTAAAGAAAAATATTGTACGTAATGCCTCAAAGAAAAATATGGAGAGAAGTTTTTAAGCCAAAAGAGAGATGATCTCAAGAGAGAGCCCCCTCCTCAAAGAGGCTAAACCATCCTTATATAGGAAAAGAGCCAAAAACCCTAATCCTACGTACTTAAGAGTTCCTATTTTAAAAGGACTTTATTTTCTGAAAATCTTGAAAATAAATTTTGGAAAATTTTTAACCAATCAAAATTTACGAAAAATATTTTCAAAAATTAAAGAAATTGGAAAAATAGTGTGGGACCCTATCGGAATAGTACAATTTCGATTGAAATTATAGATTTCCTATCAGAATAGTACAATTTCAATCAGAATTGTAGATTTCTTATCGAAATAGTACAATTCCGATCGAAATTGTAGATTTTTTATCCCTAATTTTTTTAACATTTAATTACAAAAAGATCCTTGAAAGAATTTAAAATTTTCGTTTAGGTCCTCAAAAAGTATTACAATTCATTCCTTGAAAAACATTAAACCCTTTCTTTGAAAATGCATCCAAACTTTTAAGGCTTCAAACTTTAAGTATTGAGGACCTATTTATGATATTTTCATCATTGGAGTCCTTTGTCGCATCAATAACTCATCATCCCGAAATTGGATGTCTACACATTTCTTTACATATTTTATGCAATTTGCTTTCATGGTCAATTAGAAATACCCCTGATAAGTTATCTTCTTAGCAAGGATTGTTCCATTCATATGCGGCCCACACACACCCTTATGAACTGCTTCTATGATTTTTCATGCCTCATCCTTATCAACACATTTTAAGTGCACTCCGGTTGACATTCTTTTGTATAGCATCACATTATGACTAATGAACTGCCGAGATAGCATCCTCAGCAACATCCTTTTTTTATCGGCATCATCAGGGAGTCACCCTATCTCGAGATACTGTTGTAGATCATGAAACCAAGGCTTTTCTGCTGGGACAATTGACATTATTCTGATTTCCTTGTAGCAGGGAGTTTAGGACTTAACCAAAATAAGAGGCCTCATTTTTGCCTATTTTTCTCCTTCTTAGATTGAAACTAGAGTAGCCAAAGCATCTACCATCTAATTCTCTTCCCATGGCAAATGCATGAATCTATATTAGTTGAAAGATAACATAATCGTGGTCTAATAATCCTAGGACGGTCTCAGTTTATCTTCTCATACTTCCCATTCTCTAAAGATTTGTTTCACTACCAACATCAAATCTTCATACACTGTAAACTCTTCTACCCCCATATTATTAAGAGCTTCTAGACTAAAGATGCAAGCTTTATATCTAGCTTGATTATTGGTGACTTTAAATTTTAATCTCTTTGCCATCAGAATCATTTCTCTTTCTGGCAAAACCATAATTATACCAATGCCAACTCCTCTGCTATTAACTGCTCCATCAAATTATATTTTCCATATCTGGATCTCTATTGCCCCCAAGTCCTTATCTAGAAATCCTAATTCCTGTTCTTGCCCATCATCTACTGTACTCTAAGCCAAAAAGTCCACTATAGCTCTCCCTTTTATCATCTTCTTCGCCACATAGTCTATATCAAACTCGGTAAGCAGGACAACCCATTTGGATAATTTCCTATAAGTGATAGAGTCTGCTAGAGATATCTGAAAGGATCATGCTTAGAGACCACCTAAATTCTCTAAGATTGGAAGTAATGTTGAAGCTTCTTCATTGCCCAAATTATAGCCAAGCAAATTCTTTCTCGTAGACTATAATTGGCTTCATATGGTAAAAGCTTCTTACTTAGATAATGCATGACATGCTTAAATTTTCCTTATCCTTCCTTAACTAACATTGCACCAATCGCATCCTTCTTTATTGCCAGGTAAAGAATTAGGGGCTTACCCAGCCTTAACAGTTGTAAGATTGGAGGGTTCATCAAATATTGCTTAATAGTTTAAAAGCCTTATTGACACTTGTCATCCCAGATGATCAGCTAGTTCTTCTTTGAAAGTTTAAAGATTAGCTCATAGATAGTGGTCATCTTGGTTATGAACCTACTGATGTATTGTAACCGTCCAATGAATCCTCTAACTTCCTTCTCATTTTTTAGTGTAAGCATCTCTCTAATTGCTCTAACTTTGTTTGGATCCACCTCTATGCCTTTCTAGCTAACGATATGTACTAATAGTTTCCCAAACATTACCCCGAATACATATTTCTTCAAATTTAGCCTGAGGTTATACCTTTCAGTTCTTGTAAGGAACTTGTCTAAAGCCTTGAAATGTCCTTCTCTGGTTGGAGACGTTACCATCATGTCATCCAAGTACGCCTTTATCTCCTTATGAATTATGTTATACACTAATATGGTAGCCATCCTTTGATAAGTAGCCCTGCATTCTTTAATCCAAATTTCATGAATGTATAACAATAGAAGCCCTATTCAGTGGTGAAAGAAGTCTTCAACTTGTCAATCACTGCCACTATAATCTGGTTGTATCCTAAGAAGTTGTCTATAAAGGAGTACTTGGCACTAGAAGTTGCACTATTGACTAAAGTGTCAATATGTGGTAAGGAAAATTATCTTTTAGACAAGCCTTATTCAGATGCCTATAGTCTATGGACATCCTGACTCTCTCATCCTTCTTAGGAACCATAACTATGTTGGCTAGCCACTAAGTGTCATCTACCACTTCTTAGAACTTTGTTTTCAGCTGCTTTTCTATTTCTTCTTTGATCAAAAGAGCCCATTCTGGCCTTAATCTTTTCTTCTTCTACTTCATCAATGCAATGTGAGAATACATAAGGATCCTGTGTTCTACGATCTCTCTATTAATCTCAAGCATATCCTTATAGCCCCAAGCAAATACCTTCTATCTTCTTTTCAAAGTTTCTTTCATTTTTTCTTTCTAATCAGGAGTTAAGTTAGAAGTAATAAGTATATTCTTAGGGTTATCACATGTGACTAAATTAAATGATTCATTTTGAGTTAAATTAATGTCAAATATATGCGTGAAATGATCATCACACATACAATAACTGTTAGGAATAACATTGCACAAGCAAGCATAATTAGACTTTATCACATCAACTTCATAAAGGAAATCAATTTCAAATAAGTTAGAAAGATAAATGTCAATATCATCATAGAAAACATCCATAATAGAATTAAGAACAAAATATTTGAAGTTGAATTCCTCTTCCTAGTCAGTAGTATGCTTCAGCTCCATCATAGGAATGTCCTTATCTAATTCTAGAGTTAGCACCAATTCTTCTATTATTGACTCCTCTATAATAGATTCTTTGATACTATTCATATGTTTGGTGAAGATTTTAAACTTGAGGACCAATTTTTTAGCAATCATTAAAAACTCATAAGCTTCTTAGTGTTAGTGATATGCACTAGGTCAATCATTTATGATTATGTATTGACATTTCTATTTTATTAATAAAGAGGCATTTCCATTATCATTCCTTTTATGATCATTACTTGAATGGTTAATTCTTACTAAGGTCATCAAGTATGTGACTTGATAGTAAAACCCTTAGATTAAAATAAGTGTTCTATTATAATTATCCCTAGCCATTTATTTATTGTATAAATATTAATAAGGCTAGTATGGTGTCGACTAATAATTATATTTTACTAATCATGGATATGAGATATTAAGTCAACTCATAGGTACATAATCAGAGATCATGTATTGGATTGACCCACTATAAACATACTACACAGATTATTGTCATAAGTATTTCTCATTGTAGTGATATTGTTTAAGTCCTTTAACCTTGAAATCACCATGGTTTTCTATATAGCTATTTTATGTTTCGACACATTCTAACATTATATTTAACCAGATGATTAAATAGAATGTTATTGGATATGAAATGAGTTATGTGAGGAATGTGAGTGATTAAGAAGGAATTTATCCCTCATTAATATGAGTAAGATATCTATGGGCCCATTGATGAGTTAGACTGAAGGAAAATGCATGGCCATGCTGAAATGAATTGATAAAGAGTTATCATTTTTAGTCTACTTGGAATCAAGTCACAATATTATTGAACTATATAAGGATGACATTATATACCTTATGTTCAATACAAATATCATGTGATAAAGGGACTATAATGTTCACTATAATTAGGTTATGTCAGATTATATTGATTTCACATGACTTGAGTAGTCATAATATCTTGCTAGAGGCCACTTATGACTTGTAGGCCTAAATAGAGATTTAAGTCCATTTCCAATGTTATGTGAGCCTATAGGGTCACACATTTAGAAGAGGCCCAAAATGATTATAGGCTTATTAAGCCTAGTTAAACTCTTTGGAAATAAATATATTTAACTATTTATTTATGATAATTGTTATCTAAATAAATAATTAATATATTATTGATTTTATTTTAAATAAATAAAATTAGAATTTAATGGCTATTTACTAAAAAGGGTTTGGTAAGTGAAACCCTAATTAAGAACTATATACATATGTTATGTTCTCTAGGGTTTGAGACAGATCAATTAAGTGACCACCTAAAATTCGTTTTCTCTGCATTTTGAGAAAAATGAAATCAAAGAGAGTTTTATTCTTGAGTTGTGAGACAACCAAGTCATGCTAGCATACACACAAATCATTTTGATCAATGCCTATTCATGTGGATACCTTTAGAGGACTGATTCTTTTGAAGACGTCTAAAATCCGAATCTGAATCAAAGCAAAAGATCGAGGTAAGGTGTCACCGGAGTGAACCTCCTCTCATCCTTCTAAATTTTCTTGCCTCTTTTGCATTTTGGTAAGATTCTTGAAACCCTAGATTTAATCAAGTAGTCAAATTACATGGATCCGGATTTGGGAACGTGATAAAATTTTTATATTTCTGCTGCGTTTGTATAACGAAACCCAACACTTAGTAAGGGTAGTTAGTGCCTTCCTCCACAAAAGTCTTCTAGAGTGTCTTCTTCTTTAGCTTAGCCTAAACATTGTTCTTCCTATACGTTCCCTTACCTTCTTTCCCTTCAATAGAACCATATACTTCTGGATACCCTACCCGTGCTTCAAGATCGACACTTTAGGTTCGACAAACTCAGGCAGGCCCTGCTGATTCTTCCTCAATCCCGTACTAGGATAAAGTTAATGCTCTTCATCATACTTATAATTCTCGAATTCAGTTTATCCTTATAGATTACACAAACTTTAAAACTTAGACTGATCAGGATTTTAGTAGGAGTTAACTTCAAATCAGTGACAATAGCCTTAATTTCTACCATTATAGTGACCACTCTTCCCTTATATAGAAACTTAATCTTTTGATGAATAGTAAAAGACATTCCTCGCAGAGGATGAAACCATGGTCTCCCTAGAAGGATGGTAAAGCTGACTAGATTATCAATGACATGTAAGTTGACCTAAACTTTGATTGGTCCAGTTTTGACTAGAGCTCCAAAAGTTCCCTCAACTAGCCCTTTCTATCATTATAGGCCCTAATTACCACATTAGATGGCTTTAAATTAGCTATTGTCGATCCCAACTTTAGTAAGATCTTCAAAGGGCACACATTGATGGCAGATCCATTATTAACCATAACACAACAACTTAAGCTTTAATGAATAAGGCTTTACTATGGTCCTTCCCTACCAAGGGTAGGTCATCATCTGCAAACATAATTTTCTCGGAGAGCTTTTCTGCTAGTGAATCCACCATTTGCTCAGGAGTGTGCATTGAGGGAATTTTCTTATGATCAAGGGCCATAACTAGTGCTTTACGATGGGCTTGAGAGTTCATAAGTAGCTCTCAAACACTAGCAAGATTTTTCTCATCCCTTTTGGACTCGGTAACTTTCTTAATTTCTTCATCTTTCTTTGGTTCTTCTTTTGAATCAACCTTCTCTATTTTTGACTTAACATTTTTCACTTCTCCTTTTCCCCTCTCTAGTTTCTCAACTGATTAGGTTGTCTTCCCCTAATTGTTCTTCCATAGATCAATTGCTCTCTCTTCTTCATCATCGAAACTCTAAATATTGGGTACATTCACACGAAGCTCTATAGATTGATGGGTTAAGTTTAGGTCTTTTGGTTATGATTTTGGTGGTGTGGGTATGGCATTAATAAAGGAATTAAGGACCTGTTCCTTTGTTAAGTCAGTGTTGATCATTAGGATGTGTGGATTAGGTGGTGGGATATTTTGGTAGTTGGGTAGAGGGTTATTTTGGGTGTTTAATTTTCTAGTTTAAGGTTGGTTATTTTGCCTGAATCAATTAAATCTTGAATCTTATGTTTTAGGCGAGTGCAACTATTGGTATCATGTTTGATGTTTTAGTGGTAGTTGTAGTATAGTTTTGGGCCAATATTTAGGAAAGTAGGTCTTTTAGGCAAGGGTTGAAAACATATTATTTTTTATTAGCTTCTCTAAGACTTTGGAGAGAGGTCTTCCTAAGTTAGAAAACTTTTAAAATTGTTTAACATTGTTGATCTGTATGTTATTGCTTAGCCCCATTCCATTACTAGATCCTATCCTTTCTTTTCTTATAGATCTTCCACTGAAGAACTTTTTTTCTTATGCCAGATCAGATTCATTTTACACCCCAAACCTATACAACTCCTTAAAATTCTAAATTCCTAAATACTTCAGCATTTTAGAGAGCGGGAGTACACACCCTTTTATTGTTATTAGTAGCTTATCAGATTCTTCAGGCCAGTGCTTCATCTATGTTAGCTTCACTCTCCACCTGATTAAATAATCTGCAAAGGATACACTGAATGTTTGCTTCACATTTTTTAGATCTCTTAAATATGCCTCCATTTAAATATTGACACTACATTGCTTGATAAATGCAGTATATAATCCCTCCCATTCAGTTTGGATATGGGATTTTAAAGTATAATACCATCTGATGGGTGCTCCTTCCAGAAGTAGAGGAAATTGTTTTACAATTTATGCCTTGGTTAATTCGGTTGTCTTCATATGGGTCACATATTGCTTTAAATGTAGATGGGGATCCTTTATGCTAGTAAACTTCTTCATACCATGGAATTTAAACTTTCGGGGTAAGGGGTCGTTATCTTCATCCAAACTCTAATCAGAGTAGCTTATCGGAGCATCTATCCCCTTTTCTTTCATAATCAACTGCATTTGAGCCATAGTCTTAGTCAGATTCTTAGCCCAATTAAGTTTTTCTACATTCTCTATAGTGTCCATAGTGACATTTTATCTTACTATAGGCTCTGCTATCAAAGTCTCCTAATCATCCTCTCTTTCATGTCTTCTAAAGTCTTTAGCATCCAAATTAAATAGTTGTGGCTGAGGTGCTAACAGTTGAGGTACTGGTGGTTTTTGTCTAACTAGTGCCCTTATTTTAGCCATCATCTCTCTCATAATTACTCAAGTCTGATAGGCTATCTTTGCTTTCAATTTATCCCTAAAAGACTTAGCATTAAACTTTGCCATCTCGGTTTCTCTAAAAATCCTAACTAGACAGCCGGTGTTAGAACACTTCCAACTAGAAGATTATTGTGGATATATATATGCAATCACCAAGGATTAGAAATATGCATGGTGTGTATGCATGAGATATAAGTTTAAAAAAAAAGGAAATCAACATATACTCTATTTACATATAACGATAAGAAATAAAACATAAAGCTCTCAAACAAGTGTTCAGTGGTGAGTTCCTTGCCCTAGGATTGTTGTTCTGGGGTTTAATTATTAGCAGGGGATAATAAAACTAATGAATGCAAGACAACTCTCAAGACGGTAAGTAGTAATTTCTTCAAATAATTCCAAAGTCCATTTTAATGGGCCAAAAATGAAATTAAAGGGCCACTTTGTCAAGATCCATTTGTAATGGGCTAAAATAGGCATGAGAGGCCCATCTTGGCAAGGTTATTGGGCTTGGGCTTTACTCAAAGAATTACTATATGGCATCAAACACATGCATTTGGGAAAAAATCTAATGGAAGTTCTTCAAATAATTTCAAAATCCATTTTAATGGGCTAAGAATGACGTTAAAGGGCCACTTTGTCAAGATCCATTTATAATGGACCAAAAAAGGCATGAGAGGCCCATCTTGGCAAGGTTTGTTTATAATGGGCTTGGGCTTTATTCAAAGAATTACTATATGGCATCAAACACATGCATTTGGGAAAAATTCTAATGGAAATTGCTAAGTCATTACATGAGCTGAGTCTCGAGTAATAAGCTTCAGCTCCCACAACTATATACCACCATTACGTCTCCCTACTCAAGGGTTCGTGTGACGTGGATAAGTACGTGTTATGAGTGACAATAATTGAATACTCCATCACCAAGTTTGAGTGAAACACAGGTAGCAAAGTAAAGACTATTATTAGTTTATTTGGGACTTAGAGTGGACATTGTGTGGGAATGTGCAGTGAATACAAATTTTTGCAAAGGAAATAAGAAAATAATCAGAGATGATAAATTACAAAACACTTGGAATCAATTTCTCTATCCCTAGTGGAGTCACCACTATAAGTGGCGAGTCAGGCACGCACCCAAGTATTTGGCGACCATGACACTGTGTGGGCGCAGGGCACACTAGAAAATACAAAATGGGCTTGGGGCCCAAAATGGGCATTGAGTAGCCACCCAAATAAAAGCCAGGATACACCGTATAGTAACTGGATTCCACAAAGGTTCCCAGAAGCCGTAATAAGATATCGGGTTCGAAAATTGGGTATGGACTTTTGGAATGCCCACCCAACCTTACCGTTGGCCTTCATGTGTATTTTTTATTTTATTACCTTTTATTATTAAATTATTTCCTTATTTTAACGTGGATTACAATAATTTCCAATTTTATATTTTAGTCAAAATTTGCACATTAATCTCATTCCATGCTTATAACCCGACATACATTACAAATAAAACAAATAATAATAATAATTTACAACCATATATTCCAAATAAATAGGGGAAGGGATTAAAAATTACAATATTTGGTGCAAATAAATGGAAAGTAAACCATACATAAACCAAAAGTAAACTAATTAATTATACAAATAAAACCTCTCAAGAACTAATTAATGAAAAACTTATTTAGTGATTAAAAATCACCAAATAATCCCAGCAATAAATACAAATTAATCCCATCTCACAAGGCAATAACATTAGTTCCAAAATAATTTCCAAACAGTATTCATAGCAAATAGAAATACAAAAATAAAATAATCCACAAAAAATCACAATAGTCATCATACAACAATGATATTAAATAACATCATAATCATGCATAATCTCAACATATATAACAAGACAAACACAAGAATTATGCAAAGCACATTAAATAAACATTAAAAGTCAAAAGAGAATAGTGTAAGATCCTGGTGAAGCAGCGACGCCTTTTCAAAGAGGCGTAGCCTCCTGACCAAAAGGCAATTTCAAATTGCCTTAACAAAGAGGGGCGATGCCTTTATGAAGAGGTATCACCTCTTCAATAGAGACAAAAACAAGCTACATTTCTTAAATTTTAAGAAAGCTCAATATTCATGTAAATAAACGAAGACTAACACAAATATATAGATATTAACAACTAATACTCAATCTTCAATGCAATCATGCTTCACATATGACCTTATACAAACAATATAACTCAAGAGAACAAGCAAAAAAGTAATAAAATAAAACTTTTGATGAAATAAAGAACTTGGAACTTAAAGATAGGGAGTCTCACTGATTTGGACGAAGTTGATGCTCTTAACTAAGCCCTCAAAACTTAATTGATTGACTTGAGTGCTTGAAATGCAAAGGAGCCCCCTTCTCAAAAAATGAAAATTTTTTGGTTAAAAAGTTCCCTTCCTTCTTTCTCTCTTTTTTTCTTTCTTTTCTCTCTTTTTTTCTCTTTGTTCTTTTTTTTAAGTCCAAAAAAAATATCCTCTATCCCCCTAAAAAAGTCCCCTTCTCTTTCCTCTCCTTTTCCTTTTAAGCCTCACCCACCTTTTCTTTTCCCTATTTCCTCAAAAACTCACTTTCACCATCTCCCCATGCTTTTCCATCACTCCCTAGGTTCTTTTGTTCTTTTCCTTGCTTTGTTCCTTTCTTTTACATCTAGGAGTGTCTAAACCCAAAGCAGATGAGCCTCCAACTACTGCTATTAATGCCATTTAATGTTGCAGATGATGGCAGCGAAGAAGCGACGCCTTGCAGAGGGTGATGATGAAGAGTAGCCACCTCATCATTGATGCCCAGGGTAAAGAGGCGACACCTCTTTGTTGAGGCGATTGCCTCTTTACCTAGACCAGGCCTGTGCCTTTGGGTCAAAGAGCGATGAGCTTGGGCTTGAATATGTCTTTTGGGCTTTAGATATGGTATTTTTGGCTTAAAGGCTTGGTGTTTGGGCTTCTAAATCTATTTTAGAGAAATTTTGGCCTTCCTTTACATTCAAAACTCGTACTTTTCATCATCGAACTTTTGTTGCAAGCCGATCAAATTGAATGTGTCCACAATAAACTTCTAAATTATAAATATTAATGGACATTTTAGTTATTTAAAAATTTTCATAAGTTGCGAGAGATTAATCAAGTGATAACTTTTATTTAAGAACAATAATTTAAAAGAAGAGAACTATTCATATTATATAATCCATCGGTATTTAAATCATATAACTTCTCTATTAATTAAGAAAATTGCCATAAGCTAATCAACTAAATAGGAAAAAGTTTTCAAAAGTCAGTATTTATTGAATTAGATCCCCAAAAAGTTATTATGATGTTAATTCCATTTATTAACCATTCAGATGTGATTTGATTTGTGGGTTTTAAATTGAGAACAAGTAACAAGTATTTTTACTACGGTTTCGTACCCTGAAATTTTGATGTTGCTAATGCAGCTTTAAACTCTCTGCAAACATTTCCGAGTATAATCCTTCTTCAGGAATGAACAGCCTTATCTTATTCAAAAAGAAATGAACAGTTGAAAATGGGAAGGAATTGGCAGTAAAAAGTCAAACAACCATGGTGACAAAAAAAGAAAAAAAAAAAAAACAAGCTGCCATACTTGACTATCTTGTTTGGACTTGGTCCTTTCAACTGCCACCAAGTTAATTTTTTCTCATCTTCAAAGCTGTCATGTTACTAGCTTGAATAGCAATTGGCCTAGGCCAACGGAAAAACTGTTTGGCATAAACAGAAGCAAACATTAATGAACTTGCAAGTTAAGTGTCGAAGTGCTTGCAGAGGACCAACTTTGGATGCGACCCTGTTGAAATTTTGAAGCCTCAAATATTATAGGCCAAATTTTGAAATTTAAACTTGTAGACTTTGCTTTGCTTTCTTACTTATGAGATACGTACTGACCGACGATAGAAATCTTGACAGGTTTCTTGAAATGTAACATAACAAGAGAAATAAGTTTTCAGCTCCTACAATACAAGATCACTAGCAGAAAGCAAAGCCTAGCGGCCCTCTAACAATGTCACTGTCATTTCATTTGAAATCAAATTTCCAATTGATGATGAATCTGTCTCCGAAAGACACCTTTCAGCGTAGAAACCGGGTCGTCCAGGTTGAGGTAAGAATATGCTTTCAGTATCCAACATCAGGAGCACAGTTGCCATTGTTGGCCTCTCCTCAGGCCGCTGTTGGACACACAAAAGCCCAACTTGTATGCATCTCAGCACTTCAGGCACAGGAAACTCATTCTCCAGCAATTCATCCGCTAACTCCAAGGTTTTTGTTTCACTCCATAACTTCCATGCCTACGATAATTTCAAATTATACACAGCATTATTATTAAGGTAGAGTATACTTGAAAGTTGCACGCATTGGAAAGCAGCAGTGTGGTTTCGCACTCACATGCCCCAGAAGATTGAGTTTGTGCTCTGCATGGAAAAATCCACGGTTTTTCTTACCACTCACTATCTCCAACAGTATAACACCAAAGCTGAAGACATCAGATTTTAACGAGAAGTTTCCATCTATTGCATACTCTGGAGGCATATAACCACTGCAGCACTCGCAAATGGAAAACAGACTTTCAGCCGGACAAATTTTGGAACAAAAGATGGGAAAAGAAAATCTAAATCCTGTGTCTTAATACTTACTAAGTTCCAACAATTCGCTTTGTGTTTCCTTCTGTCTGATCTCCGCCAAACATTCTTGCCATTCCAAAATCTGAAATTTTGGGATTCAACTCGCTATCTAATAGAACATTACTGGTTTTCAGATCCCTGTGGATTATTCTTAATCTTGAATCTCTGTGTAGATAAAGAAGCCCCCTAGCTATCCCAATGATGATGTCTAATCTCTTTTGCCAGTTGAGCAGAGGCCGTGTTGTTTCATCTGCTTAAATTGGTAGGTTGGTATGTTAACAGGCATAACATGTGTTAAACAAACAAACGAAAGTATTGAAATCTGTTTTACCAACCAAAAATTAAGGAGTCTAAACTTTTGTTCTGCATGTACTCATAGATCAACATTCTTTCTTCTCCTTGGATGCAACAACCAAAAAGCTTGACTAGATTCCGGTGTTGAAGCTTGGAAATCAAAATAACCTCGTTCTTGAACTCTCTGAGACCCTGTCCAGAATTCTCCCCAAGTCTTTTCACAGCTACCTCTTGTCCAGATTGCAACTCGCCCTAAATTTTATTTCAAGATTATCCAAGAATTCTGTCAGGGAATGATTATGGAAATCGAGAAATTAGCTTCCAAGAACAGCGGAGAGCTACAAGTCAGAAAACTAACAACCAGAGCAAAATACTGGATAAAACACCATTGTTTGTGTAGATATAGAAAATTTCCCCAATCTCCATTGTAATTGATAAAACAACTCCTCAAGAAGTTGCTAGAACCTGAAACTAAATAGAAATTGAGGGCCTTACTTGGTTATGGATATTCAATAAAGATAAAATAGATATATTGCTCCTAAGTTCTGCTAATCTTGTGAAAGCCCAGAAAATCCCATGTGGCCTAGACATTATCTAGGTGAATTAAACCCAAGGATTCCCTGGAAGTTTTATTCCACGAAGATTCACTTCTAAACAGTTTCATTAAGCACTCATAATATCCTTGTTCTACAAGTAGTATGAAGATAAAGCTCATGCAACCATCTAATAGAATTATCATCAGAACTCAACTCACTGTGCAAAGTGAATATACCTTGTAAACGGGGCCAAATCCACCTTCTCCAATCTTATTTGCAACAGAAAAGTTGTTGGTGGCTGCTTGAATGGAGGCAAATTCATATAATGGGAGTTCAAGGTCGTCTCTCTGATCTTCAACTCTGCTATCAGTGACTTCATTATCTGGTTGATTGGATATTAAAGGAACCATCAATTTATACAGTGGATAAAGAAAAATGTAACCTAAAGCACAATAATATTGCAAGTTGAATTTACCAATATTGCTTCGCCTCATCCAAATCACAAACAAGCTAATCAAGGTTACGATGATCACAGCTGCAGACATTGATATGGCTGCAGTAATTGCTATATTCTTGCCCTTAGCATCATCAGTAGTATCATTTATCTCTAGCAACCAAAAATAAGGATGGCGCACAAGATAAGTATTTCAAATGTCATGATGTCTTTTAAACAAGTATTGTTTGATTAGCTAGGTAACCAAGCAACAAAACAAAGATTACTAAGATCAGTCAATTCCAGCCCCATGTGAGGCAGAGATGGACTATTGGAACCTGGTATAATGCCCAAGGCAAGTAGAGGAACAATAATGTGCCGTAAAACCAATTGATTTATATCAACAACAATCATGTTTTATTCATAAATAAAAGATGGTGGTAATCTTACCTAATTCTGAAGCTGCCACCCTTAAATATAGATCTTGCCCGTATTCACCTACTTCTCTCGTGTCAGTCAACTCCCTAGTCCAAATTACGCAACCACTTCCGGTACCATTGATGTCCAACTTAGCATAAGCCATGCACGAGCAGTTTTCCAAGCACTTTGCCTTGCAGTCTGTAACACTGACATTCACATTCACAAAAGATTCTGATGCATCCGGCAGTTTCATTCCAGTAAATTTTACAAATCCTTCTCCATTTCTACAAACATGCGTGTTCTTTCGAACACATCCACCTAACCAGTCCAGCATTTCCCAATCTTTGGGTGAATTAGGTTCAAAGCCCTTCATACATTCACAAACGGTGCTAATGTTACAGATACCATAAGCACCACACAAGCCATAATTGTCACAGCGATCTCCTTGGACTGTGAACATGAGGTTCCAAGCAGAGCGTCTATCATTCCAGGAGAAGTGCTGGACAAAGCCTGATTGACTCAGAACAAATCTTGAAATAACGTTACCTGTAGTTATGAAAGAGTAGTATTCCTCATCATCATTGGAGACAAATTTAGGTTGGAAAACTGCATTTGCCAAGAGAGCTGGCAGACCACTAAAGCCAGTCCCATACCATGGTCCACCGCGAAACTGCTTAGTAGATCCTTTACGAAGAATGAGCTGAGGAAGTCCACCAGGATCCAAAGCACATGAATAATTTCCTGAAGAGGGATCACTCAAGCTTTTCCACGATGTGAGATACCAGTTCAGGCCAGTTTTCCTGTTCCAACCAAGTTTCATGCCTGGTAATAACGTATCAGATGGATAATCAAAACTTTGCCAGATGTAGTTCTCAGAGCTAGCATCCTCTGCGTCTTTCAAAATGAAATTTCCAGTGTCCAGTAGCTGAGCAACTGGTCTTCTTGCTGCATTTGATGAATTTGATGACCATACGATACTTCCTGTTGAGTTGAGTAGGACAATGTTGCCATCATCATCAAACGTTAACAATCCAGAAGAATTTGTAAGCGGATTACCTCTGTTTGCTACCCACACCACAGTCTGAAGGGGAACATTTTCATACCATATTCCTAAATAACGAACATTTGGGTTTGCCCCAGGACTAAAAAAGCCAAGCTTAAATTTTCGACCTGGCGAAACTAAGGCCTGGCTGTCGTTAACAGACTGCCCTAGTGTTATGGTGTCAGCTCCAAAAGAAATTCTTGAGAACAAAAGCACGAGAGTGCAACAAAAAGCCAGACACAAGGGGTTGTTGGTATTCAGTTTCCCCATAAGTTTTATGAGCCCCCATTGTACTAGTTGAAGATAAAAATAAAGTCTTTTAGCCTTTCTCCTGAGGGATACTGTGAATTTGAAGGCTCCAGCATGAAATTGAGTGGTTGAAGAATCTAAGTGACATCCTTAGTGCAGAGTAGTTGGATGTTTGGGGCCCAGCTTGGCAACTTTCCATCTGCCTAAAAACAATAGTAGTAGTAGAAGACGAGTGGTAATATTCAAATTCAGTGTTACTTTAGTCACATAGAGGAAGATTAACAGAGAGAAGTAAAAATAACAAGTAAATAAATAAAAAGAATCCAATGGTAAGATTTGCAATTGAATTGAGAAGTCTGAGAGGACCAAAACTTTTACAAAGTCTATACCAAACCACAACGACGACTACGACGACGACAACAACAACAACGATTGATTGATTAAGATCACACAAAGAAAGCTTCATCAGTAACAATGCAAAAAGATGTCATCATCAAACAATTTAAAAAAAGAAAAAGAAAAGAAAGTTGCACAGATGAAAATCAACAAAAGTCAATAAAATTTATTGATTTTTCAAAAGTAGAGATCACATCAGATTATAATGAGGCGCACAGTTTAGCTAAATCATTGAAATTACAAAATACATAAACAAAAGCAATAAATAATTAAGTATTATTAATGGAGTGAGCATGTGATGCTTCTGTCAGAAAAACGCAAAAGAGAGGCTGTCTTCTTGTTGCAGTTGCAGTGGAAGCTATCAATCCCATGGAATTAATTCGCATGAACTCCCAAAAGGAAAACCACCATTTCTACCGCTACCATACGATTTCGAACTTCCATAGATAGGCACTCTCTGGTAAGTTCGTTAGGGTTACGGTTTTGCGATTGCAAATTCTTCATCCACCTGCGACTTTCAAACCTGCTGCTCCATGTCGGAATCGGAATGGCATCGGCATCTTCTGTCCATGTCGCTAAATGCATTTTTCAGCCGCCAGGATATGTGCTCGTGGCTTCACCCAGGTAAATTAGTTGTACATGTGGCATGCATCTACTCGCTACCTTTCTTTGCATGTGCACGTACTGCCCAGAAAATGCCACCTGGCAACGCGAAGTCCACAAGGAAATACCACCTCGGACAGTATGCACACGTGGAGTTCTTAGTGTTCACGTGTCAACTCCACATGTCAACAACTACACACGTGTCATTACACATGCAATGCCACCTGTTACAGTGAACACGTGGCTCTGCCATCTTTAATAAAGTGTCATGCTTTATGACAGGTAGCAACTCTGAACAGTAGATAATGTGGACATTCCTGCTGGCACACATTGTATATGTGGCCGCGTGACACCTGACATCATGTGAACACTTGTACCACGTGTGCCACCCGGCAGAAATTGCACCCATAGCACTAAAACCTGGCAACTTGTGAACACTTGTACTACTTTGTGCCACGTGTTTATTACCACCTAGAATATCTTCATACATGGTATTCTATTGTAGACGTGGACTCCCACGTGGATCATATGCTTCTGCCACGTTGGCTATATGTGCTCGTGAAGGGCAATGAATACGCGGATCCAATCGGAGCGTGAAGGCTCGTGAAACGTTTTCCCCCGTCTTCATGGACGGACAAGAAGAAGCCTAGCGATTTTACGATTCCAATTTGAATCGGCAGACACAATCCGATGGGAGAATTGATATTTCCGATGTAAGGTTTTAACGGCGATGTGGAAGAGCAAATGCAAATTCAAATCAGTATCACTCCATCCATTTGGTGTTTCCATGTGTTTTCACAGTAATTACACAAACAGATACATAATTGCTTTTCAAAGAAGAGATAAAAGATGATATGGTTGCTTGGTTCTTGCTTCTATCTTCCTTGTAAAAACGTAACAGTGACTTCATTTCGGGTATGAGAAGAGTTTCCTCCAGTTAATGATGAATCTGTCTCAGTCAAGAACCTCTCCGTGTAGAATCCAGGTTGTTTAGGCTGTGGCACTATTGGGTTCTCACTGTCCAGCATCACTACAACTGACGACATTGTTGGCCTATCTTCTGGCCGTTGTTGCACGCATAACAGTCCCACCTGGATACATTTTAACAATTCTGATTCAGCAACTGGTTGCTCCATCAATGAGTCCATCAATTCCCTTGCCCGCCCTTCAATCCACAGTCTCCATGCCTGAAATCAACTTTTCAGTCAGTCAATGCCCCGCCAAAAACCAAAACAAAAAAAAGAAAAACAAACTCACATGTCCCAAAAGATTAAGATCGTGTTCAGGATGATAAAATCCTCTGTTCTTCTTCCCACTCACGATCTCTAAAACCAGTACTCCAAAGCTAAACACATCAGATTTCACTGAGAAGAGCCCGTCTATTGCATACTCAGGAGACATATAGCCGCTGCATGCAATCAAATCAATTAGAATAATGTCGTTATATGGGGGGAGCTGACATGGGTATCAGACAGCTGTGTATACACTTCATCATCCTTTCTTTACTTACTATGTGCCGATGACCCTCTTTGTATTTACTTCATTTTGGTCACCTCCAAATGTTCTTGCCAAACCAAAGTCCGATATTTTGGGATTCATTTCATCATCCAGAAGAATGTTGCTTGCTTTGAGATCCCTATGAATGATTCTCAACCTCGAATCTCGATGAAGATAAAGAAGCCCTCGAGCAATCCCTACTATAATGTTGTAACGTTTCTGCCAATCAAGTGAAGTACCTCTTGTTTGATCTGCAGCAATTTTGCTTCAAGTTAGGACAGCGTATGGAATTTCAAGAAATCATAGACTATTGTTGCCAGAAATTTGATCACTTCTCCTTTTGCTACTTCGTACACAAAATTTCACTTATATTAAGGGTTAAGAGTCACTAACTAAAAAGATGCAAGTCCAAACTTCTCTTGGGCATGTACTCATACAGCAACATCCTCTCTTCCCCGTGAATACAGCATCCTAAGAGGCGAACAAGATTCCGGTGCTGTAGCTTTGAGATAAAGATAACCTCATTCTTGAACTCTTTAAGCCCTTGTCCTGAATCTTTAGAAAGCCTCTTCACTGCTATCTGTTGCCCTGTTGGGAGGTCACCCTGCAGTCCCATTATAACTTGAATTCAAATTCAAGCAATAGACTAAAAGAGGCATGCTATAGTACTGTGACCGCATCAGAACGGCAATAAATAAATAAAATAGAATTCTCATTCTTTTAAAATGTAATTTAATTTGTGAATGCAATGTGGCAGAAACATACCTTGTAAACAGCACCAAATCCACCTTCACCAATTTTGTTTGCATAAGACAAGTTGTTAGTGGCAGATAAAACAAGAACAAAGTCATATAGTGGAAGTTGATCAATATCTTCATCCCCAGCATTAGGATTGTCATCTTCAGTATAGGTACTTGGCCCAGGTGCTGCAATTTCATTAGAGGATGAGAACACCAGTATCAATATTTATGCAAATCTTTTTACTGTAAAAATATGCTCACTTTCCTTCTTTAAAATTGATAGGAATGATCTAAGAATGCAATTTTGTTTCGTTTAAATTAAACTTTCTAAGATTTCATCTCAGGTGTAGATCGATTATAAACTGAGACATGTTGAGATGAATGAGTTTCACCTTCAATTCTTTTAGAAGTCCTTCTCCGAACAACAAACCAAATCACTGCAATGGACACAAGAATGCATGAAGCTACTGATACTAAGATAATCATAACTGTCCGTCTGGAATTGGTCTCCGTTTCTAAACATCAAAGAAGAACACGAATCGATCAATTTGCTCCAACACTTGACAGATCCAAAGAGCCTTTCTTTATGCGAAATTGTTAATGTAATTAGATTAAAAAAAAACTAGTAGCAAATGCTCACCAAGATCAGAAACATCCATCTTTATGTACAAAACTTGTCCACCTTCACTATACTCTCTTATATCAAGCAAGTCACCAAACCAAGCCACGCAGCCACTAATTTCAGTCTTGGCATATGCCGTGCAAGAACAGTTCCTCAGGCAGGCCGTCTCACACTCTATTGGAGCGGAAGCATTCTTGTTGTTTAAAAATTGCGAGCTATCCGGCAACTTAAGCCCTGAAAACCTCCTAAATCCAACATTGGCACTGCAATTCAAAGGTATTCTTCTAACGCACCCACCAGCAGTGTCTAGAGCATTCCAGTCTTGTGGAACTTTTGGTATGAACCCTTTTGGACAGCGGCACGGCTGATCTGGATTGCAAATCCCATTTGGACCACATTTATCATATGCGTCGCATACATCACTCTGCAGAGTTGCTATAAAAACCCATTCCATTCGCCTTTGATTCCATGTGAGGTGTTGAATCAAGCCCGTTGACTGGTTCACCACAAATCTTGATATTGTGGTATTTTCAATGTTAACAAATGAGTAGAAGGCATGAGAAGAATTGAATACAAAAATAGGCCTAAAGACTGCATTGTCTTGGAGTGGAGGACCTCCACCAAACCTGATACCATCCCAGGGGCCACTTCTGTACACTATTGTTGATCCTTTTTGAAGAAGCACTGTCTGCGGAAGACCATGAGGGTCTAGTTTGTAAGTGTAATCTCCTGAAGAAGGATCTTGCAGACTTTTCCAAGAAGTCATGTCCCAGCTTTTATTAATTACAAGATCCCATCCCAGCTTCATGCCTGGAATCAGCGTATCACATATGCGATCAAAGCTCTGCCATAGATAGTTTCCCTTGCTGCTATCTCTTACAACAAGATTTCCACTATCGAGAAGCTGCAGGATTGGATTATGAGAGACTATGGTTGGTGAATCTGAGGACCAGACAGGTACGTCAGATTGATTGTTGAGTATTTGTATAGTTCCTCTCAGAGTAATCCTGAGGAATCCTGATCTATCAGAAAGTGGGTTGTTTCTGTTTGCAACCCAGATAGCTGTTTGCTCAGGAACATTCTTGAACCATATTCCAACATAACGATTTTCTGAATTCCAGGGACTAAAGAAGCCTAGTTCAAAGTTTTCACCTGATGAAACAAGACTTTGGCCGCTGTCTGTAAGGGTCTGGTTTGGTGTCAAACTGTCAACAGCAATACAGAGTTTCAAGAAGGACAGAATTAAGCAGAACAAAAATGAAGAGTAGAACTTCATGAATGATGTTAGTTAGAGCAGTCCAAACCATATCATTTTGTTTGAACTAGTGAAACCAAAAGCTTATATAAAAAAAAAAAAAGACAATGTCCAAACCAAGCCATTTTGCTTGAACCAATGAAACTAAGGGTTTCTTTATGAATTCCATAAAATTTTGTAGAATTCATTTGCAAATCCAAGTAAGTATGTTTGGTTTAAATGAAAATTTTGTAAAATTCATTTCAAATTCTAATTTTTTAATTTTATGAAATTGTTTGAAACTAAACCAATTCTTATAAATGAAATATGTTTGGTTTAAATGAATTTAGAATTCATTTGGAAATGAAATAAATTTTTTGGTGGAATTGAACCAAACAAGAGGTAAAAGCTTAGACAAAAGAAATTGACTAACAGATAACAGAAAAATAATCTTCTGAAATTGGCCAGAAAGCAACATCAATATAAAATATAGAACAAGCCTCCAGTATAGAATTCAAAGTCAACTGTTTATTTCAAAGGAAAAAAGTCATTCTTTTGAAAAAATAATTATGGTTGAAACTCAGGATAACAAACATCTTTATTGCTTGTGATTATTGCAGCAAGATAACAGGGAGGGTAGTAGGGTGGACCTGCTGTATTAATTGTAAAGTATTTTCTATATACTTATTTAAAAAAAAAGAGTATACCCATCACTTCTCTCTAAGGGTATTATGAGGTGGAAGATTCAAATCTTGAGATCATTGATTTATGAAATTAATTTTCACCTAAGTTAAAATGGGATAGCTGTCCATGTTGTATAGTTCATCGGTGATGGCAGTTATATATAGTACTTTCAGTTTCAATGGAGGACTGTGAGGAGCGATCTAAAATGAAGCAGTTGGTAAAGCAATACCATTGCCAAAATTGTGAGCACATAGCTTCTAACAATCAATTATTAACGTATGTTGAAACAAATATCAGAAAGTTCATATACTAGTTTAATTGCATAGTTTCTCAAAACGTTCAAATCAGTATCACTTTGTGTTTTTTGCGTCAAATTAAATACAATACAAGTTCAATGTGCTTTTATCTTCCATGTAATATTGTAACTGTGACTTCATTTCGAGAATAAGAATTTGGCCCAGTTGATGATGAATCTGTCTCGGGCAAAAACCTTTCGGTATAGAAACCAGGTTGTTTAGGTTGTGGCAGCAAGGGATTATCACTGTCCAGCATCACTACAACTGATGACATTGTAGGCCTATCTTCAGGCCGTCGTTGCAAGCATAACAGTCCCACATGGATACATTTCAACAATTCTGATGTGGCAACTGGTTGCTCCATCAAAGTATCCATCACTTCCATTGGCGGTCCTTCAATCCAGAGTCTCCATGCCTGAAATCATATTTTGACTTCATGTCACCAAAAGAAAAATGAAGACAACTTGATTTTGAATGTAAAAGCAAGAAAAAAGGATTCTAGCTATTAACTCACATGTCCTAAAAGATTAAGATCATGGTCAGGATGATAAAATCCTCTGTTCTTCTTCCCACTCACTATCTCTAAAACCAGTACTCCAAAGCTAAACACATCAGATTTCATTGAGAAGAGCCCGTCTATTGCATACTCAGGAGACATATAGCCGCTGCACGTAAACAATCGGAAAATATATTGTTACATAGTTAATAATAGAGAATTCATAAATGGTGATATACATACTAAGTTCCAATGACTCTTTTGTATTTACTTCACATTGGTCAACTCCGAATGTTCTTGCCAAACCAAAGTCTGATATTTTGGGATTCATATCATGGTCCAGGAGAATGTTGCTGGCTTTGAGATCCCTATGAATGATTCTCAACCTTGAATCTCGATGAAGATAAAGAGGCCCTCGAGCAACCCCTACGATAATGCTGAATCGTTTCTGCCAGTTAAGGGAACTAACCCTTGTTTGAACTGAAACAATGTTAAAGTTAGGACAATATGCTGAAATTTCCAGAAGACATTAAAAACTTCTGCTCTGCTAATATAACACAAAGATTTGTGAAGTCTGTCAAGGGGTTGACGGTCACTAACTGAAAAGACACAAGTCCAAACTTCTCTTGGACATATACTCATATACCAACATCCTCTCCTATATGAATGCAACATCCAAAGAGCCGAACAAGATTCCGGTGCTGTAGCTTCAAGATAAAGATAACCTCATTCTTGAACTCTTTAAGCCCTTGTCCTGAATCTTTAGAACGCCTCTTCACTGCTACCTGTTGCCCTGTTAGGAGGTCACCCTGCAGTCCATAGTAACTTGACTCCAATTTCAAGCAATAGTCTAAAAGAGGCATGCAATCGATAATGAACGATATATTTTTTTGTGAATGAACTAAAAAGATACCTTATACACAGAACCGAATCCACCTTCACCAATTTTGTTTGCCAAAGAGAAGTTGTTGGTGGCAGATAAAATAATAGCAAAGTGATAGAATGGAAGTTGGTTCATGTGTACATCCCCAGAATCAGGATTGTCATCTTTAGTATAGTCACTTGGTGTATCGCCTGCATTACAAATCTCGAGGCTCAGATACACATCATAACAAAATTTCATGTTCTATAATTATAAAAGCCTACGAAATTGCAGAACAATTCCTTTTGAAACATGTAAGCTGATTTTGAGATGTATGAGTTTTACCTTCTGTTCTTTTAGAATTCCTCTTGCAAACACGAAACAAAATGATTGCAATGAACAAGAGAACAACAGAAACTATTGATACCACAATGATCACCACTATTGGTGTGCCATCAGAGTCTGCTGGCAAAAAATTAAGAAAGACAAACAGTTATTATCAACCAATTTGCTTCGATTCTTGACCCTTTTTTTCATGTTGTTTGCTAAACATAATTAGATTAAATCAATTAGAAAAAGCTTACCAAGATCAGAAGCATCCATCTTCACATACAAATCTTGTCCACCTTGATTATAATCTCTTATATCAAGCATGTCCCCAAACCAAGCCACACATCCACTGAATTCAGTCTTAGCATAAGCCATGCAAGAACAATTGCTCAGGCACGCTGCCTCACACTCTGCTGGAGCTGTAGCATTCTCATTGACAAAAAACTAAGAGCTATCCGGTAACTTAAGCTCTGAATATTTTATGAATCCGACTTTGCTACTACAATTCAATGGTGTTTTTCTAATGCACCCGCCAGAAGTGATTAGACCATCCCACTCTTGTGGATTTTTTGGTATGTACCCTTTCGGACAGCGGCACGGCATATTCGCATTGCAAATCCCATTTGGACCACATAAATTATATGCATCGCATTTGTCATTCTGCAGAGTTATTATGTCAACCCATTTCATTTGACTTTGATCCCAAGTAAGGAATTCAAGCAAACCTGACTGGTTCACCACAAATCTTAAAATCTTAGTATTCTCTGTATTGATGAATGAGTAAAAAATAGCAGACGAATTGAATATAAAGATCGGTTCAAAGACTGCAATTTCTTGGAGTGAATGTCCTCCACCAAACCTGACACCATCCCAGGGCCCACTTCTATATGCTATACCTGATCCTTTATGAAGAAGTACCAACTGTGGGAGGCCATAAGGATCTATTTGGTAAGTTGTAATCTCCTGAAGAAGGATCTTGGAGACTCTTCCAAGAAGTCATGTTCCAGTTTTTGTTATTTATGAGATCCCACCCCTGCTTCATCCCTGGAATCAGTTTATCACATACATAGTCAAAGCTCTGCCAAATATAGTTCCCCTTGCTACCACCTTTTACAACAAGGTTTCCACTATCTAAAAGTTGCAAGATTGGACTATCCGAGACTGTGTTTGGTGAATCTGAGGACCAGACAGGGATGTCAGATTGGTTATTGAGTATGTTTATAGTTCCTGTAGCTGTAATCCTAAGGAATCCTGATAAATCTGAAAGTGGGTTGTTTCTGTTTGCAAACCAGATAACTGTTTGTTCAGGATCATTCTTGATTGTTTGAATTCCAAGGACTAAAGAAGCCCAGTTCAAAGCGTCTACCAGAGGAAACGAGAGTTTGGCCTTTGTCCGTAAGAATCTGGTCTGGTGTCAAGTGGTCAACAGCGTTATAGCATTTCAATAAGGATGGGATTATGAAGCAGGAAAAAATGGAAGAGTAGACCTTCATGGATGTTCTTGGTTATAGTAGTAGACATTCTTGGATGTTCTTGGTTATAGTAGTTGAAATCATATCATTTCTTTTGCACTGGTGAAGCAAGAGTTTAGATAAAGTAAACTGACCAACGAGATAAACAGAAAATCATTTCTTTGAAAATGCTAAACAGCAGCATTAATGTAAAATTTTGAATTAGATTCCAATAGGGAATTTAAAGTCAACTGTATTTTTGTTTTGTCTAAAAAAAAAAAATCATTCTTTAAAATCGGCATTTCAATTTAATATTGGTTAAAAAAAAAAGTGTTTGAATGTGAGCTGTGTAATTAACTCAGGATGACAATTATTTATATTGCTTGTGATTATTGCAGCAAGATATAATGGAGGGCGGACCTTTTATTAATTGTGAAGTACTGTGGGCTGGTTCACATTTACAAGTATGTTATGGGTTGCACATTAAAAACTCTTCTTACACAAAATAGAAACATTGATTTTCCAGGCAAATCCTTTAACTTGATTTGCAGTCTCTCATTTTTTTTACAGTGATGAAAGCTTGTAGTAGTTGAAAGGTATTATCAGGATGACATATTTTATTTAGTTATTTATTGGCCTTGAACTTGAATAATCTTTTTTAGATTCAAAACCATGTGATGTGTTAGTGATGTGTGCTTGATTTTAATTGACCTATGTGTTGTTATTAGTTCCATTCGTCAAACAATTCTGCACATAAAATTTTGGAAGAAAAGGCATGTGTAAGTCACTAAGAGTGAAAAATAATTCGCTTGTCAGTGATTCTATTTACAGACAAACTGCAGGGTTAAACAACAGCCTTTAAGTGTTTCAACTATTTTACACTTGTGGCAATAATCTTTAAATAAAAGACTTACATACGACACTATAACTTAAGGACGGACATCTGTTACAAGTTACACCAAGAAAAACTATTAAATACTCAAGAACTGCAGAAAATCAACAGCAGAAGATATACAGCATAAATTTTTTTAAAAATTGAAGAGACATGCAAGTGTGCTAGATGATGTCTAATGTTATGTTTTGTTCTTTTTGTTTTTATCTTGCATCTAGCATTGTAACTGTAACTTGGTTTACAGTAAATGATTCATCTATTTTTCCTGAAGACGAATCGGTTTCGAAAGGATTCCTTCCCAGGCAGTACCCAGGGGTTTTAGGATGGGGCATTGTTGCAGTTTCACTGCTCAACATCAACACCACAGACGACATTGTTGGTCTATCTTCTGCGCGTTCTTGAACGCATAAAAGGCCTACTTGTATGCATCTCAGAACTTCACTTGATGAAAATGAATTGCCAACTGATGTATCTAATATTTCTAATCCCTTACCTTCCTTCCATAATCTCCATGCCTGTAGTGAAGTAAACACCATGAGTATAATTCTGCTACTGAAGGAAATGAGGTAAAATGTAATGAATCTTCTACTTACATGTCCCAGCAGATTGAGCTCACTGTTTGAATGATAAAATCCTCTGTTCTTTTTACCACTTACAACCTCCAATACCAGAACACCAAAACTAAAAACATCTGATTTCACTGAGAAGAGCCCATCCATAGCATATTCAGGAGACATGTAACCACTACAGTAATCAATAAACCAAAACAATTAAGGAAGAGAAAGTGAGGTATAGCATTGAAACAGGTTAGAAAATTTTAGTTATGATTACTTACTACGTTCCCACCACTCTCTTGGTGTTTGCTTCTGTTTGATCTCCACCAAATATTCTAGCCATCCCAAAATCTGATATCTTAGGATTCCACTCCCCATCAAGCAGAATGTTGCTTGCTTTCAGATCCCTGTGGATAATTCTAAATCTGGAATCCTGATGCAAATATAGAAGTCCTCTTGCAATCCCACAAATGATATTAAAACGCCTTTGCCAATTTAGTAAAGTGCTTTTTGCTTTATCTGCAGCAATTTTTTGCATAATGTATAAGTGGCTTGAATTGAAAAATGGAGAACTTGTCATAAAAAAGAAAAATTTAAGGGACTTACTAAATAAAACAGAATCCAGGCTTCTGTGTTCCATATACTCATAAATGAGCATCTTCTCATTCGTCTCAATGCAGCAACCGAGCAATCGAACAAGATTTCTGTGTTGAAGCCTTGCAATTAATCTGACCTCATTCTTGAATTCTTCTGTTCCTTGCCCGGAATTCTTTGACAGCCTCTTTACAGCTACTTCTTGACCCTCTACTAATCTACCCTGGTAACATAATTTAGTCTGACTCAGAAGAATATAATACAATTAATTCTAACCGGATTCGATAACTGTTTCATCATAAGAATTTACCTTGTAGACACAGCCAAAGCCTCCTTGTCCTAGTTTATTATCATCAGAGAAGTTGTCTGTAGTTGCTGCAATGGTACCAAAATCAAACAATGGCAGTTCAAGCTCATCTTTGTCTTTTTCACCTGAGCAGTCTCTCTTACTTGAGATAACTACCTCATTCAACAAAAAATCTTGGCTTCTTTCTTGAATACCTACTTGTAATTAAGGCAAAATATTAAGACTCTGAAAAATGTAATCAATCTTCAACTAATGGACTATGTTTCATGTTACCTTTCTGTTCTTTACGTGCACTATGCAGCCTCTTTCTCTTCCATATAAAACAACCAGCCAGTACTAATAGCAAAACTCCAATGCCAACTGAAATGCCAATTATACGAGCAGCTATATTCCTGCCATCACCTGATAGAAACATATAAATGATTAGTCAGTCGTATATTTTTCGAAGCATACTCTTAGTATTAGACATCTCCAAATTGTGCAACTTGTTACAATGGGACATGAATTTTTTTAATTATTATTACTCTTATTACAGTATTTTAAATTAAAAATCCCACAGTTCTGAAGACGGATTAAATATCTCCATTGACAATGGTTAACACTAGCAATGAATTCATATTCTGCAAGCTGTATATTTCATTGACAGAAATGTCAACTACTAAATGTGTTAATGTGGACCCTGAAAGCTTCCCTGCTTATTATGACTTGAACTCCTCGAAATCTAACCCCACAGGATTGATAGGTCAATTTGTTAAAGAAATTATGTTGCAGGCGCATATTAAATCTTTCACCAGAAAAATCCGATTGCAGTGAAGTATGGTCCCTTTGTAGTGAAGATCATTTAAAGCAGCCACAATTTGAATTGCCAATTAAATGGACTGTCTTATAGAATAAAATTGATTGTACAAATGAAACATGAGCTTTTTTCTTCTTTCTTGCATAACCACATATTTCAAAAAAAAAAAATCTATGGATAAAAAAATGCCCCACCAGGTAGCACTCAATAATTGATGGACAATTGCTCAACTCAACTAGGTAAGGGAAAGAAAATTACTCATAATTCATGCAAACTATGGTATTATTCACACATGGGACATGACAGCTATAAAATTTGACATGCCACACTGGAATTATCAACTTTTTTAACCGAAGATTTATTATGTAACTGCTCATTCCGGCAATTGCTCATGGAAGAGGCATTGTGTATATATTTATTTATGAACACGTAAATACTTTTAAGTGATAAGTAATTCGAAGATCGGTCTCAACACTTACAGGAGATTAGACAACTTATTATATAGTCTGACATAATGAATAAAATCTAATAATATTTAGTGTAATAGTCAAATTTCTATTTTATCATTAAGAAATTTAGATTTAAATTCTTCCATCTCCAGCTCATAATAATAAATAAAATATGATGAATGAAATCTACAAGATTATCACAAAACATGATTGAGATTCCCTTAAGATATCAATTATGATGATTTCTTGTCCAAGATACAAGATTTCAATGCATGAGAAAGAGTGAAAAGGAAAAAATTAGAAGAAAAAGGAGGGGTTGGTCCCATTCCACCCTAATCAATGGCTGGCTGCATTGATATAAAATACAAAACCGACCTTTTACTCTTCAATTCTGTTTCCCACTAAAATTCAAAGAAAAATTGCATATGAAGTTGAAATTAGCAACCCAATTCAGTCAGAAGATACCAAATAAGTCATACGAGCTCACAATTTTTTTTTTATTTATTAACATTATTTAGTTAATAAAGAGAAATTTATTGTTTCACACTTATAGTTTAAGAAGTAAAAAATATGGATATTCAGTTGAAGAAAATAGAGTTCACAAACTCTCTTTATATTGTTGAAAATTTAATCAATTGTAATAGTTAATAAAAAAAATTATCAAAATAATGAAGAAAGAAAAAAACAATTATTATTATTAATTAAGATTTGATTTTTATATAAATTATCATCAAATGAAAGTTTTACTTTATCTCCGCTTAGTAATAATTTAAAAATATTTTACTGATTAAAAATTTAACACGTTAATATATTTTAACTAATTTCTTTTTTATTAATGAGCATTTGATCTACCAAATGAATGCTTGTCTTGTAATTTTTTATAGTGGAGTCTAAATTTCTAATTTGATAAAAAAGGGCAATAAAATTTCAAAATTAATATTTGAATGAGCGATATATTTTAAATATTATATATCCTGCGGAACTGGCTCTTTGTTTTTTCTTTTATATTTATACTTTTTTTTTAAAATAGAAGTTACATATTTTTTTAATTTTCAAAAATAATGAAAACCTCACGATTTTGTTCCCCAAAAGTTCAAAGTTAAATGGGAAAAGAAAGAAAAGGACTGACAAACTGCAGTCCAAAAAAGATCCAATGAAGTCAAAGTTAATGGGCCATAGAATTAGAATTTTGGGCCGAATCATTAAATGAATGGGGCCTATTTTGCGCCCTTTAAAAAAAGTTTCTTTTTAATATGGAAATTTTATATTTTCTCAAAAAAAAAAGGAGATTTTATATAATTACAAAAAAAATGAATAAATAAGTATTTTAAATATTTATATGAGAAATATTGCATGAAAATTTTTTATGATTATTTGATTTTTAGTTACTTTTATTTACTTTGTGTTAATCACTATTTGATGGAAGCATATTTTATTGATAATTATTAACAAAATATATTTTACTTTCTAAAACTTAAAGTAATACAATTTTTTTTAACCAAATGTAACTACATCTATTAGATTTTCATATTTATTTAATTTGTTATAGTATTTAAATACTTGTTATTACTATACATCTATTGAAGTCATATTTTTTAATTAATTATTTGGTATATTTTGTAAAAAAAAAAATCATGAAAAAATGTAAAGTTACTACTCCCTATCGAGGAGCTCAGGTGTGGGGCTATGATTGGGACCCTATAGGCTATAGATCAATGAGTGATTAGTGGGATGAGCTGTTAAGGACGGTGGAGTCTAAGTGGACGGCAGGGAAATTTGTAAATTTTTTTTTTTTCTCGTTTTTCTGCGAGCCTTTTCATGACGTTGTTAACTCAAAATCAAAATCAAAATCAAAATCTTAAAGAGCGGCTATTTGGGTTGTTATTTATGAGCCAAAAAAAAATCTCTTTCTTGCTTTGAGAAACAACAAGATCAATTAATGCTAATTTTTTTTTTAGTGCACATTGAGTCATTTATGCAATGGTTTAAAAAACACAAGTAAGAAAAAAGATTGTAAAGTCCATGTGTCATTAAAGGTTACTTTCAAAAGAACCTTTCTTTCTTTATAATAAATCATGTAATGTGTGGAGAACGTGTCACTTCTTCTTCTTCAAGGATCTAACCAAAGAAGAAGGGTTGTTTTCAGGGTGTGGGTGGGTGGGTGGGTGGGTTCATCTATCACTTCAAACCTTTTAAATTTATTCCCGTTGGGAGTAAATTTTTGAACATCTAAATTTTATGAAAAAAGTATATTCTATTTCTGATTAATTAATTTATCACATCAACTTGTTTTTTTTTTTTTAAAAAAAAGGTAAACAGTCCTAAAAAATTGTCTGAATTCCATGAAAGAAAAGTTTTGGACATACCTATATCAGAAGCAGCCAATCTGACATAGAGATCTTGACCACCACCTCCTGTGTATTGTCTCATATCAAAGAGCTCACCCGACCAAAGAACACATCCAGAGCCACCATTGCTAATATTTGCATCAGCATAAGCAGTACAGGAACAGTTCCTCAAGCACAGTATCTCACAATCCTTGAGACTAGTATTCCTGTCAACGAATGAAGTTGCACTTTCTGGCAATTTTATGTTCTTCAAGTGGAAGAATTTATCATTTGTGCATTGAAGATCTGTCTTCCTAAGACACCCGCCTGATCCATCTCTTAAATTCCATGCCTGCGGATTCCTCGGTTCGAACCCTCTCATGCACTTGCAAACGGGAGAAGCATTTGAATCGCAAACACCGTACGGACCACACTCTAAATAATTGTCGCATTGATCTTTAGGTGCATACCAAAATGGATTCCAATCTTGTCTCTCAGGAATCCATGTAAATCTTTTGAGTTCTCCAGATGATGTAACAGTCAATCTTGAATATATAGACTTGGTAGCTATATGAAATGAGTAAAAAACCTCATCCTGATTAGTGATAAAATTAAAACTAATATGATCAAGAGGCTGCATTTCTGGTACTCCACTAAATCTTAACCCATTCCATGGCCCACTGCGATATACTCTTTTTCCATCATCCCACAAGAAAATTTCTGGGAATCCACGGTAATCAAGTTTAAAAGAAAAATCACCTGTAGCAGGATCATCTGCTCTTCTCCAAGCACTTAAATACCTGTTAAGATTCCTATTTAGATCCCAACCCATCTTCATATCTGGCAACAGAGTATCAGTAGGATAATCAAAACTCTGCCAAAGATACTGATTGTTGGCATCTGCTTCTCTTAAAACGAGATTTCCTGTATCTAACAGCTGCATAACTGGATTAGTAGCCCGGGTTTGATTGGATGACCATATGGGATTATTTTCTGGATCGAAAAGAGCAATGGTTTGATTGGAAATCTTGAATATACCTGAAGAATTGGTAAGTGGGCTATCTCTGTTAGCAACCCAAACATAAGTTCTTTTAGAAATGTTCTTGTACCATATCCCAATGTACCAATTCTTAGAATTTCCTGGAGTAAAGAAACCAAGCTCAAAAATTTGGCTGCTGGAGAGAAGAGTTTGGCCATTTATAAGAGACTGTGTTGAAGTTAAGATGTCTGAAGCGGAAACAAATCTTGAAGTGCAAAAACAAAGAAAAGTGAAGAAGAAGAAGAAGAAGAAGAAGAAGGCAGTAGGGTGGTAATGGTTTCTCCTTGTTGTACCTTCCATTATTTGTTAACTCTCTGTTTCTAAATCTCTGTTTCAAGGTAATTGGGTTGTGGGCGTTTCTATTGCTTCATTTTGAAGACATTTGGGATTTTTTGATAGGACCATAAGAAAGGGAAGAAAACACTGCTTGATGTTTTTGACCCTCCTTTTGCTTTCTTTCAATTTAATTGTGTTGTTTCTTTGTGACGATGCCATTTCCTATTCCAAAATTTGAAAGCAAAAGGCCAAAAACATTGATGATATGACTAACATTGAATCTAACTTTGTGCTACTTATTATTTATGAAATATGGTTTTAATAGGTCAAAACAGGAAGTTCACCAAACTGTCAATTATTATTTTTTTTTTGGAAAGAACTATCAATTAATTTGATCAAATATAAACCCTTGGATTTGATTACTTCTGTTTTTATTTCAACAAAATAGAGTTCAATTTTATTTTTTAAAAAAAAAATTATAGAGAAAAAATTAAATAGAAATAAAGCGAGTGTAATAAATTTTAAAATATTATCACCATATATTTAATATATTATTTTCATTTTTCTATTTACATAAAATTTTTTAAGTGATTTATCATTCAAAATGTATAAGTTTTTCTGAAAAATTAAATTAAGATATTGAGCAGTTGAGGCTCTTGGACATTTCATTTTATTCCTTATAGTTTTTCAATTTTAAAGTTTAATTTCCTTTTAATTCATTTTTTTTAAATTAAATTCAAAATTTTTAATTTTTTGCCCCTCCAACAAAAATTTGAACTCCACTAGTGATCTAACAACAATACACGGGTTGTGTAAAACATTATGTTCTTTTCATCTTCAAAAAAGAAAAAGCAATAAGAACATAATGTTTTACACGCAATGTGTTACATAAATACAAATGAAGCTTTGATGTTAGCTTGTGAATGCGGCTTTTTGCTAGATGGAGTATACTAGGCTTGTGAACAGCAGTTGCAGTCCAAGTCTGGTTATGTTGTTTTTGGATCTTTGTCTCTCTCTTTTTCAGGACCATTTTTAGGTTTAGTTAAATCTACTTGTATGAATGTAATGTAAGAATGTGACATAACATATACTACCATGGAAAATTTCTAAATTTGAACTCTTCAAACATTCCCGTTTGCCTTGCTTTATTATATCAAATAATTTTCTTTTTCTAAAAAAAAAAATTAAATGAGAGTTTCACCGCCTTATAATAATTTAATCAGAAACATTTAATATTAAGTATTTATTTATGCTACTTACATTTATTATTCCATGAATAGTTTATTTATTCGCTAATGATGTTTAATTTAACAGCCAAACGTTTGTGACAACATTTGAGAATTTCAGGTTTGACTCCCCCACCCTCAATTGTATACATGCTTAAAAAAAAAATAGTTGACCTATTTAATTAACCAACTTTGGCAGTTGAGCATAATTAGAATGTCTAAAGTCATATTATTAAATTAATCAAAGCAATCGTGAAGGCCAAAAGTTAATAAAAAGCAATGAAAACCTGGCAATCCAGAGCAGCAGCGTGTGCTGACCTCTTAACAAGAAGGCTTAAAGAGATCACTGCCATAACTTACAAAAAATTGAGGTTAGGTCTATAATTAAATTACAAAAGAATAATCAGCTCTCTGCCTTCACTTTGACACATAACAGAGGTCATTACATGTCGTTACTATTTTCTTTTGAAACACAAAAGTCCTGGTCGTGATGTGCACTGTTCTTTGTTTATACGTTAGTCTACTTTTCGTTTTCAGAACAAGCATGAACAGAATCATCTTTACTCACCAACCATATTTGATTGATCTTTTTTTTTTTTTTTTTTAATGAAGCTTTCAATGACCATTTCTGCTCATAAACTTTTATTATTTTTAGATAAAATATATATGAAAATGGTATAATTTAATCCAAGTCAGGCATGGCTGTTTATAATGACCAATGGGTACACATTTTGTAGCTATGTGATACTAGAAATTTTTGTAATGATTCTGATTGCAATATCCTATAAAATAGAACAAATATAATTGAGCAAAACTTTTATATATTATGACAAGATAAACGAAATTTAAGTTTACACATAATAATCTTTCCTTGAAGTAATATCTAATTTAAAAGGAACAAATTATTTTTTATAAAGTAATTTATTAATATTTAAATTATCTAATCTATTTATTAATAAGAAAATAAATGAGAGTAAAGAATGGTTTCATTCATAAAGAAATTTTTTTTTTTTTAAAAAAACACGAGTATAAGTTGGCTTTCTTCCTTACCAACCCCTTAATTAAATTCCACATATACCAACCGTATTACAAGAATTTTGTTTTGTTTTGGTTTTTTTTTTTTTTTTGACTATACATTTGTCAATATACTGACCAGATTACCAGTTATTTGCAAGTTATTTTATGTTATTATTCCCCTCTAATTTAAAGTCGACGACTCATCAATACAGTGACAATCATTAGTAAAATTATTTCTTTAGCACATAGCAATGCAATTTTTTTTTCCCCTCTCTTTTCTAAGGTCTCCTGCAATTTTTTTTCTTGCCAACCAAACAAATTCAACTGACCGTTTTGAGAGAGTTGGCATAAGAGCATTTGGATGTCTAAAATATTAATATTTAAAGTACATTTATCCCATTAAAATTTAGACCCGGCAACCACCATCAAATATGCATAACATATATATAAGAGATAATAAAATAAATAGATCTATTTATAAAATGACAGGGGACTAATATGAGAAAATAAAAATGATTGACTGCTAATTAAGAGTGTGCAAAAAACCGACCGCCCCAATTTCCAAGCCCAATATGAGCCAAAGAATCAAGAGCGGTTTGGTTGTATATGTGTGAGGAAAGCTGTTCGGTCTAAGGAGACAAGAAACTCAAAGGTTTGATTTTTGGCTCGGTCTGATTGATTAGCAAACCGAACCATCCGAAAAACTAAGAAATCAAATGACATCATTTTGAACTAGGGTTATTTAACCCTACATATATAAATACATATGATGATACATCCTTACATCCCTCTTCATTTCTCATCGCCTCACCTTCTTCTAACCCTAAAATTCTCTTCTCTTCTCTTTAGTTTTAACCTAGTTGCCTCCCCTTCTAATCCTAAAATCGTATAATTCTTCCCTCTGGTTGTAACCTACCCACCTCTAATCTTCTATCTAACCCTTGAATAATCTCTTATCTATATATGTATGGATCATCCATAAACTATTGTCTCCTTGTCACGACCCAAACTGGGAGCCATGACCGACGCTAAGGAACGAGAATTCTTTCGAATCTGGAACTCGTAGCAAGCCTTGAAATAATAAAAACAACAATAAATAATTAAAATATACCATAATTAAAATTTCAATTTAACATAAATAGAAAATCTTTTCATATCATAAAATAATTTAATACAATGTTCAGATTAAATATCTGAATTGAAATCTCATACATCAAAATAAATAAACTAACTACTGATACATAATATAACTACTGTAGTTTTCTATAGTACAATAAATAATAACTAAGTAAGTAATTTACATAATAGGGTCGGGGCGAAAGAAATCCAGCGGATAGGTCTACTGTTGAGGTCTGAAGAAGAGGACTCTCCTATAAAAATATCAACTGAGGGGAGTCAGACCTCACTGAATGAATTATTATAATATATAGACACGCATAACTAAATATTAAATGCAGACACTCAAAAGTATATATAATAAATATATATACAGGCAAATACACACATATGCAAAGAAAATCATTTTATATTTAATATTGAAAATCATCAATTTATGAAGGATCAAATAGAACCCTAAGTTATTGCAACCTCAAATGTCACATAAAAACACTCTAGCTATATTGGCTCACTTAATTCCAAATAAATTCACTTAGTCCAACTGGACAGTAGATTGGCCCCAAGGCACTAAGTCAATCAAGCTCCGACAGTCTGACTATCAGTGTGATTGGCCCCGAAACACTTGGTTAACCAAGCTCCAGCAATCACACTATTAATCACATCATATCTCAAACAAATCAATCAGGTCATAATTTCCATAAATATGTTAGTAATTCAACCTATCATTTATTGCACCGGTACGTACACGGTTCTAGTGCTGCCCACTAGGAAGCACATTCTATTGATATCCTTCATTAAAAATAAAACATACATTCGAGTAAAAAATTAATGTATAAAGCCATTCAGAAGGATCAAATAAACCATATATATAATAGAAATATACCTAAAATAAACTAAGTATATTTCGGGTATATATACGTAAAATAAATTCAATTAAATCATGCAATATACTCAAAATCAACCAATAAGATACTTAAACATAATTTGAAAGTAAATCACAAAGAAAACATGCATTTATTTTAAAATATACCAAAAGTATACTAAAAATACACCTAAAATATACTTAAGCATTCAATAAAGTAATTATGCAAGAATCTTACATTTAAAATATATAATTCTAAAACATGCAACCTAAAGCAATGTCTATATATTATAATAACTCACAGGGATGTGCTCCTCGAGACTAGTCTGACGGGCCTGGTCCGTTAGGCCTCGGTCTCGACGCAACTAAACAATAAAATGATCACGACATTAAAATATATCTAACTTAAGCTTCTAGGGACTCGATCTAGAATTACTAAACACAAATATATACGGAATTGGAATTAGACTCGATGTTACATTTTACGAGAATTCTATCAAAAATTCGACAGAACCTCCTCTGTAAAACAAACATATCTCTACTTAAAAAGTAGAGCTGATCATGCAAGAAAAATACACTTCGAGTATAAAAAATCTCATAACCCTCGGTTAGGATTCCAAACTTCAATAGTCTCCAACCGAGGTCTACAATCCAACACAAGTTCAAATAACAAAATAAAATATATTAAAATTCAATAAATACCAAAAATACCCTTTAAATATCAAATATGGAAATTTAAATATTAAAACACCAAAAGTAATTATTTTTCTAAAAATTACTTAAAAACCCTAATTAATAATATAATATTATTAAAAATCGACATTTCTCGATAATTCCATAAATATTTATAGAAATTCATTTTATAAATCCAAATTACTTAATTAATCTAAAAACATATTAAAAATTACTAAAAATCCATTTATTTACAAAAATAGTATATTATATATAATTTGAAAATAATTTTTGAAAATTACTATTAATTAGTTAAAATTAGTAAATAATTTGTAAAAATCATTTTTATACCTCAAATAATATTAAAACCAATTAAATTTAATATTCAACTAAAATTACTACCAAATTACCCCTAATATATAAAAATATACATAAAATACTAAAAATATTCAAAAATTCAATAAAAAATATATACATACACAAAAATTATTTTCTCAACATATTATTCATTAAAATCAAAAAATAAACTTAATTAACCAATAATTACTAACAAAATATATTTTTAACCTATATTTCCAAAACTAACATAAACTAAAAAAAATTATAAAAATTACACAAAATACACAAAAATTATAAATTAATTTCTAAAATTAATATTAACCACCAATAACACCAAAAATCACAATTTCATAATTTATTTAATTAATTTACGAAAATAACAAAATAATAATAAAATTATCAAAAATTCACAAAAATCAAAATAATTCCCAAAAATTACACAAAAATTCAGGAATGTAGATTAAGCTAAGGGGAACAATTTTTGTGAAGAGATTTCTCATGAATCAAGCAACAATAATAAAAAAAAATTGAAAACCCAAGAATGACCGAAACAAAAACAAGCTTAAAACCTCACCACCATGCGTTTTCCAGCCAAAAAGAGCTCGGAATCTTCCTCCTCGAAGCTCCACAAGTTCAACACCACCACGAACGTTCGATTTGTTGGCTGGACGGAGGAGAACGGAGAAGAAGAAACTCTCGGCCAAACAAGCTACTAGAGGTGACACCAACGCTGGGGAAGGGAGAAGAAGGCGGTGGCAACGAGAGCTGGTGGGGGAGGCGCAGTGATGGCCGGTGAACGAAAGAAATAGACGGTGAGGGTGCAGGAAGGTGATGATCGAGGAGAGAGAAAGTGAGGGGGAGGGTTTTGATATTTTTGTATATATATATATATATATATATATATATATATATATATATATATATATATATAATACTATATAATAAAAAATTAATAAACTATATAATATAATATACATTATTATATTTTACAAACTTCACACACCACACATCTAAATACACACACACACACACACACACATATATAACTCATTAAATTACATTTAAATAATGTAATTTATTAAAATATTAATATTAAAATGTTAATGCACTACATTAAGTATTATTAAAATAATATTATTCAAAATATTAAACCGCAATATAAACAATTACATAGAAAATTTTTTAATTAAAAGTAAAAATAATAATGATAATAATTCACAAGATAATAAAATAATCAAATATTATTTTAAAATTATTAACACTGCATATCCTATTTTAAAATAAAATAATTTAAAAACTTGGGTTATTATACTCCTGCTACGTTCGATTGTTAAATGATATGTGTGACCAAATGATCTCAGATCAATTAATCACTAATCTGTAAACTCTTTGCCTCTATTTGTGTTTAATTTATTTTCAGATCTCAGTGATGATTTTGAGAGATCTGATTTTAGATCAATAGATATGCGATCTTTGTTCTCTTTTTCTTTCCTTTTATTTATGTAAGTTGACTATGCTTGATTTATTTATTTTTTTTATTTTTGAGATTTCTGTTATGAGATTAACTTATTGAGATTTCTGTTTCTTGTATTTATATGTGATGTTACATGGAGATATGAAGGTGAAAGCCCTCTTCTTTCATTGATCTATCCAGTAGAAACTAAAGGTGGAAGCTTTAATCAGATTGAGATTTTTATGATAAAATAAAGGTGGAAGCTTTGAAGTTGATGTCTTAAAAAAAAAAAAAAAAACCAAGTGCAAGCTTAGATCTCTTTCATTGTACATACTAAACAAAAGGTGAGAAATATTTATTATTTTATATGTATTTTATTTTTTATTTGCACATGTAATTTTTTGTAAAATATATATGTGTTTTTGGTATAAAATAAAGTCATCTCTTTTTGCATCAGATACATTTTTTAAAATTCTAACCCAGTAATTTTTATTTATTTTGTTCTCTGTAATTGTTTATATTGTATATTAAAAAAATTATTTTTTTATAGATTATAGATTATATTGCTTATTTGTTAATATAAAATATTTTTTAATTTTTGTTATTTTGTTCTCTTTAATTTTTATATATTTTTTAAGTTTACATAAATTATTTAATTTTGTAATTTATTTTTTTTTATGTTTGCTTTCTTTATTATTTATTATATATTATTTTTTTTGTCTATTTGTTTATATAAATATTTATATTTTTTTAATATAATTTAGGGACAAATTTTTTGTATTTATGGTCTGTGATTATTTGATATAATATTTTTATTATGTTCTATTTATTTGTTTTTACTTTATATATCAATATTTGCTTGTTGATTGGTGAATTCATTATTTCCTTCTTGTTTAAAAGTTTTCCTTCTTATATTTTTTGGTGTGTTTGTGATGTTTTGTAGATGAATAATACTGTTGGTCCTACCAACAGTAGTGGTAATACAAACACTGTTGTTGGTGGTAGTGAACCTAACAAAGAAAAAGAGACCGCATAAGCTAAAAAAAATATAAACTTTAAGCAACCACGATAAAAAAAATAAAATCAAAGAAACTCAACACAGATTAAAAGCTTAGGAACACTTTGAGGAGATAAAAAATAATGCAGGAGTTGTGGTCAAAGGGAGGTGCCTTTACTGTGCTAAAATTATTCATTGCCACTCTAAGACACATGGTACGTCTTCTCTTAGGAATCATGTACTTACCTATATGAAAAATCCACACCCTAAAAACACTAGATAATCACTTTTGACATTGCAACCTGTCACTAATAATATGGAAGCTGAAAACAATGAATCCCTAGGATCCTTATGTTAGCATATATGTGCCCTAATGCCATTCTTGTAATGTATGACATCGTAAATTATCCCTAATGGCAATATAATATTCATTTAAATAAAGTGTTTTTAATTTGATTATTTATCCATTAGCATCATGTTAAATATATTCATTGTCAAGAGTTGATAATATGAGCTACGAATTTATTTAGTACATATACTATAAAATGTTCATAGTCAATAATTAATATTTGGGTAATATTAATTAGACTATCACCTCTGTCTATGTTCCTTGATTAGTATATGATACTAATAGTGAGAGGTAGTGAGTCTCATGCTACTTGATATAAAATGTCAGAATAGAGATGTGGATACTCATGTGATGGGTGGATCGAACAATGACGCTAGATATGTGATCGCGTGGATATTCATGTTAGGTTTTACTTTACAGTGGAGGGCCCATCTGATAGGAATCGATTATGTAACTAGACATCAAATGCTAAACAGAGCTAATTTTAAAAATTTGCTCAAACATAACTCTAGATCTCATTTAGAATTTCAAACCCTAGGATCCAATTTGCAATTAACACATAGCTAATATCCAAAACAACATAAAATAACTTAGGAAATCATAAGTTATGAAATACTTACCAATTTCTAAGTGTTTGATGTAAACCACATTTCATCTACTACAATGGTTGGCCTTCATTGATTCAATTCTTGAATTAATCTTTTTGAGCCTCCCACATGTGAGGCCTCTAGCTTGAGACACCATGCTCCACAATATCTCCATCTTGCTTTGATCAAGTGGTGACAAGCTTGCCCTCTCAATTGACCTCTTGAGCTTGCACCAACCCAATCCCTTTACAAGAGCTTTAAGGCTTTCTTTTGATATGTGGGTTTTGTTTCTTTTCTTTTTGGTTTCCTTTCCTCTTACACATTTTTCTTCTCTACTTTACACTTTTCTTCTTATCAATCTATATCACTTAACTCTTAGAGATATATATGACAAGTAATGATTGTAGAGATTGATGACATCACCATATCATCCTTATCCTTAGAACACTTCTTAGGATATTAATATATGTAGAGAAAGTTGACTTTTACCTTCAATATACACATGATACATGCCTTGATTTATTAGCAAATAAATAAAACACTAAAGTCCAAAATAAATGTAAAGATTACAATCGTTGCAAATTCTCTACATCACCATGGACTTACACATGTCCATATATATATATATATATATATATATATATATATATATATATATATATATATATCCTTATAATAATTTGATTTATCAAAATCAAATAATAAACCTCTTAATGGATTTGGGCTAATCCATTGGGCCAACACTTAGTCCAATCACCCATTCCATTATTTAAGTGAGCTTAAATGCATTGGGCCAACCCTTGACCCAAGGCCCATTCTAACTCATAAGTGGGCTTAGATAAGGATAATGACTTTAGTCAATAACTTAGTTTAATCTTTGGTCCAAAACTCTTTTGGGCCTAGGCCCATCACACTTGGGCCATTAATCAAAGCAATTAAGAAACAACATATATATCCATTATTAATTTAATATCTTAATTAATATCTCATATTAATTAAGCATAAATTAATAATTAAACCTTTCTTTGAAATTAGATTTTATGATATGCTAGAATCATTGCTATAAGCATAAATCCAATCTCATTAATCTTAATTAATTGATTAAACTCTTTAATCAATAATTAGATTAATGTATAGAGATATGGTAAAACCTTTTAGGTGTGACATACTAAGTTCATGTCTAATTGGCAATGAGAAGAGAATATCAACACTTGATATTATTTAAAACTCTTTCAAGTCCAAATGTGAAAATCCCATATTCACATTTAGTTCTCATAAGTTGTGAGTTACCCCTAGCATCGATATCACAACTACCCAATTAGATATGGATGTATTTATCAATTCATACAAACCCTTTAGTCATAATTACCATGCACTAAAATCCTTTCATTGGAAGATCCTGATATAGCCTAGAGTCATGGTTCAATCAAACTCCAATAGCTTTATCACTTACGCTCATCTCAAGTTCTATTCTTGATAAAAATATGACAAATACTAGAAACACTTTTTGCCACTAAAACTCTTTCAGCTTGCATCATGTTTGCCTTGGCCAAGAACTTATTCATCAAGAACAAACTTAAATAGCATAGGATCTTATCACAGTACACTCTAGATAATGAATCTAGAGTTCATGTAAATTAATGAATGCATTCATATCTAATTAGGTAGTTGTGATATCAATGCTAGGGGTCACTCACAACTTATGAGAACTAAATGTAAAAAATTGGGATTTTTATATTTAGACTTGAAAGGAGTTTCAAATAATATCAAGTGTTGATATTATCTTCTCATTGCCAACTAGACATGAACTTAGTAAGTCACGCCTATAAGGTTTTTCCAAATCTCTTTGACTTAATCTAATTATTGATTAAAGAGTTCAATCAATTAATTGAGATTAATAAAATTGGATTTTTGCTTAAGGTAGTGATTCTAGCATATCATGAAATCTAATTTTAATGAAAGATTTAATTATTAATTTATGCTTAATTAATATGAGATATTAATTGAGATAATAAATGAATAATATGTATATATTGTTTTCTTAATTACTTGGACTTAGGCCCAAGTGTCATGGACCTAGGCCCAAAAGTGTTTTGGACTAATGATTAGACCAAGTAATTAACCAAACCCACTTAATGCATTTAATTCCATTTAGTTTATGACATGGGCTTTAGGTCAAGAGTTAGCCTAATGCATTTAAGTCCACTTGTTTAATGGATTGGGTATTGAGTTAAGAGTTGGCCTAATGGTATATATATATATATATATATATATATATATATATATATATATATATATATATTTGATTTATTGAATCAAATATTAATAAAGATACTAATTGACAAATGTATGGCTAGGATGATGTAGAGAATGCACATGAGATGTATTCTCTACATCCTTCTATTTTGGATTCTAGTGACTTATAAGTAGTCAATACATATCATGACTTGTGGCATATGGGTGATGCCATATTTCTCTACAATTATTACTAGCTAAGTATATCTAAAAGCAAAAAAAAGTAGATATTAATGATGGTTGGTGAGGAGAAAAATGAGGAGACAAGAAAAGAAAAGAAAAGGATGCACAACATATACTAAACCAAGAACTCTTGCAAGAAAAAAGGGCAAGCATAATAAGGGTCTTTGTGAAAGATGATTGTTGCTACCTTTTAAGTAAAGCAAGATTGAGATTTAATCAAGCTTGGTGTTTTAAGCTAGAGGTCTCACAATTGGGAGACTTGAAGAGTTTATTTAAGAGTTGAATCAAATAGGAGCCAACCATTATAGTAGATATATTGTGGTCTACACCAACCTTGTAAATTAGTAAGCTTTCTTGAAACTTAGTATTTTTAAGTTGTTAATTTCTTGTAGTTGTGTTGCTCTATAATTTAGCCATTTGTTAAATAAAATTTGGTTTTAGGGATTGGAATTCTATATGAGATCGATGGTTATGTTTGAGAAAATTTTTAAAATTAGCTCGACTTAGCATTTAATGTCTAAGTTCCATAACCAATTCCTAATAGTGATATTAGAGCACTTTTTGCACTTAACACATGCTATATTGATTATTAATTGCAAGTGTTGTGATTAAAATTGATGTTGGTTGTAAGTGTTATGGCTAAATATGTGTAAAAATGGTCTTAAATGTGTATTAGATCATGGTTGTGCCAACTCATCACGGGAGTGATGACTCGTTATAGAGGGTGCTCATGACAACTTGTCACAGGCATGATGACTCGTTATAGAGGGTCCTCGTGAAAACTCTTCATAGGCGTGATGACTCAACATAGAGAGTGCTCATGCTGACTTGTCACTAGTGTGCTGAGTCATGTCCTCATCCATCTTTGGGATGCTTTAGGGCATTTAAAATGCATGTTTTTATTTGACATACATGCATAGAATGATCATGGTCTTTATATTACATCCTAAGTTTGTAATAATTATTTTTTTATTGTTAGTTATGTAATTAAGTGTTAATTACATAGAACAAGGTTGTAATTTTCACCTTGGAATGCCAAGGAATCATTGTATATCACAAGAGTTGTGAAATGTAGCTTGAAGAGTTCAAATGGAAGATCCATCAAGATGGAGGCAATGTAATTTATTCTAGGAGTTAGAATAGGTTTGTACAAGACCAATGATCATTCTATATTTGTGCATTCATTATGCATGTTCAATGTATATATGTGATATATATGTTAAAACATGCAATATGTATATGTGATATATGTAATTGGATGCAACAAATTAAATGCATATGTGATATATGTATGTATGCCATGTGATGTATATATGTGATACATGCAATATAAAATGGCTAATGTGCAAAGTGAGACCTCAAATAAAGACCCAAAAATCTTCCAAACCAAATTTAGGTATAGGCTCTCTAATATAACAATAACTTGCATGGTTTTGGACTATGTGCATCAACTATGGATACATAGGGATGTATATGAGATCCAAGAGATTCTTGTAGTGTTGTTGCTAAGCATGAGATATTGTGGGTGTATAGACACACTGCATCCCAATAATGACAAATAGGCATACCTGAGGTATGTAGTGTTCAAGTCTACACACTTCACTAATCCAATGGTATGGACATAACTAATGACAAAGGCTAAGAATGGCAATATGTACCTGAGGCATGTAACATTTAGAGTCGGATTAAAGATATCTTACCTGAGATGTGATGAACAAGAGTTGTTCACTTAATGAGAACTAATATTCTAAGAATGGCAATGTGTACCTAAGGGATATTAGTAACTTATTAAGAACTTCATCACCCACTAGAAATCCATCCAACAAGGGATTTTCGTTTTCTACTTTGGAAATGTAGAATCACCAAGTTAGTGGGAGACCATTATAATTAAAGACCAAATCTAATGGTTTTATTACAATGTCATAGGACTAATTAATCTTGTTATAATTTTGTAGAAATTTGATAATATGAGATCCTCAAACCCGTTAAGCATCATTCTCGATAATAATAGACTTGTTGGGCCTAATCTTATTGCTTGGCTTCATAATCTAAAAGTTGTATTAGCCTCAGAATGCATTTTTTATATTTTAGAACAAAGTCCTCTCATACCTCTTCCTCTTAACACTTCCCAAGAGGAACATGACACTCTTACAAAATGTAAAGACGATGATATGCAAGCACGTTGCATTATGTGGGCTTCTATGAGCAATGATATTCATATACAACATGAGAAGTACACTATTGCAAAGGAAATCCTACTTCACCTACAAGAGTTGTTTGGTGAACATAGTAGGACTGCTAGATATGAGATATCTAAGTGGCTTTTCTGTGTTAAAATGAAAGAAGGTGATGAAGTTGGAGCACATATGAATTCTATGATTCATTTCATTGAGGAACTTGAGAGTCTAGATTTTACAATAGATGCTTAACTTCAAGAAGAATTGATCTTACAATCCCTTCAGGACACATTTAGGCAATCTATCGCTAATTTCCACATGAATAAAATTAAGTGTACCCTTGCAGAACTATTAAACATGCTTGTGACAGCCCAAAAGGCTATTCTTAATGAACAGAGGAAGGATGTAGCTTTGGTTGCCTTTTCTAGTTGGACTAAAAAGAGTAAGGGCAATAAAAGTAAGAAAAGTAAAGGAAAAGTTCCTAAAGCTTCGGGAGGAGTAAGAAAGAACAAAAGCAAAGAGAAGGTTGAGAACACCAACAAAGGAAAATGTTTCTTTTGTGATGGAGAGGGACATTGGAAAAGAAATTGTCCAAAGTACTTTAAGTCTCTTCAGACTAAAGGAAAGGACAAGACTAGTGAAGGTGAGACTTACTTTAATTTATGTATTTCTAAATGCTCTAAGAGCTCATCTAAGGCATGGGTATTGGATACCGGTGCTAGTTCTCACATATATTTTTCCTTGTAGGATTTAGCAAGCGAAAGATAGTTGGGGTCAAATAAGGTGACTTTAAAGTTTAGAGATGGAGCAAGTGTTGCTGCTAAAGCTATGGAACCACCTCTATTGATTTGAATCATCATGTTTTGTTATTAAACAATGTTATTGAACAATGTTTTATATGCACCTAATGCTTATAAGAACATCATCTATATTTCTAGTATGACTAGAAAAGGTTATAAAATTTTATTTAAAAGAGATGTATATACTATCTATTTTGATAATGAGATAGTTAGCATGGGTTATGTATTACATGGACTTTATTATATTGATAATCAATAAAATAACAATCATTATCCAACTAATTTGAATGTTGTGTATACAATGCTAATTGATAATGTCTCTAATCTAAAATATCTATGGCATTTGTGATTAGATCATATTGTAGATGATAAAATCACAAAGTTGGAAAAGATAGGAATCTTGAGTAATCTTGAATCTGCATCCAATCCTACTTATGAGGCATGTATCCAAAGCAAGATGACCCGATCACCATTTGTTGGACAAATGGAAAGAGCTAAAGAAATTTTAGAAATCGTACATAGTGATGTATGTGGGCCATTTCACCAAATGGCAAGAGGCGGGTTCTTGAAGTATGTTTGCTTATAGGATCAACTCTACTTTTAGTAGAGAGATATCCATTTTATAGAGGAGACTGGTATATTTCCAGTATATGCTTGGTATATGTTTAATATATAAGTGGTATATTCTTTTAAAATGGATGCCATTATGTTTTAATTATGCATTTTATTGTTTCCAACATTTATACGATTTATTTGAAGGATATCGATAGAACTTGCTGCCTAATGGGTTGCACTAGGACCATATATGTACTAGTATGTTAAATTTTAGGGTTGAGATTAAGAAATCATTTGATGTGAAACCTGATTATTTGATTATTGAGATTTATGGTGAAACAGTAGTGTGATTACGAGAGCTCGGTTGACCTAGTGTCTTGGGGCCAATCACACTGACAGTGAGACTACGAGAGCTCGGTTGACTTAATGTCTCAGGGCCAGTCTACTATCCAGAAATGGAAAAGATAATTATTTTAGAATTAAGTAAGCTTGTTGACTAGTGAGATTTATTAATCGAGGTTAAGGATAATTTTAAGGTTCTATTTGATCCTTTACTTAAATAAATCTTTTCTATATTTATTATTATATAAAAATGGATTTTAACATTTGTGTGAAATGCATGTATATGTATATTATTATATTGATGCTTGACTGTATATGACTTAGGTTGCATGTATATATATTATAATAATTCACTCAGTGAGGTCTGACTTCCCTTAATATTTTTTATAGGATCTTCTTCTTCTTTAGACCTCCCCAGTAGAACTTTACGTCTGTCTTCTTTAGCCCCAGCTAGATTATGTAAATTTTATATATGCATTCTTGTTTGTATTCTAGAGATTGTAGTAGTTATGTTATTGTGATAGAAGTGTGTTGTTTTGATTTGAGATTTTGTATTTGACTCTTGTATGAAATATTTTTGTTATGTATAAAATAAAGATTTTCTTTTATATTAAATAAAGTTTTAATTCTTGCATATTTTTATATTATTATTGCATGTGTTTTATTTTTAAGGCTTGCTAAGAGTTTCGGGTTCAAAAGAATTTCTATTCTCTAGTATCAGTCATGACTCCTTTTTTGGGTTGTGACAAAGTTAGTATCAGAGCCTAAGTTTTTAGTGTTGTGGACTTAGGTTTTTAGAGTTGTGTTTTCCTTGAAACTACTACAATAAATTTTGTTCGATTGTGTCTTCAATAAGTTTTCCTTAATATAGTATTCTGTGTAATTATTAAGTTGTCTGTTTTGGTCCGAATCTCATTGGTTTTATCTTTTCAGAATGAGAAGGTGAGCATGTGTTGCTCCATCGGTCGTTGAGGCCAAGGATGATAAGTCCTTTTAGGATGAGGTTTTACATCTTGAGCTGTCAGTCAAGCACAGAGTTAGAGTTAAAGGTAGACCTTGAGGAGCAGCAGTCGCTGTAGATAGAGAGATCTATAAGAAGAGGAACCTGTAGAGCTAAAGTTTGAGGAAGCTGCTATACCTCCAGTTGCACTGTAGATGCAACCTATTTATCAGTAGGGTATGTCCGACCCTGAGGTCGCGTTGTTTTATACCAGAGTCGGTAGGATATCATTTGACGAGACTACATATCCTTTAGATTTTATGCACGCCATTAAGATGAGGACTTGGACTGCTCACACCGAGTATCAACGGATTATAATCGTCGAGCTGTCTGTAGAGGGACCAGCCCTGGATTGGTTCATTCAAGTCATTCAGTCGCACGTGACTACACTCACTTAGGCTCAACTTCGAGAGTGGTTTATGAGACACTTTTGTCCAGAGCCTATGTGGATGAGTTATAAACTTCAGCTAATGAGCATCACCAGAGGTCATAGATCAGTTGAGGACTACACCAAAGAGTTCCTCATACTGGGTCGATATACAGAGGACCTAATATGAGATCAGTACTTTGTCATTACGATGTACATTATTGGACTAGGTTATGCATTTGTTGGGATGCCTACTGTAGGCCTTACTCTTGAGTCAGTGATAGAGTTGGCTAAGGAGATAGAGCTCAGATTGGTTAGGTAGGGAGTTATGCCTGATTATTATCAACTGGGAGTTGTTCAATCAAGAGGATTTTAGAGTACACCATTCCAGACATTTCATATTGGCTTTAGTAGTTGTCAAAGAGGATATTATCAGCAGAGCTAGAGACCTCAATAGAGAGTCCACATGAGTAGCAGACATGGTCGTGGTGGACCGCATAGACCTATCAGATTTAGTTCTGGTGCTTCCAACAGTAGTAGTGGTTAGAGTTCAGGTTATGGAAGCATGGGATCAACAATCAGTGCTTATCAGATGTATAGGAGAGTCCATTAAGGACTGTGCTATATGACTCTTGGAGCTTGTTTTAAATACAGACAGACGGGAAATTTTGCTAGAGCATGTCCATATTCTGGCTATCAGCAACTATTTCCACAGCAGTCGATTACCAGTTTAGCTCCAACTCCTTACCAGTTACCTCCAGCTCAGTATCCAAGCATGATGCAGATTGTTGCCTAACAAGGGCATGGCAGAGGTAGTAAAGGGGGTGCTAGGGGTTTTGGTCAGGCTTCCACCAACTAATAGGGAGGCCGAGGTCAGGCTAGAGTTTTCACCCTCACTCAGCAGGATGTTGAGGCATCCAATGCCATTGTTACAAGTATACTTCTAGTCTATTACTTGGATGCTAGAGTGTTGATTGATCTGGGTGCTACACACTCTTTCATGTCCCCTATTTTTGCTTTGAAGTCGTGTTAGTAAGCTTCGAGGATGGTTTTTCCTTTATCTGTCGCTACTCCTCTAAGTGATTCATTAGACACCGATGTAGTTCTTTCTAGTTGTCTTGTGTCAATGGGAGTTAGAGAATTGCCAGTAGAATTGGTGTTGTTAGATGTGATGGAGTTTGATGTGATCCTTGGTATGAATTGGTTATCTCAGCACTATGTCGTTGTGGATTATCGGAGTAAATAGGTGATTTTTAGAATTTTGAATGAAGAAGAGTTTAAGTTTGTGGGAGATAAGAGTTCTGCACCTTATAATCTCATTTCTACTAGAGGAAGATGCTAAGGAAAGGCTGTCAGGGATACTTGGCACTAGTCAGGAATACTTCAATGGAGAAGTTATCTCTCATAGATTTTCCAGTTCCTTGTGAGTTTTCTAACATTTTTCTTGAGGAGTTACTAGGCTTACACGTCACAGAGAGATTGAATTCTATATATATGTGGTCTAAGGTATAACTCCTATTTCAATGCTACCCTACAGAATGGATCCTGTAGAGTTGAAGGAATTAAAGGAGTGGTTGCATGATTTATTGGACAAGAGTTTCATTAGACCTAGTGTTTCTCCTTGGGGTGCACCAGTCCTGTTTGTGAAGAAGAAGGATAGTACACTAAGACTGTGCATTGATTATAGATAGTTGAATAAGGTGATAGTGAAGAACAAGTATCCTCTTTTAAGGATAGATGGTCTGTTTGATCAACTTCAGGGTGCACAGTTCTTTTCTAAGATTGACTTGAGGTCAGGTTATCATCAGTTGCGGATTAGTGAAGTTGATGTTCCTAAAATGGCATTATGCACTCAATATGGCCATTATAAATTTCTAGTGATGTCATTTGGTTGACTAATGCACTAGCTATTTTATGGATCTGATGAACAGAGTATTCAAACTATTTATGGATAAGTTTTTAGTAGTCTTTATTGATGATATACTGGTGTATTTGAAGAGTATGGAAGAGCATGTATATCACTTGAGGACAATACTGTAGACACTGAGAGAATATCAGCTTTATGCTAAATTCTTAAAGTGTGACTTTGGATGGAGAGTGTTGTATTCCTTGGACACGTAGTGTCTAAAGATGGTATTCAGGTTGATCCACAGAAGATTAAAACAATGTCTAAGTGGCCTAAACCGATATCAATTATAGAGATTTGAAGTTTTCTAAGTTTGGCTAAGTATTATAGGAGATTTGTGCAAGGTTTCTTAATAATTGTAGCTCTTATAACCCACCTAACTTAGAAGAATGTGAAGTTTATATGGTTAGATGCTTTTGAGAACATTTTTTAGTTACTGAAGGAGAAGTTGACCACAGCTCCAGTTCTGGCTTTGCCTAATTAGAAGACAAGTTCACTGTGTATTATGATGCCTCCAGAGTCAGCTCAAATTATGTGTTAATGCAGAATGGTAGGGTGATAAATTATGCTTCGAGGCAATTGAAGAAGCATAAACAGAATTATCCTACTTATGACTTAGAGATGGTTGCAGTGATCTTTGCTCTCAAGATTTGGAGACATTATTTATACGGGGTGACTTATGAGATTTTCACAGATCATAAGAGCCTAAAGTACATTTTCTAGCAGAGAGATCTGAACTTGAGGCAGAGGAGATGGTTGGAATCATTGAAGGATTATGACTACGATATTCATTGTCATCCTGTCAAGACTAATATGGTAGCAGATCCCTTAAGTAGGAAGTTTTTGGGTAGTCTTGCTCATATTAGTGTGGAGAGGAGACCTTTGATCTAAGAGTTGCAAGAGTTGGTGGATCATGGTTTGATGATGAAAATTAGTATATCAGGTGGATTGCTAGTTTAGTTCAAAGTTAGATCAGTATTGAGAGATAGGATTAAGGCAACTTAGGGCTGAGTTCCTATTCTAGAAGAGCTTGAGGAGAATGTTCATGAGGGGAAGTTCACTGATTTTACACTAGATGATGAAGGTGTTTTGTGGATCAGTGGTAGATTAGGCGTGCCTGATGTGGATAATTTAAGAGAAGAGATCTTTGAAGAAGCGCATTCTACAACTTATAGTGTACATTCAGGTATTACTAAGATATACCATAACATTCAAGATTTGTACTGGTGGGATGGATTGAAGAAGGATGTAGTTGATTATATTTCTAAGTGCTTGACTTGTCAGTAGGTGAAAGCTAAGCATCAGAAACCTTTTAGGAAGCTTCAGCCTCTTCCTATTCTTGAGTGGAAGTGGGGGAGAGTTGTTATGGATTTTATGGTTGGGTTACCTCGTTCAAAGGATGGATATATTTCCATCTAGGTGATTATGGATAGGTTAACCAAATTAGCTCACTTTTTGCTAGTTAAAGCCACTTATTCTGTAGCTAAATTGGCTAATTTGTATGTTAAACATATTGTGTGCCTTCATGGAGTACCTATGTCCATTGTATCTGATAGAGGTTCAGTGTTTACCTCTCAATTTTAGCAGAAGTTGTAGGAAGCAATAGGCACCAAGCTTGATTTCATAACTGCTTTTCACCCTCAAACAGATGGTCAATCTGAGAGGATGATTCAGACACTTAAGGATATGTTGAGGATGTGTGTATTGGATCTTAGAGGTAGCTGGGATGATCATTTTCTGCTAGTAGAGTTTGCTTATAATAATAACTACCATAGCAGTATTGAGATGGCACCGTATGAGGCTTTGTACAAAAAGAAATGTAGATCTCCTTTGTGTTGGAATAATATTAGAGAGAGTGTTAACTAGACTTGAGATTATTCAGAATATAGCGGAGAAGGTTGCTATGATCAAAAGGAAATTAAAGACCCTAGCTAGTGGATAGAAGAGCTATGCAGATCTAAAGCATAGAGATGTGGAGTTTTAGGTTGGAGACTATATGTTTCTAAAAGTGTCTTCGATGAAGGGTATGATGAGGTTTGGCAAGAAGGGGAAATTAGTACTAAGATATATTGGACCGTTTGAGATTCTGGAGAGAGTGGGCATGGTTGCATATCATTTGGCCTTGCCTCTGAATCTGTCTCAAGTGCATCCAGTGTTTCATATCTCGATGCTAAGTAAGTATATTTCAGACCCTTCACACATGTTGCAGCCTGAGAGTGTGAAAGTGAATGAAGACCTGACGTACAAGGAGGAGCCAGTCGCGATTATGGACTATCAAGTTTGTCAGTTGTGTTTAAAGCAAATTCCGATGGTCAAGGTATTATGGTGGAGCAACAATGTGGAGGAGCATACTTGGGAGATTGAAGCCGAGATGTGGATGGCCTACCCTTACCTCTTTCCTCGATGAATTCCTGTTTTCTGTACTTTTATTTAGAAATTCAAGGATGAATTTTTATAAGGGGAGAAGATTGCGATGACCTGATATTTTAAATTATTAAAAATTATTTTAAGATATGCAATGTTAATAATATTTTAATTTTTTATATATTATAATTATTTGTATGTTACTTAATTTTAGTATGTATATAATTATTTATTCATTTATTAATATTATTATCGTTATTGTTATGAATAGTATTTATTTATTTATTTTTTAAATATTTTATTACGTAGAGGAATTTATTTGGAAGTTATTATTATTTCAAAATATTAATGTTAGTGTTATTATTATTATTGTTATTGTTGTCATCATCATTATTATTAGTATTATTATTTTAAATTTGTGTTAGTGTGATATTATATATATGTATATATATATTAAGTTAGTTAATATATATAAAGTTAAGACATTTTTTCGGGTTTCCTTTTATTCTCTCTTTCTTTTTTTTATTTTCTTCCTATTTTCTTCTTTTTCTTCTTCCCCTGCATCTCCAGATGACCACCTTAGGCCCATCACTGGCCTCCACCTGCCACCACCATAAATCACCATCACCTCCCCTCCTTCTTTTCTTCCTTCCGCCACCTTCAGTGCTCCTCCCGATGCTGGAAAATGAGAAGAACAACAGCAACAGTAGCAGCTATTCAGCTCGTCACCGATGACGCTTTCGGCGGCGAGAGCTTGTGATCCCGTGCTCATTTGAACCCTCTTAGTCCGGGTAAGCTAGTTCTAAGCTCGGTCCAAGCTTAGATCGTCAATATTGTGAGTTTTCTTAAATTTTAGTTTAGGTTAACTTTATGTTTTTCATTTTTTTTAGCTTGATTTTCTATGATTTAGGCTTAGTGTATTTAGAAATGTTGTTGTGTGTAGCTGAAGCTTTTCAAGTATATTTTTGTTGAATTTTTTAGAATTATTTTGATTTTTGGGTTTTGAATTTTTTGACGAATCACTATTCCGGTGACCCCCATCGGAAAATCTTTTTATTTTTAATAATTTTTTTATAATACATAGAGTATAGTTTGTGAAGGAAGTATGTCAAAATTGTGTCCCGATTATTTATTACGAATTTTTTAAAGTTTATGTAAAAAATTAATTTTTGAAAAAATTAATATAAATTGGTAAATTTGGTGTTTTAATTGAAATTATTGTTAATTATTATGTTTTGAATAATTTTGGAATAATAAATAGTATTAAAATAATTTTTATGAATTATTTATTATTTTTAACTAATTAATAATAATTTTCGGTATTATATTCAAATAATACTTTTAATTATTATTTTTGTGATTAAATGAATTTTTAAATATTTTTATTACATATTTGAACTATTTAAATAATTATTTGTGAATTTTACTATTTAATTTTCAATAATTGAAAAATTAGATTTTTATTAATATTATATAATTTATTGAGATTTTATTAACTAATTTGGAAAAATAATTAGCTTTAATGTTTTGGTTATTTAAATATATTGTATTGTGGTTTATTATTGATGTTTATGGATTTTAATGATGATTATTATTAACTATTGATTATTGTGTATTGTGATCATCAATTGGAAAATTATGTAGTTCAGGGTCCCAACCCGAGGTGTTGTGCTTTTGAGTATTATTAAAGTGTGTTTGCTTACAGAATCGGCTCTATAAGATATCCATTTTATAGAAGAGACTCTGCCAAATTTTTAGTAGAATTCTCGTAAAATGTGACGTCGGGTCGATCTTGAGTTTTGATTTTTGGTTGAGTCATGTCCTAGATCAAGTATTTCTTTAGAATTTTTAGAAGTGTAAAGTTAGGAATTTATTATGATACTATTATTATTATATTTTTCTATAGTTGCGCCAAGATCAAAACCTATCGGGTCATGCCCATTGAGTCTGTTTAGAGAAGCGTAGAATTATGAGCTATTATTTTATATATACATTGCATATAGAATACATGATTATGAGCATCCATGTTTTCATAATGTATTTAAACACGAATTACTGTACTAAATGATTAAGTATATGTTGGTATACTTTTGGTATATTTTGGTATGTATGTGATGCATACATTTGGTATATTCTTAATATATATTTGGTATATTTCTGGTATAGAGTTGGTATATTTCCAGTATATGCTTGGTATATGTTTAGTATATAAGTGGTATATTCTTTTAAAATGGATGCCATTATGTTTTAATTATGCATTTTATTATTTCCAACATTTATACAATTTATTTGAAGGATATTAGTAGAATGTGCTACCTAATGGACTGCACTAGGATTGTGTACATACCAGTTCATTAGATTTTAGGGTTGAGATTATGAAATCATTTGATGTGAAACTTGATTATTCAATTATTGAGAATTGTGGTGAGAGAGTAGTGTGATTACGGGAGCTCGGTTGGCCTAGTGTCTCTGAGCCAATCACACTAACAGTGTGACTGCGGGATCTCGATTAACTTAATGTCTCGAGGCCAGTCTACTATCTAGAAATGGAAAAGAGAATTATTTTGGAATTAAGTAAGCATGTTGGCTAGTGAGATTTATTGATTGAGGTTACGAATAATTTTAGGGTTCTATTTGATCCTTCACTTAAATAAACATTTTCTACATTTATTATTATATAAAAGTTGGATTTTAACATCTGTGTGAAATGTGTGTATATGTATATTATTATGTTGATGCTTGACTGTATATGACTTATGTTGCATGTATATATATTATAATAATTTACTCAGTGAGATCTGACTCCCCTTAATATTTTTTAAAGGATCTTTTTTTTCTTCAAACCTTCCTAGTAGTACTTTACGTCGGTCTTCTTTAGCTTTGGCTAAATTATGTAAATTTTATTTCTAAATTCTTGTTTGTATTTTAGAGATTACAGTAGTTGTGTTATTATGATAGAAGTGTGTTGTTTTGATTTGAGATTTTGTATTTGACTCTTGTATGAAATATTTTTATTATGTATGAAATAAAGATTTGCTTTTACATTAATAAAGTTTTAATTCTAGTGTGTTTTTATATTATTATTGCATGTGTTTTATTTTTAAGGCTTGCTACAGGTTCTGAATTTGAAAGAATTCTCGTTCCCTAGCGCCGTTCATGACTCCCAATTTAGATCGTGACATGTGCTCATTTTGGATGAGTTGCCTTTTAAATTTTTGCAAAGGGAGGGTTTTAAAAAAATTTTAGCAACAACATGTCCAAGGTTTAAATTACCAAGTAAATGGACATTGACTACTAACTGTTATGATGTTTACATTAATGAGTGGCGGTCCTTAAAGGAATTCTTTAAGGATCATTATCAAAGGGTTAGTATAACAAATGATACATGGACCTTTATTCAATGAATTGATTATATGTGCATCATGGCTCACTTTATAGATGACAAATGGAAGCTACATAAAAAAAATTATCTCCTTCGTGCCTGTTTCATTTCACAAAGGTGAGTACATAACAAAAGCTTTAGAAAACTGTTTACTTGAGTGGGGGCTTAGAAATATCTTCATTGTCACTGTTGATAATGCATCTTCTAATGACATTGCCATGGGATATTTAAAAAATAAATTCTTAATTTCGGGTGTGAGTGCTGTTAAATGCAAATATCTGCATATGAGGTGTATTGTGCACATTTTGAACTTGATTGTGCAAGATGGATTAAAAGATGTTTTTGAATCTGTTAAAAAAGTTAGGGAATGTGTTAAATACATTAAAAACTCACTAGACAAACTTATAAAATTTAGGGAGGTTGCTGAATTAGTTGGCATTGATTCAAAAGCTAGTCTTTCACTGGATGTTCCAACTAGGTGGAAGTCAATATACTTAATGCTAAAAACTGCCTCTATTTATGAAAAAGCATTTGTTCAATTTGATGAATCTGAGTCATCTTTTAAAGTTGATTTGAAAGATGATCTGCCTTATTATTTTGATTGGATTTTTACTAAAAAAAGTGGTGGAGTTACTTGAGGTGTTCTTTTAACATGACAGAGAGAATTTTCTGGTTCTCCTTATGTGATTTATAATACTATGTTTTTTGAAATATCTGATCTGTTATACAATCTAAATGATTGGACGCTATCTGATGACTTATATGTAAGAAATATGGGGGCTAATATGAAACTAAAATTTGATAAATAATGAGGGGATCCTGAGAAGATGAATAATTTGATTTTCATTACATTTGTTTTGGATCCTTATAAGAAAGTTGAGTACTTATCCTTTTCATTGAAATAAATGTATAGTCCTAATCAGGTGGAAGCTTGTTTGTTGTTGTTAAGAATAATCTATTTATATTATTTGAGGATTATGTATCTATTTATGGATAATTTGTGGAAGCTTCTCAATCTGCTATGATTGGACAATCTGAATCAGTTTCTACATCTATAATTTCTTCTAAACTTGTGTTGTTGCTAAAAGCTCGATTCAAAAAGCATAAAGCAGACACTAGATATGGTGGAAGCAAGAAATTAGACTTTGAAACTTATCTTAATGAGGCTATTTTAGAAGAAAAGGGGGACCTTGATCTTTTGAGATTATGAAAAATCAATTCTGAATGGTTCCCTCTACTCTCTAGAATGGCTCATGATATTTTAGCAGTCCCTATATCGATAGTGGCTTCTAAATCTTGTTTTAGCACTAGAGGTTGAGTGATTGATGCATTTAGGAGTTCTGTAACTCTTAAGATTATAGAAGCATCAATTTGTACATAAGATTGGCTCAAATTGAGTTCAGATGACATATTTATAGACGGTGGGATTTAGCGCACGTCCAAGATTTTAGCAACCGTGACACTATTTGAGCTCAGGGCTCTAGAGAACACATTAACCACTGTCACAAAGACATAGTGTGGAAATGAGGAGTCGCCACCCAGGGTAATAACTGGGAAAAATCAAAATGGTAGTACATGATTCCCTAGAAGAAAGCTAGCATCACAACTAGGAGATTCTGGATACGAAATACCAACTTCTTTTAGTCTTGTGTTCATTTAGAATTACTTTATGAATTACTATCTTATCCTCTATTTACATGCAATTTCATATAAACCCAAAACAATAAACTCCAAGGCAAACTAGTCATGAAATATACAAGTAAATAATGCATTCAATCACATAACCCCTAAGTTAGTCTAATCTACATGGATTTTAAATAAATGAGTTAAAGTCTACATGTTTTAAATTATAAGTGAACCTAAAGACCTAATTCCTTTTGATTTAAATTAAATGAACCTAAGTCTACAAATTTTAAATTCTAAAAATGGGCATAATTCTACAAATTATGGAATATTTAAATTAGTGGGTCTAATTCTACATGTTTTAATTAAATAATGATCTTAAATCTACAAATTATGAGAAAAAGTTTAAAATTGAGTGGGCTAAGTCTAAATTAACTAAATGGGCCTAAGGATATTTCTAATCTAAAATCTAATTAATTATGGACCTAAAAATATATTTTAATTAATTATTAGATGATATGGGCTAAAATAAACAAATCAAAATCTAAAATGGGCTTAAGGCCCAAAACACAAAAAAATAATAAATAAGCCCAAAAAACAAGTAAAAACATAAAAGAAACAATTGAATAAGATCAAATAAATAACTAAATTAATCCTTACTAAAACCCTAATTTTATTAACATGCAACCTAAATTAAATATACTTCCTCCATTGATTTTAAATAATTACCCAATTAGAAACCTAAATTTAATGACCAATTTAATAAAGAATCATGCAACCACATACATAATTTTATTACTATTCCCACTATTGGGGCTATTATATTAATTCATAAAACAATTAATAAAATAAAAATAAAACAATAAAATAAAGACAAATAAAAATAAAACCGTAGAAACTAAGTCTCTATGAGACTTTATCCATAGTCTTCTATGAATTTCCAATAAAATTCATCTCCCTCATATGATCACCATGTGTTTTCCTCCATAATCACCATAAAAAAAATAAAATAATAATTAATGAATAAATTATGATAAAATAAATAGAATAATAAATAAATAAAAGAAGAAGAAGAATATGATTATGCTTATGGATGATTAGGGTGCTCCTTAGATTTATGATTCACTGTTCTTGATAAGTCTTTGAACATTTTCTTTAAAAAATCATTCACAGGTTGTGAATTAATTGATGAATCAAAAGAATTTTTGATTAAAAATAAAAGAAAAATAAAAACACAATTGTTTTCTCTCCTTTTCTCTTTTCTATGCCTCTCTCGTCATTTTTCTCTTTTTTTTCCTCATTTTCTTCTTTTCCTGCGCTCTTTCCTTTCTTTTTATAGTAGAACCAAGAGGTCTAACCCCAATCCTAATGTGATTCTAATTCCTAAAGTATATTTAGGAATTTTAAACCAATTAGGAATGAATTAATTAGGAAGTTTAAACCAATTTGGATTGAATTAATTAGGAATTTTAAACCAATTAAAACACTAAATTGGAAGTAGTTTAGAAATAGGAAAACAGAGGAATTCAATTTCGACCAGGATTGTATAATTCCAATCGGAATTATACAATCCCGATCATAATTGTTATAATTCCGATCGGAATTACATAATTCCGATCGGAATTATGTAATTCCAATCGGAATTATATAATTTCGATCGAAATTATGGAATTCCAATGCATTTCTCTTTTTTTTCTTTTTTTTTAACATTTAATTACAAAAAGGCTCCCGAAAAAATTTAAATTTTGCAATTAGGTGCTAAAAGAACTTTTTGATTTAGTCCCTGAAAACATTAAATCCTTCCTTTAAAAGCCCTTAGAATTTTTTAGGATTAAGTTTCGAAGACATTTTCTTCATTGGAGTCCTTTGTTACATCTATAATATATCATCCCGAAATTAGGTGTCTACAGTTGCCCCCCTTTGTCGCTGTTTGCTTGAGAAATTGGGGCAAAGCAAAATAGCACCCAATTTCTAAATTGAAAGTTAGAGTACTTACCTGTACTCCTTGAGGCTTCTGCTCGTGAATTTTCTATACTTGGACGTACAACATTTCAAATGACATATCAACTCAGTTGTATGATATTGATTATACTCGATCGTATAACCTTGGGTGAATGAACCACATTGTACTCAGTCGTACAATGTTTGACTATACTCGGACGTATAGCATTAGAAAGAAATTACATCATACTCGATCGTATGATGCTGATTATACTCGGTCATATGATGCCGATTATACTCGGTCGTATAATTGATTGAGGATACATTGCACTCGATCGTACAATGTTGACTATACTCGGTCGTGTAGTCTATCTTGATAAGGAACATCATACTCGATCGTATGATGCTGATTATACTCGGTCGTATAATCGATTGATGATACAGTGCACTCAGTCATACAATGCTGACTACACTCGGTCGTATAGTTTGTTTTGATAAGGAACATCATACTCAGTCGCATTATACTGATTATACTTGGTTATATAATCGATTAAGGATACAGTTCACTCAGTCATACAATGCTGACTACACTCAGTCGTATAGTCTGTTTTGATAAGGAACATCATACTCGGTCGTATGATGTTGATTATACTCGATCGTATAATTGATAGAGCATACATTGCACTCGGTCGTACAATGCTGACTACACTCGATCGTATAGTCTGTCTTGATAAGGAACATCAAACTCGGTTGTATAATCGATTGAGGATACATTGCACTCGGTCGTACAATACTGACTACACTCGGTTGTACAATGCTGACTACGCTCGGTCGTATAGTCTGTCTTGATAAGGAACATCATACTCGATCGTATGATGCTGATTATACTCGGTCATATAATCGATTGAGGATATATTGTACTCGGTCGTACAATGCTAACTACACTCGGTCATGTAGTCTATTTTGATAAGGAACATCATACTCGGTCATATGATGCTGATTATACTCGATCATATAATCGATTGAGGATACATTGCACTCGATCGTACAATGCTAACTACACTCGGTTGTATAGTCTGTCTTTATAAGGAACATCATACTCAGTTGTATGATGCTGATTATACTCGGTCGTATAATCGATAGAGGATACATTGCACTCGATCGTACAATGCTGACTACACTCGGTCATATAGTCTGAATTGTCTTATATGATTTTGCTGTAATCCATAATTGCTCACAAATTTAGTTGTTTGAGTTGAATGCCTTGAATTCTTGGTGCTGATTGACTTTGAATTTTGCTGTATTGACTAATTAGAATTTTTCTGCTAATTGATTGTAATTTTGCTATGCCAACCATCTTTGCACTTTCTTCTAGATTTGCAATTCCTGAAAACTTATTGAAGTTAGTTTCAATCATGATGAATGCACAAAAGTATCTTATTATTTTGAAAATTTTATGAGAAAATTCATCACTTTTCACGATATAGCGTGCTCTCAACGAATCTCACTATTTTTTACTTTCATGTATGTCATTTATTCGCCATTTGCAAAGGTCAGAGGCATTATTAACCATCTTATGCTGAGAGCATATCTTTTATCAAGTGAAGAGCTTACTTCCACACCTAATTTTAGGGAGAATTTTCTAAATAAAACTCATGAAAAATGAGCATAAAAAGATCGAATTTGAGTATCAAAATAGCCTTTGAGTTATTTTTATGCTTTCCTTCCTTATCTGAGTATTCCCCCGCCTTTCTCATATTACTCAACGTGGATACCATTGGAAAGGTCCTTTGGATACTTATACTCACATAGAGCATTGAAGTAAATAGAGCAGTTTTTGGCATGGTCCTCATTTAGTATTCCCCTGCCTTTCTTATAATTACTCAGCATGGATACCGCTAGAGGTTTTATATTAATACTCTTACTCATTTCTGAGCATTGGAGTAAATTATGCTAGCTCTTTTTTCTATTCTCCTCTTAGTATTCCCTTGCCTTTCTCGTATTACTTAGCATGGATACCATCAGTGGATTTTGTACTCATACTCATTTCTGAGCATTGGAGTAGATTATATGCACATTTATTATTCAAAAGACTAAAAAGATACTTTGAAATTCAAGCAATTTATGCTTCATGTCCACAAATTTTGTTTTTGCATTATCTTTCCCTCGTTTGGGTGCAAAGCAAGCATTAGATTGATTAGAGTTTATAAACTCTCAGCATAAAATTGTTAACTACTCATCTAAATTTTGTGAGGCTAATAAAAGAAAGCCACTATGATCAAAAGTCATGAGATAGGCTTTTTGCACATGATCTCTTGAAGTGGATGAATTTTCTTTCAATTTTTGAATTTCATGATTAAGATGGTTCTTTATTATAGAATCTAAGGTATAGAGTTCTATTACTTCCCTTTTTATTATCTTGATGAGTGTTTTATCGCGCAGGGTGAGGTTTTAACGACGATTGGCATTTGCTATCTTGCCCATTCTTATTGATGTATCAGTTCCTTTAAACTTCCTCATTCTCTTTTTTTTTCCTTACACAAAATACCATAAATTAGTATGGTCTATTTGCAAGTGAAAAAATTTTGTCAAAATGCAGTGTTATTCATTTTTGCATTCTTCCCTTTAGATTTGTCTTTGATTGCAGGGTTATGATACTCCACCATTGAAGTTGAGGCTTTGGGTTGCATTTGTATTTCTGCCATTCCATTAATGCTAGGGTAGAGGGCTTCATTCCCTTTTATTGACATCTCCTGTAAAAAAAGGTTCGAGGGTTAGAGATCTTATGATCAAATAATTTTTTCAGAGCGCATTCATTTCAAGTTTTGAGTGCATTCTTCCCTTTTTAGGGTCAGTGAATGTATTGCTGACATATTGGACCTTCTCATCACCATGTTCCATACCCTACACTCGTTTAACTGTTGTGGAGAGATATTCTAGAGGATGTTCTAGATGAGACTATGGAGATGGATGTTGAATCTGAGGTGCTTGAGCGTCCTATCTAGCCTCTTGAAGTTTCCAGGATAATGCTTCTTGGTAGTATCACTCCTCTTATTTTCATTCTTTCAAATGTTTCACATGCGAATACTTTGACTACTTTCCTGTTCTTCCAACACTAATTTCAAATGTTAGTAGTAAAGTATTTGCACAATCTTCTCTAGGCTTAAAGACTTTTATTATAGAAAAAAAGTGTTTCATAGAATATGTATGCAAGTGTATGCATGCTATGTATGATGTGCATGATCCTAATGGGTCTCCTAATTGGAACAAAACCACTTATCAATAGCCTATCAGCTTGAGCATTGAATGCTGTTGGTACTTCTGATGTTGAAGCTTCTAATATGATTCATCAGACTGATTACTAGGCTACCAAGTAGGGTCCATGGCTTTACAATAGAGCTTGTAATTGATCGATGCACTGTTGAACTTTTCTTTTATTGCTGTTAATGATTGAGGTATTAGCTCTTACACTTCAGCATCCATCTTTGCTCTTGGAATGCCGATACCATTTGCCCCCTGAGTTGTATTTTGCTCCCAGTTCCATTTTGGATTCATTCATGCTATTCTAGTAGTTTTTTCATTTTTATATGCAAGAGACCCAATTCACTCACTGCTGTTATTGATCCTTTGACTTATTAACCCTATTACTTGCAATCTCATGCATTGGAGATGTAAAAGAATGGGCAAACTGACCGAAGCGAGTTTTTAATGATGAAATCAGCTGGACTTGCACTTTGAAGAACTCTTGAGCAGAATATGAAACTTGATATTGATGCAATGATTGATGATAGTTATAGGGCAAGACTCACAATGCAAGTTATTGAGCCATTTGAATTCTTAAGGTATAAGGGGACCCTAGGCTTATAAGGAAAATTACAAAGGAAACATAACTAAAATAATGATCTCATAGCTCTGATTTTAGCTTTTATAATGTAATGTCTTTCCATTCAGATACTTATGCAATATAATAAAGACGAATATGAAATATTTGACAAAAATCTCCATTTCAATTTTACTCATTCATTAGGGCAAAAATGAGAACATTCATTACATCACATGACATAACGCCTATAATTAATCCTGAATTTTTCTCTCTAATTTTTCACCCTTACTATTCTTTTTCTTTTTCTCTCTCTTTTTTTTCTTCACTTTTTATTATTCTTCTTATTTTTCCTTAAATTTTGCTCTCTTTAGAAGTTATGTCATATGATATAAGACTATTCTTTGAGTTTACATTTGTGCCCATACTGAATGAATCTTATTGAATTAAATTTTTGTCAAACATGCGGATGCGATTAATATCACAATGCGTAGTACCATAAGGATGCATATTACATAAGTGAGCATAATCAAAATTTATATCATTGATCACTAAAATAAAACAAGTTCTAAAAAAAACTAAAATTTTATTTAAAGAAGACAATAAGAAATTTTATTTCCTATTCTAGATGCTAGGGATTCTGAGTCTCATAGTGGTTGTCTTTCAGGTGGCTAACATGATAGTTATTATTGCATTTTCTTATGAACTGTCTCCATGACTTCATCTTTCTGTACCTCCACTGTGTATGTTTCTTCCTTATCTTGCAGTTTCTCATCATCAAACTCATTACCCCATCTTGTAGGCACAATCAACTCGAAGGATATGTCAAAAGAAGGTGGTTTAGTGTAAAACACTTTATAGTCCAACTAGCTTGAGGGTTGACCCAAGAAATCTTCAACTCTTTCCCATTTTTGGGGGCATTAGGTGATTTCTCATTGATTTTAAGGTCTAAGTCCTTTAAGGAGTTTAGCACTTCTTTCTCACTTACTCCTGAGTTGATCATCATAGTTATTGGAGATGGCATGTTTCAGTGGTTTGGGAAAGGATTGCTTCTAATGCTTGGGTTTTTAGGATCTGTGATTTTCTAGAGTTTATGAGGTTTTGGATCTCATGCTTTAGGCGGATATAATTTTTTGTGGGATGGCCAGTAGCTTGGTGGAATTTACAATAACTATTAGGGTCAAAACTAAGGACATTTGGGTTTGGTGGCTTGGAAAAGGTTAAGGGTCAAAGTAGGCCTTTTTGGATTAGTCTCTCTAAGACTTTGGAGAGTGGTTGATTAAAATTGGAGAATCTCCTAGGTTGTTGAACTGCGTGCACCTCCACAATCTGGTAGTGCTCCCCTGTTGTGTGCCCCTAGTTGAGTAATTTTGAGTTACTGTGCCTTTAAAACTCTTCTTTTTCTCATCCTCTATCTCTTTAGCTTGTAGACCATCATCATACAGGTCTACGAAGGTCTTTGGGTTCATCATTTGTAGTCTTTCGACTAAATTAGGTGATACATTGCGAACAATCATCCTAACTTGATCTTTTTCAGCCAGTTTATTCTTCATCATTCCCGCCTTATTCATGAACCTAGTTAGAAAATCTAAAAATGATTTCTTAGGCTTCTGCTTGGTTAGTTCTATATCTCTTATAGACACCTCAAGCCTAGTGTTATAGTCGTATTACTTTAGAAAAGCAATGCACAACTCCCTCCAATTTGCTCGGATAGACTTCTCTAACCCATGATACCAGTTAACAGCCATACCTTCCAAGGACAGCACAAACAGCTTAGTAACCACAGCCAAAGGAGCCTTAGTGGTACTAATAGTAGTTGTGTATTGACTGAGATGATCCTCGAGTCCCTAGTACCATCAAACTTCTGTAGCTGTGGCATTTTGAATTTGTCAGGTAGCCTGTCTTCCTCAAATTGCATCACATCATCCAAGTCAAAAGGATGTCCTAAGCCTTGTCCCTTCATCAACTCCTCTATCTTAGACATCTTATGAGTTAATGCCTTTATCTGTCTAGATTCTAGCTCTTGAATTTGCTCAAGTGATTCCTTCTTCGCTTTTTCAACCATGTAACTCTCAACATCCTAGAGTTTCATTTCTCCAACATTATCATTATTAATAGGTAGTGGACCCATGGCAGGTGGGTTGGCTGTGTGCGGTGGTGCAGTACAGCAGTGTGGTGGCATTAATCCCGCTAGAGCTTGTCTTAACTCGTCTTGCATCATTGCTCTCATATCCTCCATCAGTGCTCCTTTGACATCTTCTAAGGTCCAGTTTCCTCCCTTTTGTTGTTCCATTCTTTTAGTTCATTCAGGTTGCATAGTTTCCAAATAGAGAGGATTAATGGGGCTTTCTTCTAGTCTGTTAAGGATCTTTTTTACTATCGATTGGGGGCTTGAACCAGTTCTCACCAGTCTGTGACCTTTTCGACTCCAAACACAGGAAGACGTGGATGAATCTATAATGGCTGCAGATAAATTGTTAGTATGATGCATGATATGCATGTATGCATGATGCATGTGTTATGCAACAAGTAGCAAGTAACAAGTTAGGTACACATACATCCTTCCAACCTTATTCCTCCGCACACGTATTCAATGGTGAGTCTCTTTTCTTGGGATTTTTGGGTCTTGGCCTTAATATCAACAGGGGATATCAAGGTCCGATGCGCATGCCAAATCTCTCAAAGCAATAGAAGCACAGAAATAACATTTCTAGGTGTAAAAGATTAGCCCAATCTTTATTAACCTAACGGGTGTCAAAAGTATGGGCTTGGGCCTTTACAGATAAAAATACCTTATGGAAACATTCATAATCAATTTGGGTAAATCCTAGGGGAAATAACTAAGCTATTATATATGGTTAGGGTTCTGGTAACAAGGTCAAGGTTCCCTTAGCAAAATGCTCTCCATTATGGACTTTGAGTTACAGGTCAAGGTCAGAGGGGCCCAGTATCCTTTGCAAACTCGAGAGAAGACTATCCCCCTTGAGGACTTGGGTTACAGGCTCTGATCAGATGAGCCCGGTAATCTCTCTTGGACCGAGTTAAGGCTAAGAATGATGGTTAGCCAATCTATAACCCCATGAAGCTAGTGGAATCATGGAATCATAAACCAACACCATCGGTTAATAGGGACATGCAGAATGAATGCAAGAATAAAATAATAATTAATAAAATAATTCTAAGGAACACAAGTAGAATTAGTATCTCTTATCCCCAGTGGAGGTCGCCACTGTAGATGGCGGGGTTCAGCGCGCGTCCAAGATTTTAACAACCGCGACACTGTTTGACCTCAGGGCTCTAGAGAACACACTAACCACTGTCATAAAGACATGGCGTGGAGATGAGGAGTCGCCACCCAGGGTAATAACTGGGACATATCGAAAAGGTTGTACTCGATTCCTTAAAAGAAAGCTAGCACCACAACTAGGAGATTCTGGATACGGAATACCAACTTCTTTTAGTCTTGTGTTCATTTAGAATTACTTTATGAATTACTATCTTATCCTCTATTTACATGCAATTTCATATAAACCCAAAACAATAAACTCCAAGGCAAACTAGTCATGAAATATACAAGTAAATAATGCATTCAATCACATAACCCCTAAGTTAGTCTAATCTACATGGATTTTAAATAAATGAGTTAAAGTCTACATGTTTTAAATTATAAGTGAACCTAAAGACCTAATTCCTTTTGATTTAAATTAAATGAACCTAAGTCTACTAATTTTAATTCTAAAAATGGGTCTAATTCTACAAATTATGGAATATTTAAATTAGTGGGCCTAATTCTACATGTTTTAATTAAATAATGATCTTAAATCTACAAATTATGAGAAAAAGCTTAAATTGAGTGGGCTAAGTCTAAATTAACTAAATGAGACTAAGGATATTTCTAATCTAAAATCTAATTAATTATGGACCTAAAAATATATTTTAATTAATTATTAGATGATATGGGCTAAAATAAACAAATCAAAATCTAAAAATGGGCTTTAAGGCCCAAAACACAAAAAAATAATAAATAAGCCCAAAAAACAAGTAAAAACATAAAAGAAACAATTAAATAAGATCAAATAAATAACTAAATTAATCCTTACTAAAACCCTAATTTTATTAACATGCAACCTAAATTAATCTACTTCCTCCATTTATTTTAAATAATTACCCAATTAGAAACCTAAATTTACTGACCAATTTAATAAAGAATCATGTAACCACATACATAATTTTATTACTATTCCCACTATTGGGGCTATTACATTAATTCATAAAATAATTAATAAAATAAAAATAAAACAATAAAATAAAGACAAATAAAAATAAAAATAAAACCATAGAAACTAAGTCTCTATGAGACTTTATCCATAGTCTTCTATGAATTTCCAATAAAATTCATCTCCCTCATATGATCACCATGTGTTTTCCTCCATAATCACCATAAAAAAAATAAAATAATAATTAATGAATAAATTATGATAAAATAAATAGAATAATAAATAAATAAACAAATAAATAAATAAGAAGAATATGATTATGCTTATGGATGATTACGGTGCTCCTCAAATTTGTGATTCACCGTTCTTGATAGGTCTTCGAACTTTTTCTTCAAAAAATCCTTCATAGGTTGTGAATTAATTGATGAATCAAAAGAATTTTTGATTAAAAATGAAAGAAAAATAAAAACACAATTTTTTTCTCTCCTTTTCTCTTTTCTACGCCTCTCTCTTCTTTTTTCTTTTTTTCTCCTCCTTTTCTTCTTTTCCTGCGCTCCTTCCTTTCTTTTTATAGTAGAACCAAGAGGTCTAACCCCAATCCTAATGTGATTCTAATTCCTAAAGTATATTTAGGAATTTTAAACCAATTAGGAATGAATTAATTAGGAAGTTTAAACCAATTTGGATTGAATTAATTAGGAAGTTTAAACCAATTAAAACACTAAATTGGAAGTAGTTTAGAAATAGGAAAACAGAGGAATTCAATTCCGACCGGGATTGTATAATTCCGGTTGGAATTATATAATCCCGATCGGAATTGTTGTAATTCCGGTCAGAATTATGGAATTCCGATGCATTTCTCTTTTTTTTTTTCTTTTTTTTAACATTTAATTATAAAAAGACCCCCGAAAAAATTTAAATTTTACAATTAGGTCCTAAAAGAACTTTGCGATTTACTCCCTGAAAATATTAAATCCTTCCTTTAAAAGCCCTTAGAATTTTTTAGGATTAAGTTTCGAAGACATTTTCATCATTGGAGTCCTTTGTTACATCCATAATATATCATCCCGAAATTGGGTGTCTACAATGAGGGAAATAAATACTTGGTGGCATTCTCTTGGGTGGCATAGTAATGCAGCTAGAAATGCTGCTACATTCTTTAACTTAATTATATTAAAAGCATTTATGAGCCTAGCTATTTTGCATTCTTTTGCCTGTTTGCATTCTTTATTTGTTATGCTTATGACGTGTCTTTATTTGACTGCTTCATATGCTTGTCTCATATAGAAATCCTTGCTTGCTTGCTTCCTAACCTGTGTTTGTTTTGTTATAACCTTGTTTTTGCTTGCTTATTGCCTTGTTTTTGCTTGAATTCTTGGTTGACGGAATGATGAATGCTTCCACATTATTTATGATTAGTTCTACCTGAGTTCACTTGTACTGCATTTTTTTAGGAGGCATTTCATTGCAGTCATTAAAATGTGGCCTTGTGTCTTAAATGGATTAAAATAAACAACTGAGTCTTAGCTAAGACATCCTCTTAATATATTTTTTACTTTATGGCTTCTGAAATTGAGCCTCATTCAATTTATGTGTTTTTGCAGGGATAAAGTTTTTGTTTTTGGATTTCTATTTTTGTAGGACCTGTAATGGTGTTGTTGGGTTAAATATATTTTTTGCATATATACACTGATCAGATCACTAAGAAGATGGACATTTTTTAGATAGACTTAGTGTTTTGCTACATGTAAATGAACATGTAAAGTTTAAGTTAGATTTCAAAACTATTACATGCAAATGTTGAAGTGTGATCATTTTAGCCCAAAATTAGTTATATATGTTATTTGAGCTCTATTATTTTGTAAATGATTTGTAATAGACCTTCCTAACATTTGGGGCTTCGGCTTAAAAGGTATATTTTATTTTATTTTAGTTTATTGGGCTCAATCAATTTTAGCCCACAGCCCATAATTTTATTCAATCGGCTTTATCTGGTATAACCTGATAATTTCGAGACTCCAACCCGTTGATTTTAATTCATTCTCGGTGTCAGTTCAGTGTCCATTTTATACCTTTAAAAACTACTCATTTTGTCTATATGTCCACATGACCCGACCTGATTTGATCTGTCCGATACACACCCCTACTTCTAATTGTTAGAAAACAAATGTAAATTATGGTTGTATTGAAGTGACAATTTTTTTTTTCTTGGTGGTAGGTGGATTTTTTTTGGCAAAAAAAAAAAAAAAAACATTTCCCTTCTTTTATTCTCCTTATTTTGCTTGTTCTTTATTAACAAATGCTCATCTGTAAACAAATTTTAGTTTTGACTAGTAGTGTCTAGATTTATAGATATAGATTTGTTGGTTGTGTTTTTATTTTTATTGAAAATAGAAACAATACCAATAGAGTCGTAAATTGATAAATAATAATGGTGATAATCATATAGTGATAAAATATTTGAAGAAAATAATTAGATTCTGTTCTGATTGGATTTTTTAAGTGCATCTATATAATGTATTGAAACAAAAAAAAAAAAAATTATTGGGTCCCTAATAGGATATGTCAATAGATTCACTTATTGTTATGATATTATATTATTTTGAAAGAAATATTCTTAGTAATTGTAATTTTTTAAAAGAAAAATAATATTATTGATTTAAATTAGTAATATATTGATAGAAATATAAATATAAATTTGCTAAAAATTATAAGGATGAAATAATGCCTACGCTAATGATATGATAAAACGACTTAAAATCCACAATTTTGATAATATTATAGTGATTAGAATACCTATGACTCTAGTTTTACAATATATTGATGACCATAATCTGATTTGTTATCTATGTCTAATTTAATATACTTTACTTATTTAAATTACCCACACACAAATAATAAAACCGCAACAATAGGACAGAAAATAAAATATCACAATAAAATGATAAAAAATCAAATGCCATAATAAAATGATGAAATCACGAAAAAAAACTTATATTTATATGAAATAATCACTTATTTAAAAAATAAATTAATAAAAAGATGTGTAAAGAGATAATTTCATATCAATAGTAATTAAAAAAATTACTCTTTTTTATTTAAAAAAGATTAGTTAGAAGAGTGAGAGAAAAAGAAGTATAGTTTGCATTTGTAAATGTTAATTTAAGTTAATTTGTACTTATCTAACCTTTTTAATGGTTGAATGAAAATGTAAATTATCATTTCTATTTATGAGCTAAAATCTCAATGGGCCCCCGCCATAATCTCAACAGGCACCCCGAAAAGACAGCTCACTTAGCTCAAGCTTATTGGCATCTATGGAGCCTGCCATCTCCCTATATTAACATCAAACCAAAATCTTATCCATGAAAGATTTCAGAAGCTTCTTTACTGCACATGCAGAACATTACCCATGAAAGATCTCGGAATCTTCTTTACGTTTATCTCACTAATTAAAAAACTAAAAAATTCCATTTGTTATATTTTGATATTTAAAATCTTCAACTAAATTAAAAATATATATATAAAAGTTAAGTATTAAAGTAATTAAGTTAAAAATTTAACAATATATATTTTTATATTTAAATATTTACTCTAAAATTTAATGTGTTAAATTCTTAAAAATCCTGATTTTTATTAAAAATATAATATTTATTATAGTTTTTTAGTGTTATTTTTTTAACTAAACACTATTGTACACATTTTAATACTAATCAAATTCTAAAAGTTTTATATAATATGAATTTTTTTAATTTCAAATCATTCAATTATTTTTTCTAAACTATTAAAAATTCTATTTTAAAAATTTTCTTAACTATTATACATACTCCTATAGTAATTTAAAAGTTTCAAAATAGAGTCTATTACATTTAAAAGTAATGGCAATAAAAATTAAAGGAAATAAAATTAATGTAAAATATTTTATTTTTAATTTACTTAGTTACCTTTTTCTGTTTAGAAAAATTCTTATTTTAAAATACATATGTTTTATTCAAAATAAAACATTTTAATTATACTACATAAAATACTACTCTTATTTTTTATTAGAAAATATGTCTTTTATTCTAACTAAAACACCCATCTTTTATTCAATTAAAAACTCAATTTTCTTTTTATTTAACGTAAGTAAAAATACATAATTTATCAATTATTTTTTATTTTCTATTTTATTTCTCCAATATATATATATATATATATATATATATATATATATATATATATATATATATATATATATATATATATATATAATTTATTGTTATAATAATTTTCTAAATTTTCTCATTTTTATTTAATTACTTTATAGTTTTAAATTTATTAAAATTATTTAATAATTATATTAAAGCAGCTTCTTTAGCTTGATAAGTCGATGGATGCTTCTAATATTAGCATGGTTCAGCCTATTAATAATGGCACAAATTTGTGTGTTTGGATTCCTGCTTTGGATGACACTCTTTCAGTAAAAAAAGTGTATAATCATGGAGAAGGAAAGGTGAATCACTTCCTTGACATTTATTTATATGAAAAGAGTTCTTGCCTCCATCGCATTCTTTAATATATTGGAGAGCCATTACTGGATATTTACCCATCGACAACAATTTACAGAGAAAAGGTATTTTCTTAGCCTCTTGATGTCCTCTTTACTAAAAGGACAATAATGTTATTGTTCACTTATTTATCAACTGCCCTTTTACTATTACTTTATTGCAATCGATTGCTATGCTGTTTGGTAAAAGCTTGGACACATCCACTAGTTTGCAAGATCTTCTTAGTTCAGCCATATGCCATCATTTCAGCACTCAAGTTACTCCATTTTAGTGTACTACAATTGTCAATTGTATTTGGGTGATTTGTAGATTGAGAAATGTAGCCACTTTTTACGATTATATTCCCAATATTCACATTGCTTTTCGACTGCTTTGGACTGCAATTAGAGCTATAGAGATTTTTTAGAATTTGGTAGTATGTTTAATTCAGTTGACAAGTTACGAATTTTTTTTCCCTTCTTGGTGTATATGGAATACAAGGCTTGCCTCTCGAATAAATAGAGTTTCTTGGAAGCCTCCTTGTAACTGGATGAAGGTGAACACATATGGCTTTGCCTTTGGCTCTCCAGGTGTTGCAAGTGTTGGAGGTGTTTTTCGAATAGCTGTTGGTTTGCATAAAGGTGCGTTTGCATTTAGAATTGCTTTTAGTCATGCATTTATAGTGGAGTTATGTGCAACTATATATGCTATTGAGATTGCTTAGGTTAGAGGGTGGCATTACTTATGGTTGAAGTGTGACTCCATGTTTGTGGTTCACTCTTTCCATAAAAAGGTAAGGAAGTTCCTTGGATTCTCATGCAAAGATGGCTTTAGTGTCTACATTTTTATCTCTCAAATGAAATTCAAGTTTCACATATATATAGAAAAGGTAATGTAGCTGCAGACTTGTTAATTAAGCATGGAGTTTCTATAAATTCTTTGATTTAATAGGACTTGATCCTTTCTTTTTGTAATTTATTTCAAATGACTTTTGTCAATAGCCTTGTTATATGTTTTATTAGTCTTTGCAAGGTTTGTTTCTTTACTCTGTAAACTTCGTAACTTTTATTTTTATTAATTACATTTTGGGCTTCAGAAGTATGATGCAAACGCTAAAAGGGTATCAACCTAGTCAAGATGCTCAGGTGCGTTTCCTGATTTCTTAACCCCAATATTTTAAATAATAATAATAACAATTTTAAAATGTGTATATTATTTAAAGTCCGTGCAACATGTGGATTCATGGCTAGTTAAACATAATAACTAGATATATAATAAATATTATACATGTAAATACTAATAATATGAAACCTATATTATAAATCATAAATTTAATTATCAAATATATTCAGAATAAATAAAAATTTTTCTAACAATATTTTGTTGCATATGACATAATAAAAATGAGTAATAAAATTCCTAGGAGTTCTGTTACCATCAATCATCAATTCCACCCCCTTTTACCCTTATGATGTTGGTAATTAACCATTTCTATTGGTTTTTTAAAAACAAAGAAACAAAAATTCTTCCATCTATGAACTTTTAACAAGTCATCATCTTGCAATCATTGACTCTATAAGCTAATTTATGGAAAATGCATACTAGTTTTCAAGCTAAACATGGCAATTAACAACAGTCTAGAATAGAAACGTAGGCAGTTTTAGTTGTGGAAGCTTTGCCTCACCACGTAACATGGAAACTACAATAGACATAGATGGCCTATCTACAGCTTTATCCTGTACGCAAGAAGTCCAATATTCATACATCTAGTTGCCTCTAATGAGGAAAATAAACCAACTAATGCTTCATCCACCATGCTTAGTCCCCCTGCTTTCACTCCATGTTTCCTATGCTTAAAATAATTTATACTAATAGATATGTGAATACAATAATATAAAAGAAGATCACTTAAAAGTAATGTGTACTTACATAAGCAAGAAGGCCAATATGGTTTTCATTATATTGGAAGTTATTAATCTTCTTACCATTAATAATTTCCAGTAGCAGAAACCCATAACTAAACATGTTAGATTTTTCAGATAATAGCCTGCTTATTAAATATTAGGAGACATGTAGCCTCTACAGTTGATAGGAGCATAGATTACATTAGAGCTTGAAGAATTTTTTTTTTAAAAAAAAGCTCAGTACAATATATATATATGGACAATGATACATGTCGTAGGTCACGGTTAATCTCTAGAAAATAACATGTTTAGTCCTTATAAAAAATAAAAAAATTTGACGTTCCATTTTTGCCCCTCAATATAGGGGGCTCATCAATTAGGGGGGGGATGCTTTGGGTTTTTCACCTCCCCTTTATATTATTGCTCCTATCACTAATAGCGACAAGAGACATTATATATATATATATATATATATATATATATGTTCCCACAACCCTTAGAGTATTTGCAAGATCGTGTGTGCCTTGGAAAATTCGTGCTAGTCTAAAATCTGATATCTTTAGATTCATCTTTTCATCCAATAGAATGTTGCTCGCCTTTAAATCCCTGTGTATAATCCTTAAAAGAGAGTTGCGATGGAGCTAAAGAATCCATGAGCAAATCCAACAATAATATTGAAGCTTTTATACCAATCAAGTTGTGCAATTTTTGTAGAATTTGTTATGACAAGATGGAATTGTAAACACCCAATTTCAGGATAATAAAATATGGATGCGATAAAGGACTCCAATGATGAAATATTATAAATAAGTCTTCAAAACTTGAAGTTTGAAACCTCAAAAGTTTGAATAGTCTTTAAAAAGAGTTTTATTATTTTTTAAGGATTTAATTGTAATACCTTTTAAGACCTAATTGAAAATTTTGATTTCTTTGAGGGGTTTTTTTATAATTAAAAGTAAAAAAAAGAAATCAGAATTATAGAATTTTGATCGAAATTATGTAATTTCGATCGGAATTACGTGTTTTCCGTCTGTTTTTTTATATTTTTACAGAAAATAAAAATATTTTTCTTGAGTTTTGATTGGTTAAAAATTATTTTTTAATTTATTTTTGGGATTTATCTAATTCTTTAGGAAATAAAGTCCTTTTCAAATTGAAACTCTTAGTACGTAAAACTTATTCTTGGTTTTTTCCCTATTAAAGGAGAGTTTAGGCTCCTAGAGCATGAGAACTCAACTCTCAATACTGAGCATTCTTTTCAACAAAAAAAAAATCTTGGTCATTTATTCATTTGGAGATTTTTGAGAAAAAGAATAACAAGTTTTGAAGGCCTACTAAAAAAATAATGGTGATCTTACTAGTCTAAGGAACAATTCATTCACAAGCATCCATAAGCATTATCTTTTCTTTACCTTCTTTTATTTTTTTCTTCTTTTATTATTATTTTGATTTTATTGAATATCAATTTTATTTAATTTTTATTCTCTAATAGTTGTTTTATCCTTTTGTGATGGTAATTATGGGGGGAATTCTGTGATGATCATACTTGGAGAACCAAATCCATAAGAGATCCATGGAATGCCATGGATAGAACCTTGTAGCTAAATGTAGTTTTTGGGTTTTTTTTTATTTAATTGTCTTATTTTTATTTATTTTTTGGATTGTATTAATTATTTTTTATTTTTCTCAATAGTTCATTGTAATAGCTCCAATAATGGGAATAATAAAATTTGGTGTGTATACTTGTGTGTTTTATTTTAATTAATTGGTTAGTAAAATTAGGGTTTTCAATTGGGTAATTAATTAAAATTAATGGCTATAGAAATCATTAGGTTGTTTAATTAAAATTGAATTAGATTTAAGTTGGTAAAATTAGTTTGCTTGATTGATTATTTTATTTTATTGTTTATGGTCACTTTAATTAAATTTGGATTTTTAGAAGTTAAATTAATTGTTTGATCTTTTATTTGTTTTTTTTATATTTTTTTTTAATTATTTTTGGGTTTGTTTGCTTATGTTTATGTGTTTTGGGCCCTAGACCCACATTAGGCCTTAATCCATTTAAATTTAGGTTTTTTAGGTTTAATTAATGAAAATGCATCTTTATATCCATAATTAATTAGAAATTAGGATAGAGATAACTTAGGCCCGCTTAGTTAATTAGACATAGACCCACCTAATTTAATTTAATTAATTTAGACTTAGCTCATTTAATTGAAGCCTCTTTCATTATTTGTAGATTTAAGATCATTCTAGAGTTAAAACATATAAAATTAGGCCCATTAATTTAAATTCATCATAATTTGTAGATCTAGGCTTATAATTTGTAGATCTAGGCCTATTTTTAGAATTAAAATAAATAAACTTAGGATCATTTGATTAAAATTAAATAGGAATTAGGCCCATTAGTCTTTAGACTCACTTGTAAATTAAAATATGTAGATTTAGCTTATTTAATTAAAATCAATATAGATTAGACTAACTTAGGGATTGTGATGAATGCATTGTTTACTTGTATATTTCATGACTAATTTGCCTGAAGTTGATTGTTTTAATAAGGGTTTATATAAAATTGCATGTAAATAGAGGGTAAGATAGTAATTCATAAAGTAATTCTAAAAGAACACGAGATTGAAAGAAGTTAGTATTCCGTACCCAAAATCTTCTAGTTGTGGTGTTGGCTTTCTTTTAGAGAATCAAGTACCACCATTTTCTATTTGTCCCAGTTATTACCCTAGGTGGCAGTTCTTCATCTCCACACCATGTCTTTATGACAGTGGTTAGTGTGTTGTCTAGAGCCCTGAGCTCAAACAGTGTCGCGGTTGCTAAAATATTGGGCATGCACTAAACCTCGCCATTTATAGGAATTGTTATAAGATTTTGTGCCTATCAGAGTAGCACTAAAATATAGTGTAAGGCATATGCAAGCATTTTGATACTGATCGAGGCTGTGAGGTTATATTTTGAAACCCACTTAGAAATCAAATATCTTGAAAAAAATAAAAACTTTAGAACAGAACTAAAGCAGCATAAGAGGAAGGCTAAAAAAAAACCAACCAAATAGGAAACTGTCCAAGCTTCTATTGGGCATGAACTCAAAAAATAAGTATCTTTTCTTCTCTTTCAATGCAACAACCAAGAAGCTTAACAAGATTTCTGTGTTGGAGCTTGGATATCAATATGATTTCATTCTTGAACTCTTATACTCCTTGTCCAGAGCTACTTGAAAGTCTTTTGATCACTACATCCTTACCATCATATAGTTCTCCCTATACATAGCCAAAATTTAACATTATGCCTTAGTTTTTGGTTGATAAAAAAATGAAGCAAAGTTATTTTTTGGATCAGTTACCTTATAAAGTGGACCATATCCTCCTTACCCAAGTTTCTTTATTGAACTAAAACTGTTAGTTACAACAACGACGTTGTCGAAGTCATACATAGGCAGTTCTAATGGTTCTTGCTCTTCTAAATGTTTTCTACAAGGATGCTGTTCAGAAATTTTCTTTGTACTTGTGTCAAATTAATTTATTTTATATTTCCTAAATCTTAAGGTTTAACAAATAGGTGAATTAATGAGCTAAAGACTCTAACAACATCATCAATAATATGCGTGTAAAATCAACTTTAAATAAAAGCTTTAGCTATTTCTATTTTAACAGGTGTAGATATAAACATAAAAAGAAGCACGTAGTAAATTGAAAGAGCATAATCTCATTACTAGTAAAGAGTTTTGTGTTGAGGTGAGCTCGAGAAAGTCAAAGATTTGGTTGTATATATTATGAATTAAATCTTTGTATACAATTAGGAATGATATCTTAAATTTATTTTAGGATGTAATTCTATTCCTAATTAGAATGTAATTAGGTTTTCTATATGTATATATAAGGGATGATAAGAACACTTTAAGTCAAGATGATGAAGTCACTTTTAAGTTGTGTCATGATGAGCAAAAATTAATTACAAAGGAAATTGAAGAAGTCTCAAAGTGCAAGAATCAATCTATAAACATTAAGGATGATGAGGTTCAAAGTCACTCAACTTAATTTAATAATGAGGTGGATGAGAAAAATATAACAATTCTTGAAGTTATATGGGATGAAGATGAGCCATTTTTAAGTGACAATACATATGTTCTATAACATATTAATGTCGTATATGAGGGATCCATGAAAAGTGTTGGATTGTTTGAGAACCCACATGAAATACCTTTTATTCTTCAAGTAGTTATAGAACTAAAAATTTGGCATGTGGAGTCCGCACTTTATTATCTGGCCATAAGGGAGTTTAACAAAAGAAAGAACAGGAAGATGCTTCCAAGAACACTTCCTTACGTTCGATTGCATCACTGATATTACATAATTAGGGGTCAAGCTAATGACCTTAAATTAGCATTATTAGGAGGCAACCCAAAATTATTTTATTTAAATTTGTTGTTTATTTATTTTTGTTTGCATAAATTTTTTTTCTTTTAGTTCTAATATTATTATTCATTTTTTTGTGTTTAAATTTATTTATTTACTTTTTTTTTTTTTGTAGTTTTTGAAGTTGCCATAGAAAATTTAAAGGCACTGAAATTAGTTTTGGTTCATCAATCATGCAGAGAGGGCAAAATCGAAACAAAAGTTGACTTTTTATAAGGAGTACGCCTAAAGGCACAACCATGTTTCAGACCGCACCTAGGTACGTACATCTTTTTGATATTTATACAATGTATCACATGGCGTACACATGGTTGTGTGCTCAACTGTGCTTAATTTTACATATTTACACTATCTCACATGGTCCATGACACGGCCGTATCAATAGCCGTGCTCTTTAATTGCATGAACACGGTCGTGAACACGACCAAAGCATGGCCGTTTGCTATTCTTAAAAAAAAATTTGAAAACTTTTGCATTTGTTGCATTTATTGGGCCAATATCATTTGTTTTTTTATTTATTTTTTATTTTTTTCTTTCTAATTATATATATATATATTTCATTTTTTTCTTTTTATTTATTTTTTATGGTATTTTCATTTTTTTTCTCAAGTATTATTTTTATGATTATTAATGTGCATTGATCAATTTTATTTAGGGATTGCATTCATTTGATTAAAATTCAAATTTTGGACATAATTTTTCAATCTATACATTGACATGCAATTTCTATTTTTACTTTATATAGTTTGCTCATAATTTTCATGAATTTATGCTTAATTTAGTTGTATGTTTATTTATTTATTTTTGTTTTTTATTTTTCTTTTATTTTTAATTTTGTCTAGGTGATGCTCTTATCTTTTGATCTCTCATTTGCTTATCAATTTCTCACCACCATAAGGCGGAGAGTAAAGCATCACTCTAGGGGAGTATTAGTTTTAATTTATTTCTTTTCTTTAATTCCTTTATAATTTATTTTATGTTATTTTTGTTTGTTCTTTATTCTTGTTTGGTCCTCTCACATTGGGGACAATGTGAAATTTATGTGTGTGTGTGTGTGTGTGTGGGGGGTGGGGGGGGGGGGGGGGGGGAGGTTGGAGGAGTTATATTTGTATGTATTTCACATTTAGTTAAATTTTATTTTTATACTTTTATCTTTTATGTTACTTTAATTTTATTTTTTTTTTAGAATTATATTTGCTTTTGTATGTTAGCATATACATATTTAAATTTTTGGACCCTATCCTTATGATGAGTACAACACATTGAAATGTGATTTTCTTGTAAATGTTTCATAATCTTTTATTAATGCTTAATTTGTGATTTTTAAGTTAGGTTGATGATTTGTGGTTAAGGACTTTTGAAAATTTAATGAACTTAATGTTTACTTGCTTTTGAGTAATTGAATTTTGTGAGTTGATAGTTAAGAAAAATACTTGTAAGTGATACTCAATTTTTGATTTTTTGTTGATATTTGAGTCTAGCATATGAAATGGTACCTTCATAAAAAAATATCTCTTTTAATAAGGATATATCCCAAATCTATTCTAATGCTCTAAATAGAGTAAGAGTATCCAAAGAACCCACTTATAGGTATCCACACTTAGTAGTACAGGAATGACGGGGGATTACTAGGAGTAAAAAGGTTGGTTAGAGAGAATAAAAAATGCAAGATGGAGCATAAAACGCACTCGCTTGAAAAAAAGAAAAAAAATAATGGTGTGACTATCTTTTATATGTTAGAATTTAAGGGTTGTAAGGGTTGAGTGAGTAGTATCACTTACTTTTGTTTTTGTTGATTGTTAGCTTATATATTTTCTAAAATTCAATGGTTAAGTTTGCTCTTCACTTGGTAAAACTAACATCTTTGACCTTGAGTTATCAATTTAATTTTGAGTTATAATTTTTGTATTAACTAGAGATTGTAAAGGATGGATAAGTTAAAATTTATCAATGTGCTAAATTTGTTATGATGATAGGTGTTCTTATGCGTTTACTTGAGGACAACCAAAGGTTTAAGTGTGGGGGAATTTGTTAGTGTCAATTATTGCATAGTCTTTCTATTAAATTTCCATAGGATTTATTAGTATTTCATTATATTTTATTTAGTTTACTAGCTTGCTTTTACTTCCTTTTGAGTTTCGTAGTTAATTTATGCATTTTTGGTATGTTTTTGTAGGAATTTTATTTTCCTAAAGAGTTTGGGATTCAAGCCTATAATTAAGGAGCTATTTTATGGAGTTATTTTCCTAATTGGATGAGGTTTTGAAGGAGAAAAATTACTGTTTTGATCTTTGGACGAATTTAAGGTATTTTTCTCTATAAATATAGAATTTTGGCTCTAAGTTAAAAAAAAAGGGAGCCAAGTTAAAAGAGCCATTTTAGGATTGAAGAGCTCAACAAGGATTGAAGATTGAAGTGCACTTAAACGAGTTTTATTTATTCTTCTTCTTCATCATTCTCTTGATATTTATTTTATGTTTGTAATTCTTTTTAAATCCATGTTTGGGTAAACTTTATTTTAGGGTTTAGGTTAGGAGTAGCTATTCGATTATGTGATTGAACAGAAGTTTTATTAATTTGGTTTTCAGTTTATTTTATGAGTTGCTCTTTATGTCTTGTATTCAATTAAGGGCCTAATTGATTGCATGTTTATGGGTAGATTCACTAATGAGAGTTAGAAGAATTTATTAGCTTTAGACTCATAGGACTTAGACTACTCGACCACAAGAGTAGGCGATCTTTTCGAGGAACCATGACAGTAGGCAGAGGTCTACAGTGGTAAACCAATAATGGTTAAGGAACTTAATGAGTTTTGATTAACTTCTTAATCATGAGAGTAGGTTAAACTTTAATCTTAACATGCTTAATTGAACTTGAGAGAGTTTTTAGGTATTTTAGAACAATTATCCTTAATTGAAATTAATGTCTTTTGTTTGTTAATGTGTTCATGATCATATCGAAATAGTGAAACTAAACCTAGGCTCTAAGCTTTTAATTATTTGAATTTAATTAGTTTCAATTACTTTTATTTGACTTGCTAGCTAAGAAAATATGTAAAAATATTAGTACTCAATATACAATCCTTATGGGAATGATAACTCTTTATACTACAATTCATGATCTATGCGCTTGTGGGTTTTAAACGTAACACCACCCATGTTTCTTCCATAACTTAATTCTACTCACGTTACACACCTTCCTATCAAGTTTCTTTTCCTCCGTTCTTCATTTGATTTTGGCATAAACCCTTTCATGCATCTACAAGTTAGAGTTGGCTAATATCTTTGGCAAACCCTAAAAGGTCCATATGCTCTTGTAATAGCCCAATATGTGAATGGAGTTAGAAATGCAAATGATGGGCTTGATTATTAGTAGAAGAATGATTAGAGTAGAAGAATGGTGTTAATTAGTGTTAAAAGAAAGTTTTACTTGTCGTTTTGTATTAGTGTGTCATTTGTTGTGTCATTTATCCTTTTCTTATTTCTGATATTCTAGTTGGATCAAGTAGTGGAGAATTTCTAGAAGGATTCTGTTATAGCTTGAGTTTATAAATATTATTATCGTTGTATTGGGAGATATTTTTAGAATTCATACAAATACCTGCTATTCTTTCTATTCTCTCCCTTCTCTATTCTTGACCCTTTTGTTACTGTTATGTAACAAACGAAATTAGAGCTATCTGACCTTGAAGAAACCATAGCTGACCTTGTAAAGATGGCTAAGAAAAAGCATAGGTGACTCTAGCTCAACAGTCGCAAGGTCTGGAGGAACAAGTGCAGATCTTAGATCAATGAAGTATGGAGTTTATGAAAGAGGTGTATAGCCATCTAGATCTATATACAAAACATCTCCAAGAGAATCACAATTCTTAATTTAATATGCAAAGTAAATTGGATAAATTGATGGCCATGATGAAGACTTTGACTGTTACCCTTTAACTTGCACCATCTCTATGGAAGGTGGTAGAGTCCTAACCATCTTCTTTTGATCAGAAAGTTGTTGACGACTTAAGAAACATTGGTAAAGGGATCTTACCCATGCCCACTCTCTCTTTTAACAAACTAATAGAGCTAGTTGAATCCAGCTCCTTGTTTACTAGTAATAGTCAAGGATTTAAACATAAGGTACCTAAACTTGAGCTTTTCACTTTGGAGGGTACTAACCCTAAAACTTGGGTATGGAAATGTCAAAAATATTTTCAATTATATGGCGTATAGGAGGACCACAAAATGGATCTGGCCATTTTATATTTAGGGGAAAAGATAAATATATGGTACTAAGGTTGGCAGATGGTACAGAAGAGTAAAGATTGGGAAAAGTTTATAGAAGCAGTATGTCAGAGGTTTAGTGAGCTATTCTTGTCTGATGTGGTAGAAGAATTCAATAAGCTAAAACATAAAGGAATAGTGGAGGAGTATCAAGAGAGATTTGAGGAGATGAGGTCCTTTATGCTCAAATACCACCTAAAGTTGGATGAGTGATACTTTGTATCTAGTTTCATCAGTGGTCTTAGTAGAGAGTTGAGGCCAATGGTGAAAATATTCAGACCTTCAAACCTTTAACAAGCCTATAAGCAAGCTCACTTATGAGAAGAATCTATAAATGTCATGTTCAAGAAACAAAATTCTTAGTCAAAACACCTAACTCTTTTTCCACTAGTGCTCAACCATCTATATTTCCCTTCAAACCTCAAACCTCAAGCCACATTTACCGCCTCATTCTAAAATAGAACCAATTATCTTAAACCTAAAAATAAATCAGACACTAACCTAAAACCCAAACTAGACACTATAACCTATGATCAACAAAAAACTCAAAATAACCTGATTGAGCAGCGAAGGAATTTGGGATAATGCTTTAGGTGTGGGGATCGATACTTTGCTAGGCATGTTTGTAAAAATAAGCAGTTAAATGCTATGGCAGGCTGGGAAGAGGAGGCAGAGAATTAGGAGGAAGGGGTAAATGAAGTAGAGGTTGAGGAATCTGATGATGAAGAGATTTCTTTGTGTGCCATTGAAGGTGGTACAAATGCAAATAAATTAAAGATAAAGGAAAAGTCAATGGTAAGTAGATCATCATACTCATCGATACTGACAGTACCCACAGTTTTATAGATATTGACATGGTTATTAGTGTAGGATGTGTTATAACTAAAAATGAGGAACTAGTGGTTAAGGTGGCTAATGGTGAACACATGATTAGTTGTTCATCGTGTGTTGGATTAAGATGGAGTATGCAAGGGTATGCATTTGAATATGATATAAGAGCACTATCACTTGGGGTTTATGACATAGTGCTTGGAGTGAACTGGATGAAATGTGATTGCCTTATTACTTTCAATTTTCTACAGATGAAGCTTTCCTTTAATAGAGATGGTGAAACTATAGCATTGACTGGAATCATTGAGGTGGGGAAGTTGACAATGATGACCGATAAGAATCTACGAAATTTTTTAAAAAGGAAATGGATTCATAACACATCTTAACTAAACTCTGTGATATGCACCAACATGGGATGACCATTGAATGAAGGGTGTATAATGACAAACTCCACTCTTGTTGCTGGTATGCCGAAAGCATTGGCCCTATTATTGCAGAAGTGTCAAACAGTGTTTGGCGATCCCAAGACTTTGCCACCTGAAAGGAGTCATGATCATGCAATTGTATTGAAAGAGGGAGCTCAACCAGTCAACATTAGGCCTTATAGGTATCCTCATTTTCAGAAATCAAAATTAAGAAACAAGTAAAGGAGATGCTCACAAATTCTACTATACAAGCTAGCAGTAGTCCTTTTGCTTCACCAGTTTTTTTAGTGAAGAAAAAGGATGGATCCTGGAGATTCTGTGTTGACTATAGGCAATTGAATGCCTTAATGGTAAAAAATAAATTTCCCATTCCTATTATAAATGATTTATTGGATGAGCTTCATGGGGCATCTTATTTTTCTAAGTTGGATTTGAAGGCAGGGTACCGTCAAATCAGAGTGAAGAAGGAAGACACTCCTAAAATTGCTTTTAAGACACATCATGGTCATCATGAATTTAAAGTCATACCCTTTGGGTTGGCCAATACCCTAGCTACTTTTCAAGCCCTCATGAATTACATCTTTGAGCCACATTTGAGAAATTTTATTTTGGTCTTCTTTGAAAATATCTTAGTGTATAGTCTCACAGTTGAATCACACCTAGCACATCTGGAAATTATTCTCAAATCGCTACAACAACACTAACTTTATGCTAAGGTCTCTAAATATTCCTTTGCTTAACGCCAAATTGAGTACTTGGGGCATATTCTATCAGCTGAAGGAGTGAGTACTGACCCTAGTAAGATTGAGGCAATGCAAAATTGGCCAGTGCCTACCTCAATCAAGTCATTGAGAGGATTTTGGTCTCATTGGCTATTATAGAAAATTTGTTAGAAGTTATGGTTAATCAGCAGGCCACTTACTTAATTGCTTAAGAAGAATGGTTTTTATTGGAATGAAGTTGCAGAGAATGCCTTTCAATAACTCAAGAAAGCCATGGTAATTGCTCCAGTCTTATCTCTTCTCGATTTTAATTAGTCCTTCATCTTAGAAGTAGACACTAGAGTCAAGGGTGTTGGAGTAGTACTTATGCAGCAATAGAGGGCAATTATTTTCATTAGTAAGGCATTAAATAAGAAGAACCAGGAACTTTCTATCTATGAAAAAGAGCTGCTGGCAATTCTCTTTGCGGTGCATAAATGGAGGCATTATTTAGAAAATGCCTATTTTATTATCAAAGTATCAAACATTTGTTACAATAAAAGAGTTCATACCATGGTTTAACAGAAAGTGTTAGTAAAAATAATGGGGCTGGATTACAACATTTCCTACAAGAGAGGCATAGAGAATAAAGTGGCAGATGCTCTATCTAGAAGGGGGTGGTCTCACTAAGAGCAAGCCAATTGTTATGCACTAGTTTCTACTGTGGTACCTGGGTGGTACCTGGGTGCTCCAGTCTTATCTCTTCTCGATTTTAATTAGTCCTTCATCTTAGAAGTAGACACTAGAGTCAAGGGTGTTGGAGTAGTACTTATGCAGCAATAGAGGGCAATTATTTTCATTAGTAAGGCATTAAATAAGAAGAACCAGGAACTTTCTATCTATGAAAAAGAGCTGCTGGCAATTCTCTTTGCGGTGCATAAATGGAGGCATTATTTAGAAAATGCCTATTTTATTATCAAAGTATCAAACATTTGTTACAATAAAAGAGTTCATACCATGGTTTAACAGAAAGTGTTAGTAAAAATAATGGGGCTGGATTACAACATTTCCTACAAGAGAGGCATAGAGAATAAAGTGGCAGATGCTCTATCTAGAAGGGGGTGGTCTCACTAAGAGCAAGCCAATTGTTATGCACTAGTTTCTACTGTGGTACCTGGGTGGATACAGGAGATGATCAATAGTTATATAGGAGATCCCATGGCTTTTGAATTGATTTAAGCATTGACAGTGGACTTTAAAGCTAAGGACCATTATCTTATTCTCAGGGCATATTAAGGTACATGGGTAGAATTTATATGGGAAATCAGTTGGAGTTAAAGCAAAAAGTGATTGAAGCCTCACATGGTTCTTCATTGTGTGGGCATTCAGGCATGATTGGTACTTACAACAAGGTGAAATCTCATTTCTTTTGACCGAGAATGAAGAAGGATATTTATCAATGAGTCTTTCTTTGTGATGTTTGTCAGAGGTGTAAAGGTGAGAATGTACCTTATCCAGGGTTACTATAGCCATTACTTATTCCAGATCAGGCTTGGTAATCCATTTCCATGGATTTTATCCAGCAATTACCCATATCTAATGGGAAAGACACTATATTGGTGGTGGTTGATAAGCTGACTAAGTATGCTCATTTTCTTTCATCCTTTTATAGCTCAAAAAGTGTTACTCATTTTTCTCAATCAGGTGTATAAACTACATGGACTTCTAAAGAATATTGTCTCTGATAGAGATAGGGTGTTTACAAGTGTATTTTGGTAGGAACTCTTTAAGGCATTGGGAGTGAAGTTGAATCTAAGACTGCTTATCACTCTTAATTCGATGGGTAGACTGAAAGGGTTAATAGGTGTTTGGAGAATTATTTACGGTGTATGAGTTTTCAGAAACCCAAGGCTAGAGTCAGTGAATAGCATTGGAAGAGTGGTGGTATAATACCAACTACCATAGTAGCATTAAGATGACCCCTTATCAAGCCTTGTATGGAGTCATACCTGAGCGGCTACCTATTGTAACCAATTTCAAGACTCCAGTATTTGCAGTTGAAGAACTTCTTATTTAGAGGCAACATATGGTTCAAATGTTGAAAGATCAGTTAGTGCATGCCCAAAATTGAGTTAAACAATTAGTTAATGAGCATAAGAGTGATAGAGAGTTCAATGTGGGCGATACGGTCTTCCTGAAGCTTCAGCCTTATAGACAGCAATCATTAGTGGAAAGGTTAAGTCTCAAGTTGTCGGCTCAGTACTATAGGCCTTATAAAATCTTGGCTAGAGTGGGAGCTGTAGCATATAAACTCGAATTACCTCCTGCCTCAATAGTGCATCTTATCTTCCATGTCTCCCTATTGAAGAAACACATTGGCTCAGTTAGGCAATTACTACTAATATGCCACCAACTCACAGTTGTGGTGTGTTTAAATTGAAACCGGTTGCAATTCTATAGAATAGGCAAATTAAGAGGAAGAACCATCGAGTCCAGCAAGTTTTGGTTCATTAGTCTAATTGTACTCCTACTAATGCTACTTAGGAAGATTTAAACTTTTTGAAGTCCTAATTTCCTCAATTCTTCCTTGAGGACAAGGAAACTGATAGAGGGGAGGGTATTGTTATAGCCCAAGATGTGAATGGAGCTGGAAATGCTAATGATGGGCCTAGTTATTAGTAGAAGAATGATTGCAGTAAAAGAATGGTGTTAACTAGTGACAGAAGAAAGTTGTTACTTGTCATTTTGTATTAGTCTATCAATTGTTGTGTCATTTGTCCTTTTCTTATTTTTGTTATTCCAACTAGATTAAGCAGTGGAGAGTTCTAGAAGGATTCCATTATAGCTTTAGTCTATGATATTACAATCATTGTATTAGGAGATATTTTTGGAATTCATACAAATACATATTATTCTCTCTCTTCTCTATTCTTTACCCTTTTGTTACTATTATGTAACAGCTCCATAAACTTCACATGGTGTAATAGGTGCCTCCCATCTAGCATATCAGCCCCTGACTGGAACCCAACACAAAAACCTTAAGACTCCAGTTGATGAAAGAGTAAACATTGAGTAACTACAGTTCCTGAGCACACTAACATCAAGGAAACCAGTTTCAGGCTGAATACCATCAATGAGTGTTACTCCACTATGATAATCGGTATTCATTTCTAGTACCCCAATGAACTTAGTTTTATCCCATTGCCCACTTCTCTAATGAGACCTTTGACCCTTTCCAAACAAAGGCATGTAACAGTGTCTCCATTGATAAACCAACAGTAAAATCCCCAGGAGAAGGATCATATTCACTTTTCCATGAATTTACTATATGTTTTTGTCCACTTGTAAAAATGAAGGCCAACCACGTACCTGGTAAGAGCGTATGTGCTGGATGCTTGGAATTATCCCATAGATTTGCACTTGTTATACTATCCCTAAAAACTAGACTACCATCATCTAAAAGTACAGAAATTAAACTATTGGATGAGCTAGAAATATTGGTAGACCAGATAGTGGTCTACCGCTCATTCGCAAGCCTCAAATTTCCATCTTTGCTGATTGTTAAAGTTGCTAAGGAGTTTGTAACAGGCCTCTCTCTATTGACCACCCAAATAACAGTCAGAGGAGTAATCTTTTTAAACCAAATTCCCAGATATTGATTATGGGAATTGTTAGGAGTAAAGAATCCCAGCTAAAAAATTTGGCTAAAAGCATTGAGAGTTTACTTAGGCGTGAGTGGTGTTAATGAAGTTATGTTGTAAATTATAGAGCAATAAGCTAATGAGAAGAACAAATTGAACAACAAGAACCACAAAAATGCAACTTTCACACTATAGAAATGTCACATCCTTACCATCCTGTAGCTTTCCCTATTCACAACCAAAATTTAATACTATGCTTAAGTTTTCATTTGAAAAAAGGAGAATTGAGAGTTTGCTTAGGCATGAGTGGTGTTGATAAAGTTATGTTGTAAATTACAGAGCAATAAGCTAATGAGAAGAACGAATTAAACAAAAAGAACCACAAAAATGCTACTTTCACACTACAAAAATGTCACATCCTTACCATCCTATAGCTTTCCCTACTCACAGCCAAAATTTAACACCATGCCTAAGTTTTTGGTTGACAGAAAAAAAATCGAAGCGAAGTTGTTTTTTCCCTTGTATCGGTTACCTTATAAAATGGACCATATCCTCCTTGCCCAAGTTGCTTTGCTAAACCAAACTATCAGTTGCAGTTGCAAGTAGGATGTTGTTGAAGTCATAAATAGGTAGTTCTAACAGCTCTTGCTCTTCTAAATGTTTTCTGCACGGTTGCTGCTTGGAATTTTTCTTCTTATCTATGTCAAATCAATTGATTTTATGTTTCCTGAATCTTAAGGTTTAAACAAATAACTGAATCAATGAGCTAAAGACTCCGACAATATCATCAATAATAAGCGTGTAAAATCAACTTTAAACAAATGAAGTTTTATTTGTTAATCAGAGTAAAATTGTATATGCTGTTTCTAATTATAACAAGTGTGCAGTTATAAACATAAACATAATGCCGTAGTGGAAGCCTAGGTTAAAAGGGATAAATATTGCAAGTTGTTGAATTGCGCATGATTGATTGTCTAGCAATTTTTTATAATCTATTGATTTACGCACAAATGTCAGGAAATAGGAATCCAAGAATTCGTTAATTCACAAAAATATCGAATTTGAAAAAAATAATAATTCTAAATAATCAATTCAACAAAAATTATCACAAAACAACTCAAAAAGACAAATAAATAGTGTTTAGAAAAAGAACTCTAAAACAAAAAAGGGAAAAAATTAAAAAATAAAAAAATAAAAAGGTATAAACTTTAAATTGAATTTTAAGGCCCTAAACGATAGACTTTAGACTTGAAGTTGGACTGCTAAAAAGAAATTGTATAACACTTATTATGGAGCTCTGAATTAGTTTTAATTTGATATATTATGGACTCCGTAATTCAATTGAGGCCACAAGTTAAGTCCACTTACAGCTCAGGTGCTCGTACTCTTTTGTCAAATCCATCAATAAATACATGCAATTTAGTCCACATAAATTGAAAGAACGCAATCTCATTACTAGCAGAGAGTTTCGCCCCTCTTGGAATGATCTTTTAGTGAGCTCTCCACCTGTACAGGTGTCAAGATGATAAAATTCGATATAGCTGTGAGGCTGTCTTTCAGTGTTATTGGCTTCTTGTTATCTGAAGAATTGAAATGAGAACAAACAAACAGGTTAATCATAAAAAGAATTAAAATCATAATAGTACGCATTGGAACTGACTAGCAGCTAGTAGCAATATTGTCACCTAATTCTGAAACCGCAAGGAGAAGGACAAGATCTTCTCCGCCAGAGGAAAGCTCTAGCATATCTATATGATCACTGATCCAACCAGACATCCGATTCCAGTTGCATAAGCATAAGCGATGCAAGATCAGCTGTTCAGGCACCACTGACGGCATTCAGCATCGCTGACCTCCGCATATATAGAAAAATCAGGAAGTTTCAGCCCGCCTATCTTCAAAAATCCATCAATATTCTTCCCTTTCTGCTGTGGTGCTGTTGTAGTTGTGGAATTTATCTCACAACTCAAATTGGTTCGCCTTATGCAACCTTCAGTCCAGTTTCCCTTTCTCCATTTCTCTGGTGTCTTCGGCACAAAGCCGTGCAAACATAGACAAGTTAAAGGTTCAGATCTTGTGCAGACGCCAAAAGGCCCGCACGCTCCATAGATATCACATTCACTCTCGGGTGCTTTCCATGTTGAATACCATCCTTTGCCCTTCTCAAAACGCGTAAACTTAACTTCTCCTGTTGATGACATGACCATATTTGAGAAAAGGTAACCGTCAATTTCTCTAATAGTAACATATGTTGTTCCCTGCTTTGTATCATCTAGGAGCATAAACATACTTAGATATGTTTCATCCAAATCTGGAATCCCAATAAACTTGGTTTTATTCCACTGCCCACTTCTCCAATACGGTGCTGATCCCTTCCAAATGATGGCTTGAGGTGGTGACTCTTCTCTGATGCCAACAACAAAATTTCTAGGTGAAGGATCATTCTTACTTTTCCAGGAAGTCAACTTAAGTCTTTCTCCAGTATTGTTGTTAGATGCTATCCATGTGCCTGGTAAGATAGTATCCGAAGGATGATAGGAGCTCTCCCATAAATGTCCTTCCGATGCACTGTCTATCAAAATGGCGTCTCCGTTGCTTAGGAGCATGGCGACAGAATTATTTGACAGAACATGATCAATGCCAGTTGAACAGATAATGTCCTGTTTCCCATCCCCAAGCTTCAGGTCTCCATCTGTGCCAATGTGTAGACTTGCAGGGGAATTCATAATTTGCTTCTCTCTGTTTGCTACCCAAACAACTTTCAGAGGATAAACATTCTTGTACCTCATTCCCACATACTCATGATTGTTATAATTTAGAGTAAAGAAACCCAACTCGAAAACTTGATCAGGTGAGGTAAGTGTTTGATCTTGTAACAGTGGTTTGGACGAGGTGATGTTAGAAACAATTGCAGTCCAATTGTGTAAAAAAAAAACTAAAGCAGAAAATTCACACTTCTCTTCTTTCTACTCATTTTTTTTTCAGTTTGTATACCACAAGACAATAACTTTTGATCATCTCCTGAACATAAAGCCTCGGTCTTCTTAGTCTAGGTCAGTCGAGGGCGGGCGTGACATTGGGAAATTGTTTCTTTGGACCCTGGATTTATTATCTCATTTGTATAAGAATTTTTCCCAAAAAAAAAAAAAATTATTACTATCTTTTCAAGCGAAATAGAAAAAATACAAATAAAGTAAATATAAGGGGAATGAAATGTCCACCACAAGGTCACGAAACTTGGTCATTTTGATCAATATCGCTGCTTTAAATGTTTGAATTGATTGTGACAAAAGCCATGACTGCTTCAAACTCAAAAAGATGACTCATATATATATAACTAAGTGCTTGACATGTGAACAAAATCATATTTAAATTCTTAATAGTAAATAAACTATTAAATATATACTCTGATATTATTATTATTATTATTATTATTATTAAATAAAAGTTTAAAAATAATAAAAATATATTTTATTTATATAACAATTTGATATTAACTTAATATAGTTATATTCATTACAATTTTGATAAATTATTTATTTAAATAATTACATGATACTCAATATTTTTATAATTAATATTTTTCTCAACTCTTCAACTAATTTTATATTCAAAGGTTTAGAAGTTAAACTTCAGCCTTCAGAAGTCCCTAAATCGATGACAATCATTCATTCTCCTGTCCAGAAGTCTTGATCATGGCTATGTTTTATTTTTACTAGAGGGTTCAATTTTAAATTTTCCCTGCAACACCTATATGAACTAAATAAAAAAAAACTGCAGTGCCTATCTGCCTGACGCAACCCAATTTGTACCCTGCTTTTCTATATATATGTTTGTTATCTGGTCAACTCTCATTGGCTATATTCACTTCTTTGACTATTTATTTTTATTTCCTTTTTGAGTGTCCGGCTACTGTACTCTTTCATTTTTGACTATTTACTAATTTTTCCATGGCATAATACACTAATACACATCTCTGTTAAATAGGATTTGTTTATCAAAATTTCACATTCAATATGTCAATCGAACTTATATAGCCTAGAAATTCAAAGTACATTAGTCATATTATGATCTGTTAAGACTATGGCATCCCCTGATTGGTTTTTGGCTTTAGTTGCTATTATACCTGTTTTCATGTGAGGAAATGCTACTGTTAATTTTTTTCTTTCCTTTTGGGATGTTAAAATTGGAATTGGGACAATTCGCAAATTGAATTTATAATTTGTAAAGTTAGAAGTGTTTTGGACAGAAAATTGTCAGGCTTGTATTTTGTTTTCATTTACATGCTTCACTCTAATTATTTAGATGGTGTGGATGTATGGTCCTGTAGAGTGACTTTGTATGTTATGCTAGAGGGAGCATACCCAATCGAAGATCAAGAGGACACTAAGAATTTTAGGGAAACAATCAATGTATTTGTTGGACAATGAAGGTGGGAACAAATCCCACATTGAAAGAGAATGTAAAGGGCATATAATTGACAGGAGCCACCATCCAAATGGCTGAGGCCATTTTGGTGGTGAGCAAGCCCATGGTGAAGACCCATTTCAATATAGTATCAAAGTCCACGAATGCCTTAATAGGCCAAGAAGATTTTGGAGGCCCGTGTGGATGTTAAGGCTTGAGTCGACGCCCAAGCAACAACCCAAAAAGAAAAAGGTTGGACTTAGAGATTTAAAAGAGAGGCCCATGGACCATATGAAGACTGGAGGAGACCAATTCTCTGAGCTAAAGAGGGCCAAGTTTGGACCAATGAAGTTTGAAAGCTTAAGGCAATTTGAAGAGGACTAAAGTAAGCCACAGAGCCCAAAGAGAGAGAGGCCAGGTTTGAATCAGTCCTAATGAAGCAAGTGACAACTAGGCCTAAGGAGAGTAAGCCCAGTTGCACTTGAGGGGGAGTGTTGGAGAATGAAGGTGGGAACAAATCCCACGTTGAAAAAAGAAGAGAATGTAAATGACATATAATTGAGGGGGAGCCACCATCCAAATGGCTGAGGCCATTTTGGTAGTGAGCAAGCCCATGGTGAAGGCCTATTTTGACATTTTAAAGGCCCAATTGGAGATTTCAAGTTCAAGTGGAGCTCCAATTTCCTAACAGTATCGTATTGTATTTATCTCTCTTCTATTTATAACATTTTCTCTTTTTCAGTGTCTATAATTTCCTTATTGTTCTGTAGAGAATAATGGTTGTTCAATACAAGATCCCTGACTTTGTCCACATATCTCAAGATTGTAGACATCTACTTTCTCGAATATTTATTGCAAACCCCTCCAGAGTATGTGTTACTGAATTTGCCTAAGAATTTATTGCACTTATGATACGAAGATGAAGATGGCAAAATAGTTCTGTTCATGTGTACTTATCCTTTTCCTTTATCTGTGTGTTTATGAATTTACTAATCTTGGTTCTTATGTTTGCTAAGTAGTTATTCATAAAGAATAAAATTTAGAGAAAAATAGAGAAAATTCAAAGGAAATATTTTTCCATAATATTCAAAAAAGGGTTACACCCCTTATATATACACACAGGAATCCTAATCACAACCTAATTAGGAATATAATAACATCCTAAATAGAATAGAACTTTATTCCTAATTGTATACAAATATTTACTTCATAATATATACAATAAAAATATTTACTTCCTCAACACTCCCCCTCAAGTTGGTGAATGTATGTCAATCATTCCCAACTTGTCAAGTGCGTTGTAAAATGTTTTTTCGGATACAACCTTTGTGAGGATGTCAACTAGTTGAGTCTGAGATGAAACATATGGAAGATCAATTGTCCCTTGGTTCAGATGATCTTTTATGAAATGTTTGTCAACCTCTACATGCTTAGTTCGATCATGTTGAACCGAATTATTTGCAATTGCTATAGCTGCCTTGTTATCACAATGTAACAATATAGGCTTCAAATGTTTTAATCCCAAATCCTGAATAATTTGCCTTACCCAGAGCAACTCACATACTCTATGAGCCATTCATCTAAACTCAGCTTTAGCACTTAACCTTGCTACAACTTCCTACTTCTTGCTTCTCCAAGTGACTAAATTATTTCCAATAAATGTAAAGTACCTGGATGTTGATTTTCGATCAGTCCAATCTTTAGCCCAATCAACATCAGTATAGCTAGTAATTTCATAATCCTTATTCCTCCCAAAGAATAACCCTTACCCAGAGAAGACTTTAGATATCTTAATATTCAATATACTACATTCATATATTCTTTACTCGGAGAATGCATGAACTGACTCACAACACTTACTGCATAAGCAATGTCTGGCCGAGAATGAGATAGATAAATCAACCTTCCCACCAACATTTGATACTGATCTCTATCAGTTGGAACTTGATCTTCTAGCACTGAAATTCCATGGTTGACTTCAATGGGAGTCTCGGCTCGCTTACAGTCAAGCATCCCCGTCTCTGTCAGTATGTCCATTGCGTACTTTCATTGGCAAAGAGAAATTCCTTGAGCTGATATTGCAACTTCAATTCCTAAAAAATACTTTAAGTTACCCAAATCCTTAAGTTCAAACTCGGCTGCTAACTGTCTTTGCAAGATTGTTGTCTCACTCGAATCATTTCCAGTGACTACCATATCATCAACATATACAATCAGTGCGGTGACTTTACCTAACTTCTGTTTGATGAATAGTGTGTGATCAGCATCACTTTGCTTATATTCAAGGTTCCTCATGAAGGTTTAGAGTCACCCAAACCATGCGCGAGGCGATTGCTTGAGTCTATACAATGCTCTCTTTAGTTTGCATACTAGGTCAGTACATTTAGTTCCGGGTGGTGGATCCATTTATACTTCTTCATCTATGGTTCCATTCAAAAATGCATTCTTTACATCAAATTATCATAACGGCCATTCCAGATTGGCAGCTAAGGAAATAAGGACTCGGATGGTGTTCATTTTTGCTACTGGGGCAAATGTATCTTCATAGTCAATTCTATACTTCTAAGTATACCCCTTTGCTATCAACCGAGCTTTATATTGATTTATGCTTTCATCTGGATTGAGTTTGACAGTGAATATCTACCAGCACCCCACTGTTTTCTTTCCTTCCGTAAGAGGAACAAGATCCCATGTCCGGTTCTTTTGCAATGCCTCCATTTCATCATTTATAGCTTTCTTCCAATCCGGATCATCTAAGGCTTCCTGCACATTACTCATAATAGATATAGTAGATAATTGATTTACAGTAAGTGCATGTGAGTTAGACAAATGATTGGTTGATATGAAGTTGTTGATAGGGTATTTAGCTTTGGTATGAAGGTCCGGATCATATTGTTTTTTTAGAACCCCTCTATTGATCCTAGAAGGATAATGAGGCTCAGTATTTGGAATTAAAGGAGACAAATTTACCTTATTATGCACCGCATCCGGAGTTTCTTCAGCTTCTGATGTGGGTTGGGAAAATGTACTATCTTGATTACTCGAATTTTCTTTGATGATCTGTTCAGGTGAGATGCTCATACTCAAAACATCAGATGTCTGTCTGAGTGAGATGCTCGTACTCAGAACACTAGATGTCTATGCGGGTGAGATGCTCAGAACACTCAGAACATTTGGGAGACTCAGATTCGGAACACCCAGAATGCTATCTTCAAGCTCAAAGAAGTTCAGATTTTTCTCCTCTTGAAGAGAGCACTCAGAGTGGAAGAAGAACGAATAATTTTCATGAAACCGAACATCCTAAGTGACATACATCTTTTTTGTATTCAGATCATAACATCGATATCCTTTTTGTAAATCTACATAGCCAACAAAGATACACCGGATAACTCAAGGGTCTAATTTGCCGAGTGTCTGATGAAAGTATGTCGAGCATCCAAAAGCTCGGGGTTCGAGATTATTGAAGGGTGGAGATATGACAAGTTCTTGAAGTTTCTGAAGAGGATTTTTAAAATTGAGTACTCGTGATGGTTTCCAGTTTATGAGGTACTCAGCGGATTGAACAGCTTCTCCCTAGTATTCTCGAGGAACATTCATGTCAAACAGTGATGCTCGGACAACTTCCAATAACTACCTGTTCTTTTGTTTGGCTATACTATTTTGTTGAGGAGTGCTAGCACAAGATGTTTGGTGGTGAATGCCCTTCTTGTGGCAGAAATCATTAAGAATTGAGTTAACATACTCCCCACCATTATCAGACTGTAAGACTCAGATTTTACTCTAGTATTGTGTAGCCACCATGTTGTATAGATCCTGAAACTTAGAGTACACATCTCCTTTATTGGAGAGTAGTGATACCCAGGTCATTCGGGTATATTCATTAATAAACGTTACAAAATATCAAGCACCAGATAGAGTAGGAATTCGAGCAGGTTCCTATACATCAGAATGAATGGTCATAAATGGAATTGAGTTTTTATTACAACTCGTTACATAAGAAATTCAGTGGCCTTTTGCCAATTCACAAACATCACACTTAAATTTTGAGTCTGTGGTATGTAAAAAATAAATTCGGTTTTATTTGTCTAAGATAATGAAAAGAGAGATGCCCAAGACGACGATGCCATAAGATTACTTGGTCTTTACTTAAGCAACTTCTACCAACCCTATTAACTTGACTTGACTTCCATTTTGAATCATTATGCAACTTAAGATAGTATAACTTTCCACATTTAACATAAGAGCCAAGAATCCAGTGCATTGCAATGTCCTAAAATACACAATAATTAGGCTAAAATTTGACAGTGCAATTTAAGGTTTTAGTGATTTGGCCAACAGATAGTAAATTATAAGAAAGAGATGCAATAATAAGAACAATATCTAAATTAAGAGAGTCAAAGTTAGATATTGATCCCTCATGAGTGACTGGTGCTATACCTCCATTAGCAGTTAGAATATTTTGTTGGGTTGATGGACGGATAGATGTAAGATGCTGAGTGGAGTTTGTCATATGATCAGTAGCACCTATATCAATAATCCATGTATTATTTCGAGTAAGATTTGTCATACCTGAAGTGGTATCAAGATCACTACTTGGTTTAGTAGAAGTAGCAATTACAGCCTTGCCGAGCTTCTTATAAGGCTTTTTATTAAAATCCTACCATTCTGGATATCCCACAATTTCATAGCACCGTTCTTTGGAGTGTCCAACTTTGCCACAATGAGGATAGGTGTATGTGATGGGCTTACTCGGTATTTTTCCTTTGAATTGGGGATGAGTCTGAGATGCTACAAGTACAAAATGTTCTAGCAGTATCTTTGGCTGTTCCATCATATGTCGTTGGTTGTGATCCCGCTAGACATATGCATAACTAGACTCGAGATCAAAAGGTGGATCCTTTCAGAGTATTTCACTCTGAGCATTATTAAATTCAGAATCAAGCCCAACTAGGAAAATATGTGTTCGAAGTCGGGTAATATGTTTATTGAGTGATACTACTCCATTAACATCCTCCCCTTGTGCACATGTCCAAGCATCAATTTCCTAAAATATTCGAATCAGTTCATTATAGTATGCAGTTACTGGCTTACCATTTTGACGTGTAGTGAATGATTTCTAGTTCAATTCAAATAATTGAGTTTCGTCCGATCCATCATAGAAGGTTTTTGAGATAGCATCCCATATCTCCTTTGTTGTTGGAATACGGATGAATCTCTGCATTAATGTCGGACTCATGGAGTCAATCAGCTAACTTTTTACTCGATTATTATCAAGGAGCCAAGTTTCCAACAATTTATCTCCAGCTGGTGGCTTTGGCGTAGTGCCATTAAGAAAGCCAAATTTATTTCTGGCTGTAATTCGCATCTCCATGATCTGTGACCATAGAGTATAGTTTGTATCATCAAGAATAATTCCTATAGGAAAGGGAGAATTATTTTGAAGGGTTTGAATAAAATTAGGTGTTCCATGAGATACAATGGATGTGTTTTCGGTGGTCATGATTTTAAAGATTCAAAGGATTTAAGAAAAAAAAAATTCGATTTGCAAGAATTCAATAAAAAAATTGATTTCAATAGGTATGCTCTGATACCATGAAGAATAAAATTTAGAGAAAAAGAGAGAAAATTCAAAGGAAATATTTTTCCATAATATTCAAAGAAGGGTTACACCCCTTATATATACATACATGAATCCTAATCACAACCTAATTAGGAATAGAATAACATCCTAAATAGAATAGAACTTTATTCCTAATTGTATACAAATATTTACTTCCTAATATATACAATAAAAATATTTACTTCCTCAACAATTCATAGATTTCTGTTTCATTCATTATTGTTCTTTCAGAGAATAATTCAACCTAGAAATCTGATAATTTTCTACAGGGCCATAGAATTATGAGTTCAAATTATAAATAAATATGATTTGGTTTTAGGTCAAGAACTCATAGTTTCAGTTTTGTATTTGCAGAAGCATTTAAGATGCACTTCCAAATCTCACTTCTATCATAGAAGCAATTGTTGCTGCTACATGTATTTTCGAAATGATTGATCGAAATCCTATTATAAACTCAGAAGACAATAAGGGGAAGGCATTGTCATATGTAAGAGGAGAAATTGAATTCAAGAATATCTATTGTAGTTTTTTACTTCACAAATGGTCATGCTAGATCCTGCATCTATCTATCCCCATATAACGAGTGAAAGGGAAAATGTAAAGACTACCATTAAAGTAGCCCAAGCGAGACTTACTATATCCATGCAAATTATGTCCTCTACGAATATGAAGGAATTTTTCCATTATTGTTCACTAATAATAGCAGAATTTTTGACACATAGTAAAAAAAAAAAAAGGGGAAATTGAATTCAAGAAAACCTATTTTAGCTACCCATGAAGACCTGATACACCAATCTTACAAGGATTGAATCTAACAATTGATATTTGTAGTTTCAAGATAGGATTTTATTTTAAAGTAGCCAATGCTAAATCTCTCTTTTGTACACTTAAAATTAACTTGAAGATAGTTCACAACAATTAATTTTATTTATAATGAAAGAATTATTTTTAAAATTTTACAATTTTTAGTTCCTAATATTTATTTTTTTTTTAAAAAAAAGTTTACCTGCGCTACACAGACATTTGACTAGCTTATATAAGAAAGGAGATTCTATGGTTACTTTATTTTTAAAGTACTTTGATTTTTTATTTCACTTTACTTTCATTACCACAAGACAAAATTACTTTTTATCATCTCATAATAATTATTGAGAAAGTGAATTTTACTTTATAAAAAATAAAGTAACCATAAAAAATTCATCATATAAAAAATATTCTATTAGATTTTTATATTTATTTAATTTTTTATAGTATTGAAATGTTTGTTATTACTATACATCAATTAAAATAATTATTTTTAATTAATTATTTGTGATATATTATATATTATATATGTGCGTAATACATTTGTGGCTCCTTGTATATGACATAATTTGTTAGTTTGACACTTTAATTTACAATTTTACCATTTTAATTCCTAAATTTGTCTAAAATGCATTAATGTGATGATATAATTCATCTACCACCTCATGTAATTGTCACTTTATATTAGTTCGACACATCTACTTACAGTTTTTAGTCAGTCAAACCCTTGAATGTGACACATGCTATTTTGCTATTTTATGCTACGTATGTTGACAGGAGTTTCAAAATTATATTTTAGATAAGTTCAGACGTTAAAATGATAAAATTATAAGTTGATGTGTTAAAATGACAAAAATTTACAACTATAGGACACTAGAATGTTGTAGGCAGCGGGGTTTAGCACGCGCCCCAGTGTTTGGCCACCACGGCACTGTGTGGGCTTGAGACCCACTAGGGAATACGATATAGGTCATGGGCTTATTCGATATTGCCACCTGGATAAAATCCGGGATACACTTTACAGCAACTGGATCCCACAGAGGTTCCCAGAAGCCGTCATCAGAGATCGGGTTCGGAAACTGGGTATGAGCGTTTGAATGCTCACCCAACCTTACGGTTGGCCTCCGTTTGTGTTTTGCATTTTATTACCATTTAATTATTTAATTATTTCCTCATGTACCACAAGTAATGAAATTGCCTTCGGATAATTGCCAGATTTTATAATTAAGTCCCAGTTAGCACATTAGTCCAATTTCACGCCTTTAGGTCCCAACATTAAAAAAAATACAGTAAATAAAATAAATAATAATTTACAACCATACATTCAAAATTAAATAGGGGGAAGGGATTAAGAATTACAACAGTTTTTAACTAATTAAATGAAATAATATACAGAAAATAAACCAAACATATACCAAAAATAAACTATTAAAATAACATGAACACGACAATATACGAAGGATAAATAGCAAAAGTGATTACTTGATGACAGAAATTATCAAGTAATTCCTGCAGATATTACACGATTAGCCTTTCTTTTTACAAAAAATGGAATTACGTATAACGACATTTACAAAGAGATCCTATAAAGAGGTTGTCACATTATAAGTTAAAGAAAATATCGAACAATCAAGATAATCACCACCATGCAATCATACAGACATGTTTAAGGTCAAAAGGGGACATGTTAAAGCAGGCATCATAGTAAATGAACAATGAAACAAAGTAGGAAACAAGTTAACCCTGCCAATGAGGTGGTCGCCTCATTGGTGAGGCAATCACCTCATTGGGATGAGGCGATCGCCTCATTGATGAGGAGATCGCCTCATCAACATGGCTCTTATAGGCCTGAGACAAAACAGGTAACACACACACACAAAAAAGATAGGCTCCCTGAGAGCCTGTCATTGGGGCGATCGCCTCATTGATGAGGCGATCATCTCATTGAGATGAAGAGGCGTCACCTGACCACGAGGACGACTCTGACTTCCAAGGCGTGCAGACTTCTACTCTAAGTAATCAAAACATGCATATACACACCCTACACTCATCATACTGTGACTACATACAAAAATATTCAAAGGTCCATCAATGAAATGAGATACCAAGCATGACATAAGAGACAAACCTAGAATATGCTAAAGACTCAGTTACACATAAGCAAGGACATACAAAATGATGAACATATCAAGTTTAAAGTGCAGATTTCATACCAAAATTAGAGGCCCTCAGAGCTAGTTTGGTTGACATCCTTGCTAGGATGTGGTGTCTCTTCTTGACACAAGTTTCTTCCTTCCTCTCCTATAGGAAAGTGGACCTCCTCTTTTCAACCCTCCTCCTTTCTTAAGGACATTTTTCTTTTCTTTTCCCTCTCTGTCTCTTTTTTTTTTCCAGAGATCTCCCCCCCTTTTTTTTTCTCCCCTCTTTTTTTTCTTTTTTTCTCTTTTATTCCTTAGCTTCCCATGTCCTTAAGCTTCCTAGCCCATCATGAGCTCTCCTATCCTTTTTTCCTTTCCCAAAAGTCTTTTCCTCATGCAAGAAGAAAGTCTAGAGAGTGGGGCCTACGCCACTTGATTGTCACGATTACAGCTGCAGTAAATGTAGCTGAAAGTGGGCTGCCAGAGGGGCGATGCCTCATTACACTGAGGCGGTGCCCCTTTGGCCCAGGCCCTGCGCTAGGCCGAGCGGGCTTAGGCCAAACTTGGGTAGTTAGGCTCGATTTTGGGTTTTCTAGGCTTTGAATTTTCAAGTCCACTTTCCACTTAGAAATTCAGGCTTCAACCTCATGTCCAAGTTCACATTCTCATCATTGGGATTGACAACGGGCCAACCAAACTGAGTAACCCTAATTCATCCCCTAACACGGGCTGATCGAATCGGGTGTCTACAGTTTGCCCTTTGATTTTTTGAAAAATCAAATGCATGCAATGACTATTTTTCAAAAAATCACATGCACAACAACAAATAAATAATAAGGTAAGAAATGTACCTGATTCTCGGGTCTCACCCGAGAGATGAATTCTTTAATTCTAAAATGTGACCGTGATCCTCGGGTTTTCCTGGCCCGATCAGCCACTCATTAATATTTGATAAAGATATTTGAAAATTGCTAACCTTGGGGTTTTCCTGGCCCGGCCCTTACAATATTGGAATTCGATTCTCGGGTTTTCTTGGCCCGGTCTTTGCAACACTGAAACTTGATTCTCGGGTTTTCCTAGCCCGATCTTTGCTAGGGATGTGGTTTTCAGATTTTTCTGGTCTGATTATCACTCCTCTGGGGACATAGACTTTCGGGTTGTCTTGGCCCAGTTGTCCTTCGCTTCCGACTTCGGGGATACTACTTGAACAATCATCTCGATCCTCTGAGCTTCAGGGATTCAAAGCTGAATAGCCATGTCTTTGAGCTTCGAGGATTCAAACTCAAACATCCCTATCTTTGAGCTTCGGGGATTTAAACCTGAACAGCCCTGTCCATGAGCTTCGGGGATTGAAACCCGAACAACCCTATCTTTGAGTTTTGGGGATTCAAACCCGAACAGCCTTGTCTTTGAGCTTTGGGGATTCAAACTCGAACAGCCATGTCTTTGAGCTTCAGGGATTCAAACTCGAACAACCCTGTCTTTGAGCTTTGGGGATTCAAACCCGAACAACCCTGTCTTTGAGCTTCTTCCTCTTAAAGATCCTTTCTCTGAATTTTGCCTCCTTAGTATGCGGTACTAACTTCCACCCATCATTCTCATCACCGTCATTCATTCATCATCATTTTTTTTAGGGGAAACCCTACGCTCCTGCTTGCTATAAAAACACTTTTTTCCTTTTGTCCTTTCTCCCTTCCATTATATTTTTTTGTCCCCTTTTCTTTTCCTCTTTTTCTTAGTATACTCTCTACATCTCTCCCCATTTTTTAGTCGATGGAGAACGACATAACACCCCTTGTACCTCAGTGGGATCATATCCTGCCTCTCATTAGCTCTTCTAGGAGTATGGGATTGACCTGTGGAGACTCAATTCCATTTTTGGCAGACCTAGGGTCTCACATCTGCTCTTCTGCATTTGAAGAGGTTAGTACCCTAAAATTCCCTACAAAATTACATCGGGTTAGGGATTAATCTTGCATAATTATCATTCTAGGACATTTATTTAATCAAACAAACCATAGAATTTTCACTTTATTGCATCAAAAATTGACACTGCCCCCATCTATGCTTTATAAAGGCGATCGCCTCTTCGATGAGGCAATCGTCTCATTGATGAGGCGATCACCTCATCGATGAGACGATGGGCTTATGTGAAGAGGCAATTTTCCTGTTGCCCCTTCACAAAGCCAATCGCCTTTTCAATAAGGCGATCACCTCTGTGATGAGCAATCGCCTCTAAGGTGAGGTGATCGCTTCATCAACAGAGAGGAACTTCACCATTTACATGTACATTCATTCTAAAATTCTCCCTGAGATCGCAAAACGCATAAATTTTACTTCCCTGTCTCTTTATTGCAGCATGATGCTAAGACATTCAAGGGTGTTGGGAATTTCCATGGAGCCCGGGTCTTTTTCAGTGATTTGACTGACGAGCAGAGGGACCAGATTCAGGAGACAGGGTTCAAGGACTTCATACTCTCACTTCCATCCAAGCAAGGGCGCATAGACTACCAACCATTGTATGCCCTAATGGAGAGGTGGTTTGATACGACCCACACCTTCCACCTCCCATTTGGTGAGCTTACTCTAGACCTAGTATCATTTGCTGCCATCATGGGGATTGCCTGTGCCGGGGATCCTATTCCTTTTGATGCGAGTCTACATCAATTGTCTCCGGATAAGGCTGCATATATTGAGCGACTTTGGGGGATGACTCCTGACATAAAGGGGACTCATACCCTTAAGTTGGACTCGATCAGGAGCTTCTACACTCGAGATCGGGCCGTAGCGATGACCTCTCCCCTTGAGAATAACCAAGTGGTGATGGCCTTCTTGCTCTACTTGCTCGGTACCACTCTCTTTGCCGACACCACCAGCTCTATTGATCTGATGTTCCTACCAACCCTTCGGGATCTTGACCAGATTCCTACATTCGATTGGGGTAATTGTGCCCTAGCGTACTTGTGTCGGAGCATGGACAAGGTGGTCCAAGGGGCTAGGAGGTTTTGTGGCTTTTGGCATGCTGTTCTGGTACGTCATGATCCCTTCTTTTTTTCTTTTGCTCTAATCCCCATTACTTACATCAGTTTTCTCAACTTCTCCTATTTTATTTTTCAGGTCTGGGCTCTGGAGCTAGAGTTACTTATGGTTGTTACCTGGGTGGGAGACCATTTTCAGGCCCTCGGTAGGTGGGGCGCTAGCCGCGTCGTGAAGAGGCATCTGGCGCGAGTTGACATCCACAGGCAACACCTGAACTCGCTGACACAAGATGCAGTACCTACAAAGCACAAACCTACTCATTAGTGAACTATTCATATTCAATTTACTTACATATTGACATCTCTCTTTTCTTACAGATCCAAAATGACTTGTGGGGGTTCGAGGACACTTGGACCATCGAGATGACCCACTCCAGGCCTTTAGCCTAGAAGAGGGTACTCCTTTGTGGCCCAGGGTATCGAGCTTGGTACTTGGGAGAGCGGGTCCTAAACTGGAAGGCAGGTGTTAGGGCTAGGCGGGTCCTCAGGTCCCCTCCTGACAGTATGCTTTGGGCTCATGAGCTGGAGGGTGATGACCTCGCTCAGGCTATTGCGAGCTCACCAGTTATGGACCACACAGTTCACGTGAAGTGCCGGTATGCAGAGTTCATCCACACCCACCTTCTACTGACGGTCCCCTTCCAGGTCGCTTCTACTTCTCAGGTAAATCCTTGCAAGTCCCCATTTTCTTTGCAAATTCATTGGATTCTTAACATTTTCCTCCTGTTTTCATCTTCAGGCTGCACCTGCTAGGCCCGTAGCCCTGGTTAGGTCCCGAGTATGGGAGAGAGAGCCCTTGAGGCACCGACTGGATCTGAGCAGGGAGGAGACTTCTGCTACCGATGAGGGAGCCATACCGACTGCTGCCCCAGGTTCTGAGTTTGCCCTAGGTAGCTTCATCCATGTCCCTAACCCTCTAGCTCAATGTTGGGTTCCCCCCGGAGAGTTATCGCGCCAGTTCCTGGCCTTGGACGAGGACCTGACCCCTGTATGCACTCCTATCGACGCTACTCACGTATGTTCTTTTCCCTGACCTGCTTTCACTATAATTCTCAAACCAACTGTTAGCTCTAATTTTTATTTTGATAATGTAGATTCCATTGGAGCAGGGCCTGTATATGTATCGCATGATAGAGGCCCAGAGAGACTACATACCGGAGGTCACCCAGCAGTGGAGGGTAAGAATTTCATTATTTCCTACATGTATGCATGCTTGCATGGTTTACTGACCTGTGATTTGTCTGAATAGGATCAAGATGAGGCTAGTAGGGTGAGGATCGCTACTCTTGAGTGTCAGATTGATGTATTCCAGATTGATGAGGACGACAAGGACAAAGATGGGAGTGGTAATGATGCTGGGGGAGAAGATGACCTTGAGGGTACGGGATCAGATGCTTGACGTTCCTATATTAAAATTTGTGTAGTCTCTGAGTAGCGAACACAAAATTTTGTTGTTGTTTTTTTTTATGAACAAAATGCTTGCAGAATTCAACATTTTCCTCGATTAAATTCATTTATTTTGCTTGTCTCATTCCTTCATATGTGAGTTGATTTCACTGTTTGCATGTGTAACATAACTGCTCCACCTGTTAGACTATGCGATTTGAAGAAACACAACCGGCTTGTACTGCTGATAAGGCAATCACATCATCGAACCCTGATAAAGAGGCGATCGCCTCATGCTGTTGAGGCGGTGCCTCATTGATGAGGCGACCACCTCAACAACAGGCGGTCCAGCCCCTATAAAACCTTCATTTCTGCATTTGACCTAATTCTCGAATCCCTTTCATCCTCCCCTTTTTGTTTCTCTCTCTGAGTGTCTCTGAAAAGCCAAAAACATGACAGAACAAAGTCTGAGGTCCTTACAGTAGATTCTGAAAGGGTTAGACAACAAATCTTAGGCCGATTTAGAGCCATTCCATCTCGTGGTCTTCAAATCACTCCACACTAGGAGAATCAATTACCCTTTTCTCCATGCTATGGTTTAATTTTGGGATCCCCAGAAACACGTTTTTTAGCTCAACATGATAGAAATATGTCCCCTACTAGAGGAATTCGAGGCAATTCTTAGTCATCATACAGATTCTACTTGCCAACTTGCAATTCCTGCTCTTGAAAACCCAGATTCTCGTTTCATTCAACAAAAAATGGTGTGCATGTTCAATCTTCCACCTCGGTCTTCCTTCCACTGTATCTCCAACTCAGAAATCAAATTGGAGTCCTTCCTTGAAGTCATCATAATTATGGACAAAGGGGAAACTTACTGGCCCCGCATGTTAGCCCTCTATTTGTATGCTCAATTTCTACTAGTTTCCCCCTCAGGGCATTGCGATATGAAGATCCTCTCCATCCTCGATCAAGTCGAGTTAGGGCTCAATCCCTTCCCTCTCAGCTTAGCAGAAACCATCATTGGATTGGATGACTTCACAAGGACGTGACGATTCTATGGAAGCCCCTTTTTGTTGGAGGTAAGTTCCCTGTTGCCCCCTTTTACTTTCAACTGCTTACACTTAAACATTTGTAATCCCGCAGATGTAGTTTTATAAAAAGCTGGGCTTGATCAAACCTCCCTAAGACATTAGGCGTTATCAAGCCATACATTTTTGAACAAGGAAACTACATCCCATCCCTGCAGACATTCATAGCTGGCTATTAACATTCCCTGATACACTGATTCACTGGATGTATCCCTGGTGGGGTTTGCAGCATGTGACCCTCTAGTCTTATATGTATTGTGTCCCGATTACTGGTCTTCATTTTTCCACTTTCTATAATCTAGCCCGCCTTTGTTGCCAATATGGTCATAAACAACTGATTATGGAGCCTTTTCACAAATTTGAGCCAGGGCCGCTTTCTTAGAATTTTCTGGACCACCTGGTGGTGACTTGGCCTCGAAGAGTCATTGAAAGAAACTTAAGCTATGACAGTGATCAGACCACCGATGATCATTAGAAAGCATGGGTTCGCCTACAACAGAAGAAGGAAAAACTATAAAAAGACAAGTTTATTAAATATAAAAAGAGACAAGTTTATTAAATATAAAAAGACAAGAGAATTATAGATGTTAAGTTCACAGGGTAGGCAACAAAAGAAGAGAAGGCAAAACTAGCTCATGGAATGAAGTCGTCATTTTCCTTTTTGTTAGACGTAATTTCCCTTTTGTACTAGTTAAACGACTTGTAATGGGCACATCATGCAATGTTTAACGACAATCAAAGCAATCCATTTCATTTCATTTAAGTACAAAACGTATATACATTTCACTTATGGTACATCTCATGTTATTAACTGGCTTACCCTTGCAAGTTTTCCAACTAACCATTTTGTGCCCCTCTCTCCCCTTTTATATGCCCTTAAATTTTGCCTGGACTGCCTCTTTCAAGGTTTTTAGTCCAGCAGGACTTCTCTTTTTTTCTTTTTTTTTTTCTTTTTGGTCTCTAATTTTTGCCTAGACAGCCTCTTTTTGAGGTTTTCTCCCTAGCGAGACTTTTTACAGAAAGTATTTCTTGAGTTTGTCTAGGTTGATGGGTTCTTTGAACTCATTTCCCTCCATGTCAGACAAAATGGCAGTGCCTTTTGAAAACAGCTTCTTTACTAGATACGGTCCCTCCCAGTTGGGCTTAAACTTTCCTCAAGGATCGGTCGTGACTGATCTTGTGAGTTTCAACACCAGATCCCCCTCTCGAATCTTGCCTGGCTTGATCTTCTTATTGTAGGCACGGGCTATCCTTCTCTGATAAAGCTAAGAATGATACATAGCCTTCATCCTCTTTTCGTCCAACAGTGTCAACTGGGCCAACCGACTTTCGATCCACTGATACTTGGGGAGTTTGGATTCCAGAAGGACTCTCAACGACCTTATCTCGACCTTTACGGGCAAAACTACTTCACACCTATAAACTAAGGAGTATGGAGTGACCCCTGTCAAGGTTCTAGCAGTAGTTCGATACCCCCATAATGCGAATTGTAAGTATTCAGCCCAATCTCGGTAATTTTCTAGCATCTTAGCCAAAATCTTCTTCACATTCTTATTTGCTGCTTCTACCACTCCGTTTGCCTGTGGCCTATATGGAGATGATCTATGGTGCTCAATCTTATAGTCCTTTAGTAGCGTGGCCGTCTCTGCTCAAAACTGAACACTATTGTGTGTGACTATGTGGTGTGGCAGACCAAACCTGCAGATTATATTCTTTTCGAGGAATCTCGACATCTGCCTCGCCCCCACGGTAGCATAAGATTCAGCCTTAACCCACTTGGAGAAGTAGTTGATGGCTATGATGATGTACTAATGACCATTAGTTGCCTTCAGCCTTATTTGTCATGACCCAAAACAGGGGCCATGACCGGCGCTAGGGAACGGGAATTCTTTCGAATTCGGAACCCGTAGCAAGCCTAAAAATAAAATAAAACATGCAATAATAATAATAACAATATCAAACTTGCAGCGGAAATAGAAATCATAAATATAATAATAACATTTCCATCAACTGGATTTAAATCAAATCTCATCTCATCACATATATATAAAATCTTTTAGTACAAATCCAGTTTCAATATAATACATCTCTTTAAATAAAATACATGAAATCCCACATTTTAATTCACAACTACTGCAGTGTTTAGATTATAAAAATAAGACTTAAGTAAGTAGTTTACACAAAGAAGTCGGGGCGGAAGAAATCCGGCGTACAGGCCTGCTACTGAGGTCTGAAGATGTTGACTCTCCTGAAAAATAGTCAACAGAGGGGAGTCAGACCTCACTGAGTGAATTACTATAATATATATACATACACACTAAATGATAATGCATACAGTCAACAGTATATATCTAATATATATATACAGGCAATTACACACAGATGCAATAAAATCATTTTATATATTTTATCTGAAAATCATCTTTTATGAAGGATCACATAGAACCCTAAGATATCGCAACCTCGGAAGTAGTGTTAGAAAACACTCTAGCCACACAGGCTCACTTATTCCAAAATATATCCACTTAATCCATTTGGACAGTAGACTGGCCCCAAGATACTAAGTCAACCGAGCTCCAGCAGTCTGACTGCCAGTGTGATTGGCCCCGAGACACTTGGTCAACCGAGCTCCAGCAATCACACCTCCAAACCATATCTCACACATCAAATAAATCAATTCCAATCAATATCCACAAATGGTTAGTAATATAGCCTAAATGCTATAGGCGTACCGGTACGTACTCGGTCCTAGTGCTGCCCACTAGGTAGCACGTTCTATTGATATCCTTCATTAATAATATAAATCATTCATTCATAAAAATAAATGATGCATGAATTTCAATAAAATAACAACATAAACCATATATATACCGGAAATATACCAAAAGTAAACCAGGTATATTTCGAGTATATATACGTCACATAAATCCAATCAAATTATAATTTAAGCTAGAAATATATTTAAAAACATTTTAAATATAATTTATTAACAAAACATGCATATAATTTAATATATACCAAAAATAAACCAAAAATATACTTAAATACAAATCACATTATCTATGCATTTCAATCAAAATAAAACATATATTTTTAAATCATGCATCCTAAAGCATATATATATATAGTATAGTAACTCACCTAGTGCGCTCCACGAGATGGGTCCGACGGCCTGGTCCACTAGCCCTGGGTCTCGGCGTAACTAAACAAGCAAATAACGATAGACATTAGAATAAACCTAACAGAAATCCTAGAATTCGATCTAGAGTATTAAACATAGAATCGATATCAGGGTTCGATCGGATATCACGTTTTACGAGAATTCTATCAAAAATTCGGCAGAACCTCCCCTGTAAAATGGACATCTCTCTACTCAAAAGAGTAGAGCCGACCCTGCAAGGAAATACACTTCGAAAAACAGGCTCAACACTCAACCACAACCCCTCGGTCGGACTCCAGACTACAATCTACCGACCGGGGTTCACAACACAGAAAAATTCTGAAAATACTAAAAATACCCTTATCTCATAGAAATACATTTTATAAATAGAATTTACATAATTAACCTTTAAACACAGTAAAAACCGATCGAAACTCATTTTATTAGAAAAATCGTATATTATATATATAATTGAAAATAATTTACAAAAAATAGTTTTAATTAGTTAAAAATATCAAATAATTTATAGAAATCATTTTTATACCTTAAATAACTATTAAAACCAATTAAATTACATTTTTAGCCAATTTAGGGTAAAATTACCAAAATACCCCTATATATATAAATATACTTAAATTACTTCAAAAATTCACCAAAAATTATACAATTATCCAAAATTAATTTCCTCAACATATTTATCAATAATATCAATAATTAAACCCAATTATCCAATTAATTTCAATTTAAAGCACAATTAACCCTAATTTCCCAAATTACATAAACTTCAATAATTCAAAATAAATACATAGAAATTCATAAAAATTCCAAATAAATTCCTATAATTCATTTCAACACCTAATTTAACCATAAAACACAATTTCATAATTTAAATAATTAATTTCCGAAAATTAGAAAATAATATTAAAATATTCAAAAATACCCAAAAATCAAATTAATCTCCAAAAATTTCATAAAAATTCACACATGTAGATTAAGCTACTAGGATCAATATTTGTGAAGGGAGTTTTCATGAATCAATCAATTCGAAGCTCAAAAAAATCAAAAACCCTAATGTGACCGAATTGAGTTTTAGCTCAAACCTCAAAATCCACTTGATTTTAGGCCGAAAGGAGCTTAGAATTGGAATCACCAGAGCTCAAGGAGTCGATGAGGACTGGCGGTGCACGAAATGGTGGCCGGAATGGTCGTCGACGGCAAGAAGCTCAACTTGCTGCCATGGCGGATTCCGGGCGATCCAACGGGCTTTCGGCGGCCTGGTCACGTCGGAGGGGAAGAGGAAGGAAGGGGGAGGAGTTTGGAAGCAGCTGGTGGCGGTGAAGGGTGGTCCGGCGTGCTGGAACGGGAGGCACAGTGACGGTAGACGATCGGGAGAGAAGAAGGAGAAAGGAGGGGCTAAACGGTAATTTTCCAAATCCTTTTGTTTTAATAATCTATATGTATATATATATATACTTTATACTATATAATAAAATAATAATAAAATCACACACATTAAATTTACACCACACACATATAATTTAATATTTTAAAATATAAAAATAAATAAAAATAATTAAATAACAATAAATTAATAAATAAATAATAAAATGTTAGGGTAATATTAATTAAACCCTAATTAAATAAATATTTACACACATAGGCTTTATTTAGTATTGTAAAAATACGTATGAGTTCATGCAAGTCCGAAAATATATTTAAAATAATTAATAATAAATTATTTACATAAAAATTTCCCCAAAAATGCAAGTTCCGGGAAAATTTTACGTAAAGCACTGTAAATAAGACACAATAATTAAAATAAGTTTTAAATACATATCAACTCGTAAAAATATCGTAAGATATATACAAAAATTATTAACACTGCATATCCCGATACAGTGTAAAAATATTTAAAAACACGGGATATTACATTATCTCCCTTATGATGTCAATCCCCCATACAGTAAATGGCTAAGGAGATCTCATTCCTTGAAGTTCCATAGACGATAGGTGGTTACCATCACCATATGTTTGGCAACTGTGACATTTCTTCACAAATCCAACACTATCTGGTTCCATAGTGAGCCAAAAATACCCTTGACGGGCTATTTTCTTTGCCAAGACAGTCCCAGTCATGTGTGGCCCGCACACCCCTTCATGAATTGCTTCTATGAGCTTCTGACCTTCATCCTTGTCGACATATCTGAGGTGTACCCCGACTGGCATTCTTTTGTATAACATCCCCCCATGGCTTATGAACTGTCGAGACAACATTTGTAGGGATATCCTTTCTTTCTTATCAGTGTCATCCGGGAACTGCCCAGTTTCCAGATACTTTTGTAAATCACAGAACCAAGGTTTCTCAGTGACAGCGACTAGCGTTACTTTCACCTCTTCGTAACAGGGGGCTCGAGACTTTATGAGGATTAAGGGTCTGGCCTCTGGTTGCTTCCCACTTTCCCACATGGAGGCCAGTGTGGCTAAGGCATCAGCTACCTGGTTTCCTTCCCTTGGCAAATAGACGAATTTATATTGTGTGAAGGAGCATAGAATGGTGGTCAAGTGTTCCCAGTACAACCGTAATCTATCTTTTTTTGTCTCCCATTCTTTGGTGGCTTGTTTTATAACCAGTATGGAATCCCCGTAGACAGTGACATTTTCCGTCCTTGCACTACGCAATGCTTCTAAACCAAAGATGCAAGCTTCATATTCTGCTTGGTTATTGGTTGCTTCAAATTCAAGCCTTTTTGCCATCGAGATCATTTCTCCTTCTGGCGTAACCAAAATCACTCCTATCCCAGCCCCCTTATTGTTGACAGCTCCATCAAAGTACATTTCCCAATCTTGTATCTCTATCGCCCCTAAGTGCTCGTTAGGGAACTCCAGCTTCTACTCTTGGGTGTCCCTGACCAGGCTTTGCACCAAAAAGTTTGCTATTGCTCTTCCTTTTATTGTCTTTTTGGCCATATACTCTATATAATTCTGTGAGCAAAATGAGCCACCTAGCCAATTTTCCTGTAAGAGACGGGGTCTATTAGAGGTACCGGAGAGGATCATGTTTGGAAACTGCTTGCACCTTATACGACTGGAAGTAGTATCGGAGTTTCCTTGTTGCCTAGATCACTACTAGACAAGTCTTCTCTACTAAACTATAAGTAGCTTCATAGGGTAAGAGCTTCTTACTTAGGTAATATACAATGTGCTCTATTTTCCCTTCACCTTCCTGTGCTAGCATCACCCCCATTGCATCCTTTTCAATTGCCAGATACAAGATTAAGACCTTACCTGGTTTCGGTGGTTGTAAGACAGGGGGATTCATCAAGTAATCCTTGATAGTTTTAAAAGTCTGTTGACACTTCTCGTTCCACACAATGGGTTGGTCTTTCTTTAGAAGCTTAAAGATAGGGCCGTAGATAACTGTCAGTTTGGCTATGAATCTGCTGATATACTGTAAGTGCCCTAGAAACCCTCGGACCTCTTTTTCATTATTTAGCGCGGGTATATCCCTGATTGCTCTGATTTTATCTGGATCCATCTCTATTCCTTTCTGACTGACAATGTGTCCTAACAGCTTCCCAGATATGACCCCAAAAACACACTTCTTCGGGTTCAACCTGAGATTATACTTTTCTGCCCTGGCCAAAAACTTGTCTAGTGCTTCAAAATGCCCTTTCCTGGTTGTAGATTTCACCATCATATCATCTATATACACTTTGACCTCTTTATGGATTATGTCATGCAGTAGGGCAGTCACCATCCTCTAATAAGTGGCTCTCGCATTCTTTAACCTGAAAGGCATCACTTGGTAACAATACACGTCCCATTCGGTGATGAATGATGTCTTCAACCTATCCATTACTGCCATCATGATTTGATTGTATCTTGAAAATCCATCCATAAAAGAGTACATTGCATTGGAAGCTGCACTATTAATCAATGTGTCAATATGTGGTAGGGGAAAGTCATCCTTAGGGTAGGCTTTATTCAAATCTCGGTAGTCCACACACACTCTGATCCTTCCATCCTTCTTAGGAACTGGAACTATATTTGCTAACCACTGAGTCTCCTCTACCACTTATACAAACTTTGCCTTCAGCTGCTTTTCAACTTCTTCCTTAACTAAAAGAGCCCATTTTGGCCTTAGCCTTCTTTGCTTCTGCTTTATTGGCGCTATGTGAGGGTATGTGGGGATTTTGTGTTTTGAGATCTCCCTGTCAATCCCGGGCATGTCTTCATAACCCCAAGCAAATACTTTCTGTCTTATTTTTAAGATTTCTTCCATTTTTTCTCTCTCACCATGAGTTAAACCAGAAGCAAGCAATATATTTTTAGGATTATCGTCTGTGCCTAAATTAAATGATTTAGTTTGTGTGGAATTAATGTCAAACATATGCATGAAATGATCATCACAAATAGAATAACCATTAGGGAACACATCAAACAAATAAGCAAATTCAGATTTCATTGCATTCACTTTTGAAAAGAAAAGATTGTCAGTCTCAAACAGAGAAGCAAGAGAAACATCACAGTCATCATAAAAGGTATCTATGATAGAATCGAGGATGTAGGTCTCAAAGTCTAGGTCTTTGTTCTGATCATCAATGCCCTTCTGCCCTGAAGTAGCTTCATTCTCTTTAGACTCCTCTTCAGCTAGTACCAGCTCTTTAGTAGGGGCCTTTTCGATAGCAGCTTCCCCGGCTTTGTTCACAAATTTTGGCAAATATCTCAAACCCTGGGATGACTTCTCCAGCCACCAGAAGAGGTTCCGAAGTCTCGCTATATGAATGCCCGGTGCCTTCCTTTACAAAGATTTCCCACAGAGTCTTCTTTCTAGCCACGGTTTCCTCCTCCTTTTCTTCAGACCGGTTCGACATACCCATCTCTTTCCCAACTTTGTAAACCTCTTTGAACCCTAACCTGTGTTTCAAAGCAGGTACTTTATTTCCCACAAACCTTGAAGGTCTGCTCTAATCTTTCCCTAATCCCATGCCGGGCAAAAACTTCATATTGCACATCATTCTCAGAACCCTTTCATCCATCTCATCTTCATAAATCACACAGACTTCAAAACTATGGCTAAGGGAAATCTCCTTAGGGGTCAACTTCAATGCGGCTATGGCGACTTCAGTTTCGGCTGAGATGGTGATAACCCTCCCTTCGTGTGGAAACTTAACCTTTTGATGAATAGTGGATGGAACGCCACCCAGGGGGTGAAACCATGGCCTTCCCAATAAAATAGCAAATGTTACCGGGATATCAAGCACATGCAGGTCAACCCAAACTTCTATAGGCCTTGTTTTGGCTAATGCCCTGAAAGTTCCCTCCATAGATCTTTTGGTGTCATTGTACGCCTTGATAACTACTTCAGAAGGCTTTAAGTCAGCTACCGTCAGCCCTAGCTTTGGCAAAATCTTAAATGGACACACATTGATGGCAAAACCATTATCAACCATCACGCAACAAGTCATCTTCCCTTTTACCTCGGCTTTGATAAACAGGGCCTTATGGTGATCTCCCTTCTAGAGGCAGATCGTCATTGGAAAAAGTTATCATTCCTTGAGGAGTTTCTGTTAGTGACTGAGCCATTTTTTCTGGAGTGGAACTAGTGGAAATTTTCCTTTGGTCTAGTGCTAGGACCAGGGCTTCCCTGTGATCCCTAGAATGCATGAGCAACTCCCAAACACTAGCAATGTTCTCTCTGCTTGGTTCTACCCCCTTTCCCTTCTCTGCATTTCCTACCTTTTCGGGCCTAGTCTTGGTAGCCTCAGTTCCTTTTCCCTTCTCTTCGACCTTCCCCACGGACTGATTCTGCTTACACCCCCTCGTTGTCCCATAGGTTAACTTGTTCTTTGCTTTCATCATCGGAACTCTATATGTCCAAGACTTGCACCTGTAACTCTGTGGGTTGTTTGATTGTTCTCGGATTTTTAGGCTTGAGTTGTCGGGAATTATGAGAGACATCAATAAAGGAGTTTAGGACTTGTTCTTTTATTAGGCCAGAGTTGACCATCAGAATGGATGGGTTAGGAGGTGGTACATTTCGATAATTAGGTAATGGGTTGGTTTAAGTGTTTGGTTTTCTATTTTCTAGGTCGGTGATTTTACCTGAGTGTATCAAATCTTGGATTTCATGCTTTAACCGGGTGTAGCTGTCTGTGTCATGCCCGATGGTTTGATGAAATTTACAGAAAAGCTTTGGGTTGGCTTCAGACAAGGGTTGTTGCGAAGGCAAAGGTCATAACAGGTTCTTCTTAATGAGCTTATCGAGGACTTTGGACATAGGACATCCCAGATTAGAAAATCTCTGGGGTTGTCTAACCGCACTGACTTGTAATTACTGCTCGGTAGCTGAATAGGATGAATCTGAACATTACTGCTCGAGCTAGCTCCCTCTTTGCCCCCAAAACCTCTTATGAAGAACTTCTTCTCTTGGGCCAAATCTGATTCTTTCTGGACCCAAAATCTGTATAACTCTGCAAAATTTCTGATCCCCAGATCCCTCAATTTCCTAGATAATGTGGGAACACACCCTTCTATTGCCAAGACCAACTGGTCGGACTCAGCTGGCCTATGCCTCATCAAGGACAATTTTCCCCTCCAACGAGTCAAGTAATCAACAAAAGGCTCGCTAAAGTTCTGTTTGGTATTCTGCAAATCTCTCAAGGACACTTCTAGTTGGACGTTGAGACCATATTTCTTAACAAAAGCAGTGCACAATTCTTTCTAATCCGACTGAACATACGGTTCCAAGGTGTAATACCAACGAATCGGCGCTCCTTCTAGTGAAATAGGGAATTGCTTAACAATTTGGCTCTCAGTTAGCTCAGTAGCCTTCATATATGTTACATATTGCTTTAAATGCAAATGGGGATCCTCAGCACCAATGTACTTCTTTATGTCTAGGAATTTAAACTTACGGGGCAACGATTCATCACCCTTTTCCAAATTCAAATCGTAATCTAGGGGGGTGACCATACCCTTCTCCTTCATCATCATCTGCATTTGGTTCATTACTCTGGTCATAATCTTAGCCTACTCAGTATGACCCACATCCTCAGCTTGGATGACATTTCTTTGATTCCCCAAATTGGCTAATACCGTTACATCATCTTCTTCCCTTCCCCTAATCGGTATTTCCTCATCAAGGTCGACTGGATCGATCGGTGGTGCATTGGGTGGTTGTGTTGGCTGACTTTCTCTGATGAGCTTAGTAATCTCCCCCATCATTTCCCTCATCATAGCCTGAGTTTCCTCTATTACTTCTTCTTTCCATCGTGCCCCAAATGCTTCTGGATCAAACCCTCCTGCCATTCCTAATTCTGAATTTCTGATCAAACGACCTGAACTAGTTCGGACCCACCCTGCTGAGCTTGAAGGATCTATGGCACTGTAAAACAGTTGATTAGAATGATGCATGATGTGTATGCATGATATGCAAGTTCGTTATATTTAGAAACAAAAAGGTCACACACGAAAAGATATACAAGATCAAAACATGGAACTTAAACGTGTAAACTTCTGCCCTTATTTCTCCCACACACGTATTCAATGGCGAGTATCTTGTCTTAGGATTTTTGGCCTGGGTTTTAATTATCAGCGGGGTATAACAAAATCGACGTATGCAAGAAAACTCTCAAAATGATTCAAACAAGTAATGGTCCCTTTAAATAAAGCTCGAGTCCACTTTCTATGAGCCAATATCCTTAGCACCATAAACTTGCTTGTCAAAGCCCATTTGAAATGGGTTATGAGTAGGCGTGAGAGGCCTTTGTTGACTAGCTTATTTATAATGGGCTTTGGTTGGACACAAGGGCTCATTTTATTTTGGACTACCTATTGATGGGTTCGAGATTTATTTTAAGGTCCATTATATGGAATAATACACATGCATGTGGGAAAATTCCTAAGGATAGTTGCTAAGTCATTACATGGGCTTGAGTCTTGGGTAAAAAGGCTTCGGCTCCCACAACGATATACATCCATATACGTCACCCCACTCAAGGGTCAAACAACATGGATTAGTATGTGTCATGAGTGACAATAATCAAATATTCCACCACCAGGTTTGAGTGAAACGTAGGTAGAGAAGTACTGACTATTGTCGGGTTTATTTGGGACTGAAGTGTTCATTGTGTGCAAAATGTGTAGTGAATGCATAAATGCAGGAAGAAATAAGATAATAATTAAGGATGATAAAATGCAAAACACTGGAATCAGTTTCTCTATCTCCAATGGAGTCGCCACTATAGGCGGCAGGGTTTAGCACGCGCCCCAGTGTTTGGCGACCACAGCACTGTGTGGGCTCGAGGCCCACTAGGGAATACGATATAGGTCATGGGCCTATTCGGAAATGGAGTTGCCACTCGGATAAAAGCTGGGACATACTTTGTAGCAACTGGATCCCACGGAGGTTCCTAGAAGCGGTCATCAGAGATCGGGTTCGGAAATTAGGTATGAGCGTTTGAATGCTCACCCAACCTTGCGGTTGACCTCCATTTGTGTTTTGCATTTTATTACCGTTTAATTATTTAATTATTTCCTCATGTACCATAAGTAATGAAATTGCCTTCGGATAATTGCCAGATTTTATAATTAAGTCCCAGTTTGCACATTAGTCCAATTTCACGCCTTTAGGTCCCAACATTCAAAAAAATGTAGTAATTAAAATAAATAATAATTTACAATCATACATTCAAAATAAAATAGGGGGAAGGGATTAAGGATTACAACGATTTTTAACTAAAGAAACGAAATAATATACATAAAATAAACCAAACATATACAGAAAATAAACTATTAAAATAACATAAAGACGACAATATACGAAGGATAAATAGCAAAAGTGATTGCTTGATGAAATAAATTATCAAGTAATTCCTGCAGATATCACACGATTAGCCTTTTTTTTTTTACAAAAAATGGAATAACGTATAACGACATTTACAAAGAGATCCTATAAAGAGGTTGTCACATTATAAGTTAAAGAAAATATCGAACAATCAAGATAATCACCACCATGCAATCATACATACATGTTTACGGTCAAAAGGGGACATGTTAAAGCAGGCATCATAGTAAATGAACAACGAAACAAAGTAGGAAATAGGTTAACCCTACCAATGAGGGGGTCACCTCATTGGTGAGGCAATCGCCTCATTGGGATGAGGCGATCGCCTCATTGATGAGGAGATCACCTCATCAACAAGGCTCTTATAGGCTCGAGATAAAACAGGTAACACACACACACAACAAGATAGGCTCCCTGAGAGCCTGTCAATGGGGCGATCACCTCATTGATGAGGCGATCGTCTCATTGAGATGAGGCGACGCCTCTGTGAAGAGGCGTCGCCTGACCACCAGGCCGACTCTGACTCCCAAGGCATGTAGACTTCTACTGTAAGTAATCAAAACATGCATATATACATACCCTACACTCATCATACTGCAACTACATACAAAAATATTCAAAGGTCCATTAATGAAATGAGATACCAAGCATGACACAAGAGACAAACCTAGAATATGCTAAAGACTCAGTTACACACAAGCAAGGACATACAAAATGATGAACATATCAAGTTCAAAGTGCATATTTCATACCAAAATGAGAGGCCCTCAGAGCTGGTTTGGTTGACATCCTTGCTAGGATGTGGTATCTCTCATTGACACAAGTTTCTTCCTTCCTCTCCTATAGGAAAGTGGACCTCCTCTCTTCAACCCTCCTCCTTTCTTGAGGACGTTTTTCTTTTCTTTTCCCTCTCTGTCTCTTTTTTTTTTCAAAGCTCTCCCCCTCTTTTTTTTCTCCTTTTTTTTTCTTTTTTTTTCTCTTTTATTCCTTAGCTTCCCATGTCCCTAAGCTTCCTAGCCCATCATGAGCTCTCCTAGCCTTTTTTCCTTTTCCAAAAGTCTTTTCCTCACGCAAGAAGAAAGTCTGGAGAGTGGGGCCCGCGCCACTTGATTATCACGATTGCAGCTGCATTAAATGCAGCTGTAAGTGGGCTGCTAGAGGGTGAGGCGGTGCCCCTTTGGCCCGGGCCTGCGCTGGGCCGAGCGGGCTTGGGCCAAACTTGGGTAGTTAGGCTTGATTTTGGGTTTTCTAGGCTTTGGATTTTCAAGTCCACTTTCCACTTAGAGATTCAGACTTCATCCTCATGTCCAAGTTCACATTCTCATCATTAGGCTTGACAACGGGCCGGTCAAATTGAACAATCCTAATTCATTTCCTAACACGGACCGACCGAATCAAATGTCTACAGATGTATTATGCCATTATATATGTAAAAAATTCATGAAAAAAATGTAAAGTTACTTCTAGTCAAGGAGCTCAAGTGTAGGGCTATGATTGGGACCCTATAGGATCAATGAGTGATTATTGGGATGAGTGGTTGAGGACGGTGGACTCCAAGTGGACGGCAGGGAAATTGGATTTTTCTATTTTTTTTTTCAACAAGATCAATTAATGGTAATTTTTTTTAGTGCACATTGAGTCATTTATGCGATGGTTTAAAAAACACAAGAAACAAGATTGTAAATTCCAAGCGTCACTAAAAAGTAATTTGGTTTGACTTTCCACTTAGTTGGAGGCCAGGATTAACCAAACAAAAATTAGTCCCATCTTTTAACTTTTAACGAGTCATCGTCCTGCAATCATCGACTCTGTAAGCTCATTTAGGGAAAATGCATACTGGTTTTCAGACTGAACATGGCAATTGAAAGCGGTCTGAAACAGAAATGTAGGCTGTTTCGGTTGTGGAAGCTTTGTCTCACCACATAACATGGAAACTACAGCAGACATAGATGGCCTATCTGCAGCTTTATCCTGTACGCAAAGAAGTCCAATATTTGCACATCTAGTTGCCTCTGATGAGGAAAACGAACCATCCAATGCTTCATCCACCATGCTTAGTCCCCTGCTTTCACTCCATGATTCCCATGCCTAAAACAATTTATACTAATAGATGAGTGAAGATGAGTGAATACAACAATATACACATTACAAAAGAAGATCACTTAAAAGTAATGTGCACTTACATAAGCAAGAAGGCCCAGGTGGTTCTCATTATATTGGAAGTTATTAATCTTCTTGCCACTAATAATTTCCAGAAGTAGAACCCCATAGCTAAACATGTCAGATTTTTCGGAAAATAGCCCGCTTATTGCATATTCAGGAGACATATAGCCTCTACATTTGATAGGAACATAAAGTACATTAGAGCTTGAAGAAAATGTTTTTTTTTTTTAAAAAAACACAGTACTGTTCTGATAATATATATATATACACGCACACACACTTACAATGTTCCCACAACCCTTCGTGTATTTGCAAGATCGTGTGTGCCTTGGAAAATTCGTGCTAGTCCAAAATCTGATATCTTTGGATTCATCTTTTCATCCAATAGAATGTTGCTAGCCTTTAAATCCCTGTGTATAATCCTTAAAAGAGAGTCACGATGCAGATAAAGAATCCCTCGAGCAACTCCAACAATAATGTTGAAGCGTTTACGCCAATCAAGTTGTGCACTTTTTGTAGAATCTGTGATGACAAGATGGAATTGTTATCAGATTCTGTACCCATTAAAAGAGCACTAAACTACAGTGTAAGGAATATGCAAGCATTTTGATGCTGATCGAGGTAGTGAGGTTATAGTTTGAAATCCACTTGGGATCAAATAACTTGAAAAAAAAAAAAAACTGCAGAACAGAACTAAAAGCAGGAGAACAGGAAGGCAGAAAAAGAAAACCAACCAAAAAGGAAATTGTCTAAGCTGCCATTGGGCATGAACTCGTAAATAAGTATCTTTTCTTCTCTTTCAATGCAGCAACCAAGAAGCCTGACAAGATTTCTGTGTTGGAGCTTGGATATCAACATGATTTCATTCTTGAACTCCTGTACTCCTTGTCCAGAGCTACTTGAAAGTCTTTTGATCGCCACATCCTTACCATCCTGTAGCTCTCCCTATTCACAACCCACATGTTACACTATGCCTAAGTTAGTTTTTGGTTGACAGAAAAAAAAAATTGAAGCGGAGTTGTTTTCTGGATCGGTTACCTTATAAACTGGACCATATCCTCCTTGCCCAAGTTTCTTTGTTGAACTAAAACTGTCAGTTGCAACTAGGATGCTGTCGAAGTCATACATAGGCAGTTCTAATGGTTCTTGCTCTTCTAAATGTTTTCTGCAGGCTTCTTGTTCGGAAATTTTCTTCTTACCTGTGTCAAATCAATTTATTTTATGTTTCCAGAATCTTAAGGTTTAAACAAATAACTGAATCAATGAGCTAAAGACTCTGACAATATCATCAATAATAAGCGTGTAAAATCAACTTTAAACAAAACAAGTTTTATCTGTTAATCAGAGTAAATTTGTATATGCTGTTTCTGATTTCAACAGGTGCGGATGTAAACATAAACATAAGCACATAGTAAACTGAAATAACGCGATCTCATTAAAAGCAGAGAGTTTCGTAACTCTTGGAATGATCTTTTGGTAAGCTCCATAAACGTCAGCAAAAAGAGCATAAAGTAGCAGTCTTTTTTTTTTTTTTTTGTTATAAAAAGAGCATCAAGTATCAGTCTTTCAGTTTCTTACCATTTGTCCCAGCCCTTTGGTTGGCTCTCCACTTCATGACACCACAGATCATGGCACTTATGATGGTGACACTTAAAATAGTAACAACGCTGATAATAACATATTCTTTTACCTGATTGTCACCATAAAGAAAATAACAAGAAGATTGTTAATTTGTTGTGTAAGAAAATATACAAAAATCACAGCAAAATTTCTCAAGAGTGTAATATTTTCACCTCCCAGTTCTGCATTTGCAACACGAAGAAAAAGATCTTGTCCACCGAAGGGTAATTCGTGCATATCAACAAGGTTTTCTCTCCAAACCAAACACCCTAATCCATGTACAGATGCATACCCTGAACAAGAACAGTTATTCAGGCACTGCTGATGGCATTCATTTGTATCCCAAACCTTCAAGAACTCGGCAGAATCAGGAACTTTTAACCCACTAATCTTTAAGAAACCATCAGGTTTTCCTCCCTGAGTAGCATTAATGCCATCCGTGTTCCTTCCACAACTTAATTCTGTTCGCCTTACACACCCTCCAGTCCAGTTTCCTTTCCCCCATTCTTCATTTGATTTTGGCACAAACCCTTTCAAGCATCTACAAGTTAGAGTTGGCTCATATCTTTGGCAAACCCCAGAAGGTCCACATGCTCCATATACTTCACATGGAGTAATAGGGGCCTCCCATCTAGCATACCAGCCCCTGACTGGAACCCAACACAAAAACCTTAAGACTCCAGTTGATGAAAGAGTATACATTGAGTAACTGCAGTTCCTGAGCACACTAAAATAAAGGTAACCAGTTCCAGGCTGCACACCCTTAATGAGTGTTAGTCCACTTTGATAATCGGCATCCGTTTCTGGTATCCCAATGAACTTGGTTTTATCCCATTGCCCGCTTCTCCAATGAGGCTTTGACCCTTTCCAAACAAAGGCTTGTGACGGTGTCTCCAGTGATAAACCAGAAGTAAAATCCCCAGGAGAAGGATCATTTTCACTTTTCCATGAATTAACTACAACTCTCTCTCCATTTGTGAGATTGAAGGCCAACCACGTACCTGGCAAGAGCGTATCTGTTGGATGCTTAGAATTATCCCATAGATTTTCACCTGTTATACTATCCTTCAAAACCAGCCTTCCATCATCTGAAAGCACAGCAATTGAACCATTGGACGAGCCAGAAACATTGGTAGACCAGATAGTGGTCTGCTGCCCATTCACAAGCCTCAAATTCCCATCTCTGCCGATTGTTAAACTTGCTGAGGAGTTTGTAACAGGCCTCTTTCTATTGGCCACCCAAATAACAGTCTGGGGAGTAAATTTGAACCAAATTCCCAGATATTGATTATGGGAATTGTTAGGAGTAAAGAATCCCAGCTCAAAAATTTGGCTAGGAGAGTTGAGAGTTCGCTCAGGCGTGAGTGGTGTAAATTACAGAGCAATAAGCTAATGAGAAGAACAAATTGAACAACAAGAACCACAAAATTGCAACTTTCACACTACAGAAATGTCTTCTCGACATCTGATTCCTAGTCTTTTGATCGCCACAATCTTACCATCCTGTAGGTCTCCCTATTCACAGCCAAAATTTAACACTATGCCCAAGTTAGTTTTTGGTTGACAGGAAATTTTTATTTTTTTTTTCTCTAGGATCGGTTACCTTATAAACTGGACCATATCCTTCTAATGGAGCTCACAAGCTTTATATAAATTAAAAAAAAAAAAGGAAGAAGTTAAAAAGATTTTGGTGCCTACCAAATAAAAAAAAAAGTTTTGTTTTTTTCATATGCAGATGGCTCTGCAAAGGATAGAGAAAAAAAAAACAAGCAAGGGAGCTGAGAAAAATAGAGAGAACAACGAGTGAGCATAATTTAAGTGTTTTATGTGCTTGTGATGGGAGAGAGTATTACAAAAAGGTTTGGAAATTTTTCTCAAAGGATGAGTAATAAAATAGTAAAAAAATTATTTTGGGGTGTTTGGGAAATATTTGGTGAGATTTTTTTGTATATCTGTAGTGTTGATCTAGAAAGACTCTCTCTTGTACCTACTATTTTTATAGTGGCAGAATTATTCTGTTTTTGTCCCGTGAATGTAGCCCAAAAATTAAGGGTGAACCACGTTAAAATATTGGTTCCATCTTTATTATTTTTATTATTTATACGGCCGATTTAACCGCCTATTTTACTCACATATTGGCCGGTTTAACCGCCTATTTTATTCACCCATTGACTGGTCTAACTGCCTCCATTTAATTCATTTATTTAATTATTTCTACAATTATTTTATTTTGCCTCTGTGAAAATTATTCCGATACACCAACTCTGTTAATTTTTTCAATAGTGGAATTAGAGCTGTTGGTCCCTATTTTGGAGGCATTATTAAACACTGCAATGATGGAGGCTAAGACTAGTAAGATGGTTAGTTTAAATGGCACAAATTACCACATATGAAGAAACAAGATGAAGGATCTCCTATTTGTGATGAAGTTGCATCTACCGATTTTTGCTACAACAAAACTTGAAGGGAAGGCGAATGAAGAATGGGCATTTGAGCATGAGCAAGTGTGTGGTTTCATCCAATAGTACATTGAAGACAATGTGTATAACCACATTTACAATGAAACGCATGCACGGACGTTGTGGAACAAGCTTGAGGAGCTGTATGCTTCAAAGATCGGCAATAATAAATTATTTTATCTGACAAAATTAATGCAGATAAAATATCGAGAAGGCTCTTCTATCGCGATCACTTGAATGAAATGCAAGGGATTGTGGATTAGTTGTTGGGAATGGGCATAAATTTTGACAATGAAATTCTTGCTCTTATAATACTAGCTTTTCTGTCATAGTCATATGAGACTTTGAAGATTTCACTTACAAACTCTACACTAAACGTTGTAGTAAATATGGAGTTTGTCAAAAGCGATATTCTAAATGAAGAGATGAGACAGAGATTAAAGTGCGCCTCTTCAACACATTCAGATATCCTTGTTGTAAATTCCAGGGGGAGCAATGAGACTCAAAGCTCAAAGCAAAGAGATAAGAGTAGAGGAAAGTCAAACAAATATGCAAATATTGAATGCCATTACTGCAAAAAGAAAGGCCACATCAAGAAGTTCTATCGAAAGTTTAAGGACAAGAACAAAGGCAAAGATGTGAGAAAAGATGACAACAGTGATAATGATGAAGCAAATCTTCTTGGAGAATTCAATGTCCTTTTTGATGATGATACTATTAATCTTACTACCCATGAGACCAGTTGGGTGATTGACAGTGGTGCTTCAATTCACGCTACATCTCAAAGAGAATTCTTCTCATCCTATACTCCAAGAGATTCTAGATTTGTGAAGATGGGAAATGACAATCAAACAAGAGTTATCGGTGAAGGAGATGTGTGTCTGGAAACAGCAAATGGCACAAGACTAATTTTGAAGAATGTTAAGCATGTTCCAAATATTCACCTAAATTTGATCTCAACAGGCAAGCTTGACGATGAAGGTTTTTGCAACACCTTCCATAATGGCCAATAGAAACTCACTAAAGGCTTACTGGTGGTGGTTAGAGGTAAAAAGGACTCAGCATTGTACTTTATGCATGCGAATATCTCCAAAGACATGGTGAATGTTGTGGAGAAAGACAATACAATCGAGTTATGGTATAGAAGACTTGGCCATATAAGTGAGAAAGGGATGACAGTGCTGGCCAAGAAAAATGTGTTATCTAGAGTAGATCTTGTGCATCTTGAGAAATGTGCTGATTGTTTTGCAGGAAAGCAAAACAGAGTTGCTTTCAGGAGTTCTCCTCCTTCCAAAATGAAGAATCTGCTGGATTTAATTCATTCAGACTTATATGGGCCAATGCCAAAGTCACTTGGTGGTTGTCAATACTTTGTGACTTTCATTAATGATCATTCTCGGAAGACGTTGGCATATACCTTAAAGTCAAAAGATCATGTGCTAAATGTCTTCAAGGAATTTCACACCCTGGTGGAGAGACAAATAAGCATCTAGACAAAAAATGATGGAGAGTATTCTAGACCATTTAATGCTTAGTGTAAAGAGCATGGTATTCGACATCAAATGACACCTTCAAAGATGCCGCAGTTGAATGGTTTAGCTGAGAGGATGAACAAGACTTTGATGGAGAGAGTCAGAGCTCTACTCTCACAATCAAAGTTGCCTAAAAAATTTTGGGGGGAAGCTTTACTTACAGTAGTGCATGTGCTGAACCTTTCACCATGTGTTCCTCTATAGTCTAACACTCCAGAGAGGGTGTGGTCAGGAAAAGATTTTTCTTATGGTCATCTGTGGGTTTTTGGGTGCAAAGCCTTTATGCATATTCCTAAAGATGAGAGGTCTAAGCTTGATGTGAAGACATGATAGTGTGTGTTCATTAGCTATGGTCAAGATCAACTTGGCTATAGGTTTTATGATCCAATACAGAAAAAGCTTGTCAGAAGTTGTAATGCTATGTTTATTGAAGATAAGACAATTAAAGATGTTGCTAGAGTTGAAAAGAACATCCCCAGCTTTGAAGATGATTCAAATTTGAAGTTAGTTCCTCCAACAATGGTGCCCAGGGAAGTTGGGGATGAAAATGAAGTTATTTTGCCAAATGGAGATGATGAAGATGCTCCCATTGAGATTCCACCTGAAAATGATGATGATGGTGTTCATGATCAACCACCGGCAGATGAGAATTCTCCAGTGCCACTGAGGAGATCTGATAGAATCAGACAACCTTCTACCAGATATCCTCGAGATTAGTATGTGTTACTAATTGATGGGGGAGAGTTAGAAAGCTTTGAAGAAGCTATGAATGATGAATACAAGCAGAAATGGTTCGAAGCCATGTAGGATGAGATGAAGTCTTTACATGAGAACAAGACGTTTAAGTTGGTGAAGTTACCTGAAGGTAAGAAAGCTTTGAAGAATAAGTGGGTGTTCAGGATTAAGCATGAAGAACACAGTCTCCAGCTATGATTCAAAGCTAAAATGTTTGTAAAAGGATTCAACCAAAGAAAGGGTATTGACTTTGATGATATTTTTTCTCCAATTGTAAAGATGACATCCATTCGTACTGTGCTGGGTTTGGCAGCAAGTTTTGATATGGAGATTGAGTAAATGGATGTTAAAATTGCCTTCCTTCATGGTGATTTAGAAGAGGAAATATTTATAGAGCAGCTAGAGGGTTTCAAAGAAAAGGGAAAAGAGGACTATGTTTGTAGATTAAAGAAAAACTTGTACGGCTTGAAACAGGCACCAAGATAATGGTACAAGAAGTTTGAGTCTGTTATGGGGGAGCAAGGCTATAAAAATATCACTTCAAACCATTGTGTATTTATTCATAAATTTTTTTATGATAACTTTATTGTGTTATTGCTTTATGTGGATGACATGTTGATAATTGGTCGGAATGTTTCCAGAATTAACAGTTTAAAGAAGTAGTTGAGTAAGTCTTTTTCCATGAAAGACTTGGGACCAACAAAGTAGATTCTTGGCATGAAAATTATCAGAGACAGAGGCATCAAGAAACTATGGTTGTCACAAGAGAAGTACATTGAGAAGATACTTCAAAGGTTCAACATGTACAATGCTAAAACAGTTAGCTGTCCTTTTGGTAATCACTTTAGATTGACTTCTCAACAAAGCCCTTCCACTAATAAGGAGAAGAAAGAGATGGATAAAGTTCCATATGCTTCAGCAGTTGGTAGTTTAATGTATGCCATGGTATGTACATGGCCGTATATTGCACACTCAGTTGGAGTTGTCAGTCGATTTCTTTCAAATCCTAGAAAGGAACATTGGGCCTCAGTAAAATGGATTTTTAGGTATCTTTGTGGAACGTCCAAAATATGCTTATGTTTTGGAGACACCAAACCTATGTTAGCTAGATACACAGATGCAGACATGGCAGGTGATGTTGACTTAAGAAAGTTAACGTCTGGTTACCTAATTACATTTGTAGGGGGAGCTATGGCATGACAGTCAAAATTATAAAAATGTGTTGCTTTGTCTACCATTGAAGCGAAGTTTATTACAGTAACTAAAGCTTGTAAATAATTGCTATGAATGAAGAAGTTCTTAAATGAACTCAATTTTCAATAAGACAACTACGAGCTATTTTGTGATAGTTAAAGTGCTATCCACCTTGGTAAGAATTCCTCCTTTCATTCAAGATCAAAGCACATTGATGTGAGATATCACTAGATATGGGATGTATTGGAGAAGAAGCTATTGCAGCTAGAGAAGATCCATATTGATGAAAATGGATTAGACATGTTAACAAAAATTCTACCAAGGGAGAAGTTTGAATTCTGTCGATTGGCTACCGGAATGGCGATGACCTCCGCGTAGTCGGGAGGGGGAGAATTATTATGGATCCCTCCTAGTAGAGCCCACAAGCTTTATATAAATAAAATAAAGAGAGAAGTTAAAAAGGTAGGCACCGAAAAAAAAAGGTTTTGTTTTTTTTATATGCATATGGCTTTATAGCCATCTGCAAAGGGTAAAGAAAAAAAATAACAAGCAAGGGAGCTAAGAAAAATAGAGAGAGCAATGAGTGAGCGTAATTTGAGTGCTCTATATGATTTTGAAGGGAGAGAGTATTTTAAAAGGGTTTGGGAAATTTTTCTTAAATGGTGAGTGACAAAATAGTAAGAAAATTATTTTGGGGTGTTTGGGAAATACTTTGAGTGTCACTATTTTAGTGAGATTTTTTTATGTACCTCTAGTGTTAATCTAGAGAAGACTCTCTCTTGTACTTACTATTTTTATAGTGGAAGAATTATTCTATTTTTGTCCTGTGGACGTAGCCCAAAAATTAAGGGTGAAACCACGTTAAAATATTAGTTCCATCTTTATTATTTTTATTATTTATACGGCCAGTTTAACCACCTATTTTACTCACCCATTGACCGCTTTAACCGCCTATTTTATTCATTCATTGGCTGGTATAACTGCCTCCATTTAATTCATTTGTTTAATTATTTCTACAGTTATTTTATTTTGCCTTCGTGAAAATTATTCCGCTACACCAACTCTATTAATTTTTCCAACAAGTAGGATGTTGTCGAAGTCATACATAGGTAGTTCTTACGGTTCTTGCTCTTCTAAATTTTTTTTGCACGGTTGCTGCTTGGAAATTTTCATCGTATATGTGTCAAATCAATTTATTTCATGTTTCTTGAATTTTAAGGTTTAAAAAAATAACTGAATCAATGAGCTAAAGACTCTGACAATATCTTCAACTTTAAATAAAAGTTTTATCTATTAATCAGAGTAAAATTGTATATGTTGTTTCTGATTTTAACAGGCATAGATATAAACATAAACATAAGCACAGAATTAAGGGGCGGGCATGAGATTGGGAAATTGTTTCTTTGGACCATGGATAACTCTTCTTTAGATTTTATTATCAATTAAAATAAAAAAAAGATAAATTGCATTTTTCTTTCTTGAAAATAAATGATCCCACAAACTTTTCTAGTCATTTTCATGCATATTATCTCATTTGTATAAGAATTTTTCCAAAAAAAAAATTATTTTTTATTACTAAAGTTGAAAGAGTCTTAGAGGGGGGTGAATAGGACTATCGAATAAAAATAGGAAATTAAAGGAATTCTTTGCAAGAATTGAGTAAGAGTTGAGAAGGAAGAATGAAGAACACAAATATTTAAGGAGTTCGGATTCAACCATAATCCTATGTCTCTACCTAACTTATCCCCAAGTTAGGATTTTTTAACCACCCACAATCTTATTCACAAGATTAAGAATACACAAGAGTTTTATGGGTCACTCTTACAACCTTACAACTTGAGTTTTCAAGGCTCACTTAAAAACCAAATTACAAGTGTTTTTAAGGCTCACACTAAAACCAATTTTCCAAGTGTTTTAATGGCTAAATACTTAAACCAATTCATTTAGAATAGAATCTCACTTCCTATTTTCTAAACCCAAAAAATATAAGAATAAGAATGTTTATTCTAATCACTCACCAACTCTCACAAGAGTTATACACAAAGAATTGTTTTAAGAGCTCAATTGAATGTTTAAGAAAATAATGAATGATAAACAAGTTTTATTAACCTTTCAATTGAATTATAAGTTGTGTTTATATAGATAAACACTTAAAAATGTAGTTTTTGGATGTATCAATCATGTCTCCAACTTTTAGAATTGATTTTGAATCAATTCTTGGACTTTTGGTAGCTCAAAGGATGCTCACGGGCGGCTCATGAGTGAACAGTTCTCGTGAGGGGTGAAAATATACCCGTTGCATTCAAAAATTTCTATTGAATGTTTTCAAGGGTCTACTCATGAGCTGGGTCATGAGCAATCAGCTCATGAGGAGCGCTCGTGAGGGGTACTGCCATATTTTGGCAAAAATGTGCTCCAAATGCTCCATTGAAGGACAACTCGTGACCACTTTGAAAGATGCTCATGAACAGGACTGAAGATAATTGATTTAGTGAAAACATTTTTCATAAAAGTTATAGATAATTTTATTAGCCATACAACTTTGAATCACCTCAATTGGACATCTGTAGGTCAAGATATTGCTGAAATACCAAAAGCTGTGCAAACTGAAATGCAAGCTGCATATGCTGACTTCGACTAAAGAATTTCATACACAAACGAACTTGGATTTTGACAAGCAAGCTGAATTTTGAAAGCTTAATATGTCTACTTCAAAAGTGAAGAAGGTCATTTTCTCATTTAAGAGCTCTAAATATGTTAAAAGTCTTCTTCAATCTTAGAGGTTCAATCAGCCCAAAACATCACTATTCATCCAAAAGTATATATGCTTGGTATATGTTTGGTATATAATTCCCTACACACTTAATTGAACTTATTAGTATAAAAATTATTTGTCAAAGTCCAAAATTAGGAGTTTGATCATGCAAATGGTCAACAAAAGTGGATTGGGTTTATGTGTTTGAACTGACTATGAAAAAAAGCCCGTGATTGCTTTAAACTAAAGAAGGTGATATATATATATATATATATATATATATATATATATATATAAAAGGATCGTAGGAGGCTAGGCTAGAGTACATTTGATGGTATGCCAGTTTAATTATTCAACTTCACCTTGAATCTTAATTGGGTTGGTCTTTTTTGGATGTCATGGGTTTGGTATAAGGTTAAGTTTGATAATTAGTGACTTGAAAGGAGAATGTTGCTAAAGGTTACAACCAAGAATATGGCATTGACTATTTGGAGACCTTTTCCCCTTTTGTCAATATTAAGACTGTTATAACTCTTCTTACATTTGTAAGAGATAGGGCACATATGGAATATATAATTCTCGAATGTTGTTTAAAATATCAGACCACTTTGTTTTCATAAATTTTAAACTAGTTTAATAGATTTTAATTAATTCAGTTAAATTCTAATTAATTTAGCTAGATTCTAATTAATTTAGTTAGATCAAATAAAAACGTAAAAGTAGCAAAATATACTATCACATTATATGTACATATTTAGTTATGGAAGGTAGAACTGAATATGGGATGGATAAAATATTGAACTGTATCGAAATTTTAAACTAAATTACATTAAAACTATATTAAATTGAATAATTTCAACCATGGATCAAACTAAATTAAATTAGATAAATACTATGATATCATTCTAAATCTTTTATAACCAATAAGTGAATTTAGTGTGTGTGTGTATATATATATATATATATATATATATATATATATATATATATATATATATGTATGTGTGGACACTCAGTTTGATTGGCCCACAATGAAAGTCTAGTGATGAGAAAATGCAAATCTTGAATGCAAGAAATTCTGGAATCTTTTCGAGAATGGGCTTAAAAGCCTAAACTCATTTCAAACCCAAATAGCCTAAAAGACCAAGCCTAAGCCCTCTTTGGCTCAAAGGCCCAACCCTGGGTTAGGGCCAAAGAGGCGATGCTTGACCGAATGGACGTCGCCTCTATGGAGCCTACATCGGTGAAGTGCCACCTCTTCTAAGAGGTGCCATCTCTTTAACATCCACTTGCACAAGTATTAAATGCAAAAATAACAGTGGTGGATAAGTGGATGGGCTCACTTGTTACTGACCTGAACATGTTGCGTGAAAATGAGACTTTGGAGACAAAAAGATGACTAAAATGGGTGTGTGATGATGAAGGGAAAAGGAGAGGTCTTGTCAAAGGCATGGGTTACTAAAAGGGGCATAAGAGTAAAAAAAATGAGGAAAAAAAGGAGGAAGACGTTTTAAAAAGGTTGGCTCATTAGAAAAAAAAAGAAGAAAAGAAGGAGGAGTTATTGCTTAAAAGTCCATTTTCAATGAAAAAGTAGGGGAGTTCTTGCATTCAAGTAAAGACTGGAATCAAAACTTATCTTTGAGGGCTGAATTATGAGCATCAAAATTATTTTAAATAGTAAGAATGTCTACCTTTAGCCATTTTATACTTTAACTTGCATATATTCTTGGTTCATTTTTGTTTGATTTTTAAGTCCTATAATTTATTTTGGTGTTGCATTTATGGCATGATCTTTTGAACCTCTAAATACTAGTGTAAGTTCTAGTTATTCATATTTGATATTGTTTTACTTAAGATTTAAGTTGTCTTTGTGTGTGTTTCTATGTTTGGCAGTCGGGTGATGCCTCTTTAAAGGGGTATCGCCTCTTCATGCTGAGGTGATATCATGTCGCCTCTTAGTGCTAAGACTATAGAGATGATGCCTCTTTGAAGAGGCCATGCCATATCAATAGAGCTGTGGCTAAATAGTATTCATTTCTTATGCATGTTTCATATAATTTCTTATTTCTTTATGTATTTTTATAGTATGTATTCCAATCATTTATGTAATTATCAGGATATTTGATATGATCAAATATTTATTTATTTAGTTGTTTTGTGTCATGCTTTATTTTCTACAAGATTAACTTTATGGATTTTTGTTGTAGGATTTTATATATATTTGCAAAGGCTAATATTTTGTTACTCGCAGGAACTCAGGATGATTTTTATCATCAAGCTTTAATCCTCCTAACTTGCTTGTGGGTTTATTTGCTTTATAACTAGTTTATTTTTTTGTCTATTTTGCTTTTATTTATATAACCAAGGTTTATAACTCATTTCTCCTCCCTCATTTATTTGCATGTATATTTATTTCTTTATTATTATCCTTATAAATGTTTTATATATTTGATAAATGTAGTGAATCGCCCTTAATTGTCATGGAACTGGACTAATGTGCAAATTTGGACTAAATTGTAAAATTGGAGAAAATTGCAATTTGCATGTTAATAAAGAAATAACTTAATAATTAAAGATAATAAAATATGAAAAACATACAGAGGCCAACTGCAAGGTTGGGTGGGCATTCCAAAAGCCCATACCCAGTTCCGAACCCATTCTTTGAGAATGGTTATTGGAAACCTTTATGAAATCTAGTTACTGTATAGTGTGTCCTAGGTCTTATCCGAGTGGGGACATCTTCTCCAATATGGGCCTTGAGCCTTTTTTTATTTCCTAGTGGGCCTCAAGCTCATAAAGTGCCATGGTTGCCAAACACTTGGGTGCGCTTTGCGCTTAACCCTGCTGTCTACAATGGCAACTCCACTAGGGTTAAAGAAACTTATTCTAGTATTTTGTATTTTATCATTTTTAATTATTCTTTTATTTCTTTTTCATTCACCACACATTTTCACACAATGAGCACTCAATTCCAAATAACTCGATGATAGTAATTACTTTACTGCCTGTGTTTCAAATAAACCTAGTGGTGCAATATTTTATTATTATCACTCATAGCACATTTTTATCCATGTCATATAGGCCTTTTAGTGAGGAGACGTAATGAAGGTATATCATTATGGGAGTTGAAGCTTATTACCTAAGACTTAGCTCACATAATGACCTAGTAATTTCCCTCAGGATTTTTCCTAAATGCATATGCTTTATGCCATTTAGTAATCCTTGGAATAAGGCCTAAGCCCGTTAAAAATGGATCATGGTAAGATGGGCCTTTCAAATGGACTTTGGGTTTATTCAAAGGAATTATAACTTATTTTTTCCATCTTGAGAGTTGTCTTATATACGTTAGTTTTGTTATCCCTTATTAATAATTAAAGCCTAGAACAAAAATCCTAGGATAAGAAACTCGCCAGTGAACATGTGTATATGAGAAATAAGGGTGGAGATTATTGTTTTAAGAGCTTTTTGTTTTTTTTGCATGTAAATAGAGTGTGTGTCTATTTTATGATAAAATGAATATGCATATCATTTATACACATCATTCATAAATTCTAACCTATGGTGGTTACAGATATAGATCTACAATAGTCTTCTATTTGGACTCAGTCTAGTAATGGTCGCCTAGTTAAAGCCTCCACAATAATTGTATGTTTTGATCCTGATGCATTCAAAGAATAGTTAAAATAAGAAATAGCCAAGAAAACTGGGATGATCATACAGGAAATGATGGGATAGACTAGACAGAAATAACCAACACAATAACCACTACCATTTGACCTTGATGTTGAAAATTTTACGAGATAATAAGTAGATGATGATCAGAAAACTTTGTTGGTAGAACCTATAGGCCGAAAAAATGTGGATATCTCTGAGACCGTAGAAAAGACTAATTAGGCCAAAAATATGACCAAAACCATGGCTTAAATAATGATAAAGGAGAAAGGAATTGATACTCCAATGGACTATAATAGCCTCGACTTAGATGAGGATGATGATCCTCTTCCCCGAAAGTTCAAGTTCCCTGACATAAAGAAGTATATTGGGATTGATGGTCTGCATTTACATTTAAAATAGTATATGACCTATATGAAGGCCACTAAATTGACTAAAGCTCAGATAGTCAAGCAATTTCCCATGTCATTGGAAGGTGCCCTGATCCATTGGTACTATACCTTAGAACCACATATGCAAAATGACTGGAAAGAATTGTGTGTTACATATATGAAGTAATATGGTTCGAATGCTTAGATGGAGGTTTCCTTAAGGGACTTTCAGAACACTAGACATAAAATTAATGAGTCTTTTATTGACTACCTAACCAGATGGAGGAGGAAGGTAGCGTAAATCAGGTGTAGGCCTGTTGAGTTCGATTAATTAATGATAGTGATGGGAGGTTATGTCCCAATACTTTCTAAGAAGCTAAAAGACCTCAGGATTCAAAATTTTGAGGAGTTATATAGATTTGGGGTTTAAAAATAGTTCGATTTGGCACAGGAAAAGAAATTCTTCAATGGAAGATCTCGGGGCAAAGAAGCAAATGGATCAAGTAATAGTGTGCAGATCAATACCATTAGGCAACTCTAAAAGATTCTCCAACCTTGATAGGCCTCTTTCAAAAGTTTTAAAGAAGTTAATGGAAAATAAGCTTTTACAACCTTTACCCCCGAGACAACCTTTAGCAAATGTCAACTCAAAATTCTACTATAACTTTTATCAAGCTATTGGACATGACACTAATAATTGTGCCTGATCAAAAAATGAAATCCAAGACTTGATTGATTTAGGCACAATCACAGACCTAAAATCCAGAAAACCAAACACCCAAAATAATCCCTTACCCAACTACTGAAATGTCCCACTACCAAATGCACCTACTCTTATTATTAACATCAATTTAATGGAAGAGTAGGTCCTAAACTCTTTTGTTAATGACACACCTAGTTCACCAAAACATGGCCCTAAACCATAGGATCCACAACCCACTAGCTTATTTATTGTTTAAAACCTGCAAGCACACAGATCGTGAGTTGTAGTACAAAAGATATCGTTCCCATGAGGATTGTATATTGGGTACTAATATCTCTACTTATGTTCTTAGGTAGCAAATCAATAAAGTAATTTAGAAAATCTAAATCTAAATAATTAAAACTAAGAGAAAATCAAATGATAAAAATATAAAGCTTAGGTTTAGTTTTACTATTCCAATTAGATCATGAACACTTAATTATTAAACACCTTGATTTTAGTTAAGGGTAATTGTTCTAAGATACCTAAAGACTCTCTTGAGTTCAATTAAGCATCCCAAGATTAAGATCTAACCTACTCTCATGATTAAGAAATTAATCCTAACTTAATAAGCTCTTTAACAATTATTTTATCCCTGAAGAGCTTGCCTACTCTCGTGGTTAGTGGTCTAAGTCCTATGAGTCATAAGCTAATAAATTCTCCTAACTCTCATTGGTGAATCTACTCATAAACATATAAACAACCTGGCTAAGAATGAAAACATACATTAAGTGCAACTCATAATATTAATTGAAAATCAATTTAATAAATAAAGCTTATGTTCAATCACATCATGAAATAGTTACTCCTGACCTAAACCCTAAAGGAATTTAGCCATGCGTACTTGTGGCAAAGTAAACAAACATAGTTAAAAGATCAAAGATGAAGAAAGAAATAATGAAATAAAACTCTTTAATTCTTGAACTAATTGTCTTCAATCCTAGTTTAGCTCCTTATTTGTTGCCTTTTAAGTGACCCATCCCTCTTTTCAAATACCTCTTAGCATCCCTTTATATAGGAAAACCTAATATGAGATATTTTAGCCCTTCAATTCCTCTTCCTTTTTTACTTAGGAAAAGTCTCATTTTCTTCGACACACCCACCGCACAACCATGTTGAGCTGGTACGATGTTAAACTTTCCAACACAGTTGTGCATGAGCTCAGATTCAAATTCTCTAAGGTTTCAAACTTTCAAACACGGTCGTGAATAAAACCATGTCACACTTTCAAAACTTCTTTAATTTGAATAGAAAGATGCACCAGCAGAAACACACCCATGTTACACCTGTGTGACATGAAGCTTGTATTCCAGTAAATTGCATAAGCAATGACACAAGTGTGTGCCAAACCATGTTGCCCTTAACATGATCTTTTCATTCAAATCCTTGATTTCTTAGAATTCCTTTTTAATCTTTCCTACAAAAAAGGAAACACTAATTAGTACTTAAATATAAACTCCTAATTTGACTAGAATTAAATCAAATATAATAAAATCCTAAATAAGACTCTAAAATAAAAATATTTCCTAATTAACCTAAAATCTACCCATTTAACATTATTTATTAATTTAAAAATTATTAAAAATCAACTCAAAAATATGTAAATATTACACACATCATCTGGTAACATGGTAGATATATGGAGCTCTAATAAATAAGGGGGACAAGTTGATATATGGGATAGTGATGAAGAAAGGGAAATTCAATCAGTCGGGAAGGTTACTGAAAAAGGGAAGGAGAAAAATAAGGACCAACCTGTGTTTGAGGTTGAAACTAAAATCGAGAATAAAAAGAGCTGAAAGAAGAGCCAAAGAAAGAAAAGAAGTCCATAAATAGTGTTTGGGAATTACTCATGAATTCCAAGACCCATCGAGAGGCACTAGTCCAAGCTTTGGACTAGAAAAAGGTTCCCAAGACTTACACTCGCAAATGGTGATTTCTCTAATGGAGAGTCCTTAGAGAGCTATTTTCTTCACTAATGATGACTTCTCGTTGGAAGGAAGGGAGCACTACAAAGCCTTATTCATCAAGGCTGAAGTAAAAAGCAAGTTAACTTACTGTGTAATGGTTGATAATGGCTCTACTATTACCGTGTGCCCTCTTAAGGTTTTGCTTAAGCTTGGACTCACTACAATGGACCTTAAGAAATTTGACATGATTATCAAAGCATATAATGATACGAAGTGACTTGTTAAAAAGACTTTTCAAGCTTTGGTCAAAATTAGGCCCATTGAGACTTGGGTCAATTTACATGTGATCGACATCCCAATCACTTTTACTATTTGATTAGGGAGGCCATGGTTTCATCATTTAGGAGGTGTGCCTTCAACTATTCACCAAAAAATCAAGTTTCCATATGAAGGGAAATTAGTCACTATCTCAGCAGAAACTAAGGTTGCTATAGCTACTTTGAAACTTGCTCCTAAGGAGATCCCTGTTAGTCCCAACTTTGAGGTCTACATGATGTATAAAGATGAGCTTAATGAGAGAACTATGAACATGATGAGAAAAATGAGTTTCATACTTAACATGGGCTTGGGGAAGAACGAGAACAAACCGTTAGAGTTTGTGGAGCAAAAAGTGCCAATTTTAAAGTATAGGATTATGTATCAGGGGAATGAAGACTATGAAGAAAACAATGGAACTAGAATAAAAATAGGGCACTCTAGGAAACATTTATGAAGGAAGGCAATGGGTATCTATATAAGGGAACTCCTCAACCTTTAATACAAGTTAGAAAGTTAGTCCCCGAGTTTGAGATTTTTGCTGACTATATGAACGGGATTAAGGAAGCTGTTATTGAGGAGGTAATAGTAGAAGAACTGGTACTAACTTCAGAATCAAAAGAGGATATTCCAGCTGTAAAGCTGAAGGATGCTGCTAATCAGGAAAAGGAGTTAGATTTCAAGACCTATGTCCTAAACTCTATCATTGATATTTTTTATGATGATTTTGATATTTCTCTTGCTACCTTATTTAAAATTAATGACCTATTTTTCTTTAAAATTGATGTAATGAAATCTGACTTTTCTTATTTATGTGGTGTGTTTCCTAATGGTTATTTTATTTATGATGATCATTTCATGCATATATTTGACATTAATTTTTTATAAACAAAATCATTTAATGTAGGCACAAATGATAACCCTAAAAATAAACTGATTACTTCTTATTTAACTCTTGATGAGAGAGAAAACTTAAAGAAACCTTAAAAAGAAGACATAAATTACTTACTTAGGGCTATGAGGATATGCCTAGAATTGATAAGGAGATCGCAAAACATAAGATCCCCACGTATCCTCACATCACACACATAAAGTATAAAAGGAGGAGGTGAAGGCTAAAATAGACTCTCTTGATTAAGGAAGATGTTAAAAAATAACTAAAGGCGAAGTTTTTAGAGGTAGTAAGAGACACCCAATGGTTGCCAAATATAGTCCTGATTCCTAAAAAAGATGGAAAATTCAGGATGTGCATGGACTATAGGGATTTAAATAAGGGTTGCCTAAAAGATGACTTTCCTTTACTGTATATTGACATACTAGTTGATAGTGCAGCTTCTAGTGCGATGTATTCTTTCATGGATGACTTCTCATAATACAATTAGATCATAATGCCAGTAATAGATAAGCTAAAAATGTCCTTCTCTACTAAATAGGGTATCTACTACTATTTGGTCATGCCATTTGGATTGAAAAATGCGAAGGCTACTAATCAAAGGATGGCTACCAATTTGCTATATGATATGATCCACAAAGAGATAGAACTGTATATGGATGAAATGATAGTGAAATCTCTAACTAGAGAATGGCACTTTAAGGCTCTAGACAAGTTCCTAACAAGCTAAAAAATACAACCTCAGATTAAACCATAAGAAGTGTGTTTTTAGAGTAACTTCAGGAAATTATTAAGACATATTGTCAACTAAAAGGGAATAGAGGTGGATCCAAATAAGGTTAAAGCAATCAGAGACATGCCTACATTGAAAAATGAGAAAGAAGTCAGGGGGTTCATAGGGTGGTTGCAGTATATCAGTAGATTCATAATCCAAGCTGACTAACATTTATGAGCTAATCTTTAAACTTTTGAGAAAGAATCAACCCATAACCTGGGACGATAAATGTCAGATGGCTTTTGAAATTATAAAAAATTATTTAATGAATCCCTCAGTTTTACAACGACCAAGGTTAGGCAAACCATTAATTATTTATCTAAAAATTGAGAAGGATGCAATAGTCATGGTGTTAGCTCAAGAAAGTGAAGGAAAAGTTAAATAGGTGGTATAATACTTGAGTAAAAAACTCATGCAATACGAAGCCAATTATAGTCTGGTAGAGAAGACATGTTTGGTTGTGATTTGGGCAACTAAAAAGCTCCGTCATTATTTTCAATTTTATAGGGTACAGACAATTTCTAAGCATGACCCCCTTAAATATCTTTAATAGGCTCCATCACTTATAGAAAAATTAGCCAAATAGTTGGTCCTGCTCACTGAGTTTGATATAAACTATGTGGCAAAAAAGGTAGTGAAAAAAAGAGTGATAGTAGACTTCTTGGCTCAGAGTCCAGTGGATAATGAACAAGAATGGGAGCTAGAGTTTTTAGATGACATTTAGGGGCAATATAGGTCCAAGGATGGACAATTCACTTTGATGGGCAATTAATAACAAAAGGGCAGACATTGGTGTAATTCTGATCACATTAAAGGGAGAAATGCTCCTGATGGTGAAAAGTTTATAATATAAAGTGACCAATAATCAAGCAGAATCTGAAGCCTACATCTTTAGGTTGGAGGTACTCCAAAATGTGCGGCTAGAGGAGGTCACAGTATACAGGGACTCTATGATAGTGATAAAACAAGTTTTCAATAAATGGGAAGTAAGGGAAGAAAAGGTAAGATTGTATTGGGAGTACTTAGCCATTGTTATGTTATCTTTCACACAATGCAAATTTGTACATTTGCCATGGGATGAGAATTAGATGGCAAATACTTTAGCCATGTTGGCTTTAACATGGGAAAGTGGAAAACAGATAGAAGTCAAACCCTTTATTCTTGTGAAGTCTCGAACCCCTTGTTATGAGGAGATAAGAGTAATGCCAGTTGACCTTATAGAAAGGGCCTAGTTTTATGATCTATAGTAGTATTTAAAAAAGGGAAAAATTCCTTAAGATGTAGATAAGAAAGAGAGAATGTCTCTGAGGATGTTGTCCCAGCAATTGATTAGCCATAATGAGATATTCTATAAAAGAATGCCGACTAGGGTGCATCTGAAATGTGTTAACAAGCACTAGGCCCAAAAAGTCATGGAAGCAGTTCACGAAGGTGTATGTGGGCTACATATGAATAAGATAGTTCTTGCTAAGAAAATAGCTCATCAAGGGTATTTCTGGTTAACCATAGAAGCTGACTGTTTGAAATTTATGAAGAAGTGCCATAACTGTCAAGTGTATGGAGATGTGAACCACTTGCCTTCTATGGAACTTTAAGGATTGACTTTTTCATGGCCATTTGCAGTTTGGGGAATTGATTTTATCAGAGAAATAACACCGAAGGCATTTAACGATCATCATTATATTGTGGTGGCAATTGATTATTTCTCTAAGTGGGTTAAAGCGGAATCATTCACAACTGTCGAGGCAAAATAAATGGCAAGGTTTATAAAAAAGAACATAATCTATAAATATGGGTTGCCTCATTATGATATTACTGACAATGGTGTTCAGTTTAGAGCAGAAATAGCTATTTTGTTGAAGGAGTATAAAATTGAGCACTATAAATCATCTCTATACAGACAGTAGGAAAATGGAGTAGTACATGCAATAAATAAGAATGTGAAGAGAATCTTGTCTAAAATACTGGAGAATTATAAGGACTAGGCAAGTTATCTACAATTTGCATTGTGGGGATATAGAACCACTGCTAGAGCATTGATTGGAGCTACTTTGTATTCATTAGTGTATAGATGTGAAGCTATATTACCAGTAGAGGTCTAGATCTAGTCATTGAGGGTTCTCTTGGAATCCAAAATCCTTAAGCATCAGTGGGTAAAAAGTCAACTGGCGTAGCTAACATTATTGGATAAGAAGAGAATGAAAGCTATGGATCACTCTCAGATGTATTTAAAAAGGATAGTCTGAGCTTATAATAAGAAGACTAAGCCATGTAAGATCAAAGAGGGTGATTTGGTGCTAAAGCTCACTAAACATATCATGACTGACCTACGAGAAAAGTTGAAGCCAAATTGGGAGGGTCTGTATCTAGCAAAGAAGCTATTTTTCAAAGGCGCTGCTGTTTTTTCTAATTTGGAAGGAAACGAGTTCAGGGAGCCCATCAACTTAGACAAGCTCAAGAAATACTTTCTATAAAGTCTCGCTAGGGAGAAAACCTCAAAAAGAGACTGTCTAGGTAAAAATTAGAGATAAAAAAATGAAAAAATAAAAATAGTCCTACCGAATTAAAAACCTTAAAAGAGGTAGTCTAGAAAAAAATTAAGGATATGTAAAAGGAGAGAGAGAAAATAAAAAGTTAATTGGAAAATTTATAAGGACAAGCCAATTAACAACATGAGATATGTCAGAAGCAAAATGTATAGTCATATTGTGCTTAAATTAAATGGAATGGATTGTCTTAGTTATTATTGAATGTTGCATTAAATATTTATTACAAATTGTTTGACTAAAAGGGAAATCCCATTCTATAAAAAAGCGAAATGATTTCATAAACTACTTTTGCTTTCTTTCCTTCTGTTGAACACCTTGAGCACTTAATGTTTACAATTCTTTTATTCTTTTGTTTCTCAAGAACTCATCCTTTTCTATTTGTTGTAACTGTATCCACACCTTGTATTAGTCATCGATAAACTGATCTCCATCATAGTCAATGTGCCCTTGAATGATTTTATGAGGCCAGGTCATAACCAAGTTGTCCAACAAGTTCTAAGAAAGGGCCCCAGGTTGAACTCATATACTAGTCCTATAATTAGTTTTTTCTATTCGTATTGTTGATAGGGATGGGTAAGATTATAAAAAGTAAAAAAATGGAGACCTGCTATAAGGACACAATGGGTGTAAGATAGTATAGTCACATGGTACATTTTCTACAATAGGCACATCCAACATATCATAGTATCAAAAAAGGTAGACAACCAGCTCTGAACATCTTTTGGTATAGGATAGAGTTATCTAGTATGGCAATGCTTTGCTTAGTAATGTATAACGTCTCTAGGAGGCTTAAGTAATTTAGCTTTTCATGAAACCATACCTAAAAATAGTGAAAGTGGTTAATATGAAAAATGACAAAAAAGAAAAAAATAAAGAAAAAAGAAAAGGAAGTTAACCTCTAACAGTAATGGAATCCTAAAGAATTGCTTGATTTTTGGAAAGTTGTCTAGTCCAATGATGGTTTTTAGCAAAATAAAGGGAAAAAGATTGAGTCTGGCTTCCACCTAATCCAGGATGCGAAGAACTTTTGGACTGCAGTTGCTAGAAGGAGAAACAAGCAAGAACTATGCATATAAGCAAAAAGCCATCATTCGAGGCTAGAAAACCTCCTTACTGTCCACAACTATAATAACCAAGGAAGGATCCTATCAGAACTTTAGGACTAAAGATATGATGAAGGGAAGACTAAGGGGAAAGATTAAATAACCTAGCCATCTGATATTGAATGAAGTGTAAACCTGGAGATTTAGCCTAAGGGATTACAATTTGATAAGAGAAGTCTATTTGACAACCTAAGATAACTTCAAATTCCTCCGACAAGGGGCATATTTCTAGGATGTTGAATCAGAAAATATGTTTGCTTGGATCTTAAAATTAAGCCACAATATGGAAGAAGGAAAAGCTAATCTTCATAGCATGCAAAGATTTAAAAATCGACTAGTGAAAAGGCTCTAATTTTGCCTATGATTTACCATCTAAGCCCTCTAAGATTGGTTGTAGTTGTTTATGGCTTCTCTCAGTCATATTTTGGGATTTTAGAGCTACTTGGAGAGAGAAAATGGAGAGTTGAGGTGTATGTATGAGTAAATATGACCATTTTTTAATATATAAAGAGTTAGGAATTAAAAAGGGGAATTTGCAGAACAAGCCTAGAGGCGCTCACCTCTTCAAACAACCAATACCTCATAATGAAAATGCATTTTGATATCGACTCTTCATAAAGAGGTGACGCCTCATTGAAGTGTGAAGAGGCAATCGTCTCTTTAACAGCCAGTGGCATAATTTTGGTTGCGTTATTCAGATTGGCTCTTCATATTTTTGGGTTCATTAATGGAAACTTTGTACAATCATGATGAGTTTATGTAGGATTATGTTAGAGTAATCAAAATTCCTTGTTGAAATAAGTTTGAATAATTAAACATTCAGCCAAATGTAAACACAAATATCCAAAATGAGATCCAGATAATATTGCAATAGTGAAATCAAAAAATAAAAAGGGAGGAAGACTAAATCCTAATCTACATAGCCTTTGACTTGGTGGCCTCTGCATCATCTATACCATCACTATCATCATCATCAACACCATCTTCATCTTCTTCTCCCTTATCTTTATCATCCATGAATTGTAGAGCAGCAACTTGATGTTAAAGGATTGTGATCCTAGCCTAGATAACTGCATCGTGATCCTATCCATATACAATTCAAGGCAAGTACTTATGTAAGTATGCATATATATAAAAATAGGAGAAGTCATTACCTTTCACTATTAAGTGACAATCATTATATAATCTCGTTAGGCCTCAATCAGATGATACATATACACTCCTTGCTCCAAGGGGATCTACATGAATAATGTTATGTTATTACTTAGGCTTTATTGAGGTTAAGTATGAAGGCAGGAAAGGAAATAGCTTATGTGTGAAGCATCAGGAGTGTATGTTGGTGTCAAACTCTCATCTAATGTCAAAAACGCATAGGATAGGTCCTTTGGTGGCACCCAACAGTGGGCTAGTAGATCATATATGTGAGTCAAATGACCAATAACCATCCATGAGCCAAAACTAAAAGGAGCTTTATGAGGCAATGCTTCAGCTGAAGTACCCCCCCGTTGTTAGTATGAGGGCACTGAAGTGGCCTCTCATTGTAGGAGGCCTGGCTTTATATGTAGGACCTATGGTTGTCACCTATGAATAAAAAGAATAAGTTAGTATGTAAGTTAGGGGAGAGAAAGAGAAAAGATAAAATCAAATGAGTACTTGAATAGTAGTAGCGATTGAAAAAGCGCACCCACTATAATAGATTGGCTTGAACAGAGTTTGAGTACTGGCTCTTGCTCCTCATAGTGTGGTTCTTAGCAGGATCTCCTATAACCACCCTATCCAACTCATTACCCTTTAGTAGATGCATTCAAACACATGCCTGTAGGGGGTGATGCAGGAATACGCCTTATATGGGCACCACGATCCTAGTTGAGGATCCTCTCACCAAGATACCATACACAATAATTAAGTCCATAAAGAAGTGTTCTCTACAAAAATAATGGTTTAGAGTGGGTCATTTATAGAGCCCATCTATCCTGAGGACCCCATAAGTCCTAATGTAGCTGCAATAATGCAAAACAAATAAGTAAATTGACCTTGTGTCCTTTTCATATTAATAATAGATTGCTTTGTTATATAGGTACCTTATCATAGGTCAGAGTGTTTAGCTAATCACGATGGACATGCACACAAGCTAGGTGTCTCCACCATGAACAGCTAGCACCCCATCGAGCCAAGGCAGGAAAATAAAAGTCACTGACACAAATTATCACTCAAATTAACTTAAGCTCTTAAGCCCAAACCTGTAAAAAAAAAAGAAAGAAAACATTGGCAGCAGATAGTCATAAAAACTAACATGCTGAGTTCAAAGGATGAGAGAGATTTATCATAACAATGTGGTAGAAACTAAAAAATTGATTGGCTCCTTACATAACCTCATCCATACTTTAGTATAGATAGGCCAGTGCACAATTACCCCAATCATAAGAGGACACACCTCAAAGGGGCATTAGAAATATCAAATCAATGGAGCTAGCAGTGTCAATAAAGAGAGTAGCACCCAATAGGTAGACTAAGAATGCTCTCACTACTTGGTCAATCTCTCGATCTGTGATGACAACCTCGACCCTAGCGCGGGTATAATGACTCCCGATGGAGTCAATCTTAATAGTATAATTCCTGTTCATATTTGAGACGACACCAAGAAGCCGTTTGATATAAGCTACCTAATCCAATGTCATATGATGAATGCTTATATTAAATGGGACAGTCTCACCAACATACACAATCTAGTAATAATAGCAAAGGAAACAAGGTCCAACGTGAGCTCACCAAAGGGAAGGTGAATTATATGTGTGGTCTCAAACCACCTCCCCATCAGTGCATGAAGTAGCTGATAATCGGTACAACCCTAAGCATTTGGAAGTGAGAGGATGAAGTCCTCAAAACTTGTATCTTGTATGCGGTTCTTAATGTCATATATGAGGTCATTATACTATACTTGAGCACCACTGAAGTTCCCAGCGCCTTTAAATCTGTGGGCATCATACTAAAAATAAACAGGGAAGTCAAAACTTATATAATTTGCTTAAAATAAAAAAATAAAAAATGTTGAATACTGTTAGAGTGGCGTTGCCTCAATGAGAAGAGGTAACACCTCAGTAAGTCATATAAAAGTCATTGCCTTCGGGCAAAGAGGTGACGCCTCTGATTGATAAAACAATCACCTCATCAAAGAGGAAATGACTTTTCATAGCGAAGAACATGAACCAATTTTTAATTTTTTTAATTTTCTCGATTTAATCAACTGCGTTCTTATTTACAATGATGAATACATGTCCACTAATCATAACCTGGTAAAAATTTATAGAAGAAAGTGATTGGTTTGAATACCAACCTCTCCAAAAGCCAAGGTTTAGATGTGGGCACCCAAATTCGCCATGAGTGGAATGTCATCCTTGATGGAGAATCTGAGAGTTCATAATAGATCTATGGGAGGCATCACGGGGTCCCACTATGAAGGATAAAGGGTTTAGGAAGCGTTCATTTTTTAAAAAGAAGAAATGTGGGAAGGAAGAAAGAGAGAAAAGAAAAGAGATAAAGAAAATGAGAATTTTAGAAAGGAAGAAAAAGAAAAAAGGAGAAACCTTTTTGAAAGAAAGAGGAAGAAAAATCTTTTTGAAAGGAGAATTTTGAAAAGGAAGAAAAAGGAAAAGGGAGAAACCTTTTTGAAAGAAAGAGGGTAGAAAAAAAGAGAAAGGAAGAAGAAAGGGCCTATTTTATATATGATAAAGGTGGAGAATCGGTTTAATAGAGAAATTGAATAAGACAAAAGTGACTTCTAGAGCTTGAGAGTCGAGGCCAACAGTTTAAGAACTTAAGGAATTGCCTCTCAACCTTAAGTCCTAAGGCTAACGGCATGAATTTCCTGATGGATTTAGGAAGGAATTGCGTTTCAAGCTTAAGTCTTGAGGCTAACAACGTGAATTTTTTATTGGATTTGAAAAGGAATAGCCTTTCAAGCTTAAGTCCTAAGGCTGACGGCGTGAATTTCCTGATGGATTTGGGAAGGAATTGCCTCTCGGGCATGAGTCTTGAGGCTGTTAGCATGAATTTTTTTTATGGATTTGAAAAAGAATTGCCTCTCGGGCTTGAATTTTAAGACTGACAACGTTAATTTCTTAATAGATTTGAGAAGGAATTGTTTCTCAAGCTTGAGTCCTAAGGCTGACGGCGTGAAATTCCTGACAGCTTAAAAAAAATTGACCTTTTGGGCTTGAGTCTCGAGGCTAACAACACGAGTTTTGAAGAATCTACTTCCTAGGTGAATCTTGGAGAACAAGTGTATCCTTTTATTGTTTATTGCTTGTTTCATGCATTTTGATTTTTCAAAAATTTTAATTTCATGAATTAGGTTTTTAAAAAATTAAGGCGGCAAATTATGGACACTTAGTTTGATCGGCCGGTAACGAAAGCCCAATGATGAGAAAACACGAATCTTGAATGCAAGAAAGCCTAGAATCTTTATGAGAATGGACCTAAAAGCCTAAACCCATTTCAAACCCAAGTAGCCCAAAAGAACAAGTCGAAGCCCACTTGGCCTAATGGCCTAACCTTGAGTCAAGACCAAAGAGTCATTGCCTGATCGAAGGGGCGTCGCCTCTTTGTCGCCTACATCAGTGAGGCGATGCCTCTTTAGCAGCCACTTGCACAAGCATTAAATGCAAAAATGACAATGGTGGACAAGTGAGTGGGCCCACCTATTACTAACCTAAACATGTTGTGTGAAAATGAGAATTTGAAGGAAAAAGGTGACTAAAAAGGGTGTGTGATGATAAAGGAAAAAGGAGAGGTCATGTCAAAGTCATAGTTTACTAAAAGGGGCATGAGAGTGAATAAAAAAAAGAGGAAAAAAGAGGAGGAGGACATTTTTAAAGAGAGCTTGGCTTATTAGAAAAAAATGAAGAAAAGAAGGAGGAGTTCTTGCTTAGAAGTCAATGTTTAAGGAAAGAGTAAGGGAGTTCTTGCATTCAAGTAAAGATTGGAATTAAAACTTGTCTCTGAGGGTTGAGTTAAATAGGAGCATCAAACTTATCTTGAGCAGTAAGAATGTCTACCTTTAGCCATTTTATTCCTTAAATTGCATATATTATTTGTTAATTTTTGTTTGATTTTTAAGTCCTATATTTATTTTGGTGTTGCATTTATGGCATGATCTTTTAAACCTCTAAATACTAGTGTAAGTTTTAGTTGTTCATATTCGATATTGATTTACTTAAGATTTAAGTTGTCTTTAAGTGTGTTTCTGTGTCTGGCAGTTGGGCATGCCTTTTTAAAGGGGCAACGCCTCTTCGTACTGAGGCGATATCATATCGCCTCTTCATGCTGAGGCCAACAGAGACAACGCCTCTTTGAAGAGGCAACACCATATCAACAGAGCTATGGCTAAACAGTATTCATTTCTCATGCCTGTTTCGTATAATTTCTTGTTTCTTTATGTATTTTTATAGTATGTATTCCAATCTTTTATGCAATTATGAGGATATTCTATATGATCAAATATTTATTTACTGGTTTTGAGTTGTTTTGTGTCATGCTTTATTTTCTACAAGATTAACTTTACGACTTTCTATTGTAGGATTTTATATATATTTGTGGAGGCTAATATTTTGTTACTCGTAGGAACTCAAGATGATTTTTATCATCAAGCTTTAATCCTTATAACTTGCTTGTGGGTTTGCTTGATTTATAACTAGTTTATTTTGCTTTTATTTATATGACCAAGGATTGTAACTCATTTCTCCTCCCTCATTTCTTATTTCTTTATCGTTATCCTTATGAATGTTTTGTATATTTGATAAATGTAGTGACTCACCCTTAATTAGCATGAGACTGGACTAATGTGTAAATTCAAACTAAATTGTAAAATTGGAAGAAATTGCAATTTGCTTGTTAATAAAGATAATATAATACAAAACACATATGGAAGCCAACCGCAAGGTATTCTAAAAACCCATACTCAGTTTCTGAACCCTATTCTCTAAAGATGGTTGCTAGGAAAATTTATGAAATCCAATTGTTGTATAATGTATCCCAGGTCTTATTTGAGTAATGACTCTTTCTCCAATTTAGACCTTGAGCCTATTTTGTATTTTATAGTGGGCCTCAAACTCACATAGTGTTGTGGTCACTAAACACTTAGGTGCGCGTTTAACCCTACTGCCTACAATATATATATATATATATATATATATATATATATATATATATATATATATATATATATATATATATATAAAACTTTTGTTATATATTAAATATGTAATTAAATTATAACTAAATATAATTAATTAATTGGGATTACATATTAAAATAACTACTAAATATTAATTTTATAAAAATAATAAATTGAGATGTGCGTCTTCAAAAATTAATATTTGTACTAGATATAAATTGAATATATATTTTTATTTATAATTTTAAAAATTAGCTATAATTTTGTTTATATTAAATGTAGATTTTGAGCATCGAAAGTGTTTGAATTCTCAAATATTTATTTTGAATTGTATTATACTGAATGGTTTCAAAAGATCTAAATTTGTGGATCGAATCATACAAAAAAAAAATGTATGGTACAGAAATTTTTAAATTTGGCACAACAGATTTTATCTTTGAAATTTTTTTTAATATTATAATTATCCCGATCATTGCTCACCTCTAGACTCTAGTCAAACCTTACTATCTTAATCTAACTTTATTTATTGATTTGTCAATTTGCTGATCTGATAACTAGCTCGTATCAATTTTTGGCAAGTCTCTTGAAGTGAAATTATTTAATTACCAAGCAACTGAATAATATCATAGCTTAAGAAGCAATATGCTTCTATGAGTCAAAGTCAATGAAACATTGATCAGCAAAGTCTACTTACGAAATATACAAGTTAAAAGTAGGACTAGTTCAAACTAATGGAATTTAATAACTATATGGCCAATTCTATTGGAGTTTAATTTGATGGAAAAGGATTGTTGGATATGAGAAGGTGTGTTTGAGGTGGAGATTGTTGGTGAGATGATGGGAAGAATGGGCATAGACACAGATGAGGTATTGGACGTTGAGGAGGAGGATGTTGTTGAAGAAGAAGATTATTATTTTGGAAGGAGAGGTCGCCATTGATGAGTTTATACAAGCTCTAATACCAAGTTCAGGGTCTCAAAATTATAGGTTGTATATTTTATTAATTGAATAATACTACTGATTACAAGGGTTAAATATACAATATATACAGAAATCTGAACTAACTCTATAACAACTATAACGAAGATAATAATATTATAGTTTATCATTATCTTGACAAAGAATATATATATATAACATCATATAAAATAAAACTATTGATATATATATTAAATATGTAATTAAATTATAATAAAATATAATTAATTAATTGAGATTATTATTTTTATTTTATAAATTTTAAAATTACTTATAATTTTGTTATTAGATATAGATTTTTAATGATGAAAGTGTTTAAATTTTTTAATATTTATTTTGAATCATATCTTACTGAATTGTTTTAAAAGATATGTATTTGTAAATACAATCAAATCATGCAAAAAAAAAGTATGATACATAGTACCATACATTTTTTAATTTGACACAAAAATTTTATCTTTAAAATTCTTGAAATTTAATATAATTTCAAAATCTTTTTAATATTCGAATGATCTGATACTTCCTCACCTCTAGTCAAACCTTATTATCTTAATCTAACTTTATTTATTCATTGCATTGTCAATTTGTTGATCGGATAACTAGCTCCTATCAATTTTGGCAAGTCATTTTCTTCTTTTCTTCTTTTGTCCCTTACACTGAAATTATTTAATCACCGGGCAATTGAGTAATATCACAGCGTAAGAAGCAATATGCTTCTATAAGTCCAAGTCAATGAAACATTGGTCAGCAAAGTCTACTTACGAAATATACAAGTTAAAAGTAGGACTAGTTCAAAGTAATGGAATTTAATAAATCTATGGCCAATTCTGTTGTACAATACAGTCCTCTTCCTACTCTCTTTGTATATCTAACTCTGAAGTGAAAGAAGAAGTGGCAGCACTAAACACTTGGACATGCAACAGATTATTTAAAAACCCTTTCTACTCCTGAGCTAAAAAGGTTGCTCCAAAACTTATCCAGAGTTTACTGCAATTACCAATGGGCTCTGTAGTACCGGTTGCTACAGCTTATCGAGGTTCAACAATTGATTCAGTGACATTATTTATAGACCATGTAGAGTTGCTTTGGGATTTAACATTGCTGCTGCTTGACACATTTTGAAACGTAAATGTAGGTTGTTTTGGCTCAGGAAGCTTTGATTTTTCGCCGCTTAACATAGTAACTATGGCTGCCATGCTTGGTCTATCTACAGCATGATCCTGTACTCAAAGAAGTCCAACATTTACACACCTACTTACTTCTGATGAAGAAAATGAATCTGATATTGCTTCATCTATGATGTCTAGGCCTCTGCTTTCGCACCATGATTGCCATGCCTGCAACATTTTCCGTAATTTTAACAATGAAATTCCAGATATTTTAAGACAACTGTGAGAACAATATATATATATATATATATATAGAGAGAGAGAGAGAGAGAGAGAGAGAGAGAGAGAGATCTTTTCGAGTGCTTCCTTACACAAGCTAGGAGGCTCATGTGCTGTTCATCAAACTGGAAGCTGTTAACCTTTCTCCGACTAACAATTTCTAAAATTAAGACTCCAAACCCGAACATATCAGATTTCTCCAACAGGTATCCCCTATATACCCAACAGGTATTCTGGAGCCATGTATCCCCTGCATTTGATATGAAAACAATAACTTTTTTGGTCCTTCTAATTGGAAAATGATGTTTAGAGAAAATACATTGTAGATTATGTAAGTATTTGAGTGAGATCGATTGCTTACAGTGTTCCCACAACCCTGTGAGTGCTACCAAGATCTTGTGTGCCTTCAAACATTCGTGCCAATCCAAAATCTGATATTTTTGGATTCATCTTCTCATCAAAAAGAATATTGCTGACCTTCAAATCTCTGAGTATGATCCTTAAGCAAGAATCACGATGGAGATAAAGAAGTCCTCGAGCAACTCCAGTTATAATGTCGAACCGTTTAGTCCAATTAAGCTCTGCCTTCCTCGACAGATCTGAACGATATACCCAAATATACAATAAAAGATTATTGTCAGTTCTATTTCCAAGCATTGCTCCATAACTGCAGGAGATCAGCAAACAGAACTCTATCTTCCGTTAAAAATAGAAGGTGAATTCTAAATCTAACCGAAGAGGTAAGTGTCCAAGCGTTTGTTGGGCATGAACTCATAAATTAGTATATTCTCTTGTCTTTCAATGCAGCAACCTATGAGTTTGACAAGATTTCTATGTTGGAGTTTGGAGATCATCATCACTTCATTTTTAAATTCTTCTAGTCCTTGACCAGAGCTACTAAAAAGTCTCTTAATCGCCACATCCTTGCCATGTTGTAGCCTTCCCTACATAAACAAAGCCCATAAATTAGTACTTCGTTAAGGTATATCTTAGCAAAGATCAGTATACACCTTATAAACCGGACCAATCCTCCTTGCCCGAGTTTTTTTTTTTCGTGGAAGTTGTCAGTCGCAACTAAAATGCTGTTAAAATCAAACAAAGGCAACTCTACTGGGCCTTGATCTTCTAAGGGGCTTCTCCACATAAATGGTTGCGAAGTGTCTCTTTAAGTTTCAACTCCAGCTGCCAAATCAAAGTTTTTGGGGCCATTAAACATCCAAGAGTCATGAATACAATTCAAATTAACAGTCTTAGCAAGCTGTCAGATTTTCTGAGGACAACAGAAAATGAAGATGTCTTATTCATAGAACTCTGCTTCCTGCCCTAAAAAAATGGTGATTTACTCTCATTTCCTCAATTTTTTTTCCTCATGCATTCAAATTTTCAGATTTGCTTCAAACAAAAGGGCTAATCAATTTTTGAAGCAGGTCAAATTAGTGACTTCAGGATTTCAATATTCTCTGAAATGTACAACAGCATTTTGATATTTCTTCTCTGTCATCATGATGAATCAAAGTCCAAATATAATGATAACAGAAAAGAGATTACAATGCACAAACTGACCAAGTCCTGATTTCACACTTAGCGTAATGAAAGATGGATCTTATGGCCTAGAGCTCCTGAAGGATTAATCATTATCAATTAGAATCCAGTCCAATATACTATTTTGGTTGCATTCTATTAACTTGCCCAAATGGCAGATGTGAAAAGTAGTGTCAGCACTCCCACAACTCAAGGGTTTCTTTTCCCTGGAGATAAGTATCTCAAATCAAAAGTTAGGTCTACTTTCCTGATAATATGACGAACAAAAAAAAGACTAATGATCCATCGTGAGTAAAAATAAAAGCAAGCTCAACTAACGTCAGCAAAGTAGCAGTCTTCTTTTTTTGTTACAAAAAGAGCATAAAGTAGCAGTCTTTCAGTTTCTTACCATTTGTCCCAGCCCTTTGGTTGGCTCTCCACTTCATGACACCATAGATCATGACACTGATGATGGTGACACTTAAAACAGTAACAACGCTGATAATAACATATTTTTTTACCTGATTATCACCTTAAAAAAAATAACAAGAAGATTGTTAATTTGTTGTGTAAGAAAATATACAAAAATCACAGCAAAATTTCTCAAAAGTGTAATATTACCACCACCCAGTTCTGCATTGGCAACACGAAGAAAAAGATCTTGTCCACCGAAGGGTAATTCGTGCATATCAACAAGATTTTCTCTCCAAACCAAACAGCCTATTCCATTTACATATGCATACCCTGAACAAGAACAGTTATTCAGGCACCGCTGGTGGCATTCATTTGCATCCCCAACGTTCGTGAACTCGGCAGAATCAGGAACTTTAAACCCACTAATCTTTAAGAAACCATCAGGTTTTCTTCCCTGAGTAGCATTAATGCCGCCCGTGTTTCTTCCACAACTTAATTCTGTTTGCCTTACACACCCTCCAGTCCAGTTTCCTTTCCTCCATTCTTCATTTGATTTTGGCACAAACCCTTTCAAGCATCTACAAGTTAGAGTTGGCCCATATCTTTGGCAAACCCCAGAAGGTCCACATGCTCCATAAACTTCACATGGCTTAATAGGTGCCTCCCATGTAGCATACCAGCCCGTGACTGGAACCCAACACAAAAACCTTAAGACTCCAGTTGATGAAAGAATAAACATTGAGTAACTGCAGTTCCTAAAGCACACTAATCTCAAGGTAACCAGTTCCAGGCTGGATAGCATCAATGAGTGTTAGTCCATTTTGAAAATTGGGATTCATTTCTGGTATCCCGATGAACTTGGTTTTATCCCTTTGCCCGCTTCTCCAATGAGGCTTTGACCCTTTCCAAACAAAGGCTTGTGACGGTGTCTCCAATGATAACCAGCAGTAAAATCACTAGGAGAAGGATCATTTTCACTTTTCCATGAATTAACTATCAGTCTCTCTCCATTTGTGAGATTGAAGGCTAACCACTTACCCGGCAAGAGCGTATCTGTTGGATGCTTAGAATTAAACCATAGATTTGCACCTGTTATACTATCCCTCAAAACCAGACTTCCTTCATCTGAAAGCACAGCAATTCGACCATTGGACGAGCCAAAAATATCGGTAGACCAGATAGTGTTCTGCTGCCCATTCACAAGCCTCAAATTCCCATCTCTGCCGATTGTTGAACTTGCTGAGGAGTTTGTAACAGGCCTCTCTCTATTGGCCACCCAAATAACAGTCTGGGGAGTAACCTTTTTGAACCGAATTCTAAGATATTGATTATGGGAATTGTTAAAACTAAAGAATCCCAGCTCAAAAATTTGGCTAGGAGAGTTGAGAGTTTGCTCAGGCGTGAATGGTGTTGATGAAGTTATGCTGTAAATTACAGAGCAATAAGCTAATGAGAAGAACAAATTGAACAACAAGAACCACAAAAATGCAACTTTCACACTACAGAAATATCTTCTCGACATCTGATTCCTAAAGTCTTTTGATCGCCACAATCTTTCCATCCTGTAGCTCTCCCTATTCACAGCCAAAATTTAACACTATGCCCAAGTTAGTTTTTTGTTGACAGAAAAAAATAAAAATTGAAGCTAAGTCGCCCCCACACCCCACCCCCCCCCCCCCCCCCCCCCCCCCCCCCCCCCTCCCAGATCGGTTACCTTATAAACTGGACCACATCCTCCTTGCCCAAGTTGCTCTGTTGAACTAAACGGTCAGTTGCAAGTAGGATGCTGTCGAAGTCATACATAGGCAGTTCTAACGGTTCTTGCTCTTCTAAATGTTTTCTGCACGGTTTTTGCTCGGAAATTTTCTTCGTATCTGTGTGAAATCAATTTATTTTATGTTTCCTGAATCTTAAGGTTTAAACAAATATAACTGAATCAGTGAGCTAAAGACTCTGACAACATCATCAATAATAAGCGTGGAAAATCAAATTTAAACAAAAGTTTTATCTGTTAATCAGAGTAAATTGTTTATGCTGTTCCGATTTTAACAGGTGCGGATATAAACATAAACATAAGGACATAGTCAGTTGAAATAACGCAATCTCATTACTAGCAGAGAGCTTCGTCCCTCTTGGAATGATCTTGTGGTAAGCTTTCCACCTGTACAGGGCACAAGCTACAGCTGTCAAGATGATAAAATTCGATATAGCTATGAGGCAGGCATTCAGTGTTATTGGCTTCTTGTTACCTGAAGAATTGAATTGAGAACAAACAAAGAGGTTAATAATAATAGTACGCATTGGAACTGATTAGCAGCAAGTAGCCACACACTCGCCTAATTCTGAAACCGCAAGGCGAAGGAAAAGATCTTCTCCGCCAGAGGAAAACTCTAGCATATATATAAGATCATTGATCCAAACCAGAGATCCGATTCTAGTTACATAAGCATAAGCGATGCAAGAACAGTTGTTCAGGCACCACTGACGGCATTCGTTCACATCGCTGACCTTCACATATATAGAAAAATCAAGAAGTTTCAGCCTGCCTATCTTTAATAAACCATCAATATTCTTCCCTTTCTGCTGTGCTGCTGTTTTAGTTATGGAATTTATCGCACAACTCAAATTGGTTCGCCTTATGCAACCTTCAGTCCAGTTTCCTTTTCTCCATTTCTCTGGTGTCTTTGGCACATTGCCTTGCAAACATATACAAGTTAAAGGTTCAGATATTGTGCAGACGCCAAAAGGCCCGCATGCTCCATTGATATCACATTCACTCTCGGGTGCTTTCCAGGTTGAATACCATCCTTTGCCCTTCTGAAACACGTAAACTTAATTTCTCCTGTTGATGACATGACCATATTTGAGAAAAGGCAATCGTCAATTTCTCTAATAGTAACATATGTTGTTCCCTGCTTTGTATCATCTAGAAGCATAAACATACTTAGATATGTTTCATCCTTATCTGGAATCCCAATAAACTTGGCTTTATTCCACTGCCCATTTCTCCAATACGGTGCTGATCCCTTCCAAATGATGGCTTGAGGTGGTGACTCTTCTCTGATGCCAATAACAAAATTTCTAGGTGAAGGATCATTCTTACTTTTCCAGGAAGTCAACTTAAGTCTTTCTCCAGTATTATTGTTAGATGCTACCCATGTGCCTGGTAAGATAGTATCCGAAGGATGATAGGAGCTCTCCCATAAATGTCCTTCCGATGCACTGTCCATCAAAATGAAGTCTCTGTTGTTTAGGAGCATGGCGAGAGAATTATTTGACAGGACATGATCAATGCCATTTGACCAGTAATGTCCTGTTTCCCATCCACGAGCTTCAGGTCTCCATCTGTGCCAATTTGTAGACTTGCGGGGGAATCCATAACTGGCTTCTCTCTGTTTGCTACCCAAACAACTTTGAGGGGAGAAACGTTCTTGTACCATATCCCCACATACTGATGATCGTTATTATTTAGAGTAAAGAAACCCAACTCGAAAACTTGATGAGGTGAGGTAAGTGTTTGATCTTGTAATGGTGGGTTGGACGAGGTGATGTTAGAAACAATTGCAGTGCAATTGTGTAATAAAAGCAAATTGAACAAGTGGATAAACAAAAGTAGAAAATTCACACTTCTCTTCTTTCTACTCATTTTTTTTCAGTTTGTATAGCACAAGACAATAACTATTGATCATCTGTTGAACATAAAGCCATCTGTTGAGCTTCAGGTCTTATTAGTCGAGGTCAGTCGATCGAGGGGCGGGCGTGAGATAGGGAAATTGTTTCGTTGGACCATGCATGGACGATTCTTCTCTAGCTTTCTATTATCAATTAAAATAAAAACAAAAGATAAAATTGTATTTTTCTTTCTTGAAAATAAGTGATCCCGCGTACTTTTCTAGTCATTTAATGCACATTATCTCATTTGTGCAAGAATTTTTCCAATTTTTTATTACCATCTTTTCAAGTGAACTAGAAAAAGAGTAGTGATACAAAATAAATATAAGGGGAATGGAATGTCCACCACAAGATCATGGAATTTAGTCATTTTCATCAATATAACTGCAAGTGGATTAAGCTCATGTATTTGAACTGACTATAACAAAAGTCGTGATTGCTTATATATATATATACACACACACGAAGGGAGACATATAAAATTATGAAAAAATTTTCATTTATTATTATATAAAAATTAAATAATTTAGTCATTTACTAATAAAAGTAAAAATAAATTAATTAAAATATAATTTTAATTTGATAAAAAATCTACTTCCTATTTTAATTAGGTTAATAAAAATGAAATTTTTTAAGTAAAAGATTGGAGGGCAGAAATCAGAGGACGCACCCGAGCATCTCAATTAGGTTGACACCCTCTTAGTGTCCACATCACACTTCTGTTGTCCAAAAGAAATTTATTAAAAACAAAGAATCTAAGAACTAAAAGTTCAATACAATGAGAGAAAGAAACAAACCACAAAAGAGCTAACAAAAAATAAAGTCTAACAAAATGTATAGTTTACTCTTCTACTATAGTCATTAAAAATCACTGAATTGTAGAAATTTGGGACCGAATCCCACTAAAGGAAAGACGATGATGAAGTTCCATGTTTTGGTAAAAGATCAGCCACAATGTTCCCTTCCCTTCCCAATAAATGTGGGAACTCGCATGCACATATGAGAAGCATAATGGAGGCATTGAGACCATTGATGTTTTATTTCCCAAGGAACAAGCATTCATTTATAATGAAAAAGCTACACCACATAAATAGAATCACATTTTAACCAAAGTAAATGCTAACCTTTGAACCAAGATATTTCTATGGCTTTAATTGTAGCAAGCATTATGCCATATAAGCATAGTTACTACATACTAGAAATGCAAAAACCCACGAGGATAACCTTTTGTAGTGCGAAAAACACCACTCGAACCAGCTACTTCTGGTGATCCCGTTGCAGATCTATTTGTATTAGCTTTAATCCATCCATAAAGAGGGCCTGACCAAGTGACATCAACAATGGAAGGGGCTTTACTTGAAATTCCATTAATCTAAAGCAAATGTAGAATCTGAAGTTCATCAAGAGGAGTTAAACATGTGACCAACATGAAAAAAAGGAAACTTCTTTAATAAGCTTCCATAAAGTTCTTAAAGCCAAATTAATGTTAGGTACCACCTGATCAAATATAAAGGCATTTCGCAAACTCTAGATGACCCATACACCATTGATAATAGGTGTGTCCATAATGCAATTAATTGAGGGCTGAAAGTTTGTTTTATAGCAGCAAGAAAAATATTATTCAAAGAGCTCGAAGCATTGATTCTTTTGCCAAACAATGCAAAAATAGAATGCCAAATTGTTGCTGTAAATTTATAAGTAGTGAATAAGTTATCACCAGTTTCCTCATGCTCCTTACACAGTACACAACATGAAGGAAAACATAAACCCTTCTTTTTTAGATTATCATCTTTAGGCAAATAATTCATAATAACTCACCAAAAAATAATTAATTTAGTAAGAGGCAAGAACTCCTTCCATATAAAGGAAATCCAATGAATCAGCTGGCGAGAAAAATGATTAAAATTATAAACCCTTTTAACCGTAAGAAAACCATCCACTGCTTTATTCCATGCATAGAAATCCTGATCCTCATGAAGAAGCGAAATAGACAACACATTATTCTTAGCATTCTCACTTGAAATATGCTTTAAATTCCAAGAACCATTAGTGAAAAATGTAGTGACTTTATCTAGTAAAGAATGTTGGTCCTTAAAAGAAAAACCACATTGAGTAGCCACCGAAAGGGAAATCCATTCATCTGTCCAGAAGTTTCGATCTAAATTGGTACCAAGAAACCATTTTATTTCTGATATAAGAGTCATATAAATGCTCTTAATAGAATACCAAATTGAAGATTAAAAGTAAGGCTTAAGGCAATACTTGAGGCATGTAAAAAACGTTTACTAAGAACATTAGTAGGAAAATCCGAAGAGATGACAAACTTCCATGCAACCTTACTAAGCATTGCCTCATTTAGGACTTTTAACTGCTTTATACCTAGGCCACCCTCTTTCAAAGGAAGATAAATAATTCACCATGGGATTGTTACTAGCTTTCTCTCAGAGATACAACTAGTCCAAAGAAAATTATGCATGCATCTTTCAATCAATTGAATTAAAGGTAAAGGCCATTTGTAAACCGCAAATGAATAAAGTAAAGAGCTAGTGATCACAGATTGAATAAGAGTTAGCCTACCTGTCATGGACAATGAAGAACCCTTCCACTTTGCAAACTTATTGCAAATTTTATCAGCAATTGGTTTTAACCATTTCTTTTTTAAGGCACCATCAAAAAGAGGAACACCCAAATAAGAGAAAGGAAGCAATCCTTTTTTCATACCTAAGGCTTGTTGAAATTTAATTACTCTTATAGAATTGACACCAATGCCAAAAAAAGATTTTTGATTTTGACCAATTCACTAACTACCCTGAAATATTACCATAATCACTCAAAGCCTTATTAAAGAGAGGCCTCCTAAAAAGCAAGATGTCATCAGTATAAAAAAGATGAGTGGGGAAGAAAGAAGCCCGTGTATGAACATAGGAGCAAATTCTCACTGATTAACTTTCTTAGAAAGAAAGTGACTAAGGAAGTCCTCTACCAAACATAAAAGAAAAGGGGAAAGAGTATCCCCTTGGCGAACTCCCCTATAGCAGGAGAAAAAACCATGAACCATAACATTGATCATAATGGAGAGCCGAGCAGAAGAAAAAATGAAAAGGACCTAATCCTTGAATTGTAAATTAAAACCAAAAGCTTCTAGCACATCCAAAAGAAAATTCCAATTAACAGTATCAAATGCTTTATGAATATCAATATTTAAAGCCATATTTCCACTAAAGCAAGATTTATTAAGCATATTAACACCTTCAGATGTAGTGACAATACAATAAAAAATATGTATGCCTTTAAGAAAACCAAATTAATTTGGAGAAATACTTATAGAAGCTATTGAAGCAAGGTGATCAACTATAATTTTTATAATCACTTTCACAATGAAATTGCTTAACACAATATGACATACTTGATCAATAGAAATTATTTATGCCACCTTAGGAATTAGAATCATAATGCTTGAGTTCATACCAGTGTAGAGGGTACATGTTCTGAAAAAAATTTGGACAGCTAAACAAACATCATTAGCAACCACATCCCAGTAAGTTTTAAAAAAACACACCATTGAATCCGTTAAGCTTAGGAGCACTTTTAGAATCCATATGAAAAATAATATTTTTTATATCATCAACTATATAGCAAGAAAAAAGAGTATAATTCTCTTCATCACAAATAAATAGAGGTGTCACAGATTTAATTAAATCAATATTTAAAGTAATAGAGGTGTCTGCCTAAAATAGAGATTAATAAAAATCTAAGATATGACTTTCAATTAAAGATTTATCATCTGTAATTTGTCTATCAATCATGAGGTGATGAATGCCATGATTAGGATGTTTCCTGGCAAAGTGCTGATGAAAAAATATTTTATTTTGATCACCTACTTATAACCATGTGATACAGTTACGTTCTTTGTAAAAAATTTCTTGTTGCTTAAAATGGAGATCGAAATTAGCATGAGCATTCAGTTCTTGTCTGTGAAGTTCATCAGTGAAACCTTGCAAGGAAATTTGAGATTGAATGTCTTGCAGGGTAGCAGAAGCTTGAGAAATTTTAATGTCCAACTGTCTAAAATCATCTTGATTTCGTGATCAAAGAAGAGAATGAAGCTATTTCAGTTTAACCCTTAAAAGTTGTATATGAGGTAAAGCTTCAAGAGGACAATTCCAATGTTAAGCAATAAAGTCCCTAAAAGTAGGATGAGTAATCCACATAGCCTGAAAGTGGAAATGAGAGACCACTATATTATTCAATGAGCATTTTAAAATCAAAGGAGAATGATCGGAATTGTGCCGAGGAAGGACTATGTAAGAACTTAATGACAATAAATTGAAAAAATTAAAATTTCCTAATGCCTGATCCAATCTACACTCAACATGAGAGGCACCATGTCTACCATTGCACCAAGTATAAAAAGATCCTCTAGCTAAAATATTAAACAAAGAATTATCATTAATAAAAGATTTAAAATCATTATAAGGACCTGAAGCTGGAGGGTTACCCATTTGTTCATAAGCATTAAGCATGACATTAAAATCACCAACAATACACCAACTTACATAAGAACTTATGGAAAGATTAGAGAAAGCAATTATAAATTTTATTTATAATTGCTCTAAGCACATCCAAAAATAAAGGAAATAACATGTAAAGAATTAGCAAAATTAAACTTAATAGAAATATATTGATCATGAACTTGAACCAAAGAGGGAGCAACACCACCATCTCATTAAAATATCTAAATATAAGGTAATGGAAGAGAGTTAGATACAATTAGATGAATTTCCAAATTATGCCAAAGAGTAGGAGAAAGCAAATGAAAGTTAACCATTAGCTTAGCCAAGCATATAAAATCCTGAGTATATTGATGAAATAAATAATAAAAGGTATGTTAAGTATCAGCATTTCCCATACCTCTACAATTCCAATAAAGGATCTTCATAAGTTTAGTTTATCAGGTTTCTTGGGAACTCTTTTGGAAAGAGAAACCTTGTATTTATTAGTTTTAGAAGCTAACTTTCTCCTGACAGTGGACCATGTATCTTCTTCGGAGTCTACCTCATCTAACCATGAAGTTGTCATTTTATCAGGAATTATTTCAGTGCCTTCCAAAACATTATCCTTCTTATTTTGTTGATTAGCTTTAACTGTTTTAGAAATAATATGCTGCTGTTGGATAGCAAGGGGAGCAATATCATCCATATCATTAAGAGAATCCCTTTTCGCAATAAGTGATTTCATAACTAGAGGAAGTGAAGTTATTTGTTGTTGGATAGCAAGCAAATCAATATCAACTGTAGCATTAGGAGATTCCTTCTCAACAATAGGTGGTTCCATAACCAGAGGAAATAAAATCATATCATTTACGGGTTTCCCAAGAATTTTTACAGCAGCTAAAGTTTCATTACTAATATGAATAGTATTATCATTTTGTAAAGCCTGAAGTCTATCAAAAGCATTAAAAATTGGAATATCATTCTTTTATTGTTTTGGCTTCCAAACTTTTAGCTGACCCTCCGGCTTATCAGACTTGGGTTTAGTGGCCAATTGATTCTTGCATAATCTACAATCCTTAAGTAAATGGCCAATATTGGAGCAAAACATATAAAAGGCAGGCAAATTCTCATATAACACTTCTATGAAGAAGCTTTTTCCAATGCATTCCACTAATAGATTTTTATGTAAAGTGGAAAACATGTCAACATCTATTAAAACCCGAGCATAGTGACTGAATTCCCCATTTAAAGTAGTATTTTCAATCTTTAAAGGAATGACAATGCCACTAGCAATAGAGGACATAATTTTAGGATGCCAATATTCCCAAAGGAGTTTATAAAATCTAACTCATAATTGAGTATTTATAGGCTTTTGTGCAAATGGATTGAAATCTAAGGTCCATAATTGCAATTTAAGAATGCCTATTTTAAGAATAATGGAACCACAACTCCATACTATATTCTTTTCCTGTTCAAAATTAAGAATGACATGGTAAAAACCTCTGCCCAATGAGATTAACTACCAATTGTTTGTTAAATTCCATCCCGAAGCAAGTTTCTTCTTTAAATCAACTAATTTCCAAGGTGAATCACCTTTTAAAAGGACTGTCTGGGCAATCAAAGTAAGCTGACAAATTTCTAGTTGTTGTTCATAGATTTATTGGTTGATTTTGAATGTTGGCATATGGCCTACCTGTGGATTCAATAGATGAATATGTGAAAATTAGCGAGTCTACGACAATTGAAAGCTTGAAGAAGTTTCATTGTATTGTTGTGGAAATTTTTTCACAACAATATTTAAGAAGACCTAACAGTACTGATATTGTTAGGCTACTCCATAATGATAAAGAACATGATTTTTATGGAATGTTGGGCAGTTTGGATTGTATCCATTGGAAGTAAAAAAATTGTCCAATAGCATGGGTTGGACAGTATACAGGCCGTAGTGGATCACCAACAATAAATTTGGAAGTTGTTGTTGACTATGATCTTTGGATATGGTATGCTTATTTTGGTATGCTTGAAACTAATAATGATATTAATGTCTTAGAATCATCTCATCTTATTTCTAATATTGTACAAGGTATTACTCCCCCAACATATTATGTTATAGAAGGAAAAGATTATGATATAAGTTACTTTTTAGCTGATAGTATATACCCAAAATGGAGCAATATTGTTCAAACAATTCATGAACCTCGAGGTCCAAAGAAATTATTTTTTTTAATAAAACAAGAATCGTGTTGAAAAGATGTCAAACATGCTTTTGGAGTTTTACAGTCATATTTTGCAATTGTAGCAAGACTAACACATTTCTAGAGAAAAGAACACTTGCATGACATAATGACAACATGGATTATTCTCCACAATATGATTATTGAGAATGAACGTGACTTAAATGCATCAATAGTTGATGCAATAGAAGCTCCAATTGTAGATATTAAAATGACGGTCAATGATAACACCCGGTTTGAATAATTTCTTGCTTGTCACAGATAAATTAAGGACAAAGATACTCATATTGCATTTTACAATACATTAATTGAACATTTGTAGACAAAAAATTCTAATTCAAATGATTACATTATTACTACTGTGATTTGTATTTTTCAAATTAATTAGCACTTGTAATAGACTACTTTAATTTTAAGATGTAATATTATGTTTTTTTTTGTAAATTTATTTTAATGTCTTTTAGTTCTCTTAATATATTATATTATTTAATTTTAAAAATTTGTGGATGTATTTATATTATTTATTATTAAAATATATTATTATTTTATTCACATGTTATTTATTTTTAAAATATATTCAAATAATAAATTTTATTATAAATAAATATATGGGTGTATATGGTAAGTATTAAATAAAATATGAGTGTAATATGTAAAATGTATAAATAATATAATATTGGTATTGGATAGCAATATGTGGACAATATTCTTTTTAGAGTTAAAAATAAAGTAATGAGTTTGAATAAATTTACTGTAACATATGTATTTTGAAGTAAAATTTACTGCATTTAAAAGTTTTGGATTGGAGATAGCCTAAGTCTATCACCACTATATATATATATATATATATATATATATATATATATATATATATATATATATATATATATATATATATATATATATATAAGGGATGGGGCACATATGGAATGTATAATTTGCGAATGCTGTTTAAAGTTTAAACCATCATTATTTAAAGTTTAATTAATTCAGTTACATCTAAATAAAAATATAAGAAGTAACAAAATATACTATTACATTGTATTTAGATATTTAGTTGTGGAGGTTAGAATTGAATATGGGATGAATAAAATATTGAACTGTATCAGAATTTTGAACTAAATTACATTAAAATTATATTAAATTGAATAATTTTAGTTACAGATCAAACTAAATTGAATTAAATAAATAATTTGATACCGTTCTGAATCTCTTATAACTAATAAATAATTTGATACCGTTCTGAATCTCTTATAACTAATAAACAAATTTAGCATCGAGAATATATATATATATATATATATATATATATATATATATATATATATATATATATATATATATTGAAAAAATACAACACATCATATAAAACTATTGTTATATATTAAATATGTAATTAAATTATAACCAAATATAATTAATTAATTGGGATTACATATTAAAATACCTACTAAATATTCATTTAATAAAAAATAATAAATTGAGACGTATATCTTCAAAAATGTATATTTTTACTTATACTTTATATGGATTATTTTTATTTTACAAATTTTAAAAATTATACATATTTTTATTTATATTAAATGTAAATTTTTAGTATTTAAAGTGCTTCAATTCTCGAATATTCATTTTAAACTGTATTGTACTGAATCATTTTGAAAGATCTGAATATATAGATTGAGCCATGCCTAAAAAAAATGTATGGTACATAGATTTTTAAATTTGACACAAAAATTTTATCTTTAAAATTCTTGAAAGTTAATATAATTTCAAAATTTTTTTAATATTCAAATGATCCTATACTTCCTCACCTCTATTGAAATCTTATTATCTTAACCTAACCTTATTTATTGCATTATGCATTTGTCAATTTGCTGATCGGATAACTAGCTCCAATCAATTTTTGGCAAGTCATTTTCTTCTTTTCTTCTTTTGTCCCTTAAAATGAAATTATTTAATTACCAAGCAATTGAATAATATCATAGCTTAAGAAGCAATATGCTTCTATAAGTCAAAGTCAATGAAACACTGATCAGCAAAGTCTACTACTTACGAAATATATAAGTTAAAAGTAGGACTAGTTCAAAGTAATGGAATTTAATAACTATATGGCCAATTCTATTGTACAACACAGTCCTCTTCCTACTCTCTTTATATATATATATATATATATATATATATATATATATATATATATATATATATATATATATTATAAGCACTCTCTTTGTATATCTAACTCTGAAGTGAAAGAGGAAGTGGCAGCACTAATCACTTGGACATGCAACAGAAAATTTTAAAACCCTTTCTACTCCTGACCTAAAAAGTTGCTCCAAAACTTATCTAGAGTTCACTGCAATCACCAATGGGCTATGGACTCTGCTATATTTCAGATTCCAAAATCATGTAATGCCCGGTTGCTACAGCTTATCGTGGTTCAACAACTGATTCGGTGACATTATTTATAGACAATGTAGAGTGGCTTTGGGATTGAACATTGTTGCTGCCCGACACATTTTGAAACGTAAATATAGGTTGTTTTGGTTCTGGAAGCTTTGAATTTTCCCCGCTTAACATAGTAACTATGGCTGCCATTCTTGGTCTATCCACATCATGATCCTGTACGCAAAGAAGTCCAACATTTACACATCTACTTACTTCTGATAAAGAAAATAAATCTGCTACTGCTTCATCTATCATGTTTAGGCCTCTGCTTTCAAACCACGACTTCCATGCCTGCAACAATTTGTGTAATTTTAACAATGAAATTCCAGATATTTAAAGACAACTGTGTGAGAGAGAGAGAGAAAAAAAAGAAGCAACATATAGAGATTTTTTTGCAATGCTTTCTTACAATTAAGTTCTAATAATCAACCTTCCTTTAAAGAATTGTTGCAATTAATCCTAAAAATCAAAGAAAAGTTTAAATTTAACATTAATTAATAAAAATTAATTTGAATAACAATGAGAATTGATGAAAATTTTTTTTAAAATATACATTTATGAAGTTTTTAAAATTTTTAATTTTATGAAAAACATTTTTAATTTTTTGAAAATTTAAAAAATTTAAAAAATAATTTTTATAGATTTAAACATTCTAAAAAACTTAAAAATTTTACAATCAAGCCATATACATTTAATAAAAAAAATTAAAAATTTTCTATACACTCAATAATTTGTTAAAAAATTTAAAAAAATTATTATGTGTATAGAAATTTTTAATTCTTTTTTCTTAAATGAATATTACTTGATTCTAAAAATTTTTAAAAGTTTTTAATCTACAAAATATATTTTTCAAAATTTTTTAAAAAATATAAAAATATATTTCTATGAAATTAAAAACTTTTAAAAAAATATGAAAACTTCATAAAATATTATTTTAAAATTTATTTCATCAATTTGCATTATTATTCGAGTTAATTTTTATTAATTAAATTTCAAATTAACTTTTTTTTTATTTTTAGAATTTAATTGTAACAATTGTTTTGAAAAAGGGTTCAATATAATTTAATTTTCAAAAATTAAAGTTCAATTAGAAAAAAAAAAATTAAATCAAATATAAATCTTAGAGGAAAGTTGGGGTGCAATTTGTACCTTATCTAAAAAAAATGTAAATTATCAAATCTAAATATGAGCCATAATCTCAACAGGCCCCCTTGAAAAGATTAGCTTACCAAGCTCAAGCCAAGATCACTGACACATGCACAACATTACCCATGAAAGATCTTAGGGTCTTCTTTTCGTTTATTTATTTTTTATTTTTTATTTAAGAATAAGAAAATATAAGTTATTAATTAGATTTGGGCAAAATACAAGGAAGAAGATAGCAAGAATTTTGCAACACACAAAGAACATCGTAACAGTGCAAACTACAACAAATAATCATATACTCTTACAAAATATATCATAGAAAGATGGAAAAAGATCACATCGTAAAAAGAATAAAGAAAGTCACAATCACACAAGTACATCGATGTCGTATCAAAGGAATTTGCATTCTGACAAATATGTAAATCAAACCTTGATATGGAGAGGCATTAATTTTGAATGATAAACTAGAAAATTATTCCAATATCCCAAGTGAAATAATGTGTGTAGCTAAACCCATTTTACTGGTAAAAAAAATCTTAAATAATGGATAGATCAAATCAAGAAATTTCTCAGATAAAAGGATGTCTTATTCTTCATGCATATATGTCTAGAGATGAAATCTGCCTTGCCAACCCAAAATTCTCTCATGAAGAGAGGCCAAATTCATCATAGGATAGCAAAATAGGAATATAACCCTAAATCTAAAAAAAAATATACTAATTATTTTAAAAAAAACACCTAAAATAGATATAAAAGCAAAAGTTTTTGGCCAGAAATTGGCCCTATAGAAAGCTTAAAAAGAAAGATGTAAACTAGGAGAAGAAGAATCTAGAGAGAGGAGAGGAAAGAGGAGAAGAAAGAATACGAAAGACTTATATATATATAGTAACATTTTTCATTTATCTTACTATACCAATTAAAAAAATTTTAAAAAAATTAAAATGTTATATTTTAATATTTAAAATCTTTAACTAAATTTGAAATTAAACATAATTGTTAGATAGATAATAAATATTTTACATTTAACAACTACTAACAATATAAAACATTTGTTTATATATCATAAATTTCATTATCAAATATAATATATTCAGAATAAATAAAAAAAATAAATAATATTTTCTTGCATTTGATATAATCGAAGGAAATAATAAAATTCCTAGGAGTTCTATCGTACAAAACAAAATTGCTCAAAAGCCTATCAATTATGACTTTATACTAAACTAGAATCTCTATAGCAAACCATATGAAAATGCTTATATAATTTCGCCAATTCAGGCCAAATCAGTAACACCAACTATAATATCACTCTCTACTGGTGCGATTCTGAACCATATTCTAATGCAATAAACCTATGAAATCCCAAGATCTTGTTGTTTAGAGTTAAAATGTTCTACTCGGAACAGAGACTATTCCTCTCATTCCTGTATTGAATATCATCATGCACAATGTTTAGCAATGAAACTATATCATTCATCAAGTGAGGAAAAAAAAAAAAAAAGGAATTAAATGTTTTTCAGTTCTCACTCTCAAGCTTCTCCTTTCCCTGAGCAGAGATCTTGGCATCAAATCCATTGAAACTCCTTTTGTAATTAAATTAATTAATTAAGAAAATATGCAGTGTAGTTGCATTCTTTTAATCCGATAACAATATGTTTTATCAATAATTTCTTGAAGAATTGATTTTTGGACTCCAATTTTTACTAAAAAAAAAAAAAAAAAAACAATTTCTTGAAGGAAAATAAAACAGTGAGCTATTAGTGTTCGCTTTTTGAAGGAAGTGATCCCATATACGCAATGTAAACCTGAAATGCCAGAATTCATGGTCATGTGATAGGAAGAGAAAAATTAAAAGGAGAAAGATATATATAAAATCCTACCTTTGTATCTTCATCAGTAATGGCACTGCAGAATATGCCTAGAGTAAAAAAAAAGGAAAAAATAAAGAAAACCACTTAATATACTCATAATTGGCCATTGCTTGGTTTCTAGGAAGTGTAGATGTCTGATCAAGATGCTTTATAGAAATGAATTCCCACAAGAGAGTATTGCTTTTAGAAATGAATTTTTGGAAACATTATATCTTTGGAATTAGAGCTACAATACATTAATGATATTCTTAAATTAAACCCATTATCTAATTTTTCAATAAATTAAAATGAAAAAAAGTATTTGCATACTAATCTCAGCACCAAGGCCCTGAATTGGTCTCACAGCTATTGACGGCAACCTGATGACTGGTTTAGCTTGCTTTTTGGTGGGTGTTCCTGCAAAACAAATTTTATCTTATATTTACATCCTTCATCTATCAGAGAATATGCAAAAATAAATAAATAAATCTGCACCATTTTTCTAACCTCAAGTCAACGGATGATAATAGGATTTACACCAGCTAGCATTTCTCTGGCAAATTCCTCATCCGAGCTCCATGCAGAACTATTATCTGCTCCAATCATTGTAACATCACAAGTTAAATGGCAGAGCAAGAAAACCATGTAAAAAAGCTAAAACATAAAAGTTTCAGAATCTTCTCATAATTTCGAATTCTAGACAAAACATAATACCTTTGATCATTTGAGGCGCTGGAAACTTGAAAATGGAGCCCTCTTCACTTCAAAATATTGCCTCAAGTACATTCAAAGGATTCATCTTTTCTATGATACAAGAATTGTCAATAAAATTAAATCTTTTAAAATCAAAACAATTGTGTAATTTGCAAAAGAATCATATAGGCCTCAACCAATTCTTGTTTTCATGCAACTTGAACCTTAACTTATGTGTCTTAGCATTAAGCTACTCCTTTTTAGTTCAGTTATGTAAGCAAAGCCAGCCTTCATCTCTAGTGTTGTGTAGAGAATTATTTCCTTAAAGTAAAATCCTGATTTCTTTGCAGACAATTGTGGATTTCTGTTAAAAATTTTCCAGACAAATATCCTTTTATTGTTTAGAATGGGTTCTAAGAGCCTAAATACAAAGAAACCAAGAACAAAAAAAAAAAAAAAAATTCACTATTAGCTTAGGGTGATAGTAGGATTAAAATTAGGTTTCAACTTATTGGGTATTCGACCAAAGTCCCACGTTGGCTAGAAGTAGGGAGAATAATAAGTATATAAGAATAGACAAATATCTTCATTGGTATGAGACATTTTTTAGTAAAGCCCGAGAGCAAGTCCATAAGGGTTTAGACCCAAAGTGGATAATAATATATCAATATGAAGATATGTGATGTCTATAGTCCAGCGCAACCCTTCTAACTCACTAGAAATGAATCCAATAAAAATTTGCCTCACAAGGAAGCTTGATCAAGAGATCTAGAAAAATGCTATAGGAGCAAATAAGAGTTTTTCTATGTGTTTGGTGAAGAATGAATATGTGCTTTTATTCCTGTCAACAAAATATTTAAATACAAAAAGTATCATAAACCTAATCAAACTCTTAACAATAAGAGTTATACTAAGGCAAAATCTATGTTAAGACCCCTAAACTTATCGACTTTTTAGTTTTATCCCCATAAAATTTTATTTTATATATCTAGACCCTCAAACATCACAAGTTTGAAGTTTTAAATCATTTTTTCAATTTTTTAAGAAAGCTGATTTCCTTTTGGTCCCTGAAATTTTATATTTCTAACATTCATACCATTTTTTACCTTTTAACACTTATATCACTTTTTAAATTTTTTCAAAGGTAAAAAAATAAATGTAATTATTTTAATTTCTAATATTTTAAATTAAAAACATAAATTTATATACATTTTTAAATAATTTTAAATTTTAAAAATAAATAAACAAGTTAATGATAAGATAAAAAATTATAATAAAACTACTGTTTTTCAAAATAAACTATTACATTTTCAAAATAAAAATATTATGATGAAAAAGAACATCATAATTAAAAAAGATTATGATAAATAAATATTTTATAATTCTTCAAAATTTAAATTTTTTATTTTTTTGTACAAAATTTTAATAAAATTATTGTGACTAATTTTTTATAATATAACTTTTATGAATAATGGATACAAATGCATGTTTGTATATCACCAAAAAATTGTGATAGATTTTCCAACCAAGTCAAACTTTTTTTTGACTATTATCTTAACCTTCATTTTTTTTATCATGCTTTTTGGGTACATGAAAAAAATTTATATTATAAAAATTTATTCACAATAATTTAAAATATTATGAAAAACAATAGTATTATTATAATTTTTTAAAATTTAGCATAATAGCATTAACTTGTTTGTTTATTTTTAAAATTTAAAATTGTTTAAGTATGTATATAATATTTTAAAATATTAAAAATTAAAATAAGCAAATTTATTTTTTACCTGTGAAAAATTTTTAAAAGTAATATAAGTGTTAAAATGTAAAAAATAGTATGAATGTTAGAAATATAAAACTTCAAGGACTAAAAGAAAATAATTTGTGTTAAAAAATTGACTGTATAATTTTTTAAATCCGTGAAATTTAAGAGTTTAAATATATAAAATAAAATTTTAAGTGTCTAAATCTAAAAAGCCAATAAGTTTAAGGATGTCAAGATGGGTTTTACTTTATACTAAAACTCAATTATTTAATAACTAAATAAAATCATGGGCTCACGGCTAAAGCCAGCCCATTATAAGCCTAACACAAAACTCAGGCCAAACTTACCATGAAGCCCAATTTCTAAGAATTCTGGGCCATTATAAACAATTCCCCATGATATAATCTGAGAGCCCAATTCAAAAAGAAGATCATGCTTATAATGCAGGCTTGAAGCCCATTAAAAAATATCGGCCCAATTCTTCAAGATCCTCTCAAATTTTCAAGTCAAGGGCATTTCGGACATTTGCATAAAATTTTGAAAAATAACCGCCATAGTCTCTTTCATTGTAAAAAGCAACCCTCACCTCATTATTTTAACCTTGATAAAAAATTTCAAACTCCTTTTTGCGACTACTCTTCTTAGGGGTCAATTATATCCACAGTCCAAGTTTTTGTCTATTTCCCATTAAACCACCCAAATTTTTTTTCGTATTATAAAACCTGCCAACTATTCACCCGGATCCCACAAAAGGTCCGCTTCACGGAAGCTGGTCATTGGGGATGACATGGCATGATGACGTGTCAGCAATTTTAATTAACCAATTTTTTTACAAAAAAGTGATTACCACGTCATTAATCATTGGGCTGATGATGTGGCCCACTAACTCTCTCTCTCCTCCTTCCTAAAGCTTCTAAAAAAGTATTATTGCAATTTTTGGAAAAAACACCAGCTAGCCTCTTCCTTTATTCTTCAAACACAAATCATATCTTCTAAAAACGAAAAATCTAAATCTATTGAAAAGCTTGCTTCCATTTACATTGGCTGAGGTGCAAATGCAAAGACACATATAATAAGTCTTCCATTTTAATAAAGATGGTTCTGAGTCGAAGAATGAAATATTTTTTTGATTTATTTCATTTGCATGAAGTTTAATGTGATTAAAGAAAGCTCATAGCGATAAAATCTAATTGCATGTTGGATAAAAAAAAGCTGCTAGTTTGTCATGGTTTGAGTTGAGTAAGCAAAAAAGAAGTACAGTAGTGAGGTTTCTTGGTCGATAATCTATGTAGTGGTGGGGTCAATCGATCGAAAATGGACAATACAAATCCTAGTAAAGTGAATATTTTATTATTGTATATAGTTGAGTTTATGTTTTTTTTTTTGCATTAGTTTATTTTATATTTTGTTAAACCCTAAATGATGATGCTGTTAAGAAAAAATTATTCAAGCGAAGCCCTTTTCTGTAACATGTTAGTGTTTGTATATTGATTATTTATTTATAGTGTTTGTATGTTGCATGTTTATTTATAACTAAATAAACAAGATTAATTAATTTATATATGGTAGACAGAGCCTATGTCTGAAGTATTTGAACTGCATTTGCATTACGGTAGGGAATTTGGTGAATGGGGCTATCATGAGGGGGAGGTGGATCATGAGATATTTAAGGTTGATGCCATTTCTTTAGTAAGATTTGATTTATGGGCACAAGAATTAAGACTGTATGGGAGCATGATGTACTATTAGAGACATCCTGAGAAGGATTATAAGTCAGGTTTAAAAGGGTTAGAAAATGATGTCTCAGTATATGAAATGATATTAAGTGCAACTGATGTAGGTGAGGTGGATGTCTATGTTGGGCATTTAAGTGAGGATGAGTTGGAAGAAGTCTTAAATATTGGCCAATGAAGCACTATGGTAATTAAAGAAATAAATAATGAGAGTGAGGAGCTACCTACTGAGAAGACTACTAATGTTGCAGGTCATATAAATAAGTTCTTATTACCCAAATTTACACCAACCATTCAAAAACCCTCTGGTAATGAACCACCTCCAATGACTCAAATAGTTAATGAAAATGAAGTTAAGGCTGGGCATACTGATGATGGTGGTATGCATGGGGATGAAGTTGAGACTCAGGTTGAGGATGATGTGGATGGAATTGGTGAAGAAGATGTTATAGTGACTGAACAATTTAAGTCAAACAATTTCATTAATCCAGAATATGATTTAAAAATAGGGATGAAGATCTGATTGAAGTGCTTAGAGAAACAGGGTAATTGAAAGCTTCCTCAATAGAAAATAGGCAAAATGTGCCAAAAGCTGAGCCAAAAAATTGTAATTCAGCTAATGATGAGATAAAAAATGAAGCTGAACTTAGGAAGAACATGATGTAACAGGCCAAAGTGCTAACTAAATGAATAGAGAAACAAGTAAGGCTAGCAAATCTGTTGGTGGAAAACCAAAAAGAAAAGGACTTAACATTAAATTTGGTGGACTAGATGCAATAATGAGAGTAGAAGAAAATGAGCATGATTCTGAATATGCAACATCTGATGAGCTGCACATAGCTTTAGAGTCTGATGGAGATGATATTAGGAAAAGAAAAAAGGTCAAATTCCCATGTTTCAATGCTAATAAGGACATGTTAGATCTTACATTTGCCATAGGGTTGATTTTTACTAATAAAGAGGAGTTCAAAGATGCATGTAAACAGTGGGGTATCAAATACAGATTTCAATTGTGCTTCCTAAAAAATAACAAGATAAAAGTGAGAAATGAATGTTATTCGAAATGTGGATTTTGGATATATGCATGCAAAGTGAATAAACACGATGAGAAAGATTTGAAATTTCAAGTGTGGACTTTCAAGTTAAGGCATAAGTGTACAAGAAAGTATAACAAATTCCACCCAACATCACAATAGCTTGCTTAAAAATACATTGAGGAATTTAGGCCTAATCCAACTTGGCGTGGAACTATAATTAAAGCCAGGGTTAAAAAAGATATGAAATTAAACATATCTAGAATGAAGGCATGGAGGGCAAGGGACTTTGCTTTGAAGCAAATTAATGGGGATGAGAATGATCAATATTCAAAGTAATATGACTATAGGAAGGAGTTGATTAAGACAAATCCTAGAAGCACAATTGAATTCAAGGAGCATAAAGATGTATTTTAGGGGATGTATATTTGCTTAAAAGGGTTTAAAAAGGCCTTCAAATTAGGGTGCATGCCACTTATGTGTCTAGATGGTTATTGTCTTAAAGGCATTTATGGGGGACAACTCCTATCTGCTATTCAATTGACCCTAATGAATGCATTCTTCCCTTTGCATGGGCTGTGGTAGACACTGAGAACACAAACAATTGGTCTTGGTTTCTTGAATTGTTGAAACAAGATCTTCAGATGCATAATTCACACCACTGGGTGTTCATGTCAGATAGACATAAGGTGACTTTATATAGTTATGTATCTACATGTTTTCTATTTTATGTATTATATACATTACTGATATATATGACATGTTAGTAAATAATTTCCTTTCTTACAATGGTTAAAAAGAGTAGTTAAAGATTTATTTCTAAATTCTAAACATAGGCTATGTGTAAGGCATATGTTGAGCAATCTCCGAGCAAAGCTGAATATGGGAGAGTCCAATAGAAATAAGGAGCTGAAAGACTAGTTATAGAATGCTACAAGGGCAACCGTTAACATAAGATTGTGGTATTGGTTGGAAAAAATTAAAGATAAGTATCCTAAAGCCTTCAATTGGCTTAAAGATCGCCCTTCTGAGGAATGGAGTAGGGCAAGTTTCAACCAAACAGCAAAATATGATATTTTGCTAAATAATCTTAGGGAATGCTTTAACAAATACATCTTGGAAGCAAGGGAGAAGCTAATTTTAACCATGATGGAGATGATACAATCACAGTTAATGAAAAGAATTCATATAAAAAAATTATGGGGAAATAAAATAAAGGGGTAGTTGTGCCCTTAGATAAAAAAAAAGCTTTCTGCATATAAGAAATGAAATGAGTCCTAAAGGGGGGTGAATAGGACTATCAAATAAAAATGAGAAATTAAAATAATTCTTTGCAAAAATTAAATAAAAGTTGAGAAGGAAGAATGAAGAACACAAAGATTTAAGGAGTTCGGATTTAACAACAATCCTACGTCTCCACGTAACTTATCCCCAAGTTACGATTTTCAATCACCCACAATCTTATTCACAAGATTGAGACTATACAAGAGTTTTATGGCTCACTCTTATAACATTACAACATGGGTTTTTAAGGTTCACTCAAAAAACCAAAACCTAAGTGTTTTAATGGAAAACACTTAAACCAATTCCTTTACAAATAAATCTCACTTCCCTTCTAATATAACCCAAGATTTGAGATGAAGAGAAATTCTATTTCTAACACACACCCAACTCTCAGAAGATTTATACAAATAAAGAATTATTTAAAAGAATTTGAGAGCTCAATGAATGCTTAAGAAATAATGAATGATAAATAAGTTTATTTACTTCCATTCAGATCTACAGGTATTTATATTAAAAAATATAGCTTTTGGAGGTGCAAATGATGTGTCCAACATCTATATTTTGAATTATTGAGACTGATGCTATCAGACAACTATTCATAGATTGAAATCGTAATTGGCTCCTCAAGACTTTTTGAATTTTTCTACACTTTCTTCATAAAAGTTGTACATATTTGAATTAGCTTACCATATCAATTTAATCACCTAAATTGGACTTCTGTAGCTCAAGATATATCCAAAATACTAAGGGTTGTGCAATCTATAATGCAGACTACGGTCAGACAGCTATACCCAAATTGAAGCCGTGATTTGATCCTGAAAAAGTTTTTATTTGCCCATACTTTCTTCATGAAAGCTGTAGATATTTAAATTATATTTCTATATCATTTTGAATCACCTAAATTTGACTTTTGTACCTCAGGATATGTCCAAATTACTAAGGGTTGTACAATCTGAAATGCGGAATACTGTCAGACAGCTATACACAAGTTAAAGCCATGATATGCTCCTGAATAAATTTTAATTTACCCATATTTTCTGCATAAAAGTTGTAGATATTTGAATTATATTTTCATATCATTTTGAATCACCTTAATTTGAATTCTGTAACTCAAAATATGTCCAAATTACTAAGAGATGTGTATACATGGATTTCAACTCAAAATTTACATAACCAAATGAACTTTGATTTTGACAAATAAGCCCAAATCAGAAAGCTCAAGATGTCTACTTCAAATGTTAAGAAGCTTATTTTCTCATTTAAGAGCTCTAAAGATATCAAAAGCCTTCTTAAATCTTAAAGGTTTAATTTGCCCAAAAAGTCACTATTTATCCAAAAGTGTATATGCTTGGTTTATGTATGGTATATAATTCCCTACACACTTAATTGAAATTATTAGTATAAAAATTGTTTGTCAAAGTCCAAAATTTGGAGTTTGATAATGCAAATGGTCAACAATCTCTCCATTTTTGGCTTTGACAACCCGTTTTAAAAGATAATAAATAATGTGTATGAGTGTGACAAAAATAAATAACATATATAAGCAATCTAATTAAAATAGCTCCCCCTTTCAAATTAAATAGATGCAAAATGAGAAAGTATTTTGTTCCCCCTTGACATGTGCATAATTTCAATATTTATCATGTATCGGAGTATATAAATGAATTATCATAGCATGTATAAGGGTTTAACAAATCTATTCCTTTAGCAAAATATATTTCTTTATTTCTCTTCCTTTTTGGACATGATAAGAAATATAAATAAATTTTATTATCCTTCTTAAAAAAAAATATAAACAACATAAAATATAGCAGGAGGGACAAGAATATGGTCTAACATAACAAATGATATCATTAAAAAATGTTAGAGAACATGAAGGAAATAATTTCAAACATATATGCATATAGTGCTACTATAATGCATCACAAAGTAGTACATATGCTATATTGAAACATTACATGATTATAGAAAGTTTAGCTATTCAATCAATTATACATAATCATGTGGTACTTAGCATATCTTAAATATAAACACAATTATTTATCCCCTAAGCACATAGCTTCTTCTCCCCCTTTGTCAAAGACAAAAAGAAAAGAGAGAGATATAAGGGAAAATAGACCTAAGGGAGCCAATAATACCAGAGGGAATAAAAGATTAATAATCAAAACAATGAAAACAAAGATACTCAAAATCTTTATGAAAGTCATTTCATTTTTAAAGATAAAAACCATTCCCAAGAAGAATTTATACATGAATATGAATTTTGTGGGTATAAGCATAATTGATAGTCATGCATAAATAAAAAAAATTCATGTCATATATAAACAAAGTAAGCAAAACAAGGCTTTTTATCAGAAGGACAAAACTAGCCACACTTACATTATTATTATGCATGCATAAAAAAATTTTGTGAAATAAATTCAAATCAAATAAAATTAATACAAAGATCATGCAAATAGGAAATACAATATATCATGTGTATGAAGTAAATTTGCTAAAGCAAATACTTTTAAAACAAAATATACACATGACGCTGAAAATAATTATTTTATTATTTTTTTAAAGCACATGATCACATAAGAATCCAAACATCAATTCATCAATTTAACAAGTGATCAAGACAAGCTTGAGCCATCAATCATACCAAGTTCATGCTTAATAAAATTCAATCTTTCTTCACAAAGAGGCTTGGTAAAGATGTCTGCTAATTGATGATTAGTATCAACAAAATCAAGAAAAATATCACCATTTTGCACATGATCATGCAAGAAATGATGTCTAATGTCAATATGCTTAGTTCTAGAATGTTGAATGGGATTGTTACTAAGGTTTATAGCATTTTTATTTTCAAATTTAGTTGGAATGTGATTAATATCAATGCCATAGTCCAAAAGTTGTTGTTTTTGCCATAGAACTTAGGTGCAACAATAACTAGTCGCCACACATTCTGCTTTAGCGGTGGATAAAGCCACCAAAACTTGTTTCTTACTAAACCAAGAAACTAAGCAATTTCCTAAAATTTGACAAGTTCCAGAAGTGCTTTTTCTATCTAGTAAGCTACCAGAAAAGTCAGCATTAGAATAACTGATTAAGTCAAAGGAAGAACTCCTAGGATACCAAAGTCCTAAATGCATTGTACCACAAAGATATTTGAAAATTCTTTTAATAGCATTCAAATGAAACTCTCTAGGACTTATTTAAAATCTTGTAGCAACTATAATATCTGGTCTACTAATGGTTAAACAAAGAAGGGATCCGATTATACCTCTAAATCGCTTTTCATCAACTGGTTTGCCATTCTCATCCTTGTTGAGTTTGGTTGTGGTGCTCATTAGAGTTTTTCTTGATTTAGCTCCATCCATTCCAAACTTTTTGAGAATGTCCCTTACATATTTGGTTTGATCAATGAAAATCCCATCTTTACATTGCTTGATTTTAAATCTAAGAAAGAACTTGAGTTCTCCCATCATACTCATCTCAAATTGTCCTTGCATTAGCTTAGAAAATTCCTCACATAAGCAATGGTTAGTAGCACTGAAAATAATATCATCAATATAAATTTGAACAATTAATAAATCATGCTTGGATTTCTTTATGAAATGAGTTGTGTCAACCTTTCCTTTAGAGAAACCTTTCTCTAGTAAAAAGTTACTCAATCTTTCATACCAAGCTCTTGGAGCTTATTTCAATCCATACAATGCTTTTGACAATTTAAAAATATGATTTGGAGAGTTAAACTTTTCAAAACCTGGAGGTTGTTCAACATATGCCTCCTCTTCAATAAAACCATTTAAAAATGCACTTTTAACATCCATTTGATACATTTTAAAATCCATGTATGATGCAAATGCAAGTAGCATCCTAATAGCTTCTAACCTTGCAACGGGGTCAAAGGTTTCATCATAATCAATGCCTTCCTCTTAATTATATCCTTTAGCTACTAGTCTAGCTTTGTTCCTTGTTATAACACCTTATTCATTCATCTTATTTCTAAATACCCATTTGGTGCCTATAATAAGATGATGTTTAGGTCTAGGAACCAAGGTCCAAACCTTATTTCTCTCAAATTAATTTAACTCTTCTTGTATAGCAAGGACCCAAAATTCATCACACAAAGTATCATCAATATTTTTAGGTTCAATTTGAGAAATTAAAGCTAAATTAACAGTAGACTTTAATTGAGATCTAGTAGTTACCCCTTTTGTAGTGTCACATATAATGAGGTCTTGAGAGTGAGCTTTCTTGAATTGCCAATCCTTTGGAAGTTCATCCTTCAAGGTAAGTTGAGATGTCTCCTCATTTTCCTTCTTACCTAGATCTTCAAGTTCTAAAGGCTTACTAGCATTTTCTTCTTGTGTTTCCATAATCTACAAGATCATCAATACTACAAACATCTTTTTTAGGATCAAGTGAGTTTGATTCATTAAATACCACACTCATTGACTCTTCAACTACTAGAGTTCTCTTATTAAATACCCTATATGCTTTGCTAGAGATGAAATAGCCTAGGAAAATTCCTTCATCGGCTTTGGAATCAAATTTTCCAAGATTATCCTTGGTGTTTAATATAAAGCACTTACATCCAAATACTCTTAGATATGAGATTTTGGGTTTTCTATTGTTTTATAGCTCATAAGATGTTTTTATTTAAAATTGGTCTTTTGAAAACTCAGTTTGAAATATAACAAGATGTGTTAACGGCTTCTGCCCAAAAGTATAAAGGCAAATTATACTCATGAAGCATTGTTCTAGCCATTTCCACAAGATTTCTATTTTTCCTTTCAACTACCCCATTTTGTTGAGGGGTTCTAGGAGATAAAAATGTATGAGAAATACCATTTTCATTACAATAGTTTTTGAAAAATTCATTTTCAAATTCGGTTCCATGATTACTTTTAATGGATCAAATACAAAATCCTTTTTCTTTTTAAACTATTTTTGAAAAATTTTCAAAAGCTTTAAATGCATCATTCTTATGAGCAAGAAAACACAACCAAGTGTATCTAGAGTAGTCATCAACCAATACATAAGCATAGTGCATTCCACCGTGACTAGCAACTCTAGTTGGTCCAAATAAATCCATATGTATAAGTTCAAGTGGCCTAGAGGTGGACACTACATTTTTTAGCTTAAATGAGGACTCAGATTGTTTTCTCTTTTGACAAGCATCACAAGGTTTATCTTTAGTGAATTCAAGCTTAGGTAAACCAATTACAAGTTCATGTTTACAAAGATCGTTCAAGAGCTCAAAATTTGCATGTCCTCATCTTTTATGTCATGTCCATGTGTCATGGGAGATAGACACTAAGAATTTTATGTCTTTGTTATCAATTTTATTCAAATCAATGACATAAACATTGTCTACTCTTTCACCACTAAAAATAATTTTATTTTCATTAAGACTACTAATAAAGCAATTTTTAGGATAAAAAGTTACTTTATTTCCCATGTCACTTAATTGATTTATACTAAGCAGATTGTGTTTAAGACCATCAACAAACAACATATGATGTATAGATAAAGATTGAGGATTACCTATTTCTCTAATGCCAATGATTTTTCCTTTGCCTTATCTCTGAAAGTAACGTGTCCTCCATCCTTAGCATCAAGTTTGTTGAATTGCTCTTTGTCTCCTGTCATGTGCCTTGAACATCCACTATCAAGATACCACTTGCTTTTTATTCTTGTGGATTTAAAGAACATCTACATAATACAATTTAAGTGTTCTTTTGGACCCAAACCTTTCTTGGTCTAGATTGGTTAGTTTTAAGATAATCTATAGGAAGTAAATTCATATGCAGTCTTCTATAGAAGCACACATTATTAGTATGTCCTTTGATCATGCAATGAGAACATACAATATTTTCAAATTTATTCCTCCTAAGATGAAATGCTTTCCTAGTGTGTGCAACATGCCTTTGGTATTGTGTGTATCTCCTATTATTTTGTGTCATCGTGTGAGACATGCATTGGCAATGGTGATGTGTATTTCGATAATTTTATGCAACATATTTATGTGCATTGTATTATGTAGAATGCCTATTATAGTTGTGTTTAATGTACATATAAGCATGCTTGGGTTTAGATGCAGTAGTTTGAGCCTTACCTCTTTGTGTTAATGAAGGATGAATCTCATGAGACTTTTTCTTGCTATTTATCGCGTGAGATCTTTTAGCTTCAAAAGCTTAAGTCTCATTTGATTTGGTAGTTGAAGGAGTAATCATGTGAAGCTTTTACAAAATTAATATGTGATGAAGATGATGAAGACATTCCATTCTTATATCCAATTCCATGAGTATCTCCATGAAATTTTTAAGAGTCAAGAAGATTGTCTAAAGTTTATTTTCCTCTCTTAAATTTAGCAGTGGAATTTTTTAATTCTAAGACTTCCTTAGAAAGCTTATAATTTTCATCATTTATTTTCTTAAGTAATCTTCCAAAGAATTAGAAGATTTAGCATTACTAACTAGTTTTTCATTAGATGCAACAAGTTTAGCAAAATCAGTTTTTAAATATTAAAAATCCTTATTTAAGCTAGCTAACTCATGTTTATATTGTTTCTTCTTAGATAACAAACTTTTGCATTTAACAAGTAATTTACTCACAATAGAGCTCTCATCATCATCATCATAATATTCATCACAATCATCAAAGGAAGAATAAGAAGTGGATGGTACCTCATTTTCATTTTCAATGGCCATGAAGCAAAGATTGGCAACTTCTTGTTGTTCCTCTTCTTCTTTGGATTCAAATGAATCATCCCAAGTAGCTTTGAATGCCTTCTTCTTATCTTTTGCTCCCTTGCTTTTAAATTTGAGTTTGGGACATTCACTTCTAATGTGTCCTGATTTCTTACATTCATAGCAAGTAACCTCTTTTATTTTCTTCTTCCTATCTCCTTCAAACTTCTTGTTGAACTCCCTTATTCTTGAGAAGTTTTTCTTTCTTAAAAACTTCTTGAAGTTCCTAGTGAGCATGGCAATGTCACCATCTTCATCACTAGAATCTTTGACGCTTTCCTCTTCACTCTCTTCTTAAAGAGCTTTTAGAGTAATGCTCTTTTTCTTTTCTTCTTTCTCTTCTTGTTCTTCACCTCTTTGCTTGATAGTGAGATCATGTGTTAAAAGCTTACCAATGAGCACATCAGTTGATGGGGTAGAGAGGTCTTGAGCTTCCTCAATTGAAGTAACACGAGATTCCTAATCCTTCTTAAGTAGGATTCTTAGAATCTTGTTGTTTACTTCTTCATTGGAAAAATGTTTTCCAAGTTTCTTGAGGGTTGTGAGGAGAGCATTGAGATGATTTATCATCTTTGTGATTGATTCATAAGGCTTCATTTTAAAGAGTTCATATTCATACATATGAAGTTAAACCTTCTTGCTTCTTACTTCTTACTTGAATGTTGCCTTCGTAGTGGTTTTCTAAGGTCTCCCACATTTCTTTGGCCAACATATAATGTTGAAGCTTGCCTCCTTCTTCTCTTATCATTGAAGAGACTAGAGTAATCATAGCCTTTTTATTTTTATGATTTTCTTCCTTTTGATCAATACTCCATTGGCTTCTTGTAAGAGTAGTTACCACACCATCAATGATAATTGTAGGTGGTTCCCAACCTCTTAGGAAAATGTCCCAAAGTTTAATGGAATCACAATTAAGATATAATTCCATTTTGAATTTCCAATGTGGATAGTCACTACCATTAAAAAATGGTATAAGAGAATAGATGCTTTGTGATTCACTCCTCATGATCTTATATTCTAGCAATGAAGTACCTAGAATTCAAGCTCTGATACCAATTGAAAAGAGTCCTAGAAGGGGGGGTGAATAGGACTATCAAATAAAAATGAGAAATTAAAAGAATTCTTTGCAAAAATTAAATAGAAATTGAGAAGGAAGAATAAAGAACACAAAGATTTAAGGAGTCCGGATTCAATAATAATCCTACATCTCCACCTAACTTATCCCCAAGTTAGGATTTTCAATCACCTATAATCTTATTTAAAAGATTGAGACTATACAAGAGTTTTATGGCTCACTCTTATAACCTTACAATATGAATTTTCAAGGCTCACTCCAAAAACCAAAACCCAAGTGTTTCAATGGAAAACACTTAAACCAATTCCTTAGAAATAAATCTCACTTCCCTTCTAATCTAACCCAAGATTTAAGATGAAGAGAAATTCTATTTCTAACACACACCCAACTCTCACAAGAGTTATACAAATAAATAATTATTTAAGAGAATTTGAGAGCTCAATGAATGCTTAAGAAATAATGAATGATAAACAAGTTTATTTACTTCCATTCAGCTCTAGAGGTATTTACACTAAAAACTATAGCTATTATTTTGAATTATTGAGACTGATGCTGTCAAACAGCTATTCATGGATTGAAACCATAATTGGCTCCTCAAAAAGTTTTAATTTTCCCACACTTTCTTTATAAAAAACTATATATATTTGAATTATATTTCTATATCAATTTGAATCACCTAAATTGGACTTCTGTAGCTCAAGATATATCCAAAATACTAAGGGTTGTGCAATCTATAATGTAGACTATGGTCAAACAGCTATACCCAAATTGAGGCCGTGATTTTATCCTAAAAAATTTGAATTTGTCCATAATTTTTTCATAAAAGCTGTATATATTTGAATTATCTTTCCATATCATTTTGAATCACCTAAATTTGACTTCTGTAGCTTAGGATATGTTTAAATTACTAAGGGTTGTACAATCTGAAATGCAGAATACTTTCAGACAACTATACACAAGTTGAAGCCGTGATATGATCCTGAATAAATTTGAATTTTCCCATATTTTCTTGATAAAAGTTGTAGATATTTAAATTATATTTTCATATCATTTTAAATCACCTTAATTGGACTTCTGTAACTCAAAATATGTCCAAAATACTAAGAGATGTGTAGTCTAAGATGGTAGACGTATACGTGGATTTCAACTCAAAATTAACATAACCAAATGAACTTGGATTTTGAAAAATAAGCCTAAATCAGAAAGCTCAAGATGTCTACTTCAAATTTTAAGAAGCTCATTTTCCCATTTAAGAGTTCTAAAGATGTCAAAAGCCTTCTTGAATCTTAGAGGTTCAATTTGCCCGAAAAGTCACTATTTATCCAAAAGTGTATATGCTTGGTATATTTATGGTATATAATTCCCTACACACTTAATTGAAATTATTAGTATAAAATTTTTTTCTCAAATTCCAAAATTTGGAGTTTGATCATGCAAATGGTCAACAAGAAAGAATCTTATAATTACACAGCAGAATTTGGAGGGTCACTAAGAGTTCAGGTTATAGGTCCTAATAGTCAGTTTATGGTGGACATGGAGAAAAGGACCTGTGCTTGTTAGAGATGGGATCTTGCACATATTCCATGTATGTATGCACGCTACTGCATAATTAAAAATAATGAATAACTAGAGACATATATAGATGAATGCTACTCAAAGGTGACATATCAAAGAATTCATGGATGTGTAATTTACCCCATAAATGGTCCAAGCATGTAGGAAAAGCATAAGGATGCCCCTGGAATTTTCGTTGCCCCTGGAATTTTCATTGCCCCTTCACTAGTAAAGAAAAAATGAGGGAGAAAGTCCTTAGCAAGAAGGAAAGAAGCAGAAGAACTTGAAAAGCAGGTTGTTGAAAAGAATTCAAAGAACAAAAAGTGCAAAGGATAAAATTAAAGGGAAAAGGGTTAGTGACAGTGAAATGCAGCGTTTGTGGTCAAATGGGATATAACAAGAGGTTCCATATGAAACAGAATAGCACTGTGAGGCATACTAACCTTTTTTTAATAATGGCATTTAATTTTCTTATGCTTAATGTGCTTTTGTGCGAATTAGTGATAATGACTGTGTTTGTATAATTTTCTCAGCAACAAGGGAGCATAAGTACTCTTACACCAGCAATTACTCTCCAATGGATGATGGATGTATGTTTTTTTAATGAAAGTGACTTTATGTATACATCTTGTGGCTAGCTTTGATTGTGTATTTTTTTCTGGGTGTCTCTGTACTTAATTATTTTTTAGGGTAGTAGTAATGTTTCAGGAGTAAGGAATGAGGCTCCAACACCTTTTCCTTTTGACACCATTTGTGTATGTATATACCTTTTGGGTGTTCAGAATTATGTTTGAACAT